>OX621197.1:14644403-15844403 GCA_951640565.1 Petrophora chlorosata
TTAGCTCCTAGCAAACTACATAAAACTGATGCCTTCGCATATATGAGGGCCAGATCTTACTCCTTGTCTGATAAAAACAACCACCAACACAAGGCATAGGAATTACTAGACACCGGTAACGGAAAGAAGATAAATGAAAACGAAACAACATTAACTGAAAACAAACAAATCCCCAATACGGCTGGTCACCGAGGGGTTATTGACCACACCCCCCAAGAGCTTCTATCAAAAAAATACACTATGACTGAAAAAACAAAACGTAAAAACAAATTATATATAGCAACGCTTAATACAAGATCGTTGAAGTCACAAGAGTCCCTAATAGAACTGGAACATGCCCTGCAAATTATTAACTGGGACATTTTAGGAATAAGTGAAGTGAGAAAAGCAGACGAAAATATTTTAGAATATGAAGATTACATATTATACTACAAAAACGAAATACCTGGATTATATGGAGTAGGATTTCTGGTTAAAAAGTACCTTAAAAATAAAATATTAGAATTTAAAGGAATATCAGACAGAATCGCTGTCCTAAATATTGAACTCCCTGGACATAAGCAACCGACGTCAATAGTGCAAATATATGCTCCAACTGAAATTGCCAAAGAAGAAATAAAAGACGCTTTCTACGAAAACCTCAAGACAAGCATGGATAACTTATTTAACACCGTTATTTTAATGGGAGACTTCAATGGCCAAATTGGAAAGAGATACACGAATGAAAACAAAATACTTGGACCATATACAACCGGCAAAAGGAATGATAATGGGAAAAGGCTAATAAACTTTGTACTAGAATACAACTTACATATCATGAACAGTTACTACAAAAATAAACCAAACAATAGATGGACATGGGTATCGCCTAATGGGATGGTACGAAATGAAATTGACTACATTATCACAAATAAACCAAGACTATTCTCAAATATTAAAGTTGTAAACAAATTTAACTACAATTCAGACCACAGATTACTTCGTGGACAATTGTACGCGGAGCAACCAAAAAAATCTAGGAAATTTATACAAAACTCCAAACCACCACTACACTTACCACTTCCGAATAACACATTAGAAACTCTAGATAGAAATTTAAACATAATAAACGAAATACAAGATGTTCAAGTAAAATACGATATACTAGAAAAAGAATTAAAGAGAATAGAAAATGATACCATAGAAAATAAAACTACAAGAGACAGACTAGGCCCAGAAGCAAAAGATCTCATCAGGCAGAGGGCTGTTCTATTTGAAGATAGAAAAAACAACAAACAGGATATAGTCAAACTAAGCAAGGAAATAAATGTACACATAAGAAAACACAGACAAAAAATGAGAACAGATACTATAAACTTTCACATAGAAAAAACTAATGGAGTCAAAAAAGCTTGGAAAGAACTACAAGATAACGCAACATGGATCAACAATATGAGAAGCCATAAAAATAAGAAAAACAAAACAAAAAGAATCGAAATACTTGAAGTGGCAACTGATTTCTACCGTGAATTATATAGTGACAATAGATCGCAGTCGATATCGTTACTAACTAGCAAAGATATAGATAGCGAAGAAGTTCCATCCATTATGAAAGAAGAAGTTGAAAAGGCTATACAATCACAAAAACGAAGGAAAGCGCCTGGAGAAGATGGCATCTCTAACGAACTTTTGATAGGAACATGCCAAACTATTTTGAAAACAATCACAGATTTATATAATGAAATTCTAACCACAGAGTATATACCGCACCAATGGACTACATCAACTATAATTTTGCTTCACAAAAAAGGGAAAAGAGATGATATCGCTAATTACAGACCAATTAGTCTAATGTCCAATATGTACAAAGTATTTTCTAAGGTGCTGCTAGACCGTATAACGAAGACATTAGATGAAAGTCAACCCAAGGAACAAGCTGGGTTTCGCAGCGACTTCTCAACAATAGACCACATTCATACCATAAAACAAATTATTCAAAAATGCAACGAATATGGAATAACATATTACTTGGCATTCGTGGACTATAACAAGGCCTTCGACTCCTTAAAACATGATAAAATATGGGAGGCATTAGTCAAACAGGGAGTCAACAATAAATATATCCGTTTAATTATCAATATATATAAAAATATGAAAGCAAAGATACGAACGGAAAGCGTAGGCGAATACTTCTACATTAAGAAAGGGGTCAGACAAGGAGACCCATTGTCACCCAAACTCTTCTCTGCAGCCCTTGAATACATATTCCGAAACTTTGACTGGAGCAGATACGGCTTAAAAATTAATGGAGTATTGCTGAACCATCTAAGATTTGCTGATGATCTTATCTTAATAAGTGAAGATCCATCTAGCTTACAAGTAATGCTAGAACAGCTGGAAGTAGAAAGTATAAAAGTTGGACTAACGATGAATAAAGGAAAAACCAAAGTAATGACAAATTATGTTAAAAATCCAATTAGAACCAGTAACACTGTTATAGAATATGTAGAAGAATATACGTATCTTGGTCAAATTATATCTCCAAACGATCTCACTACGAAAGAAGTCAACAATAGAGTAAACATAGCATGGAAGAGATATTGGTCCCTAAAAGAAATTATGAAAAATCCTGGAATACCACTTAAAGCTAAAAAAACAATATTTAATTCATGTATTTTACCAAGCATGACCTACGGCTGTCAGACATGGAGTTTAACAAAACAAAATATTCAAAAACTAGAGACCTGTCAACACAGCATAGAAAGAAGTATGATTAACATCAAAAGAAAGGATAAGGTACGGCTAAAAACAATACGCAAGCAAACTAACGTTATTGATGTAAGTTACTGTATCAAAAAACTAAAGTGGAAATGGGCGGGTCATTTGGTAAGACAAAAGAAAGACAAATGGGCAAAGGAGGTTCTAGACTGGTGTCCAAGACAAAATAAAAGGAAAAAAGGGAGACCCCGTAGAAGATGGGAGGACGACATTATAAGAGTAGCAGGAACGACGTGGAAGAGGAAGGCACACGATCGGACAATGTGGAAAGCTCTAGGGGAGGCCTATGCTGAAAAGCAAGACAATCTTTAACGTAATTCTTATCGGTGTCTTTAGGTGTATGAACATTGTATTTTTGTAATTCTTGTAAGATTGTTAATAAAGGCTATTATTATTATTATAAATGCGGAAGTTTGTGAGGATGGATGGATTGATGGATGGACTCAATCAAGCAAAAACTACTCAACGAATTTTGATTATATTTGGTACGTAAGTACTTTTAGGTCTCGGAAAACGGCATTGGCTACTTTTTATCCCGCCGGAAAACCACGGGTAAAACCGCGTGGCACAGCTTTTCAGAACTAAATTAATAGGTACATACGTAGAAATATGTGTCAAGAGGAATTGTATTATGCATGATGAAACGATAACAAATCTCATTAAATCCTTCATAATTTGCCACCCAAAATCGCTGAGATAAATAGACGTGATAATCCCTTCACGCTACGAAAGATAATTCTAATTATTAGGGTTGCTTACACGCGAACAAAACGCACGTAAAGATTAAAAGGCTCATTTAACGCTCACCGATAGATGGCGCTCCTAGTAGGGAGGTACAAAATGGTAGTAACACATACTACAGTCAGCGGCATCGATTTGTTGATGTAATGTTTTAGCATCGTGTTGCAGTAAACATTTCCAAGTATTGAAATGATAGTATTATTGAGAAAAATCTACTTTGGTCGCACTTATTGAAGAGCCAATATCGTAATAACCTGGAATGTATACTCGACCGGAAAATATTTTTTCCTCGGGCGACGTATATATAATTCCTCGCTTCGCTCACTCGGGATTCTACTAAATATTGTGTTTATATTGTACTAAAATTAACAGAAGTACAAACTTTCTGGCCAACTAACGGCGTTGCCGCTTCTTCTTGTCACTTTTGTTTCATTTTCCTTATTTGTAGTTCCAATTTCGGCCACCAGATCGCAAGTATGTCTCTTCTTGTTATTGATGTTGAGTGTACAAAATGGCGTGGCGCTCTGATAAGAAACGAATCCCATTCAACAAGATTAGGCATAGAATGGTACTTTAGTTGCGTAATTATAAGGGGAGTTTCTAACGAACGACAGATACTTACTTAGATAGTGTTATTGGTTTAATTAAAGGGTTAAACCTGCTTCCGTATGTTACGTCAAACAAAAAGGATAAAAGTACCTGTTTAGATACACATAAAATGCAAAGCTGTGAAAATGCCTTTAATAGAAATAAAACAGTAAGAGATAAAATGTTTTTTCGAAAGATACACAAATACGCTATACATTAAATTACATATTGATTAAAACAAAGACACTGATAAACTTCAAAATTTGAGGAAACGCTAAGTAAAGCTTGAGGTAATGTCGAGTTGATCACGAGTATATAAAATAGATACCGTCGCAAATTCAATCACTTTGAGTGAGAATGTAGACCCAGTAATTGAATCGCACGACAAACTACCATTTATCATCCGCTCTTCCATCACACCTTGAATATGTTTCAAATATATTGGCGATTCATCATCAGCGCATCACGTTCCCGCTTCTGGGACACGGGCCTTATATCATAGAGAGAGAGTATGGGTTATAATCCACGACGCTGGCCCAGTGCGAGTTGGTGGATGTTAAATATCCTTGCATTTTTGTAATCAATTCTTGAACATGCTGGTTTCCTCACGATGTTTTGCTTCACCGTTTATAGAGCGAGTGTTACGTTCATCCGCACATAACTTAAGAATGTCAGTAGTGCAGGGCCAGCGGGATTCAAACTCGGGTGTGTCGGAACGAAAGTTGCTTGTGCTCCCACTGAGCCACACTTGCTTGTAATGGAGATGGAGTTTCCTACAATACTCTATGTGCAACATAATACTCCCAAGAAGTTGGGAAAAATCCAAGTGTAAGCAAATGGCTGTTAGCTCCCCTTTCATTTTGGATATATCCCACAGGATTAAATTTTGTGATAAAAGTTGTCGTTTATTTGACAAAATAAAGCACAACTACGAGTTTAAACAACATTTTTTTCTTCTCGTGTGGCTGTGAGCCCTTGTTGTCGGAGTTATACGCCGCCAGAAGGCCTCGAACATTGCCTGACTTCTATTGTCGTTCTAAAATAACAACCGAGACGAACGGCTTAACATGGCTTAAAGTTCCATCTGAAGCTTATATGTAAGTACCACATAAACGGACGCCCATCCAAGTGGTAACCGATGCGAACGTTACTTAACCTATCAGATATGTACAACAGCTAGGCAAACAATGGTACGAGCGCAACATCATATTCAAAAACTTCCAGAAGTGATGGCCTAACAAAATTAAAAATAAATTTAAACAATTGAGTGACAAAACGAGCAGTTCGTTCACCTGATCGTAAGTTTGAATATCTGGCATAGGCGTGATACTTTTCAAAGCGGACTCTCGCAGGAAAGCTAATCATTTTCGTCGGTATATGTATTCGTTACAACAAGTCTTGACACCATCAATAACTCGACCTTAAAAATAGCACCGTCATTAAACGACATCCGTGTTTATTCAGACTGATACACTTCGGAGAATCTGCGACGGAATTACATGAACTAATTCTGCCATCCCCATTCTATCATCGGACGACCGACAAGCCGTCATCCATTTAAGGTTGCACTAAGCGCTCTGCTACCTTCATAATGCAAAAAGCCAAGGAGTGGAACTCTCTGCTGGCATCTGTGTTTCCAGATAGCTATAATCTGGGTGTCTTTAAGACGAGAGTGAACAGGTTTCTTCTAGGCGTGCGTGTTTCATGTTTGACCGCGTCGTCACTTAACAACAGGTGAGATAGCGGTCAAACGTAAGCCTATAATTAATAATTATTAATTATAGGCTCATAATATTAATTAATTAATTATACTATTTTTAAATTATAATTTAAAAAAAGTAAAAGAGTTTCATCGCATTAGTACCTTAAAGAGCCCACCAGGATTTTGTCACACTTATGTATAGAACAAATTGAAAGAACCCACTAAGAATTAATAAAAAAATTGAATAATAAAAAATCACCAAAAACGTACGAAGTACGGAATAGAAACGCCCAAATTACACAGATAAAATACACATATTAAGTCCTTGAGACAATCTGTACCCAATGTGAATAAAACCATAACGATCGCACGCTTACAAGCACCCTTATGCTATCTTCATCGTATAGGGTATAATTTCCATGTCTCCGCGTATAATGACGTTGATAACATTCGGTTCGAGTCGGTCGAGATAAGTGCGAGCGATAACGCGCAGGTAACATCTGTGCGTGTTACCCCAGATTTGGAACTCCCTAGGGCTTTGGCTAATAGTGGATTCTGACGTCATTGGAGGGTTAGATCAAATAAGATCAAATGGAAAAGTTATTTATATCTTCAATAAATGTCAGAATATTAATAGTAACGTATAATACGTAGTAAGATATATTCCTAATGTATTCAGTACGAATATAGCTGCTTAAATATTTATATTCAAATTTTTATGTAGTTAATTGAGTGATGAAAATAGCATGATGTTCAATTGATGGTAAGCAATAAGCCTGCCCATAACATTTGCAGCACCATCCGGAACATTGCTATGGTAAAATTTCCGCAGAACTTCACTGCTCTCGTCACCCCGTGAAAATAGCTCTTAAGTCTCAAAATGCCGAGTATTTTGCTGGCCCTTCAACCCTGGACCCTCCTGCTTGGCGGCAGAATAACTATGGAAATCTCGCATACATAGAGAGACATACAGTAAAGATATTTAATTATTTTTATACAATCATCAACTTATAAAATTACATAAAGAACATTTTCTCTATGTCATCCTCTGTCCCGGTTCTGACAGTCACACAAAAACTACTCAACGGATTTTAATGACATATTGTAAGTAAGTAGTTTCCTGGAATAGTACTAAAGATACTTTTTATTCCGGATAATTGTCAACGCTGATGTAACCTCGAGGTGCAGCAAGTTTAGGTAAAAAAATAGAAATATTTCTAGAAACTCTTGTGTAAATGCGTCGACACTTCCACGAAAACAGTACACTTATAACAGGAAAAAACTTAGGGTATTCTCTGACTTATCGCTACATCATAACGGTCCGAAATGTCCCAGGGTCGGCCCCACGGGAACACCTTATCAAAAACTCCGTAGTACGCCAAAAACTTCATGTTATTTGTTTTTATCGTTCGTTAGGTCTATTTTATTTTATCGCCAGTAGAACTCTAAGGGACCACAAGTCATTGTAGGCTTTAGGCGCATGACGTCACTTGTCATTGTAGACTTCTATCGGTAAGCAACTCTTACTTCCTTGAGAATCTGTCGGCACAAACAGTTTTATGTGATGTGGAATAATCACTGACTATAAGGAATTTTCCTACTGGTACCTCCATGGTAACGAATTATAAGGTTGACAAGTCTTTAAGACCTCGTTTCAGAGCACCAGGGGTAATAATATCTGTGCTGTAGACGTCTATTGGCGACGCGACGATGACCGCTATGCACAAGCCAGCAAAGATCTGAATGCTGTAAGATTCTGGATTCTGTAATAAGTAAGTAAAAGTTTCCTATCGCATACAACTACTAAGATTAGATTAGATTAGATTACAGTAATATATAGTATTATATAGTACAACAGTAGTATATAGTATATACAGTAGTATTTTACAAATCCAGCTTATCCCATTCCCAAACAAAGCAAACGATGCTAATTTGTCGATCGGTGACAAGAACAATCCGATGTTTCGAAACTATGCGACAATCTCGGCGCGCCGGAAAAGTCGTATCGTTACTTTGGTTCATCGCAAATTTGAACCCACCGAAATGTAAACAATTTTTATCGAATCAGGTGAAATGGAATGGTGGTGGTGTGAGATGAAATTGGATGATGTGTGCTCAAGCGGTACAATTATTGCGTATGGCACATTATTCAGTGGGGACAAGATGGGAATGGATGGGGTGAAACAGAATGATATGAGAAGGGACACGATGAGATGAGGTGGTAAGAGATAAAATTGGAAGGTGATTGGATGGGATGAGAGATAATGGAATTAAATGGGGAAATAATAAAGTTACTACAAAGTCAAAGATATAGGCACAGTTTTAATGGAAAATATAATCAATGCGTAGCTTTTATATCTATACTTATAATAAAACTGTAACGAGGTGGGTATTGTACATTAAATATATTTTTGAAAATCTATATTTTTAAGAGTATTTGGAAGCAACAGAACCCAAAACTACAGTTTTTAAAATTATTGTCTGTCTGTCTGTCTGTCCGGGATAAACTCAGAAACTAAGGCATCAATTGAAATGCAATTTTTTAAATATGTTATATGGAGTCCAGTGCTACATATTAGCTTTGTTTCATCAAAATCGGTCTAGAAACATTGAAGATATGACGCAATTTAGGAAAATAAATAAAGGCCACCACACATAAATTGAACCCCAGAACATACCGGACCCTTAGTGCACAAGGCTCAGCTTAAACTGGTTACCTTGAGAACTAAAGGATGGGTTGACATGCCGTTTTCTAAAAAATGATGTGTTGAGTCCTAGGCTACAACGAGATACTGGTATATGACAGTGTATATAATTTCGGTATAGGAAAAGGACGTGATCTGGATAGGAGCGCGAGACGAAATTAGGAGCGGGACAGTGAAGTGATAGGACGGCGACGGGATCGGGGTCGGAGCGGGATTAAAGTGGGATGAAAAATTGTCGGGAACAGGTTAGATTGCTTCACTATGCGTACGAAGTCGCTGGCAACAGCTAGTAGGTATATAATTTTACCCAGCTGGATAAACTTATGAAATTGCTTGATGCAAGGCATCATACGCCTTTATAATATTAGCACAGATTAATAAATAATTGCATATTAGTTAATCCGAGCCGCTTCTATAAAGCGTCTGACTTCATCTCAAGTTAAAAAGCTAAAAAAATAAAGCTACTTCCACCATTGCAAAATGAGAGTCTTGCGAAAACAATGCGCCCGCCTCGCGTCTTTCAAACGGTCCCTTTGAAATTCAGCTTCAAAGCCTGCACCAGCGCTGGGTATTCAAAAATATTGTTCGCGGCTACTAATGGAACATGAATTTTTAACCCACTTCGATAAAAGCGGCCCCTGTAATCTACATGTAACTGGCCTGTTCAGAGGTTATTGCGAACAATATCGGTCGGAATATCGTGTATGAAAGAATGAAATGAAGTAATAATGCGAGAAGGGAAATTTCGGCAAAAAATTCAGAGCTCATATTATTTGAGAATTTTCGGTATTCCATATTTGCTATATGTGCCTTTCTGCAAAGGCTCATTTGGAAGTATTTAGACATCGAAATTTTGCGAATAATACCGGTGGGTAAATATAATACAGGTACGTCAAATATTATGTTAGTAAACATTATACCATCCCTTGAGTTTCGTGGAATCACTTTAATTTTCATACCCTACAAGTCTCCCTACAACCCTACAAGCTTAATAGAATATCGAATTCTGTAACTTTGAAACTAAATTTGAATATACTAGTATATGTGAGATACATACGATTTACGTATTGAACTATGGCTTGATGGAAAATTTTGCGACTTTTGATCAGGCGAGGATGGTTGATCATTACATATTATTATACTCTCTCTATGAGAGAAGACCCGCGTCACAGCAGCGGGAACGTAATGGCATGATGCTGATATATCCTGATGTTGAAGGTATATATAATATCTGATGAAGTGCAACTGTAGACAAGCGGCGTGTAAGTGATTAGTTTGACTTTCATTTCTACGTACTAGAGTTCAATCCCAATACGACCTGATACGAAGACTTTAGTATCCCATTTGGGTACCTATATTACGGGTAGATGATGATCCGCTTATTACAAACCAAAGTCCTCTCTCTTAGTTTTAAGGTATTGAAAGACATTATACCACAGAATAAATAACAGCTTCACCTCAGCCTCAATGATAGGCATTCAATATAGTACCATCTCGCAATAAAGATTTTTTCAACCCGGTACCTATTTAAAAGAAGCAAATACACTCGAGAGCAATGAATCCGGGTCACTTAAAGAATGTTAAAAATCTCGGAAACTAAAAATGATAGGTTAATGCAATAAATTGTATTTAATAGACAATGTAATACTCCTTAAATGAAAGTAAAAAAAATATGAGTCACCATACATTTTATTAACACAAAATTACATAAAGAAAAAAACTGCTGATCTCTCCTTAAAACAAAAATAGGAAACATGAAATTTTTGAACTTTATTACGATTTTCTTGAATTTTAATACTTCGTATTGCCTCCTCGTGCTTCCATTGCTGCGTTTACGCGGTTTGGCATGCTGTACACCAAGTTCCTTATACGATTTTGGGGAATATTCTCCCATTCCTCTGTGAGAGCAATTTTGAGCTCACGAAGCGTGATTGGGGGAGGGTTTCGTTGTTTTACGCATCTGCCTAGCTCGTCCCAAGCATGCTCGATCGGGTTGATATCCGGGCTGCGCGCTGGCCACTCCATACGAGTAATGTTCATCTCTTGAAGGTAGTCATTCACAATCCTACCTGTATGAGGTCGGGCATTGTCATGCATAAATATAGCATCCTCACCTAAATTGACCATAAATGGACCAACGTGATCATTGAGGATTTCTTCCACATATCTTACGCTAGTTAAAGAGCCGTTTTCTATGATCACCAGCTCTGTGCGACTTTCAGAAGAAATTCCGGCCCACACAAGTACAGACCCACCACCGTAGGCTACTTTTTCTTCGATGCATGCTTGCTTGAATCTTTCCCCTGGTCTTCGATACACTCTGTGTCTTCCATCGTGCTTGTAGAGCATAAATTTTGATTCGTCGGAGAACATAACTTTTGACCAATCTTCAATACTCCAATTTACGTGGCTCTGGGCATATCTTAGTCTCGAAATACGATGCTCACGCTCCAGTTTAGGGCCGTTTGCAGGTCTAAGGGGTTTTAAGTTAGATTCAGCAAGCCGATGTCTTACTGTCCATGCACTTGGGTTACTTCCTCCGAGGCGTCGAAACTGATTGGTGAGTTCAGTTCCTGTGAGAAAGCGATTTCGAAGCATGGTGTTCACCAAGTATCGGTCTTCTCGTGCTGTGGTACACCTGGTTCTGCCCGTTCCTGGTCTGCGTAGGTTAGAACCAGTTTCTTCGTAACGTCGGAGAACTCTTTGTACTGTTGACAGCGACACACCGACAGTCCTGGCTGTATCGCGCTGACTCCGGCCGGTTTCCAGCATTGTAAGTATTCTGGTGCATTCTTCAGGCGTAAGCGACATAATTTCAGCTTGAATAATGAATATAGAGCACTATCAACATGGTTTATGTACCCACATAAATTACAGATTACAAACAAAAGCAAAACCAAATGCTGTAATTTCGTAGTTCCATCTTCGAAAGTGGCCCTTTTTCAAATTTGATTTTTTTATGATATAACTTTACAATAACTAAGAAGTTTTAATACCTTCATTTAAGGAGTATTACATTGTCTATTAAATACAATTTATTGCATTAACCTAGCATTTTTAGTTTCCGAGATTTTTAGGATTCTTTAAGTGACCCGGATTCATTGCTCTCGAGTGTATTACACCGGTGATTATGATATGGTACTACTAGTTATTCGCTCCGAACTGGGACCTTGCGATTTCAAAATATTTAACCATAAATCCTCTATCACAACAACCCTCTGTGTAGGTACTACAGCTTTGCCACTTATTATGCCGCCAAGCAGTAGTGTGCAAGCATTACTTCGTTTCGGTTTGAAGGTCATTGTAGCCAGCGAAATTACTGGGCCTATGAGACTTAATATCTGATGTCTCGTATGGTATAAAATGTTTTGGGTGACACTGTCATTGTTAGAGGCAGACGTGGCGCTTACCACCATGCGAAAGAGTTGCTAGTCTCATCAATCAGTTAGATAAAAAAACCCAGGGCCGATTTAGTTCACCTTCCAACTCGCTAAATTCTATTGGCATTAACTACTTTCAAGCCATTGATCCAAATCCAAACCAAGATATCATCAATCAAACAGATATTTATATATACCCACAAAACCATACAAAATGAAAAGACTATAAGCACGGTAGTTCGAACATCGATTTTCGGAGATTTCCTTCTCAGTACAGCTTTCTCAAACGGCCAATATCTGGAACGCTCGGCTATTCTGCCAAACCACTAACTATTTGATGCATCTTTAGTGCATATGAGATCGCAGCTGAGAAGTTAAATTCTATTTATATGCAAATAGCAGTTATTATTGGAAACAAATCCACTGCTCCCAATGTGGAATGATACCTTAATTGCGAAAGCTGCAAACACAGACATTTGAGTTAGAAAGTGACTAATTAGAAATCAGGTAAATGTATATTACAGAAAATACAATATTAAATGGTTTTTAACTAGGATTTCCAGGAAATAGAAGGAACTACGAGTCCATTGTCTCACAACACCCAACACTAAAGAAATACCTGCTTTTTTTTACAGCACTGTTGCATTAAGACGACCACTTGATTCAGATTAATTTTGTTTATGAGAATGCTCTTTCTAACAAGATATTTGTGACTTCATCATCATCAGCCCATTACGTTCCCACTGCTGGGACACGGGCCTTCTCTCAAAGACAGAGTATGGGTCATAATCCACCACGCTGGCCTGGTGCAGGTTGGTGGATGTCACATGTCCAGAATAACTGGCACAGCTGTGGTACCTACCCAGACGGCCTCCTGCATACGACAGTCTTACCACAAGTATTATTATTATTGAAAGCATTGCGTTATGGTACAAATGTATACCTTTTATTGTTACTGACTGTACCCGCCCCATTAAACTTGATGTTATTCTCGGAAAGATGTCTTTGTTCCCGGGTTAATTAAACTAACTTTGTAATTGATAGAGCTAAGTTTGTGTTTATATGAGGAAACTACGCCGAAACATAACACTATTATAATTTTATGTTGGCTTCTGCCGTGGCTTTTCCGTTTTCTGGTATTACAGCAAATCCGTTTTAGTGAACTTTTATATTGATTTTACAAAGATCTTATGTTCGGCCAATTTCTCGCCTGATGTTAAACGACGTTTTTTTTATTATCTTTTAGGCAAGCATTTGACCGCAGTCTCACCTGATGGAAAGTGACGACGCGGTCGACGATGGATCATGCTTGCCTAGATACCGATTCACTCGCGACTTGAAGACACCCAGATTATAAAAATCAGGAAACAAAGACGCTGGTAAGGTGTTCCTTAGCTGTTCGCATTAAAAAGGTCGATGCAAAATTTGGAAATGATTTGGCTGAAAATCTAGGTGGAGAGATCTTTTCCAAAGATGGAGCACAAAGATCTACAGAAAGGTGGCAGTTAAGCAACTGCCAGACTGATGTTTTGGAGCGAGTGTAAAAAATCCGACATACTTTCTAAGTTACTAGTGCGATGTATGTTTTTTGGCTACTATCTCGCCTGTTGTGAAACGATGATAAGGCCTAAGATGGAGCACATAGATCTAGAGAGAGACGGCCTTTCGAACAACGATAACGACAGGGTTTTGAATTTAAGTGCTTGGACAGCCATCGTACATCTTGGTGATGGAATTTGGAAATCTTTATTACATAATTCATTTTATAACAAAAAAATCCGAGCTCAATTCTGAAGATAGATGAAATATATATGGGACCACCTTGTTAGCTATACTGAACCCTACGCCCATAAATGACGAAGTTCTGAGGTAACAAACATAAAAAAACAATCGAATTGAGAACCTCCCCTTTTTGCAGTTGGTTAATAATCGGTCCAATTTTGCCATGAACCGACCGTTCGAACGTCAGTTGAAAAATTATAAAAATAATGTACATTTACGCCCTAAAATTTTACGTTTTTTACACAGATTTACAATTAAAATTATAAAAATGTGATTTGATTAGTTTTTTAGTGTTTACAAATATTTAATTAATCTAACTGCATTTAATATAATCAGTACTATTGTAATGTTGGAACCCATATGGGAAAATTGGGCAAGCATTTGGCCGCAGTGATCTCTCTTGATTAAAAGTAATAATGCGGTTGACGAATTGATCATCAATTAAATGAAGACTCCAGTAGGATTTTTATAGTAATCACACAAAAAAACTAGTAGAAGAAAGTTCCATTACTACACAGGTGAATTTCTTCGACGGGACAATAAGGGCCGGTAGCTTAACCGCTACAGTTAGAGTAAAACGTTCCTAGGAGACCATCCCTAACTTTTTGAGATATATTCTGAAATTTGTCATTCCTAGTACTCACACCTTAAATGGATAGAGTCTTTTGATCCCTGCAAGGAACAGGATTGATTGGTATAAAAACATATTTTTGGTATTTCAGCATTTTTTTCGCTGGCTGTACATTTGTTCCAAAATCTGTAAATGCAGTTCAGAATATCTCAAAAAGTTATGGATAGTCTCCTAGGAAAGTTTTCCTGTAACTATAACGGTTAAGGTACCTGCCCTTGCTGTCTCGTCTTAAAAAATCCACCCTGTATACGCTAATGGAAAATTCTTATCTTCTAATGATAACCGTAATGTAACATCATCGCAGCGCCTCCGATCTATGTTCATGCGGACTCTTCTGACACTTTAGAATTTGTATAGCCTTAGGATATCTTTGAATGCACGCCTATTACTATGCACCACAGAAGCATGACAGCGGGTAACAGCTGCGGCACGAAGCGAATGGCTATTTGTGGTCCCAGGACCGGTACAAGCTCGGAACGGTACTGAGCTGCAGAGCGCCTGAGACTTTGATTAATGCCTTGGAGTTACGTAACACCAGGAGTGATTGGGGCATTTTGAGTTGGCTGTTTGAATAAAGTTTAAAGACTTTATCGCTAAGATAACCGATTCATTTCCTTGATGTTTCTATGATTTTAAATAGATAGATAGATAAACACTTTATTATTTACCTTAAAAATAGAGATAGAGTACAAGTCAATGTTTACAATGGTGTCACAATAGGCGGTCTTATCGCTTAAAGCGATTTTAATAATAAAAGGCCACGTCATGCAGTTCCCGTTTGGTAAGAAACCCATTTTGTAAACCATGTTATATACAAATACAAATACAAAATACAAAATCTCTTTATTGCATAGTAAAGGTAGGTACAATATAATGTTGAAAACCCTGCCCACTGCTTTAGTTTATCACTGTGTTGCAGTAGGCAGTTTCTTCCCCTTAACTAGGATCAAATATATATACAACAGAGACTTAATTAATTAATTAAATATAATACCTAATCAAAAGATGACTTTAGCAGCATGCTTGTCTATATATATATTTTAAGCAACAGTTGGAGTACTTAATTGTTTATAGTCAAATTATAAGTAGAATATTCACTTTTGTATTATGAAATTTCCTGAAAATACAGTCAAAGCGCGTGAATACTTTAGAAGCTAATACAACTTCATGGGAAACTGACAAACAACATAATAGCCTGTGGACCCAGATATTAGTTTCAAGATCATGTCTACAAAGTTTCATCTAGTTTGATTAGTTAATATTATCCAAAGACAGCTAAGAACTTTATCACACGAGCGATCGTTGTTCGTAGGTGATATTATCGCAACTGATGCCGCGACGTTGCAGGGCAATGCATTCAAAACTGGACTTAAGAATTATTTAATGGACAATTGTTTTTATAGCATGACAGAATATTTTAATCGAGAATGTAATTAAATTATATACAATTATTATTGTTTTAAATACATTTTATATTAATTAGAAAATTTACATAATATTTGCACGCTTGCTTGCAGGCTGAATGCTTGACTGTTGTAATTAGTTTTAAGACCTTTATTGTATGTATTCTTGCAAATAAACAATTGATTTTTTTTTACTATTTATACGCTTGCGTTTGACTGCTATCTCACCTGTTGTTAAGTGACGATACGGTCGAAGGTGTAGCACACTCGCCTAGAAAAAACCTGTTCACTCTTGTCTTAAAGACACCCAGATTGTAGCTATCCGGAAACACAGATGCCGGCAGAGAGTTCCACTCCTTGGCCGTTCGCATTATGAAGGTCGAAGCAAAGCGCTTGGTGCGAGCAGGAGGGATGTCAACCATGAATTGATGACGGCTTGCCGTACGTCTGGTCGTCCGGTGATTCCGTCGCACACTCTCCGAAATGTATCCGGTAAAAGACCGATAGACTGGCAACTTTGCGCCGATGTACAAGACTCTGAAGCTTAGTCTTAACCAGCGCATCGTCACCAATGAGCTTTTTGGCTCTTTTTTCAATGGTCTCCAAGGCTTCGAGTTGGTATTTGGTGGAGCCGTCTCACAGCTGAGAACAGTACTCCATACACGACCGGCCTTGTGCTTGATACAGGGTTAGAAGCTGTCCCGGTGTAAAATACCGTCTCACCTTGGCCAATATACCCAGCTTTTTTGCTGCTACTTTAGCCTTGGACTCTATGAAGCTGCCAAAGTTTAAGATTGATTTGATTTGATTTGATTTGACGTCGTCGTTGCAACTACACCGTTAAATAGTTGCCAATATAGGGGATAATGCGACTGCATCGTCAGCCGGATACCAGCGCCGTGACGTCACAACTACACCAACGCGTAATTGCAACTGCGCCGTTACTTTATTCGATTGCGCCGTGATGGTGATTGCTCTACCGCCAGCACCGTTGCGTTATCTACTGCGTACGTTTTTATAATAAAACTAGCTGCGTCCCGCGTTTCTACCCGTGGTTTCCCGGGATAAAATATGCGCCTATGTGCCTATTCCAAGTCTTAAAGTACCTATATACCAAATTTCATCAAAATCGGATCGGTAGTTTTTGCGTGAAAGAGTAAAAAACATACATCCATACATCCATACAATCTTACTAACTTTCGCGTTTATAATATTAGTAGGTAGGATTCCAAAATATATAACGGAGTTCACAGAAACAAAAATTCAAATTACGCGTAAAGACTGTTCTGGTGAGAAAAGCATATTATACTGTTCGTAATGATATAGAAGACAAAGAAGCTTGGGGGTCCAAGCATCTTTGTCTTTCACTTCTGCAAAGTAGCCAACTGGTACATATAAGAAACATATCATTGAAGAAAACATTTTTTTTTAACAAAATCTCAAAAAATATGCCCTCAGTTTTTTGTCGTAGCTTCTGAGTAAAGAAAGAGAAAGAAAGAAAGAAAACACATATATTCAAGTAGGGGTTCTTTTTTCGATACGGTGGTAGAGTCATGGTATATATAGATAATTTGACGTTCAGAAGTGCATCTGTGATGCCAAAACTGAATAAAGAGGTTTTGATTTGATTTGATCACCGTGACATTATTGCGATCAAGCATCGTCGCGACGATGTGGCCACGATATCATTCGGTCATCGCCTACGCTCAAAAATAGCTTGTGTAATAGAGTTCTAAGGAAGACAACAAACTTCGTCGTCTGTATTTCCATATAAATTCAATCTGGGTGTGTTCAAATCAAGAGTGATTGTAAATTCTTGTGTATTTACTGTGCAAGCGTGCTAAATCTTCGACCACATCGTCACTTTCCATCAAGTGAAACTGTGGTCAAACGCTAACCCAGTCAGTTGTAAAAAAAGGAAACACCATATACAGTAGCAGTTCGCAAGCATTACTCTGTTCGTTTGAAAACCTTTCCAAAAGAATGAAAGAAAGAATTACTGGGCATTACTTAGGTGACGAGCGCATTGAAGTATCGCTTAAGATTTTGTATAACGAATTAATGACGAATGTAACACGAATGTCAGACATTATTTACACATAACGAATAAGTAGGCAGTTGCACAAATTTATTTGGTTTATGTTTTTGTGCTTCCTGCAAGTTTAGCTAAGAGACTACTCGCAAAAATAACATGTTTCTAATTAGTTTAGTTTACCTAGTTTAGTCCTAATTCGTGTGACAGCCATCCTTAATGTGTTTTAGGAGAGTTACGTTTCAGAAGTTGCCTGATTTTTTATTTACATACTTTATTTAGTTTCGCTTCTGCCTATTAGTGACTAAATGATGTGCCCACATAAAGTATCGATGTATATGTTTACCTATGCTTACGTTATAATATGGTGTATGTGTTTACATTTATGTTATTTTATAGTCAAACTCTTAATGGCAGTAGAAAGCGAATGTGCGTGCCAAGACAAATCTACTATGGTTTTGTGGTACTATAGAAATATGTTAGTATAATATTTTCTGTTTAATAAATTAAAAAAATAAAAATAAAGAAACCTTACTAAAAATCAAACTTTCTGACCCAGTTCTAACTGGTCGGTTGAGTAATCACATTGTTTTTTTGCTAGATACAACCGTAGGACTGTTATGTTTTCTGTGGTTACAAGAAAAGCTATGGGGCTTTTGTTGGTTGTGCAGTCATTAATTTTATGTAAAACCTAGTACTTACTTGTACCACTAATTATTTTTAGGTTAAAATGTCTTGGTACCTTTTTGCAAGTACCTACTGAAAAAAAACCATAGAGTTTTTTTGAAAATATGTTTTGGTTTCGATCGCCATGACATTTTGTCATGAGATCGATTTTGGTGAACATTTGAAAACTGTACCAATCTAGTACGTAAAATTAATTTCTGCGCATTAATAAATAGGACAAAACAAAAATAAATTATTTGCAAAAAGTTTTGTCAGAAGTGGGATTCGAACCCACGCCCTCAGAGAGGACCAGAACAGCTCGGGACTCACGTTCAGTGAGCAAGTGTACCTTGAGTCTGGCGCCTTAGACCGCTCGGCCATCCTGACGTATGACGCTGTTGTCGAAATTACGAGTCACGTTCCGATATTACTATAATTTAATTAAAGTGTCACATTTATACTGAAATTAAAAATCTGTATAAATATCTATAGAAAATATTCTACGAATTTACAACGTTATTGTTCATTTTATTTAAAATAATTTTAGATAAATACTTATTACATTAAAATCTTAGTAAATTACCATAAATTGAGGTTTAAATTATGAAACCAAATGTTATTTTATTCTTCTATCACCTAATTCACGCGAACGCAACGCAGTCAAAGATCGCGCCTAAAAAAATAAATAGCAATAAATCTAAAAAGTAATTTAATTGCGCATTGACACAAAACAAATATTTATCCCACGGCCAGTTTAACTCATCTAGAATATATTAGGAAACGGATCAAGTATGTGCGACATCGTTAATCAAAATTTGCACATGTCAAATACTACTAGCTAAGCCCTGCAGTTTCACCCACGGTTACTCGTGATAAAATGTACCCTATGTGTTAATCCAGGGTATAAACTATTTCCATTAGTCAGCCTCTGTGGTGTAGTGGTTGGGCAGGTTGGCTCAAATCTCATACACCACTGGGGTTGCGGGTTCGATTCCCGCGACAAGTTATTTATTTTTATTTTTATTTATTATTAATTGCATTCATGTACATATATTTATCATGTAGGTCTTAAATTACATCTTATGTTGGTACATGAGCCCTGTAAGGGCGTTTGCAAGTCAGTGCGAGAATAGTCATCTAGGGAATAATAACATTTTTTAATTAGATAAAATTTAAGTTTTCTGCAGAACACGTTGTATCTAGTTTTTTTTTTTAGGTATTCAGGGATTTTGTTGTATATTGATACTAATCTAAAATTTGGACTTTTTCCTAATATTTGTAAATTTGTTGTAGGTAACTTTAGTTTGTTGCGATTTCTTCTATTATAATTTTCATTAATTTCACTATTTGATTTAAAGAAAGTACGATATTTCCGTACGAATAGACATATCTGTAGGATGTACAGACATGGTAGGGTTAGTATTTTTTTGTCTATAAAATGTGGTTTACAACTTTCTCGCGGCTTAATATTAACTAAAATCCGTATACATTTCTTTTGCATTATAAATAGATCCGTAAAGTCTGTACTTTCACCCCAGAGGATTATACCGTAATTTAACCAAGAGTATGCATAGGCGTAGTAAGATGATAATGCAGTTTCGTAATTGGTATTTGACTTGAGAACACTCAATGCATAGGTAAATCTTGCAAGTTTCGTTTTAATGTTCTCGACATGTTTTTTCCAATTCAAGTTTGTATCTAGTGTTAGTCCTAATAATGTGAATTCTTTTGTTTCTTGTATTTTTAAGTTGTGGTTTATAGTGTTTAGATCTAAGGGCTTTCGTTGGTGGGTTCGGAACTGTAAAACTTTTGTTTTTTTCAGATTTATTTCTAAATTATTGTCCTCAAGCCATTGCTTTGTGTCAGAAAAGGGTTTAAATGCATTGTAGTCAAGTTTTGAATTGCTGCTAAAGAGTAATGAGACATCGTCTGCAAATAGGACACTTGGGACATCCATTATTTTTGGCAAGTCGTTAATGTAAATTAAAAAAAGTACACATCCTAGCACGCTACCTTGAGGAATTGAATTATTTATTATTCTGGTATCTGATTTTACCTCGCACATTTCATTCTTGGCCGCATCGTAATGTTCAATCTGTACGTATTACTGTCTGTCCTTTAGATAAGATTGGAACCAATTATAGGCCGTTCCTCTAATACCCGACGCGTAGATTTTTTTTAATAGTAATTTGTGTGAAACTTTGTCATAAGCTTTGGTCATATCTAGAAATAACCCTATTGCATATTTTTGATCGTTAATGTAGTTGTAGTTAAATGATAGTGCACAGAAAAAACAAGCGCAAGCATTTGTTTCGTGTCTGGGTGTTGTGGGACCATGGTCCTCATAGTTCCTGGTTCCCTAGATACAGGGAATCCTAGTTAGGGGTCAGGATCTATTTATGTGATCGTTGGGCGTTATTATTATTATTATTGTTATTTATTATTATTTAAACTTTCATTCAAATCAGTTTAGCTGTTGCGGCGTGAAGAGAAAACAAACAGACAAGTAGACTTACATACAAACTATCGCGTGACTACAAACTATCGAATGTAATTTAGAGTCACATGGGGTTCTCTGGCGTCCTGCGTACAGATATATCATCATCAGCCCATCACGTTTCCGCTGCTGGGACACAGGCCTTATCTCATACAGCATGGGCCATAATCCACCACGCTGGCCCAGTGCGGATTGGTGAATGTCACATGTTCTTAAATTTTTGTGATAAATTCTTGGATATGCCGGTTTCCTCACGATATTTTCCTTCACCGTTTTTAGAGCTGGTGTTAAATCCGCACATAACTTAAGAAAGTCAGTGGCGCGGGGCCAGCGGGATTCGAACTCGGATGCGTCGGATCGAAAGTCGCACGTTCTCCCACTGAGCCACACCCGCTCTACATACATAATATGTATGTGTGTATGTATATATGTTTGTATCTTGAGTATATGTAAAATAAATTCAAATCAAATCAAAATCTCTTTATTCAGTTTTGGCCTCACAGACACACTTATGAACGTCAAGTTATCACCATGACTCTACCTACCGTATCGGAAAAAGAATCACTACTCAAGATACGGCAAGAAACTGGGGGGCATTTTCATAGAGATTTTGTTAAATTTTTTTGCTTTATACAATGTTTCTTATGTACCATTTGGCTACTTTCATTAATTATTTCTACATTCTTCTAATTATTATTACTTTAATTCATTAAGTATCTTACAAAGAAGTTTTAGTAGTAGGTGTTTGAAAGTTGTAAGTCTTCAGCTTTTAGTAATATCGAACAAACATTAGACGGAAGATATTGGAGTCCAGTCGTTACTTTAAAGCTTTAAGCCGGCACTATAAACTGATTCCAAACTTTGTTTTCTGAGGAGTCAGTTGAATTTCGTTGTCTGTACCGCGTGGTACAAGTATTGTACTTTTCTATTTCATTAACTACCGTGAATGTTTTTTTAAGTTTTATGAGCAGTGTTCAATAATAAAACCGTGGGGACCGGGAGCTCATTGTATTTTCAAAAGTCTGTCAGAGCGCCTGATCGATGCGACGCGTGACCAAAATGCTGGAACTTATTTGGCTCAACGTATCAGTATTGCAATCCAACGGGGCTGCCATCATCTTGGGTACGCTGCCAACTGGTAGTGGGTTGGAGCATTTGAACTATCTATAAGCCTTCAATGGTATATGGGTTGTCCAATTGCTTCTCCTTGTATGTAGTTAGTTTAGTTTTAGTAAGTAGAGTGTAGTTTGTTTTCAGTAATAAAGGCATTCGACCGTTAAAAAAATTAAATGAACATGAAAATAATAGTAGGCATTTGTAGTTATGCTATGGCAACATTTTATGTATAAGGGGTTGGCGCTATTGCTTCTTGATTTACAATAAATAATTTTATTGTTTTAAACCACTCTGCATGTTTTATTTTACAAGCAGAATTATTGGTATTATAGTCAATTAGCTGCAAGACGCGTAATCGTCAAGTTTATTTTTAAATAAGTAAGAGCTAGAAGAGCGAGTGTGGCTCAGCTGGAACTCGTGCGCCTTTCGATCCGACGCACCTGGGTTCGAATCCCGACTCAGCCCTGCACCAATGACTTATAGTTAATACAGATTTTGCACGCTCGCTCTAAAACGGTGAAGGAAAACATCGTGATGAAACCCGCTTACGCGCTTTGGAGTGGTAGGTGGTTCTTGTAATACCACCCACCGAACAAAGCTATGCCGTCAAGCGACCTAGTCGTGTTTCGGGATGATGTTCGGTGAACCATCGGGGAGACGGGTCTGAGCAGTCGCTCAACTGCCGTCTCTCTCTAGATCTATGTTCTCCATCTTAGGCCACATCATCGCTTCACATCACGCGAGATAGTGGCCAAACATAGACCGACTAGGCGTAAAAAAAAAATGTAGGTAGAAATACCTATACTCAACGCTCTTCTGGACACTGTGGACACCAATCAAAGTCGTGACTTGTTTGCAGATGGATGATCTGATATTTTGTCAGTGTTTGCGTTTTTGTGAGAGGGAGTGAGTGTGATATCTGTATAAATGTATAATAATATTATTGTTAGAGCAAGTGTGGCCCAGCTGGAACTTGCGCGCCTTTCGATCCGACGCACCTGTGTTCGAATCCCGACTCGGCCCTGCACCAATGACTTACAGTTAAGTGCAGATTTTGCACGCTCGCTCTAAAACGGTGAAGGAAAACATCGTGATGAAACCCGCTTACGCGCTTTGAAGTTGTAGGCTCTGGCCGTGGTTGTAATACCACCCACCGAACAAAGCTATGCCGTCAAGCGACCTAGTCGTGTTTCGGGATGATGTTCGGGGAGACGGGTCTAAGTAGCCGCTCAACTGCCGCCTCTCTCTAGATCTATGTGGAGCACATAGGTCACATCATCGCTTCACATCAGGCGAGATAGTGGCCAAACATTGATCTATAAAGCGTAAAAAAAATATATATATAATTGTTATGATGTTATACTTAATTTTATATTTTTGTGTATAATTGTCTTCAGTTAATGTAAGGTGCATACCTTATTAATTGAAACACATAAATATTTTCCTAGTGAGGTCTAGTGTTTCAAAATCTTAAAAAACTAAGTATCCTATACCTACCTAATATAATCCTAAGAACTATCCTCGAGATTTATTAAAATAGAATCACGGATCGACCTTACTAAGATTTTAATTCTAACAATGGTTTCAACAATTCCTTTACATATATTTGTTTTATTTTTTATTTGTTTTAGTTTTAGTGCTAATAGAATAAATTCAGAAAGTAAATTCAAATTACGCGTTAATAAAAAATATAAATAAAATATAAAAAGCCTTTATTGCTGTTCTTAGTTTTACAAACTATATCAAATTACTTAAACATGCCAAAACTTAAATACTAAGTTCCTTATGGAATTAAATTAAATATCGGCAAACGGTGGTTGTGGTATCGCAGCTTGTCCTTCGACAAAGGCCTCCTCTAAATTACGCGTTAAGAATGTTCTAATGAGAAAAGCATACTAAACTGTTCGTAATTACATAGAAGACAAAGATGCTTGGAACATTCCACTTCTGCAAAGTAACCAACTGGTACATAAGAAACATAACATTGTAAAATCCCAAAAAATTGTAACAAAATCTCTAAAAAAATGCCCCTCAGTTTCTTGCCGTATCTTCTGAGTAGTGGTTCTTTTTCCGATACGATGGTAGAGTCATTGTGATAATTTGACGTTCATAAGTGCGTCTGTGATGCCAAAATGATTAAAGAGATTTTGATTTTGATTTTGAATAAGGTATTTTAGCAATTGAATTAAGTGACCCAAGAAACTGAACTTGTCAATTCTCAAATACCCTAGCTATTAATTCTTATCAATGTTCTGCCAGGTAAATGGAATTTAATTGACCTTTCCAATTGATTAGCCATCAATGGGTTTCACTTCTTACTTTATTACTTTGGGTAAAGCATTCCAATTGAAAGCAATTTGCCGCTTCAAAAGCAAGTTTCGAACATGGATTTAACGAATAACTTGTGTTTGACATTAGAGCCGTTTAACGTTCGAAGAAGATCTTGAGTTTAAATGTCATTCAGTTTTTTTAATTAACGTTTTTTTAATTTTTTAATCGTGTTACTCGAAAACCGATCCCGATCGCTTTCAAAAGGAATTTGTATGTGTTGTCGAAAAATCTGGAAAGTACTTTTACAATAGATTACTCCTGTAAACATTTAGTAGTGATATAATTCTTATTATTAATTGCGTATTTTTTTTGTATTTCACTCTTTCTTTTTCTTTTTTAGGAGAAACGGAACGTAATCGCAAAGCGCTTGAGTACGTGCAACCACTATCTGACGTCACGTGCCTCGCTGCTTATTGGTCAATTTTTGACATATTATAGCCCGTTCTGTTGGTAAATTATTGACACACACACACATGTAGATGGACCAATGAGGAGATCCTAGGTCCCCACCGTTTGACATCACACGCAAACGCATTTATGTTGATTAAAATTGATTCAAATTTTCATTTCATTATTTTATTGACGAGTAATGTCGAAAAAAAATTTTTTTTTTTCATTATTAGTATTCAATACTTAATCGATTCATGCATTAAAAAAATACATGCATATTTTCTATTCCAAATTTGTAAGGTCTTTGAATCTTTCAAACTGCAATATCGATCATTTTAAGCGATAGCGATTAAGATAGGAATCGGGATGCGGTCTTTGAGTAGAAAAATTCGACAATTCCACACACAAATACCGATCACAAAACATGTTTGAAAGCGATCGGGATCGGTGTTCAAGTTAGACGAGTACCCTGCAGATTTTCCGCATGAAATGAAAAAAAATAATGAAATAACTCATTATTGAAACACACACACAGATAATTAAAAACTAACAATAACAGCTTATTTATAGTGTCTTATCGTTAAAAGCGATCTCTTCCAGACAACCGCGCAGGGAGAGGAATAGCGCAAAAATAATGGACGGATATTACGATGTTAAGCAATACGCCTGCCCATGACAATCGCAGCAACACCCAGAACTTTATTTTGAAAAATCCTGCGCTGCTCTGCGCTCATTACCCTGAAATAATTAGCTTTTAAGTATCATAATACTCAGGAATTTTGCTGGCTACAAAGCCTTTCGAACTGGAACACAATAATGCTTGGGTCCTACTGCTTGGTGGCAGGTGGCAATAACAAGTAACGCGATGGTACCCTGACCGTATCACGCGTACGAGAAAAGTCCATGACCTGCGAATCTGTCTACACTGCATAGATTTTACAATGGTTTCTAGGATCGTTTGTTTTCCGGGATGAAAAGTACTTATGTGTTATTCCAAAACCAAATGAGACACTTAAATTCGTTCAACTGTGTTATTTATATATCATATTGAAGTATTCTGTCACGATGTTATTGTCATTATAAATAAATAAATAAGAGTTATAACAAATACACACACACAAATACACGCCCTTTTGAACTTTATAATATTTATATGATGTAGAGGGTATTAAGTAATAGCACAGAATACTAAGGGACAGAAGCATCACTTCGCAAAGAAATTTTAATAAATAGCGACTCTTGCTATGACGCAATAAAATTCAATTCAGCTCGCATAGCGCTGCATACCTACCAGTCATATTAGCCTACAAAGCGCCTCTCTTTCTATCGCATAGCTCTTATCTCTTCTGACGCGGCACGTGTAACGACGCGCGACCCGCATTCGGTGTCCGGCTATGTACTTGTAGCTTCGTACCTACAGTGCGGAGTGCGCCAGGCCTGGTAATAGTTAGTATTCTTTGGTATAAGTTTTAAATTAAAGAGAAAAGTCGCAATCAGCTTGACATTTGGACCACAGTAACTATTTAAAGTTAGTCGCTACTTCCAGAATTAGTTTCGCCTTACTGTTTAAACTATAACGGTTTCGCAGTCAATTCCAGATCTGACAAAGAAAAGGGTAGAAACTTAGATAAGCTTAGCTTTATAAATAAGCTTTATAAATATCTCCTTACTTATATTACCATTCATTCACACTAACATTATACACGTTGGTGGAATCTAGACTGCAAAGCCTGGCACACCGACGTGAAGTCGCAAGCCTATCGGTATTCTACAGAATACACCACGGAGAATGTGCTCAAGAACTGCACAATCTGATCCCCCCATCACCATTCTACAATCGGACAACTAGACGACCGGTACAACGGCACCCCTACATGGTAGAAGTTCCGCCTGTTCGTACTAAACGTTTTGGTTCAATTTTTTTTGTGCAAACGTCAAAGGAGTGATATGCCTTGCCGTCGTCTGTATTTCCACATAAATACAATTTGGGTGTGTTCAAATCTAGAGTGAACAAGTATCTACGGGGTAAGCGTGCTACATCTTCGACCGCATCTTCACTTCCCATCAGGTGAGATTGTGGTCAAACGCAGACCCAGTTTGTTGTTAAAAAAAAAACATTATAAATGCCAAAGTTCATATGTAAGTATGTTAGTTTATAAGTATGTTTGTTCCCTTTTCAGTTTTCGAATGATTATGGGAAAGTAATGGGTAGACATGCTTACCTTTTTTTCTAAGTCATGATATTTTAGGTTACAATTTTTAACGTATTTTAATTGATTTGTATTATGTGTGTATGACGTTTAAAAGTGCACTTTTGTGCCTGTTTAATCTTTTGACTTTGACTTCACGCCGCAACGGCTGAATAGATCTGCCCCCCGATTCAGAACCTCACGATAACGAATACCGAATCGATTCGACTATTATCGATCTCGTTTTGTGTGTTCCTTTTCGAACTATTTCGCCCGAAAATTAAATAGTTTCAGTTACAATATCGGTATAGATTAAAAGTTGCATTTACGGAATTTGTATTGTGTGCAATATTTTACATCTTAAGATATGAAACCGAATCGATCGACAACGAGTTATCGTGGTTCTGAATCGGGGGGGAATGAATTTCGGGATGAGGATAGTGTACACACTTTTTTATTCTAATTCTGTAATGTCTGCGTTTGACCACTATGTCACCTGATGGTAAGCGACGATGCTGATGATGTCGACGATTTTTGTTGAGGGGGGAAAATGCCGTCGCACTGCCTTTCTGCCACCTGTGGGGGCGTGAACCCATTAAAAATCCCCCGTGAGCAGTTCTCTGCCGTAGGGCGCGATGGGGACGCACTAGTATTCACCATCTCGCCCCGGCAGTAAATAGTTTATACCCTAGATTAACACATAGGGTACTTTTTATCCTGGGAAACTGCGGGTGAAACCGCGGAGCACAGTTAGTAATATTTTAAGGAGTTATGCTTATGTTTTTAACTCTCATGAAATCCCATAATAAAATCTAACAATAGACGGGATTAAAGCGTTAATTTAACGGGTGTAGGTACTGCCAACCGTTCAATGTTTCAATTACTTTTTTAACCGGAAAAGATTAATAAATCAGTATCGCTGCTGGAGGGTTGGACGCCAAATAATTACAGAGGAAAATGAAAACGTCTAACGATTCTTTTTCAACTCCTTGTAATTAACGTTCGGTAGAAAATGTAGGTATTAATGAGCTTGTATTCTTGAGTTGGTCAAGGCTTATTTGTTATTTTTTTTGCGAGTACATAGAAAAGCATTAAGAATAATTGTAATTAAAAAAATATGAATTTAAATTTGAAGTGTATACGTTCAAATAAAATAAATCAACATTATACTACCTATACGAAACCAACATTTTGCAGCGCTTAATAAAATTAAGGTCATTGAGATCATAATAGCTTACTCGCAATTAGGACGAATGTTTTTAAAAAGCTCAATACCCGTTAGAACACTTTGCTGAGGTTTTCATAACACATTTCATATCCCACAAATACGCTGAACTCGCTGAATATCAGTTGTTCCATCAATTTAATTCCCTCAGTAAATCTGCGCCTTCCATTCTAGGCCTCAAGGACGTGCGGTGAAAAGTTATTTGATTTATTCCCTGCCTTCGAGCCTGACACCCTTATTCGTAGATCTTTCTAAGAACAGAATTGAGCTCTCTCGCAAGTGTGTCTTACTTTTGAATAATACATAATTACTGGTAGAAGGTTTCTCGTATGCGAGAGGCCTTCTGGGTGGGTTCCACCGCTTTGCCAGTTATTATGCCGCCAAGCAGTAGTGCGCATGCATTGCTGTGTTCCTGTTTGAATTGCATTGTAGCCAGCGAAATTACTGGACAATTGTCTCAGGGTGTAGTGCCGCGGAAATTAGGAACAAGCTCTTTTTCTATTGGTTTTTTTGTATGAACAGAACAACGTCTGTTGGGTGAGCAAAGATTTTACTTAACCTGTTACTGAGCCTGGATCAACATGATTAAGAGACGCTGCTTCGCTATTAGGTTGGGCCAAAAATTATAAAAGATGACAGCATTAGTTCTAATATTGGCTGTGTTTATTCAGACTTACAATGTCGGTTTAGACCAGCCTAATTCATAAAAAAATCTCTCAAAGAGCATGATCAAACATGTTTCCAAGAACGATGTTAAGCACGCACTATCGATACGACCCAAAGGTCCGCAATCGCACCTAAAGGATTTGCGTACTTTGCGTAATTTCCTATTGATATAGCGAAAAAGTTCCTTCTTTACTTGGAAGGGTCGCGGACCTGTGAATACAAAGCGAAGGTCCGTCTCAGGTATGTAAAGAGATGTTTTGTCTGTATAAGTTCAGAGGTCCATATTGGTTTATGCAAATGCTAAAGATCGGCTTGTCACGACTTTATCGCGAGCGGGGTCTACGAACAAAGTTTTATGCTATTTAGTATACTTATACTTAGGTATACGGAGTGGAAATTTGAGATGGGGCATGAAGGGCAGCTACTTCAACCATTGGAGTTACAAGAACCGTTCTTGAGAAAATGTATGGAACTTTTTTGCAATTACGGTATTTTTTAGTACCTACCTACACCTCAGTTGGTCTCAAAGATTGTTTTGATCTATATAAGAAACCTGATGGATTTGCATCATAATAAAACTCGAGAACAGCCCTTTTTTGCTGACTGTATATTTATTCGAAAACATTTGAATGCAGTTAAAAATAACCATATAAAATAGGTGGCAATAAAGTCCTTGCTAACCGACCCACCCCGCAGCTTTGCCCGCGGCTATCCCGTGAAAATTTTAATAAACTCTTTCTACGCATATAACTTATAGTGTCCGTGAAAATAATAATTTAATATTTTATGTTTTTACCTTATCATTATTAGTGGGTCAGTGAGTCATTTAACTGTTTTACAATTAGATTTAAATTTATAATTTTATTTTGGGTGTCTACTTTAGTTTATCCAATAAAATCCAAATAAAGTAAAAATACCTACCATTACCTACCTCGCCGGGTTAACTTATGTATCTAATTAGTGAAGTCTAGAACGTTCCAAATGCAATTCATTTTCGACGTAACACTGGGACTGGAAATCGATGTGCTAATCGCGTCTCGAATCAATTAATTGCCCAACTTAGTTACTTAACTTCATTAAGTGAATTCGGAGGAATTTTCCAAGTTCTAAATGTATGTAGAGGGTACAGTCGGGGAAATAAATAGCTGTTTTCTGAGAGTGCATACTGTAGATTCATAAGACGAGCGACACAAAAATATTTTGTAGCTTAAAAATTATGTTGTAATTTAATGGGGTACATGTACCTATTGCAGATTATCAATAGGTAAGTACATAATTATATCGAGATTTAATAAAATTATTGTAATTTACATCCTACAGATAAGTTATTTTTGTAAGAAAAAACCGACATCTGTTTAGGTCAAACATACAAAGATACGTTAATTCTACCTTCTACAAGTTTAAAGGCGATAGGAAAACGCCCATATTATAGGTCATACATAGAATATTACATAATAATACAGTTTTAACCCGAAAAAGCCTGTGTAAAACCGTAGAGAGCAACTAGTATAGTTACCTACAAGTTCTACAACATACTTAATGGTTCACATAGTTTTCTTCTCCACTGTAATAGTCGCAGGGGTGTGCCAAAACAGTGCCCTGGCCTTAGATAATTTAATTAAAGTTTAGGCGAAAGTTACAATTACTTGATATTAAATATGGCATGGTTAGCTGAATACTAAGAATTAGACAATGAACGCAACTAAAATATAAAGGAAGGCCCAAAAGCCCCACACAACAGGGACTTGTCAACGGAGACATGAGAAGTCGACTACGACTTACCTACTAAGGTAAGATGACTTCCATCTATCATCTCATTTTAAAATTAGAACAAGGTACTCCTTGTATAAAAGTAGGTAAGTATAAACACTTCGCGCCAAGCGCTCGCCGTGACCGCGCGTGCTTGTACCGCTCGAACAGCGGTCGAGTATTTCGACAATTTTTATTTTAATTAATTCAGGCAATTATAACAGAGTACATCGTATTTAACACATCAGAGGCCCTTATTATATATAACTTACAGACTAACATATATATATTATTATGTTTTTTGTAAATACATTTTATAAAAACAAAACAATGAGCACGTAATATCGTCGCGCCGCTCTGGAGACTGGTGGTTTCTCGTAGCCTGCCTCTGAATTTTCTGAACAGTACACCCTTGGGCCAAAAGTCCTCCTTAGTGAAGGTTCCAAGGTGTGTGTAGGAACTCGCAGAACAAACGTCTTGGCAAACAAATTGACGTTGTAGCGGGAGTGTAAGAGCACCACCCTCAACATCAGTTTCGTTTTCACTGAGATGTACTGTACCAGTTCTTCTTCAGTAGAGGAACAGTGCAGCCGCGACGCGTGATACCCGTGAGTATAGCTGGTTATTAAATCAAATTGGGGAGACGGGTCTGAGCAGCCGCTCAACTGCCGCCTCTCTCTAGATCTATGTGCTCCATCTTAGGCCAAATCATCGCTTCGCATCAGGCGAGATAGTGGCCAAACATAGATCTATTAAGCGTAAAAAAAAAGAATAATACTCACTTTAGTTTTAATAATAATACCTATAGGAACTGCTTTATCGAAATTTTACGCGGAACACATATTTTCTTTAGATAGTATACGAGGTATGAACAAAGTCGCAATTCGCGTCTTCATATCTGTTTCTCCGCTTTTTTCTTCTAAGCCACTTTTCACTGTCACTTAGAGATTATTTTGCGCCGTGCCCTTATCCGCCCGGCACGGATGCAATTTAGTAATGTGATGTCATTTTTTGTCGACTTTATTACAAAACATTGAATTTTCTCAACTATACAAAAACTTAGAATGTATTGTACATAATAACATTGCGTAAAAATTCTCTAAATGATAGTGAAACCCGAACTAAAATCCGTTACGTGGTTTAGAAGAAGATAGCGGAGAAACAGAAATCAGAACGCGGACGCGGACGCGACTGGTATAAAATAATTAGAGATTCATTAAAATGATTGTTATACTCTAGGTACTTATGTATCTACTTACAGTAGTATAATTTCACCTTACGAGAAAAAACATCTTGAGTTACAAAGGTACTGTTCAATTTCTTATAAAACTTCAAGCCTTATTGATCAACGCTATTAACTATTTGAATATAAAGAGGCAATTTGCGAACAGTCTGTAATTCGATCACTAAATAAAAACACAAGTCTGCCAAAAATATGAGACTCAATTTGAATTCGAATTGGATTTAGACGGCCATAAACTTTGCTTCGAATAACACAATAGACAATTACTTAGGTGACATTTATTTTATTTTATGGGATTTGTAAGACAATGATTAATGTATTTATATTTTATACGTATAAAAATAGGAAATAAATATAATAATATATATTATTAATACTATTACATTCTGTGACTTAGGTATTAGGAGTAGGGTAAGTAGTGTATTTTTAGAAATGGATCGATGAAAAAAATACTATGTACAACAAAGAGTAATTTTATTTCTTTGACTATAAAATAGTTTAGTCTTCGTATTAAATTAAGACACCAGATACCGTTCTCTATTTTCAACCGAGTTAGACACAGCCCGGCTAGCTCAGTCGGTAGAGCATGAGACTCTTAATCTCAGGGTCGTGGGTTCGAGCCCCACGTTGGGCGAATCTTTTTTTGCAATATAACAAATCTTTTAATTTCTACAAATTACAATTTTATTATAGTAGATACTTCATTATTTACAAAAAACATATTTAATTAAGTACTAATAACATTCGTTTAATTAAATCAAATTTAAGCATAACAATTAAAAGTTATTGCGATAATCTCTTTTAGTTACAAAAATGTGACCCCAGCTTTTTTTAAGCTTCAGTCAAGTGTTGTTTCAAGCCGGCAAGCGCTTTATCCAACTCAGCAGTCTGCTAATAGACTAGTCTCCATACTAAGGCGGTCTACGATAAAACTACCTTATCTATCTTGCTCAGAGTGAACTCATTTTAGTTTCGTCTTTAACATAGGCCATATTGTCAAATCCGTCTGTTGTTCCTTTATTTTCTTCCATTAATTCTTTTGACGGCGCTGGGCGTGGCTTTCTTTGACCTGTAATACAATATATTGATATAGGTAGTACACAATTATTAGTACTACTTCTGGTCTTGTACTATAATAATATCACAAAGAATATACTATACAGGTTGTGGCAAAATTTTGAGACCTCCAGGGTATCTTTTAACTTGCAGTGAGAATTGCGGTTTTATCCTTAGGAAACATCGATTGAATTTAGGAGAAAATAAAACAGTATTTTGAGATTTTTGAAAATTTAGCCTCACTTTGAGAGAGAGAACGAGTGTCTAAGCAGAATAATCTATCTCATTTTGCAGCAATTTTTTTTTGTATAGAATTTATTGTAAACTCTCAAATATAACAATTGTACACTTTATAAGTAAGCAAACACAAAATTAAATCTAAAATCTTGTGTTTAAACTGTTTTCTTTTTATTATCAAGTATGCGTGTACCTAATACCTTCTTTTCAAAAATAAATTGTCTTTAACGTTAGTCTCTAAATAGTATAATTGTAGGTATACTTACAGTAGACTGTGGTATAAACGTTTAGTAGGTATAAACTTCAAACTACTTGATAGATTTTGATGCGGTTTTCACAATAATTTTAACAAAAACTTACCACCGCCCATGAACAATTTAATAAGCGTAGAGCAGGGTGAGTCAACAAGTAGGGTGAGGACAAAAGCCACGATCGCAGCCAGTGAGAAGTCTGCTAGGAACTTGAATAACTGAAATAAAAGAAAAACAAATTAAGTTAAGCGCCATCTATCAGCAAGCGACGAAACTAGCCTCAAAGCTTCGTATCATAATGCCATCAACCGACAGCCGATGCGCGACGACTGTGCTAATATGCGTGAAACATGGCAGGCAACTTCTTAATTTATGTTCCCAATGGACACTGTTTAGTATCGTAAACTCCCGTTAGATGACACCACAACATACCTACAAAAAAATCACGCTATGTACTGCGAGAAAAATTATAAAAAAATCTTTAATTACAATTGGTATGAGGTAGCGCAGGAGTGAGACAGGTGGAAAGAATGAGGGAGGCCTTTGCCCAGCAGTGGGACAGTATAGGCTAATAAAAAAAAAAAAAAACCAGTGTGTAGTTGCATCCGGCCATCATTTTAGGTCTAATTTTATTGTGAGTCTGCATGAACATTAATAACGGTTAGTGAAATAGGTACTTATTAGTCTTGTATCTTCTTTCGTCGTCTTTCGAGAAATAGGTACTTATTAGTCTTGTATAATGATAAACCTCGAACCGGTTTATTTTTATGTTGTGTTCAAGCAAAGTCTTATCTTAATGCAGATACATAGTGCCACAAACTTATTTGACCCTGTGACCAAAACTAACGAAAAACAGAACAAAAATTGACAAAAAGTAGAAATTCACTCAATTTCTTGGGTGACTAATTTCAAAGATAGTAACTAGAGGTATTTCATCACTAGTAACTAGTCAGATAAGCTTTTTATGTTCATTTAATGATTTTGTTACTATTTGTTTTACTTTTCGTTCGTGGTGTAGCATTTAATTTCTTTTTTCTGTCGACAACCACTAGATCACTATATGTAACTACGTTGGACTAAGTCAACTAGGCAGAGCCCTTTCCGCGCTTAACACGTTGAACGCCACGAACGAACACCATGCTTAGCCCAATGGGCCGCGTCGGACACGGTGTGTCCGCCAGTATGTCGGGTCAAGGGGGCCGCGTCGGATACGGTGTGTCCGCAAGCCCTCGATCACTTTAAAAGTCTTTGGATGGCCGACGGACAGCGTTTCGACTGTTTTTACTAAGGCAAGTGACCCACGTGGCCCCACTGTACAAACTGACGAATTGGCACAAAAAAATTCAAAAGGGCTTAGGATTTATGGTCTTTTCAACAAGTTGTTTCCAAAAATGTTGTAGACGTGCACAAAATAAGTATTTTGAGTCGTCCAAATGTCATTATTTTTATAATAAGTAGACTATATTTTTAGCATTTTTAAGGCATTGTAAGGTCATTAAAATTATAATCGTTTTTAGCCAAGTACGTATTAAATAAAATAAATAAAGGTTTCAGTAGGTAATTTACGTAAGAAACTACCTTTTCTCAAAATTACTAAAATTTGCCTTTTGTTTAGTCTTACTTTTTCAATATAAGTGTATATAAACGCTACATATTTTATTTCTCTATTTTATTTTATCTCGCCGGGGCTCGCGGGTGCGGGCGGCGCAGCGCGGGCCTCGTGAGCCGCATAATAGCTTTAGATCACTCACCGAAGCAGTAGCAGAGAAATATCCAGGCGCGTTTTTAGAAGCGTTGACCATAAATATGAGCGGATAGTGAACTATGTACATCGCATAGGAAATTCGACTCAGAACTTTGAAGCAGCTAAGTGACAGCACCCAGTTAATAGGACCTGGAAATAAGGCTTTTAAAATGAGTTAACACGCCTATGATTTTTAAACTCAAATCGACCTTAAAGGTAATAGAAAAGAGCACACAATAATATAAGACATTATGACAATGAAGCAAACAGACAGTCTTACAGCCTAATTTTATTTATTTATTTCAGGCAGGCTAAAGTACAAAAAAGTAAAATAAAACAGAGGGCCATAGAATATACCTTACAGACTAACATATATCATCATCATCAGCCTATTGCAGTCCACTGCTGGACATAGGCCTTTCCAATAGGGGATCGGACAACTTTTCAGACTTGTGTTTTAAATTAACTACAATGAATATATATAGCCATGAAAAATACTATTTTAATTAAATAACGCTCTAAAAGTACCTAAAACTATGTTTAAATATTATGTTTCAAATATTGCCGCGCAAAAGTCTCCTCAAAACTTGTGACGTCATATGAAGGTAGAAAACGACAAACTCTTCAAAATAAAACTTGCAAAGAGATTTAAATACGTTTTGTGAAGTTTGGGGACTATATTGTAGTAATGGAACGAAACAATTTGAAAAAAATCATTTTATGAAAAGCAAAAACGTAAAATAAACACAAGCTGAACGGTATTTGCCTACAAATGACGTCATGCGCTGTGATTGTTTCGTTTGAGATGAATAACAGATTAAAAATGTCAGAATTATTAGATTTTATTTATTGATTTAAATATATAAATCGTTATTATTTCACAAAAATATTGATTGAATGATCTTTCTAGTTGGACGAACATTCGTTCTAACTACATATTAGTTTTTTTCTCGATTACTGTCCGATCCCCTATTGCACGCCACTGAGCACGATCCCCGGCTACTCTTATCCAGCTGCTCAGGCTTACATATATACAAAATTATAATTCAAAAATATTTAATAACCACACTACTTAACAAGTTTCGAAAATTTCGCTCCCTCCCTGTATCCTCGGTATACTACGAGTGCCCCTACAGGTCAGAAGTCAAAATTCCGGAACAGTTCCTTATGCACCAGTGGAACTTGGAAACTATAGGACTTGAAGCTTTGAAGTCAGTAGTCCTAGTCGAGTCAAGTCTCGTCTGTCGCATAGCTATCTGTCCCTGGAGTGTTTCCTTGATATACGTCAACACCTGATCCTAACCGTCATAACCTCATCCTAGTGAATGGCCTAGTGTCATGGGCATGGTGACATAGGCTAATTATATACCAGTAACCAAACATAAAGCTCAATGTCGTACCACCATAGCCATGATGACACGCGAATATGATCCATCCGACAGCGAGCGCCCAGGATGGCCTCATGAAAGTGTTGAGTATGTTGTCCACAGTTTGGTTGTCCCAAGTTAATTGCATTATAGGGTAGGTAACGTAGGTGACAGCGGCTAAGATGACAACGGCGCATGCCCAGAGGGTTGCTGCGTGGCGCTAGAATGGGAAACACAGTTGGTAAAATTTAAGATAATGATAATTTTTTAAAGGTCGTAGGTAGGTATAGATAATCAATCTTTTTAATTCAACAGCCTCTGTGGTGTAGTAGTTGGGCAGGTTGGCTCAAATCTCATACACCACTGAGGTTGCGGGTTCGATTCCCGCGACGGGACAAATGTTTGTGAACAGAAAAAAAGGTGCAAGCATTTGTTTTGTGTCTAAGTGTTGTGGGACCATGGTCCTCATAGTTCCTGGTTCCCTAAATACAGGGAATCCTAGTTAGGGGCCAGGATCTATGTATGTGATCGTTGATCAAATGCTTTTTAATATTGAATGCTTTAGCGCGTGCTAGGGGAAAATCTGAAGATTTTAAATAAAAAAGAAAAATGATATTGTTCGGGCAGGGATCGAGGCCTGCTTCTTTGAAATACCGTCCCGTCGCCTTAACCACTGGGCTACCGAGCCAACTGCTCGAGCAATCAAATTTTTTCTATCCTTCTTATATCATCCCGACTATAAATAAATAAATAATTAAATCGTACCCGAGCAATATCATTTTTATCTTTCTAATTATTTAAAATCTTAAAATCAATTGCTGTTTGTTGGTAAGCGCACTACTTGAGAACGTTAGAAAGATTTGGCAACTTCATTTTGTTATGTGCGTAATTCTCCGAATTGACTTTACCGTTATTATAGAAAAATTGGTAGAGTTTCACAGAAAATTGGTTAATTCAGGAAAAACAAAGTGGTTTTTTGCTCTTGTATTTTTGTATGACCAGAACAACGTTTGTCCGGTCAGCTAGTTTTATATAATTACCGGCAAATAAATAATATATCATCATATTACTGATAGTAAGCGGCCACGGCTCGTTTGGCCACCCATCTCAATCATCACTACTTTATTTAACCAATCTTCCAGCGTGCTTTTAGCTTACCTTAGTAATTCGTAATTTTTCATGCTTATTCAAATGCATAATGTAGCCATAGATCATGCCAATGAAGAATGGAGATGAACGACAAAGCGTGTTGACGTAGTAACGCGTCAAGTAGTATGACTGACTTTCGGCGTCACGACTGAAAACAAAGATATTTCGTGAATATATGAAATATAAAAGAATTTTTAAAGGAGAGACTCTCGTTTACCTCCTGGGTAGGTCCCACAGCTTTGCCAGTTATTCTGCCGCCAAGTAGTAGTAAGCAAGCATTACTGTGTTCTGGGCATTGTATCCAGTGAAATTACTGGCCAGAAATGATTATATGAGACATAATATCTGATGTCTCGGGGCGATGAGCGTAATGCAGCTTTTTATGGTATTAAAAGTTCTGGGTGGCACTGCAATTGTTATGGACAGGCGTGGCGCTTACCATCAGGCGAACGACTTCTACGACGTTCGGTTATAAAAAATAAAAGGAATGTTCAAATGTGGAAAAAGCCAAAGTGGCTGGCTGACTAACTGACTGGTCTGTGATAAACTAAAATGGTCGCAAATTTATCTAACTGGCCAAAGAGCATACGATCCGCCTGATGAGAAGAGATAACTCTCGATAGCAATACATGGATATCTGAAATACCTTTTCTTTCTTACCTTCGAATAATGGCCAATAAAGCCAATTCTTTCGGGAATAAAATTTATTATTTAGAAGCAACGAAGCTAAATCGAATGATTTTAGTCGCCAAACGCTAGAACGAGTCATCTCTCGACGATGAACGAGTTGAAAAATCTTCATTCTCCATCCTCGACCACGTTTTTGCTTAACATGAGGTGAGATAGTGGCCAAAAATATTCTGAAGAAAATAGTTGTCAATTACTCCATACCTAACTATACTTTTACTTACGAAGGTATAACCGGACCGGCCTGGAACTCCATGACCCAGTTATAAATGGCCGCACCGACTAGAGACAATAGTAGGCTGACCGATAATGCTATCCAGGCTACCGTTTTCCTTTTACCTAGCACCCAGAACAGAACGAGTGGCGATATGATGTAGAGTTGTACATCCACGGCTAGATACCAACTGTGGCCTAAGCACTGAAATAAATATAATAACTTTTTATAGGGTATTTAATGTTAAAATACGAATATTTTTAAAATTGCTATCTTCCCTTCTGTGTTATAACAATATACCAGTGCTCTCAGACGATGTTTATATCTGTATTTTTTAGTGGTAGATATAGTAATTGGATAACATTTTATTTTATTGGAAAATATTTTTATATTTATTTATTCCAGATGGATACAGCTATTGACAAATATACTGCATCGCAAGCAGAAGATATCAACAGCTGGATTGCTAGCAATCAGGGCATTAATAAACAAATCTTCGTCATAAAGTTTAGTACATTTTTTTATTGTACTGAGTGATGTGACGAGCAAATCGTTCGTCTGATGGTAAGCGCCACGCCTGCCCATAAACATGCAAGCTCATATCTTGGAAACGTTACACTTCATGTCATTTTTTAAGACCTCTTGTTTGTATTGATGTCAACTATCGATTTATATTTATATGATCAGTGACCGCCATTTAATAAAACAACAAAATATCAGATAGTTGGATAGCCAACATCTTCAAAGCTATTTAATGACGGAAAGCTAAGTGTAAACAAGGCTAAAGGTGATGCAAAGTTATAAGAGAGAGAAGACGAGAGGAGGAGAAGAAGAAGCCACGTCAATTTATCTCGAACTTACAGTGTCAACTTACCATTTGGCCAGGATTAACCCAATTCTGAATATGAAGTAACGTAGACCACCAATATATCCTGCATCTGTGAGTATATGACTCTATTAGCGTCCAATGAGGTCCATCAGAGATTCTATTGAGAAACGACGCCTGTATGAGAACAAAGGCAGCTAGCAACGGGAACATTCGGAGAAGGCGATTGAGGTACAACATGTGCAGATTCTTTAGAAGTTTTGCTGGAAAATAAAGTTTTGTTAAATTACACTGTCAAAAAAAGACGTTCTCCTAATAACGAACTTATCTAATAGGGTCTTTAGTTTTGGGTTTTAATGTTAAAATTATGTAATGCAATTATATAAGCAAACGGGCAGCATAAATCATGATAGACATCGATCGGTCAGCCCAGAGTGTGGGTGAAGCGCGGAAAACAAAAGTGGCCGTTTGCTTATACTTATACTCATACCACATAATAACTAAGTGCTCAAGAGAAATTAATAGATTTAGAGTTTGATGACCACTTACATTGTGTCAGTTTTCCAGCAGTAGTGTAGACAAGTAAAAGCCCACTAAGCATAAAGAATGTGTCCACTGTTATAGGGCCCATTGTGATCCAAATTGCTTGCCATGACATTATCCACTGGACAAGAGAACGAAAAAAGAACATCATTATTTCGCTCTTTTCACGGGTTATACACCCGGTCCTTCGGAAGGCTTGCGCGGGGATATGAGTCCAACGCGTATAGACCTCTTAGAGCATTTAGTTTAGATATGTAATGGGCAACACTCATCGGGGACTGTCTCTAAGTGCATCATTAAGAATATGATATCAAAGATAGCCCCTGATAAGTGCGAAGAACATTATCATTGGAAGAACATTAGCGACTGGAAAACACATGTAGAGTATGTGTGCGACAGGCTCGACAGGTTCGTCTATGCCATAAAAAGATTGCGGCAAACAGTATCCACTGAAGCAGCACTCAGTGCTTACCATGGATACGTTTCCTCGGTACTCTCGTATGGTCTTTTATTATGGGGCAACTCGGTTGAAATTGGTAAAGCATTTCGGGTGTAGAAAAAATGCGTGAGAGCTATTTGTGGTGACTGGTTTATGGACAGCTGTAAACCTCTTTTCCGGAAGTTTAAGATCCTTCCACTGGTCTGTATGTATATTAGGGAGCTCTGTGTTTTTGTCAAACAGCATCCTCAATATTTTAGTCTTCACTCGCAAGTAGTCAGTAGAAAAGCAATACCCAGAAATAAATTTAAACTCTACCTACCTCAGTGCAGGCTAGATTTATATAAGAGAAATGTACATATCAATGCCATTAAGGTATATAATAAATTACCGAATACATTTAAAGACTTACCTTTGACTAAATTTAAAAGAAAACTGACTCAATGGCTTGCGAAAAACAGCTTTTATGACTTAAATGAATATATGACTTTTAAAAACACCTAATTATAAATTAATGTTAATGTTTAATTTTATACAATTAAGTTAATTTCAAAAAATTCACTAATTTGACATTTATTAAACTTATAATATTTTGACATTTTCATTTTTTTAATTTATTAATTTGTATGACATTTAAAGCTTTTTGACATTAATTTAATAATAATAATTTGTTTGCATATGACATTTAATGTAATTAAAATAATTAGTAAGACAAGTTATTGCACACCATTGTCATGGTAGAATGTAAGGACTTATTTTTTTAGAATTTTCTCACCTTTATGTTAGTACATAAAGGTGATAAAATTCTAAAAAAATATAGTTATTCTCGCAATAAATGATTTGATTGATTGATTGATTAAAATTATTATTATACAATGTATCTATGTAAAAATAAAGCAAATAAATCAGCGTCACATAGGTGACGTAATGAACAACGATCACGCACATAATGGCAAAAGAATGCACGCTACTATATTATACTCAACAGTTAGGCACAGTCGTGACGTCACTATGCATGTCCTGTGAGTCACGTTAGCCATGTCCATCGAATTAGGGAAGAAGTCACACAGCCGGTTGATGCAAGTATGACCTACATCATGGCAAAGAAACGCACGGCATCGAGATACAGTATAGCGCCAGACACAGTCATATGGCATCAAGTGTGTGTTGTATGCCTACTCACGTTGGTAACGTCCATCGGATTGGCGAGCACGTCATGCTGCTGATTGACGTAAGTATGACCTATAATGACCCTAATCACGGCAAGCAAACGCAAGCCATCCAGACACAGGATTGCACCAGGCACAGCCATGTTGCACTAAGCGTGTGTTGTATGCCTACTCACATTAGTAACGTCCATCGGACTGGCGAGCACGTCATACCACTAATTGACATAAGTATGACCTGCAATGACCCACATCATGGCAAAGAAACGAATGCCATCGAGATACAGGATAACTCCAGGTACAGCCATATTGCATTAAGCATGTGTTGTACGCCTACTCACGTTAGTCACGTCCATTGGATTGGCGAGCACTTCATGAGTCTGATTGACGTAAGTATGACCCACAATGACCCACATCATGGCAAAAGAGCGCACGCCGTCGAGGCACTCGATAGTGCCGGGTACAGGGGTGTACGTCACAAGGCGTCGAGTGTTGGTGTAGACGGAAAATGATGTGTAGAGCTTGCTGATTCGTTTTGGGTCTGGAATGGTAGTTAGTTTGTAAGCAACCGGCTGATTTCCAATGATCATGACACTATGATCAACACACTAACATTACAATTACTGATTTATTTTTTCATACCACAACACTTTTTGACTTCTGTTATGAGAAGTTATATTTTGTGAGCACCGCGTACATACATTGCAGTAATAAATAGAGTATTATGCATAACATATATTATATTATAATTACTAGGTACCTAATTAGTTTTATATGACCCCGAAAACTATCTCAGCCTTATTTTTCTATGTACACATATTTTTGGATTATAATCTAGACTCAAAACTGTATGATATTTAGCTATAGCTCTGTATTGATTGTAGTTTGTTGTGTGTATATCACTACATAGTATAAAACAAAGTCGCTTTCTCTGTACCTATATCCCTATGTATGCTTAAATCTTTAAAACTACGCAACGGATTTTGATGCAGTTTTTTTAATAGATAGAGTGATTGAAGAGGAAGGTTTATATGTACAATAACCGTGCGAAGCCGGGGCGGGTCGCTGGTAATAAAATAAAATAAATAACAATAAAATATCAGTCGTTACTCGAATCATTACAGCAAAGTATGTACAGACTCAGGTGGTGGCAAGAGTGACCACACTAGTTTTATAAATGCGAAAGCTTGTATGTAAGTGTATATGTTACTTATTCACGCTGTTACGGCTCAAGGGATTTGAGTGAAATTTTGAATAGAGATAGATAGCTTATACCCTGGATAACCACATAGGCTACTTTTTATTCCAAGGAACCGCAGGGGCACCGAGTGAGTAATAAATATTAGTAACTTTAAGGGACATCGGAAAAATACTACTGCAAATATTATCATCAATTTATTTAATAATTAATTTTTAGAAAAAAACAAAAACCGACTTCAATGTATCTTCGAAGTCCAAGGTCACATATCGATAAAATTTATATGGGACCACTTCGTAGCTATACTGAACCCAACGCAAAAAGAATTTTCCAAATCGGTTCATAAATGACGGAGTTCTGAGGTAACAAACTTAAAAAAATAAAAATAAAAAATACAATCGATCAGAGAACCTCCTCCTTTTTGCAGTCGGTTAAAAATGGCATCAATTACGAGTGATTTCCTTTTTTGTGAAATTAGATGAAGTCGAGCTCATTTTTACGAGCTTACTCGATTATTTGATCAAAATCGTGGAAGGTACAGAATTTTCCGTGTTTATCAACCTCATTTTATCTATCAAACCTAAGTCTTACGGTAGTATGTACGAAGGCTAGAAAATAATAATAAAGTAGACAGTGATTACATTTCTGATAAATTACATATCGTAAATATCTGTTTCATCATTATTTCCGGAAAATAATTAGATAAACAACGTACATATGAATATAGTTGTATGTAGCACAAATAAAAAAAATGCTGGTAATCAAAACCTGAGAGTTAAGACGGGATAAGCAGTAAATAATTTTTTAATGCGCCTTGCAGTTTCTACTGTTCTACTTACCCCACCTTAAGTTCATTTTTTTTAATTATACCGAATGAGTGACGAGCTTGTTGTTTGCCTGATGGTAAGCAATACGCCAGCCCATAACAATAACACCCAGAACTTTGCACTGCGCTCGTCACCCTGAGGTAATTAGCTATTGAGTCACATAATGCCCAGTAATTTCGCTGGCAAATATTGTTTTGTATGTATGTAACAAGTCATCATTTTATTAATACTAAGATTTTATATTGGTAAAAAAATGACATTAAGATTATTGCCTAAATCTATTTTACATGATACTTACCTATTCAGAACTTCATTAGCAAATACTACAAGGACATTATTTAATCTACCATGACATAGAAATAAAAGGCGAATAAGATATTAATGTGTGATAGTATTGATATTAGCAATTATATCAGTCAATCATAGATTTATCGTTAAGATGACTTGCAAACAATAAAATAATAATTCACTTAAATGACCTACGAGACCTTGTAAGCATAATTCGTTATGTATTTTTTTTACTGAGCATTGAGTCGAGGAAATCGTTCACCTGATGATAAGCGGCACGTCTGCCCATAACAACTGCAGTGCCACCCAGAACTTTTAATACGATAAAAAGCACTGAGTAACACTGCATTGCGCTCATGACCCCGAGACATGAGATATTAAGAGCTTAAGTTTCATATGCCCATTTTCAAAACACATACAGTAATGCTTGCTCACTACTGCTTGGCGGCAGAATAACTGGCAAAGCTGTGGTACCTACCCAGACGGCCTCCCGCATACAAGACATCTACCACGAGTATGTTTATTATAATAGCTTAAAAATCACGGTTTCCGATTTTGAGGGTGAAGGACGCGAATTGATGTCGTGCGAAGGCTGTAATAATATATGCTGAACCTTACCTTCTTCAAGTACTTTTGTATAATATAAATCGTAGATAGTGCTCGCAATAACCAGCAATCCAAAAAATGAAAATATGGCGCTAAAACAAAAGAAATGATCAAGTTAGTAAGCTATAGCATCGTAAATAACATAAGTTCGTCTACGCTCCCGCTGCTGGAACATAGGTATTTCAGGAAAATAAGTAAGACAATCAAAATCAATAGGTTTATTACGCAAGTAGGCACAAAACATGCATGTGAATTTTATTTGAGACGTGTTTGCCGCGAATGCGCAGCGATTTCGCCACGTAAACTCTAGAAACACGTTTGCAGCACTAGTGTGATAAGTCAAAGTAGGAAGAAATACATAATAAAAATACGCTTACCGTTATCCTTTATCATTGACAATAATAATGATAATCGACGATTACAAACAAACAGCACACGTGTACCATGATATACATTTTTATCGGTATTTTCTAATTTAAAGTGATTAATTTTGGTTTTGGATTATACAGGTGTGCTGATTTGTTGGTACCCGCATGACTCAATATCGACGAACATCTTTCGAATAATGGGGTAGTATGCTGAAAATCAGCGTTGCGTGAGCTGTTAGGCTTACGCAGCTCAGTGCTGAGCCTACCCCTATTGCTGCTGTTTTTGTGCTTATAAATATTGTTACTCTAAATTCTATGTTCATTTACAGTTTGGCAATAAATAATTTCTTTCTTTCTTTCCTTCTTTTCTGACATGAAGTTATTGGAAACTCAAAATAAATTATTTTAAATTTATGGTAAATATCCCATTTCTATATAGACATTGTAATTGATACTCACATAGCAACATAATCAGCGGCAACCCACTGTTTATCATTTGGCAAACGACAGTACCTATCGTCATATTGCAGGCCTACTTCTGTAGTGTTGAAAAGCAGCTCGCTTATTGCTTGCTGTGTGGTGCAGGTTTTAGGTATGCAGACGGCGAGCCTAAATGTAAAGATGCTAAGTGGGTTGTCTTCTGCGACTCTGGAAGAAGAGATTTTTTCAGTTAGTAAGTTATCAATGATTTAAGTAACAAAACAACGCCACTTTATTTTGTTCTTGTCAATAGACGCAACAAGCTCGAATAAGAAAAGTTTGCTATTATGGTCAAGAAGATTGATCAGTGGTTAACCTTCTACACCTCATCAGACCAGCTCAATGTGCCAAAATATTAATTCCTTGACGGATAATCGTAAACTACTAGTGTTTGGGCTCATTTTAATTTACTCGTAGTTTCGATTACCAATTTGTTAAAAGTTTTTCTTGAAAAATATGTTTTTTACCAAAAATCTTGTTCATGACCCAGATACATAAAATTTCACGACATTGATTACCACCTAAGAACAGGTGAAGCTAAAAATATTTAAACACAAGACGCAGCTTTCAATTGTAACAGTGGCTAACAACCTTCAGGAACACAGGACGCTGTTATGCCAAGCTACACAGAAAGCAAGTCGGGAGCGTTCCGCGTTGACAGTGGCGCGGGCTCTGTTGTCTCTCTCTCTTCCCGGCTATGCATCCCACATAATGGTGGGGTTAGCCTTCCGTATACTTTCTCTCAATTTCGCTCTATCGAGGAAATTGTCTTTGGATAACATGCATTCACTCGTGTCGTTTCGTACTACATCTTTCCATCTCCATCTTCGACTGGGGACAGAAAGGCGCAGGGATCTGTTGTATTGTTGTTTAAATTTGTATGAAGAATGGGTGGCAAGGGCTGAACAGACTGACGGACGCAGCCGTTCCAGCCTGCCCCCGGCCGGATATTACGTGTGTTTTGCGCTTTAAAACTGAAAGCAGTAACTTGCACGCGTAACGTTTAGGTTTTAACTCTCACGTCTTCTCTTGTGTATATATTTATAAAGTATTTTAAAGCGTTTTTTTAAACTAACCTATTCACAGCTCCAGCACCAAATGCAGCTTGAGTGCGCCTCATAATTCTCTCATGTTGCGCCATCTTCTCAAACACATCTTGGCCGAGCCTCGAAGTTTCAGGATTCAATTCTGGCCAAGGGATTTCCGGCCAGGGCAAGTCCGGTAATTCCGGCCACTCGGGCGCTATTGACAAATCTAAATCTTGCGATAGTGGGAGACGGATCGCGCAATATTTGCCTTCGATGGTTGATGTTGGTGCATCGTAGTTGATTGCAAGACATTGGTCGTAATTGCCAAGGTCAACAAAGTTGCCGGTGAGGAAGCCTCGTGGTGTCCGGATTCCGGCGTCAAGAACTGCAAAAGAAAATAAAGAATACACTTTTGTATATTAAAAATACTGCTATTATGGAAAATACTTACCTACTGCTTTTTCATGACTAATGTACCTAGTGTTTTACAAATTACTACTTATTTTAAAAAATGGAAACCGCATTTTTATTTAGACTTTTGTTACTTTTATTATTACGATTTTTATTATTTTGATTGTTAGTTATATTTTATTGATAGGTGATGTAATACTAAGTTTTGCAATGCAAAATAAATGGCTGTAGATCAATAAGGACACAGGATGTTGCATAAACATAAACAGCCACCAGGTTTAGTGGATGTGCAAGTAAGACATTTAGATTTCTGGTTAATCCTGATGCGGAAAAAATGTGCACATAATCATCATCAGCCCATCACGTTCCTACTGCTTGGACACGGGCCCTATCTCATAGAGAGAGTATGGGCCATAATCCACCACGCTGGCACAGTGCGGGTTGGTGGATGCACATAAAAATGTGCATTTTGTTTCGTATCTGGATTATATGGGACCATATTCGTCCAAGCTCCTGGCGCTTAATACTGGGAGCTTTTATCAGTTCCAATTGTACTTGTTGGATTTTATAACAAAATTTTGATTAAAACATAATTTAAAAGTTATGGGAAATAAATCTAATTTCTCATACATAAATATATATAACGAGCTGCGTGCTGCGTTTGTCCGGGACAAAAGTTAGTCCTTTTCCAGGACCTCAAGTAGCTACGTATCAAATTTTATCAAATTCCGTTCACATAAACATCCATCCATGCATACAAAGTTTTGCATTTGTAAAATTAGTAGGATTCGGGAACCTGACTCATACATTAACTTCATGTCCAAACGATTTATTTATTTTAGAGCCACAGAGCACTTCATTTCATTAAACTCATATTTTTCTACTTACACGTCAACAGCAGCATGGTGTTATTGTTGATCAGATACATCATCTGCTCATGGCGCAACTGCTCATCTAACACATCTTCATAGAGATTCTCAATGTAGTGTGTATAGATCCACAGAGCACTTCACTTCATTAAACTCATATTTTTCTACTTACACGCCAACAGCAGCATGGTGTTATTGTTGATCAGATACATCATCTGCTCATGGCACAACTGCTCATCTAACACATCTTCATAGAGATTCTCAGTGTAGTGTGTATAGATCCACAGAGTACTTCACTTCATTAAACTCATATTTTTCTACTTACACGCCAACAGCAGCATGGTGTTATTGTTGATCAGATACGTCATCTGCTCATGGCACAACTGCTCATCTAACACATCTTCATAGAGATTCTGATCAAACGCCTGCATATGACTTGGAACTGTCATTGTGTCCAAATAAGCGTAAGCACCCGCAAAAAAACTCAATAGAAATAAAAGCACCATATTCGGTAACTTCCACGGCCGACAAACGTGAAGCAAGTGGTGAAATAGATAAACTTACTATTAGTTTATATATCGACTATTTGTCTATATTGACTTCAATGATCTTATCTGACTATTTACTTATTAATAATATTTTTAATTTGTCTAGAAGTCAGATAATAAATCGATTGAAGATAGCGATGATAAAGAATTACGTGTGAAAAAGGCCAATGTGGTCTCTAGCATTGATTTCTAATTGTTATCTGTTATCGGTACATAAAGGAATATTGGATAAATGATGGTTGGTTAACGTGACAGGGATTAACGTGATCATTATGCGATTTTTTTTCTCCCACCACCTTACACGAGAAGAATCTCTTGTTGGTTGTGTGGCCAGCCCTGGTGTTGAAGTTGTGTATATTGTATAAACTGCTTGAAGGCCTCCGACATGGCGTAATGACTGTTGCCCGAAGATAACAACCGGGACCGATGGAGGATACAGAAGTTCCAAGTCATGGTGGCGCTCAGATGTAAATACCAAACAAATGGTCATCCGTCTAGGTCGTGACTGCCACGAAAGAGTGGTATGAGTCATCATTTAGTTCATAGTACTGTATTGTCACAGAATACCTAATGTTCTTCCATTGTCAAAATAATTACCTACAATTTATCAAATTTCGTCTCACTCAATGCTTATCAGAGTCCCGTTTCTTGAAATCAGGAAACGCCGGCACCGTGCCGGTAGTAGCATTTGGAGTATGGACAAAGATTAGATGTTGCTAGTTTACGGGGCCCTTATAATCAAAGCAAATAACGAGAAAAACAAACGATGAAACTGTTTGTTTGAGATAAAGAGACAAATATATATGTATGCCAGTTATCTCTAATCAATAAGGCTGTTGATCCCGGAATGATGATTTACAAAAGGAAGTATATACTCGTATATGTATTAAAAATCATAAGTACCCACATTTTTTGCAAAACAACAAACATAGGTATCAATAATTGTAGCACTATGCCAAAGAATATATATACATTGAATATATATATATATATATATATATATATATATATTATATTACACTGGTGGTAGGTTTCTCGTATGCGAGAGGCCGTCTGGGTGGGTACCACCGCTTTGCCAGTTATTTAACCGCCAAGCAGTAGTGCGCGAGCATTACTGTGTTCCGGTTTGAAGGGCATTGTAGCCAGCAAAATTACTGGGCATTATGAGACTCAACAGCTAATTGTCTCAGGGTGACGAGCGCAGTGTAGCACCGCGCAGAATTTTGCAAAACAAAGTTCTGAGTGGTGCTGTTATTGTTATGGGCTGGCGTATTGCTTACCATCAGGCAAACGACCAGTTCGTCTCGTCATTCAGTTACATAAAAAAAAAAAAATACATTATGCTGCGCACAGACCATTTCCGACCGCGCTGTACCTACCTACATATATATATACTACAGCTTCTGGCCTACAGGGGTAGTCTACCGCCGTTATAGAGAAAGTAGGCAAAAGCAATAATTCCTTAAGTGTTGTGTAGTAGCGTATAAAATACTTAGTTATATTGTTATATTTTTGTATATATGTTAATCTATAAGGTATATATTCTATGGGTCTATGTTAATTTCACTTTATTGTACATTAATACTGCCTGAAATAAATAAATATATATACACGGTGATATCTATACACATGCTGTATTTTTTGTCTCGACCTTTTTAATTTCATTGTTTTTCCGATACTTGTGTGTAGGTGTTCTGTTTGCTGTATGCAGTCAAGTCAGAATAAATTCTATCTCTCAGACAATAAATGCGCTTTACAAATGGTTTTATTATAAATCTGTCAAGAAAAAATACTCAATTAGGTGGTGAGCAATGGTTGCTTAGGAAGAAAATGTTTTAAGGGGTTGCTGAATATTGTAAATTGTTTAACACAAGGGTAAAACTAAAAGCAGAAGAGGAAAGCCGTAATTTAATCACTCAAACTCCTCCTGTTCTCTCCACCTATGAAGACTTTTAGTTATAAAACTCTTTATTTCAGGCAATATTAAAGTACAACAAAGTAAAATTAACAGAGACCCATAGAATATATACCTTACAGACTAACATACACTACACTACTAGTACTACTACTAGTCTACTCTACTTTAATTTTATAAGGACTTTTTTAAGAAGAGTAGGGTGAGTCAACTATAGCAGTGTGAAAACGAATAAGAAAAATAGGCTGCTAGGCAATGAAAAAAAAAAGAAAAATTAATTATCTGAATAAACGCCATCTATCAGCAAGAGGCTAAACTAGCCTCATAACTTCGTTACGTAACGCTATCAACCGACATCCGACGGCTGATACTGACATTCGTGAAACGTGCTGGTGCTGTAATTGCCGTGAACTAGATGGTGTTAAACAAAATTCTTGGATTTCCCATCAGTCTAGCAATATTTATTTTTATAAAATGAAATCAGGAGTAATAATGTATAAAACTTTTACTTTAAAAATGAGATGTTATCGATACTCGATACGTTTATTCCGGCTCATCATGTCATCATCAGATCACTTACAAAGAAAATACCTACCTTATGCTCAACGAGTATTGGTGACCAGCAGTGGAATTGTTTAACTCGAAAACCGATCCTGATCGCTTTCAATTTCAAATTTGGAAGGCGTTAGCATCCTTCAAACTACGTACGATATTGATAATCTTTAGCAATCGTGATTGAGTAGAACAGTTAGACAATTCCACAGACAAATACCGATCACGGGATATCTTTGAAAGCGATACAGTTAGTAATTATATAGAAGACAAAGATGCATGGAACATTCCGCTTCTGCCAAGTAGCCAAATGGCACATAAGAAAAATAATATTTTTAAAAACAAACATAAAATATATTAACAAAAATTAAAAATAAAAAAGCCTCTCAGTTTCTTGCCGTATCTTCTGAGTAGTGGTTTTTTTCCGTGCGTCTGTGACGACAAATTTGAAATAAAGAACTTTTGAACTATGAGCGATCGGGATTGATGTTCGAGCTAGACGATTTCTCTGCAGTTTTTTCATAAAATAAAATTAATAATTATACATTATTTTTAATCATCTAACTTACCTACTCTATAATAATTTTCTAGATAATCTCGTCAAGACACATCCAACAAGCCGAAATAATTTGATACATATACTACATATAGTTGTAGAGTTCCTATGGCCACCTTCCGTTCCGGTTTGTTAGAGTCCTGCTCTAACTTAATTGGTGGACTCATTCACCTGTAAATCGATCCATTTAAAATGGCGATTCTTTAGAAAATCACTAGTAAGCAATATATCGGGTGCTAATTGCAATGGAAATCAATGGATTAGGCTGTCCATTCAATATCACAGCACGTAGTTCACATTCTACACATAAGAGTAGGTACCCCAGTTTTGCAAAAGCGCCCTTGCCCTTGGATAAGGCGAGGCAATAGGCGAGTATTTGTGATAAAAAATATTAAAAATGACTGTACCGCAACGCACGCCGATCTTCACACAAAATAACTAATCAGAAAACTCCTGAGAAAAGTTTTGATTTTATCCTACCAGCTACCTTCTCGTATCTATAAAGTAGATAACTATTCAAACTAAATGTTATTTAATAAAATTATTATGAAGACCAAGAAAAGGAATGTGTCCTTTCCATCGTCACCAATTCGCTCAAATTAATCAAAAACAAAAGACGATCGCACATATTTTTCGTCATCCAGTAACTTACTAGATTCACTGGCCCGCTTTAGTAGCTATTAAGCCAGTAACTCATCCCATGAATGCGCATCCTTACCACCGACCACGAGTAGAGATAAGGCGGACAGGACCAAAGAGATCCGCCCGCGATATCCGCCGCCCAACAATTAACAATGAGACATTATATTCAAGAGTAATGCTGCCGATAATTACTGGAACGATTTGCAAGTTATGGTGGTCCGGCGTATGTTAGGAGAGTGCTTAATTGATCGCGTTCAGGTTTTTAAGGCTGCAGATCTCCTTCTTTAGAACGATGTCATATGGTCGTATCTGTAAGCTGCAAAACAGAATAATACATTTAAAAATCTGACCTTTAGTTACTCACACTCATACCTACTCAATAAACATAAGTAGGTACGTAGGTAGATCCTTGTAAGTTGTGTTTTCTTTTAGCCTAAACTGTTACAGTATTGGGCAAAAGCCTTCTTTCGGGTCTTCCACTGTTTGCGATCTTATGCGGTACATTGCCATTCTTTGCCAAAGGTATTTGAAGTATCTACTATCTTCCTATAAATACAATAATTATTTATAAGTTAAATTAACAAGTACCCATGAAACTACTATACATACTTATTAAAGGATACCTACTTGAGACTTAATATCTGATGTCTCGGGGTGATGAGCGCAATGCAGTGCTACGCAGTGCTTTTATGGTATTAACAGTTCTGGGTGGCACTGCAATTGTTATGGGCAGGCGTAGCGCTTACCATCAGGCGAACGACTTGCTACTCTCATCACTCAATAACTTAAAAAACCTTGCAAATCACACCAAGTTATATATAAAATATTTTTTGCCTACAAGCTTCACAATCATATCTACATAGATATCTGCGCAAGACTAGAACTAGACTAGAATTTTAACAGAAATAGTTTACACAAATACCTTCGTACGCAAGCACCAGACACAGGGCTATGCGACATCCAATACATGGTACACATCCCTGTACGAACAAAACTTTTTGCTTCCACGTTCATCTTACGAACAGCCCAGGACTGGAACGCATTGCCAACGTCTGTGTTCCCTGACAACTACAAACTGAAAGTCTTCTAGGTATCTTCTAGGTGAGCATGTTACATCTTAGACCAAACCATCGCTTACCATCAGGTGAGATAGTCGTCAAACGCATGCCTATAAATAGTAAAAAAAAGTACAAAGTAAAACCTATATTCCTACACCTGCGTAGCGTTGGGCGTCCGGAAGCAAGATGGGTCGACGATATTGTAAAAATCGCGGGCCGAACCTGGACACGAATGGCGCAGACTCGAGGAAAATGGCATGATATGAGAGAGGCCTATACCCAGCAGTGGGATGTAAAGGGCTGTGGATGATGATGATGATGAAAACCTATAAGTAATACAAAATACTAAGTAGTCTTCAGTTATGTAATACCATTATGTATTCTGTGCTTCAGTCGTTTTTTTTTTACCGCAGCTATCAACCATGGATAAAATAATCGAATCACTTTACGTTCTACTATCAACGCTCAACTTTATTTTTTAATCGATCTTCAAAATCGAGGTTGTTCTCAATTCGACGCATGTGATGTTTTTACTTTTTTATGAATATAGATAATAGATATATATGTACATACTGATTACTATAAAGCAACTGAATTGATTTGTGTATTTCTTTAATTTTTTTAACGGTTGCATAGGTTCATAGATAACCCCCATTAGGGTCCCATTTTGATTAAGAATAACGTAATGATGAATTTAGGAGTTAGAGACAAAAACTCCTGCTAAAGGCTGGTTTTGTATCATGAGGGTTCAATTTTTATTATAAAAACTATAAAATTAAATTAAACTGCAATTCATTTATTTTCGGGTTAACCCATTAAAAACAATTACAATACAAAGACAGTCAAAATATAAATTCAATATTGACATATTGAATTTATATTTTGACAAGCTCAAATAAAATAAAATAAAATAAAATCAATTAATCATCAATAAAATAAATAATAAATTAAATTATCAACAATAATCAACAGTCAATTTAAATTAAAAAATAATCTAATACAATGTCAGTCAAATACAAGTGCGATAAGTCACAACGAACAAGCTCAAATTAAAATAAAAAAATAAAATAAAAAATAAAATGTTTGATAAGTAATTATTATTCAAAAAAAGGTTTTTATACGTTTTAGTCGCCTATTCAATCAAAATCCTAATTACCCCGCGATCGTACCCAACAAGGATACTCCAGCATATTCCCGCCATAAATCTAAATAATTGCCAATGAATAATTCTGGTAATTGGTCGGCAATACGATGTATTCATCAGACTCGGCTCCTGTGTTCAGCCGATTGAATGAAGTCAGAAAGGGGCTTGGTTTTATTATTTCTATAGTAAAAATAGAAACGAATAGATGTGCTGAAGATGTCGAGCATTTTGTCGGGGAGTTAAATTATTATGTTTGTTTTCTTTTATTTTATCTGTACAAAAAGTTATTATTGCATCGTAATATATTCATCATCATCAACATCATCAGCCCATCACGTTTCCACTGCTGGGACACGGGCCTTCTCTCATGGAGAGAATAAATAAAAAATAAATATAATAATAGTGGTTATGGTATGTAATATATTAATGGTTCTTAATTGTTCGCCAATTTTTTTTTTTACATTTTGTAGTGATTTCAAAATATATAATCATATTTGTATTATAATAAGTATATATATAAAATTTGCTATACTTGTAACGGTAGGCGTATTTTGCATTGGGCCTTAAACCTCTGTCATTTATTAAAATCATCAGAAATAATAATACTTAGAACTTACTTACCTGCAGGGGAATCGTGTTACTCGAACGCCGATCCCGATCGTTTTCAATTTCAAATTTGGAAGGCATTAGCATTTTTAAAACTCCAATATCGATCATTTTTGGCGATAGTGATTGAGATAGGGACTATAACGCGGACTTTGAGTAGATAAATTCGATAACTCCACAGACAAATACCGATCACAAGACATGTTTGAAAGCGGTTGGGATGTGAATCATGTGACTCGAACATCGCGATGTTCGAGTCAGATGATTCCCCTACTTAACTGTTGTCATTGGTATCTTAATTTGAAGCAATAATATTTGAAGTATTAAGAAACCTACATAAGTATAACACTCCTCTATTTGGAAGGGTTTTGTACGTATTATCGAAAGAACAAAGCCAGCTTCAAAGCCAATACATCGTAAAGCTATTTATTCGATAGGTTATATAATAGAATGCGTCTCTTACCCTTCAGCTTTGTAAATGTTTACATAATTCATAATTATTACATTTATACACCATCAACTCAGACACTTTACAATTACACTCCATGACGCTAAAATCGCACTTACTGCACCATCGCAATCGTTAAACCAATAATAAGCTACGCATACAATCTTCTAACCTCATAAAAAAGAAAAGTATATCGATCTCGCATATACCAATAACAGATTATAAACAACTCGGCAGGGACATAGGCAGGAAGATTGATTAGGGGTACCCCCTTAATTACTCTCTGCCGAAGTGACCCTAATTTTTTTTTAGTTGTTTATTCTTTCCTTATAAAATTACTTCAATAATAATGATAGCCTTTGACCTGCAGTGGGATGATATGGTTTGAATATAATATAATATTTTGTTTAGCTTTTCTTTCAGAAATAAGATACGGATGGCTCCAGTCTGGTAGACCTCGTGATTGAATTAGTCATCTTGGGTACATTGTCATTAGGAATAGATGACAAAACTGGTAGTGGGCTGAAATATTTGGGTTAGTCAAGTAATGGTCATTTGTAATTTGTCATGTTGTTTCTTTGTAAGAAAGGTTAGTTGATTTTAGATCTGCTTGTGTACTAAGTTGTTATTCATATTATAGTTTTTAATTTTTGAGCGTAGTTTTTGTAAAACTTTTTTTTTATTAGGTTGGAATAAACAAAAAATTATATAATTGTATATTGTTGCTATACGATTTTATAAATAATTAGGAAGAAGAAAAAATATTTTACTTGGGCAGGGATCAAACATGCGTCTTTGGAATACCCTCCCGACGCCTTAACCACTGGGCTAATTAATTAAAAAATCTTAAGATTTTCGCCTAGTATACGGTAATGCATTCAATATCAAAAAATTGTTGCTATACTACATTGTATTTAATTATTTTTAGCCTCAAGCAGCAATTCAAAAAGCAAGTCAGCATTCCCCCATTTAAGTCCTCACTACGTCTATATGCATATCGGAAAATTGGCACTCGCGAACCACTTTCGAGTTGGTATCAATTCGAAACTGCTAATTCGAGTAAACGTTCCTAACTTTGCATATCAAATTCCCATTTCATTTCGATTCTGATTGCCCCTTTTAGGACATCAATTTGTAAGTAAAACAGTAAGAGCACTAGTGCGCTGCTCCAATCCGCTTCTGCGAAAATACGAAACGTGAAAACTAGCTCTTACTTCGAATGAAAGAACATCGAACATCAACAAAGTAATACGGCTACTACGGGCCGTATTTATCTGTAAATATTTTTAAGATCGGAATTATCATGCACAAGCGCTCTAATATGGATTATCTGATGATGTTTTCATGGAAAAATGCAAAGCGACTTGCTACAGAGTGTCTCGAGGTTATATTTTGAGGCACTATCGAGGATTTCTAAAGAAAATGCTCATAAGTTGAAATTTATATTATGTGGTTAGAACTTATTGCCTTTGTGCTACTTTAATACACATTTTGGAAATAGGAACCGTATCTATTATTCGCTACGTAAAATAAAATAAAGTTTGTGTTGTTACTTCCATGTGTTACCTGTAACTATTACGTAACTATTATGTACGCTACTACAACGGCCATGAACGAAAAAAAAATATACATAAAATTTTAATATATTGTGTTTTGTTTCTTAATTAAAGATTAAAATAAGATCAAATCGATCATTGAACAAATAAGAAAAAGAATTCTTACTATTTTGACGGTCGAACTAATGAAAACAAAAATTCTCACTAGTTCGAAAATCGAACAAATTAATCGAACTAGTGGGATCAAACGAATAGACGGATGATATTGGAATGCTTTGACTTCTCAAGCTTATTAAATGCTACGGAAGAACATAAAACATAAGAGTTCCTCCGGTAGGTGGTGCGGGCAAAAGGTTCATGCAATGAGTTTTTATGTCTGGAGTATCGAAGTGGAACATAAAATAAAATAATGTTTTTTTTATGTTTGGTTCTTCCGATTTTCCCCATACTGATTATATGTCGCCTTTGAAACGATTGCATCGGTAAACGCCGGTTGCCATTCAGTAGGCATAACCTTAGGGCATACTTTTGTAAGCGCTCCCGAATTTATGGAACTCACGAGAAGGATACCGTTTTGAAGTTGAACGGATGGAATTCAAATTCTTTTTTTTTTGTCTAGACTGCAGAATTTTAATGTTCTTAAATGAATCACGCAGGTATTTCAAATTTAAAGGTCCTTGAATTCAGAATTAGAATACATACTTATAGAGACATTAGGATACATACTACTAGGTATTTGTATATCTAAATCAAAAACTACGTAATGATATCTATCTCTATCTCTGTGATCTAGAAATAAATCGCTCTAAGCGATAAGGCCGCCCATTGTACCTCAAATTAATGAATTTTAACATTATTATTTCTTTTTAACCGACCGACCGACTCCTCCTTTTCAAAAAAGGAGGAGGTTCTCTATTCGGATGTATTTATTTTTTTTACCTCAGAACTCCGTCATTTATGAACCGATTTGGAAAATTCTTTTTGCGTCGGGTTCAGTATAGCTACGAAGTGGTCCCATATAAATTTCATCGATATGTGACCTTGGACTTCGAAGATACATTAAAGTCGGTTTTTGTTTTTTTCTAAAAATTAATTATCAATTTATTTTTTGTAATGTGTGTTTATTTGGTGTGCAAAAGTGTTATTGTAGTATTGTGTTGTAATAATTAAAACATTTAGATACATCCTACTAACATTATAATTTTGAAAGTTTGTGAAGATGAATGGATGGATGGTTGTATTAGAGAATGGGATACGGTTGCAGAAAGAAAATACTTATTTGTAGTGCAACAGAAAAATATAATTTTTCGACTTTTATTACTACGGTTGCTAGGACACGTAAAGCAGTAGACAAGATGTAGTTTATATTAAACTTATAGGTTTGCAACCTCTAACACCGCCCCTTAAACTTATCTTGTTAACATACGTCAGTAGCCAAACCTAACTCGTTTACAAAATACTTATGTTTCTCTACCGACAAAGGTTTAGTCAAGACATCCGCCGTCATTTTGGACGTTGGCAAGTAATTTATTTTTACTGCACCATTGCTGACCGCCTCCCGGACGAAATGATGACGTATGTCTATATGTTTTGACCTACCATGAAACATACTACTTTCAGTCAATTTCAAGGCCGACTGATTATCATTGAAAATAGTTATTTCAATGTTACTACCTATACATTCGTGCAAGAAAGTTTTTATAAACAGTGCTTCTTTACAAGCATCGGAGAGTGACATGTACTCCGCCTCAGTACTCGATAACGCAACGGTACGCTGTTTCCTACTTTCCCAACATGTAATAGAATTCCCAATTTTGAAAACATATCCCGTATAAGAACGTCTATCGATTTCATTAGAAGCCCAGTCTGCATCAGCAAAACCTGTCACAGATAAGCCAGTTTTCTTATAGGTAATGCAGTAATCTACTGTACCTTTAAGATAACGCAACACGCGTTTAGCTGCTTTCCAGTGAACATCAGAAAAACAGTTATTGAATTGGCTTAATACGCTTACAGCGTGACATATATCAGGACGCGAACAGACCGCTACATACATAAGACAACCGATCAATTCTCGATACTCCAAACTGTCATCCTTTTTATCAGCTTTGTTCAATTTTTGGCACTGCATTGGAGTTTCAACAGATTTGCAGTCTTGCATGTTGTATTTCTCTAATATCTTTTTAATATAGGCACTTTGATCTAGAGTGATCTTGCCATGATCTTTCCTGATTCTTAATCCTAGAACTCTTTCTACAGGACCAAGATCTTTCATCACAAATTCTTTCATCAGTAATGATTTAGTTTTAGTTTTTTCCGCATTACAATTGCTGAAAATTACTAAATCATCAACATACAATGCGATAATTACAAACTTGTCGCCATTTTGCTTTATGTATACACATGGTTCAGAGACCAATCTCTTGAACTTGAGTTTGTTGACAAGAATATGATTGATCTTTTCATTCCATGATTTAGGCGCTTGTTTTAGACCATACACAGCTTTGTGTAGTCGATACACCTTGTTATTGCCTCTACCTTTTCCAAAACCTTCTGGTATTTCCATGAAAATGGTTTCTTTTAAATCACCGTTTAGAAAGGCTGTTTTTACGTCCATGTGGTCAATCTCCATATCGTACTCCACAGCCAAAGCTAATAACATTCTTATGGTTTCGTATCTCACTACAGGTGAAAAAGTTTCAAAATAATCCACTCCATACTTTTGTGTAAATCCTTTTGCCACTAGACGTGCTTTGTATTGTAATAGTTCACCGTTAAGCCCTCTTTTCTTCTTAAATATCCATTTGGTCTTTATTGGCTTTGCACCTTTCGGCAAATCGGTTAAGGTAAAGCACTTATTGTCCAAAAAGGACTGATATTCGTCTTTCATAGCAGCTCGCCACTGCCTGGCTTCAGAACTCTTCAACGCTTCTTCAACTGTTCTTGGATCATCACTGCCACACGCTTCTCCCGTCAAAAACCCACACAGGAAGGAGTTCTCATCAGCTTCCACGTATTCTGCTCTCGAGTCATCTGTCTCAAATGAAACATCTGGAATATAAGTAGCATCTGAGTGATGATCTGTGACCAAGCTACTGGTCGAAGCCTCGCTATCGTTAGCATCATCAGTAATCACAGAAGTTTGTTCTGACTCTGTTCTATTCTCGGATACATAAGAAGTCTTAAGTTCTATAATCACATCTGATTCCACTTTAGTGAAATTCAGATGCTTGAGGAATTGATTCTCAATGAACTTAACATTTTTCGCTATTGTTAGCTTATAGCTCTCAAGATCCAAGAGCCGGTATCCCTTTGTGTTCTCACAATATCCTGCAAATATGTAAGGTTTAGATTTGCGATCCAGCTTTTTACGATTATTTTGCACAGCATATGCTAAACAACCAAATACACGTAAGTTATCTAAGTTTACCTTATGTCCAGTGTAAATCTCTTCTGGAGTTGCACCTCTAACTGCCTTTGTAGGTGAACGATTTTTTATGTACACCGCAGTGTTCGCAGCCTCAGCCCAGAATCGTTGATCCAAACCTGCTTCCAGAAGCATACAGCGCACCGCCTCAATAATCGTTCGGTTCGCACGTTCGGCAACTGCATTTTGCTGTGGACAGTGAGGAACAGTAGTATGATGCCGGATTCCACACTTACTCAAATACTGCTTAAATCTCGTATTGATGTACTCACCACCATTATCGCTTCTCAGGATTTTAATTTTTTTATTAGTCTCGTTCTCTACAAGAGCTTTAAAAATCAAAAAACACTCAAAAACTTTGTCTTTCGATTCTATTAAATAACAAAACGTCTTCCTAGAAAAATCGTCAATAAAAGTTAGCAAATATCTCGCACCGCCTATAGATTTCACTGGCATAGGGCCGCACACGTCCGTGTGAACCAGTCCTAACACCTCACTTGCACGTGAAAAGGATTTCTTAGGGAAAGGTAAATTAGTAACCTTACCTTCAATACAGGCGATACATTGCTCGTATGTGGATACATCATAGTCGATACCAGCCGCCATACCACTCTTGAGTAGGTTCATGCTGCGACTATTCAGATGTCCAAGCCGACGATGCCATAAACCCTGAGATGGAAGATCTACCTGGGTACTCAAGGAGACGCTTACTGGCATACTATGTACGCGCGAAACGGAATTTATATACGCATCCCCGGTTTCTAATCTATAAAGACCGCATGCATCCCGTTTTGCTACAGCTACTACCTTTCCGTTTTTGTAAATTTTACAAAAAATCGATGTAAATTTTACTTCAAAACATTTTTGTGTCAAAATACTGACAGATAACAGATTACATGACAAGTTCGGTATAAAAACTACATTACTGACAGTTACCCATTGTTTTTGTAAAAAGAGTTTCACATTACCACGACCCGATGTAAAAAGTTTTTCACCGTTCGCAATGCTTATTTCCTTTGGCGTATCACACACAAAATCATGTAAAATGTCTCTACTATTGGTCATGTGGCAAGTTGCACCACTGTCAACGTACCACACATCTCGATCCAGCTTCACCGTCAGAGCGGATAACATAGTCGTCCTACCAGGAGTTTTCTGAACCTTTTCTTCCTCTTGACAACTGGAACTAGATGGCTTTTCCTTATGCGGTGCTTTCTGTCTGCAATCTCTAGCGTAATGACCTAATTTTTTGCATCGAAAGCACTTGGGACGCTTAGAGATCGAATTCGAAGTCGTTAGGGCATTCTGTTCCGTACCTTCTGCATCACCTCGTCTCTGTGCCTCCTGGAGTAGTTTACTTTTCACCAGTTCACTTGAGAGAGAAAGGCTACTATGCTCTAACGTCATAATGAGTGGGTCAAACTGCTTGGGAAGCCCACTGAGCATTATTATAGCAACGAACTCGTCTTCCAGAGAAGCATTTATGTCTTGCAGTTGTTGGGCAGTATCTAGAATTTTTGTAACATACGCCTCCATACTCTCAAACTGCTCTAATTTTAAGCTAAATAGCATTCTGAGGAGACCTAATCGTCTACACAGACCTTTGTCCTCGAACGATTTCTGTATATTCTTCCAGGCATCAAACGCAGTATTGCAATTCCTGACAACGGAGTAAACAGATGGCTGAACACTGAGGCAGATTCGTGCTAGCGCTTTTTCCTGTTTCTTCTTGTCTTCGCATTCCGGTTTATTTTTCTTATCAACCTCGTTGACACATTCAAACAAGTCTTCATGAATAAGCAACATCTTCATTTGAAATTTCCAGGTGGTGTAATTATTTACCCCGGAGAGTTTTTCAATTGCGACGGACTGGTTACTCATTTTCGCGATTTCGTAATTTTTACTTGATAATATAATTATTTATATCATACGCGATCTGCTTCCTCACGCTCTGCTACCATATTAGAGAATGGGATACGGTTGCAGAAAGAAAATACTTATTTGTAGTGCAACAGAAAAATATAATTTTTCGACTTTTATTACTACGGTTGCTAGGACACGTAAAGCAGTAGACAAGATGTAGTTTATATTAAACTTATAGGTTTGCAACCTCTAACAGGTTGGACGGATGTTTGTTAATACCGCGAGAACCGCTGAATGGTTTTGATGAAATTTGGTATCTCTGGAAAAGGACTAGACTACTTTTTATCCCGGAAAACTGCGGGTGAAACCGCGGGGAGCAGCTAGTACTTCTATAAGCAGACAATATTTACCACGATGACCAATAATGTTATTGGATACGATTAAGCACCTATCACTTTCTCTTTTACTATTTTTATTAAAACCCTTGTAATTAAATATCTATCTGTTTAATTAAGATGTAAAAACAGAGCAGGAGTTTTTTTATGTAACTGAATGACGAGACGAGCTGGTCGTTTGCCTGATAGTAAGCAATACGCCAGCTCATAACATACTCATAACACCGAACAAAGCCATGCCGTCAAGCGACCTAGTCGTGTTTCAAGATGATGTTCGGTGATCCAATGGGGAGACGGGTCTGAGCAGCCGCTCAGCTGCCGTCTCTCTCTAGATCTATGTGCTCCATCTTAGGCCACATCATCGCTTCACATCAGGCGAGATAGTGGCCAATCATAGATCTATAAAGCGCAAAAAAAAGTGGGAACTGGTCTGGTTCCGGTAGCTTAGGATTCATTAAGGAAAAAAAAAATTGTAAATAGAATTGTGTCAAAAGAATATAAAAAAATAGACTTAATTTTAAGAGAGAAAAAAAAGTTCGTAAGTAGCTGATGTATGCCCTGATAAAATACGAAGTGACGAAAACGTCTGGTCTGTGGACAGACAGAGCAGACGGTAGTTTTAGCCAATAGGTGGCTTAGGCCAAGTCTGGCACTACCCGGGCCCTCCCTTCCCAGGTGTCCATGAGGATTTTCCACGTCAGGAAAAAAAGCCATCGCAAAGCCTGAGGAGATAAGTAGGTATCTAACTACCTACCTATTCTGAAGCGGAGCCAGGGGCAAAAGCTTGTATAATAATCACCGACAAAGCTTTAAGCTTGAAATACAGTCTTATTTAATCATTACCTTTTCTTCATAAATGAAAACCTATTAATCCCGTACGCCTATGAGTTTTTAATGAGAGCTTACCGTATGTACACTATGGTTTGAATAATCGTCAAACAAAATCATAATTACTTACCCGTATTTTAACAAGTTTTGACCGCGGGCGAACCATAGCGTAAGCTCTACTTACTATGAGCTAGACCACAGTCAATGCTAGTTACTATGAGAGAGGTCACAGATTAAATGCTAGTTATTATGGCAAGTTTAAGATTAACGCCTTGTTAAGTTTTCTTCGTTCTTGCTACTGGCAGATAACAGAACCTTGAGTTTTATTTATGGGTGCAGTGAATGATGTGCCTTGGGAGATGGTAAGCCTTCTGTTCTACGAATGTACTTACGTTTCTGTGTTTTATGGATCTTAGTTCTTTGTCTCTGTTGATACAATCTCAGAAGATAGGTTTGGATATGTAATTTTTTTATGAAACGATGTTGAGACAAGCAAGTCCTTCGCCTAATGATAAGCGCTACACCTGCCCATATCAAGTGCAGTGCCACCCAGAACATTTTATACCACTGGGAAGTGCTCCATTGCGCTCATGACCCCGAGATATAAATTATTAAGTCCCATATGACCAGTTATTTCACTGACTACAATGTACAAAAAAACCTGCCTTACAAAACTACAATGCCTGGAATACAGAAATGCTTGCGCACTACTGTTTGATGGCAGAATAACTGGCAAGGCGGTGGTAACTATCTTTTATAGATACATGTTTAGCAACTATTTAGCCTGATGTTAAGCGACGCTAAGACCTAAGATTAAGCCCATAGATAATAGCGAATTTCAGCAAACTACATTTACCCCCACATAAAAAACCTACAAAAAGTAAAAAACGAACCAATTTTGATAAAAAATATCTAAGAACCACCGCTAGAAAACCTGCTTTCAAATTAAAATAAACGGCATTCAATTCGCTTCACCCGTTTAAGAGCTGCGGTGCTACAGACAGACACACAGACAGATACACATTGTCGTCAAACTTATAACACCCCTCCTTTCTTCGTCGGGGGTTAAAAAGGACGACAGTTGAACGACTGCTCAAACCCGTAAACATGATAGTTCACTGAACATCTAAATACTAGATCGCTTGACACCATGTTTTTGTTCAATTGGATATACCTACTCGTATTACAGCCGCGGCTGGAACCTAGCACTCCACCTTGGCTCTGAAAAGTAAAGGCAAAGTAAAATAAAATACATTTTGACATAGTTTAAGCAAATAATACTAACTATTACTGTTTAAGGGTGTATCTGTACCTATATTTAAATGAAATAACTAAATACTCGTAATTATTATTATTATGTCGCTCTTTCTCACGGGTTATACACCCGGTCCTTTGGATGGCTTGCGCGGGGACATGAGTCCAACACGTAGGCCTCTTAGAGCATTTAGGTTAGATATGTAATGGGCAACACTTACTTATTATTATTTTGTAATTTTAGCCAAAATGCACAGTTCATGGTTGTTGATTTTCTAGCCTACATCGTAGGAAGTTCTAGTTAGGGGTCAAGTTTAAGTATAATCTATACAATAGCTGGGCGTTGGCTATCAATCTCAGCAGCTTACCATCAAGATGACAAAGAACTTTCCATCTATTCACTACTGTTACTAAAGCATATACCAAACAATCTATCACAAATAACGGGTCCCAAATTTGCCTCCAACTACTTCATAAAAACAAATAAAGTAACATAATAGCTTTAGTAAAGACTTACCGCTCCAAATTCTTACACCTACATAGTTTGTTATCAATAGCTACTTATTTGAGGCACCTACGCAGTAATAACTTAGGCATCTTGGTTCGAGTGGATAGGAAATGCTTAAAACATTGGTATAGGGTTGCTATGGTTTTTATAAACACTTCCAAAGATTGCGAAAAAGTCCATTCTAGGTATAACATGGAGTTTATAGAATTATCTAAAGAGATATTTTCTTCTATGTGCTCAAAGCGTAGCTTGTCTAGTTGTTCGCAGCAGAATCGCGGCGGACACCAGTTGGACGGGTGAACGTTTGTGTTGTTTTTTTTTACATCTGAGCGCTACCGTGCTTCGAAAGGAACGTTAAGTCGTCGATCCTGGTTGTTGTCTTAAGACAACAGTCGTTAGTTCATGTTGGAGGCCTTCGGGCGGTCTAAAATTCCGACACCAGGGTTGCCCACACACCCACACGAGATAAGACGAAGAAGAAGAAAAGTTATGAACAGGGGAAGGCAGTCGCCGTTGTAGCGATAAGCCCTTACCCCACGAGGTGTCCCTATTTTCGTATAATGTTCTGATATTCTTTATTGTAGTACACAATATGAATACATTTACATAGTAGATTATAAAGTAGGTCCATGTATTAAGGCGAACTCAACCCTAAGAATAATTTCTTCTAGCAAACCCTTTAATAAGAAGAACTGAGCAAATATTTTATTGCAAAAAAGTACAAAGTAACTTATAGCGTAAATGGAGTGCCTTTAAGAGATGAATTTATTTCAACAATAATAATAATAGAGCCAATCATTACGAATCAAATGCAGAAAAGGACTTATCAATTAAAATTATTAACAGCCCTAAGCTCCGGCGCACGCTTGAAAAATGACCGTAGCCGCTGGTTGGGAGCACATTAATGAATTTATAATTTGCGCCGGCAACAATTAGAGTACCAGCGCCTGAGGAACGAATTTAAATGGTAAATCAGCAGTCATTCTTTGGAACTGCCCACTTCGGTCGTTATGGTTTTTGTGCAGCCTTTTCGTTTAGCGTAGCTAGTAGTTAATCTGTGGTTTAGGCTTATCTTAAAGGCATAACTACTTAGAATAAAGTGTACTAGCTTTGAACGAGTAGAGGGATTGAATCAGTATATTTTTTGGTGAATTCAATTAGTATGCCGGTATGTCTCTTTTTTAACTCTTTTAAAATCTCCAAATATAACCATTTACAATGAAATATAACTTAAAATTACTAAAATGTCAAACTAGAAGTGCGAGTGAGACGTCCCATAGACATATAGTATCAGTAACAGATAAATATGAATAATACATGAATAGGTATGACAATAGCAGTTAAAGTGACTAGACTAGACCAGTCCCCGCAAGCAGCACCCGTTCAAGAGTATGACTTGTGGACCAGCCATCACTCTTTTTCTCCTTTAAGTTGCAAGATTTTACCTGGAACGACAGACAAGCAGTAGTGCGCAAGCATTACTGTGTTCCGGTTTGAAGGACATTGTAGCCAGCGAAATTACTGGGCATTATGAGACTCAACAGCTAATTGTCTCAGGGTGACGAGCGCAGTGCAGTGCCGCGCATGATTTTGCAAAACAAAATTCTGGGTGGTGCTGTTATTGTTATGGGCTGGCGTATTGCTTACCATCAGGCAAACGAACAGCTCATCTCGTCATTCAATTCTATATAAAAAAAAAGAAAAGACAGAAAAATTAAAAAAACAAAAAGAAAATCTTAATAAAAACGTGGTAAAATTTTATTTGCGATAACTATGTTTACCACCTCTCAGTATTAAATAGCAATAGTCCATTTAAATCCTGGCACATTCTTTCCAATATACGCAAAAAAAGTAGGGAACCAACCGGCTCCCGCCATTACGCATGCATTTGCATGCAAGCTGAATAATTTGGTCGCCTTCCGGCCCGCGGGCGACGCATATGCCTTATGCACGATATGCATGCTGCTGTTGTTGAGAGATTCGGGCTGTGATTAAAATATGGTCATGCTATCATGATATCATTAATTTATTTTTATATTTAATTTATTGAAAATTATTTATTTAATATAGACATATTTTAGATATAATTTTAATATGAAATGTTATTTTGTTAAATGTGATTATTATTATTATTATGTCTGTGATTATGTTCTGTAAGTTAAAAGAATTCAATATTATTTTAATAAAAAAATAAGCGCAAGCATTTGTTTCGTGTCTGGGTGTTGTGGGACCATGGTCCTAATAGTTCCTGGCTCTAGTACTTATTTATTGATTTATATCAAATTTCATCAAAATCCGTTCTGTAGATATGGTGTTAGGTAAGTGGTGACAAACACACAGTAGAATGACGTCTCATACATATTCATATATCATTTCTAGCTAGTGCCCAGGATTTTGCGATGCCTCTTTCATAAATATTTTAAATTCCAAAGCAAAAAGAAGGGGCGCTACAAGTTTGACCACTGTGTGTGCCTGTCTGTGTGTCTGTCTGTGGCAACGTAGCTCTTAATCGGGTCAACAAATTTGGATGCGGTTTTTTTAGTTGAAAGCAAGTTTTCTAGTGGCTGTTCTTTAGACATGTTTTATCGGAATCGGTTTAGCCGTTTTTTACTTTTTAAATGTTCTTGGTGTCGGGGTTTTTTTTTAATTTTAGTTTTATTAAAAAATCTTCACGCACGCTGACAACAATTTTACATAGTTTGAACTCAATTGGAACAGTGCACGAACGCACAGAAAGCGAACAAACAAACATTAATATTTGTAAAGAAGATGACTGATCAAATTAAAAATAATATTTGAATAAACCACAAAACACCACGTAACTGTTAAAACTGACACAACTGAATAACTCCGATGATTACAGCATCACAAATCTCAAGATTATGTTACCTTACTGGATTTCTCAACGAATCAAATTCAAAAATCAATTTCCATGTACCTTCACGAACATCATGTCAAATGTAAACCACATAGACGAGGAGGCTCTGTTAGATTTATTTAGTTCAAGATGTTAATATAAAAAACAAGTTTTTACAAGTAATTCTGAGTACTACATCGGAACGTGGTAATGAATAGGTTAAAAACTAACCCTTAACCTACCTTACAACGTTTTTAGTTGTATGTAAATATAAAAAAAAATTATGGGGTCACTCTTCTATACAAATAATTTTAGCACAATATTTTCAACATGGCAAAATGTCTCAAGAAGTTATTTTTGCTGAAATTATGATAAATATTATAATCTAGATAAAATAATACAATGAATAATGCACACCCAAGTTGATTGTAAAGGAACCAATTTATAACACCCATAAAACCTACAATCTGGTAACAATAAACATTTCATTCTAATTTATTACATTAGAAATGAAAGAAAAATAATAACAGATTTCAAAACACAGTTTAACTGAAGAAATTGAACAAATAAGAGATAACCAACATAGCTTATTATTATTTTCAGATAATTATTGATCAATTTCAACAGCGACTTCCAACCTAACAAGTCGTGGCCCAATGAATCTGTCATAAAATTGATATTTAAATCTTTGACGGATTTTAAAATAAAAATTAAAAGACGAAGCATGTCGCCTTGTCTTTTCGGTACAGATTAGAGAGGTTCAAAGTCGGCTTTGGTTTGAAATGGGTGTGTTATGAATTCAAAGGTTTTTGAGATATCGGAAAAGGCTTAGACGCTTTTCGTTTTATTAATAAGAGACTGATCTTATTTGTATAGCAATCACATACATAGATGCTGTATCTGTAGAATACTACAACAGCAATTTTGCAGAACAGTCTAGTCCAAAATCGATACTTACCTGATTTTACTTTATATTTTGTTTGCACTGCCTAATAAAACTTCATAGTACGTACACCGAGGTTAACTGAAAGATAGGTAATACTGGTAACATATGTACCTACAACTTTGTTTGAGCAATAAAAAAAATGTCTATCTATATATCTATCTTATTTAGATAGTAAATGAATATTATTAGTGGAAATTTACAAAAAACAGAATTTAAACTTAGGTGTGTCAATTAGGGAACTAGGATGAGTTTCATTGTAATTGACGTTTAAGCTTTTTTTTAAAATGGTTTCCCAAAAACTGTTATTGTATTTTTTTTTTTATGTTACTTAGTGACGAGACGAGCTGGTCGTTTGCCTGATGGTAGGCAATACGCCTGCCCATAACAGCAACAGCACCATCCAGAACCTTGTTTGGACAATCAACAGAATTACATGATTAAATGCAAACAATTTTGAACTTTAAATAAGGTATTACACATAGTTCTATAGATATACACATAGTATTATAGGTAGTCTCATCGTGCTCCTTAGAAAGTCCATAAACATTAAGATTTATCATTCATGAATGAATGAATGAATGAATGAATGATGAATCTAAATGTTTATACATTTTTATCGCAATGGTTCATTTTGTGTCTTCTGTTCTGGTGGTAAAGAGACGATAAAAATATATTCTAACGTACTCAATAAATAAAACAAAGTAAATTACACCCTAAATCAAATTACACAGCGTTCAAAACTAGAGTACAACTAAATTTAACGGAAATCCTTCCGAAACACCTGAACAATACCACACCAACAGCTTACACCCAAGCCAAATTGAGTTGAATTTAATGACATTTAAGCCGCACGGACACGTGACGGGATCGACACGATTACTGTCCGTCTGGTGGGGGATCAGTGGATTTGAAATATACGGGGTGCAATAACATGCGTTGCCGTATTAGAGGGCGATAGAACCGCTTGTGTGGGAGTTATTTCTTATACATTTTGTTATTTTAATTTTATACCTAGTTCATTTGTTTTAAAAGAGTTTAAAAAAGAGACATCCCCGCAGAGTTTCTTGATGCTGTCTTCTTTAGCGGGCGTATTTCCACACTAAGCACGGGCAGGGTCAGTTTTCGCATTTCTTTCTTGGGCCCGGACTTCAATCTGAGTATGGAAACGAAATGGGTAAACATGCTTTCTTTTTTTTAAAGTCAAGATGTCTTAAGTTACAGTTTTTAACGTATTTTAATTTTTATTACGTGTTATATGACGTTTAAAAGTGCATTTTTTGTGCATTTAATAAATATCTTTTGATATTTGTATCTTTTAGTTTGATGTGCGGTGTTGCTTTTATAATCATACAATTAAGTCAAGTTTATTTTCAAAAATTGTTGTCTTATTTTAAGGCATCGTCATTCTCTGTATGAGTTCTACGTTCTATGTTTACGAATGTTGTTTGACGAGTATGCATGCAGTATGGTCATAACAGAAAGGGTATTTATTGGATATTTAGAAGAATATTAATAATATTTTTACAATGTCTTCAGAAACATGACATTTTTTATTTAATTTAACTAATAAACAGGGAAAAGTTTTGTTAAGGTATCTCTATAAGTATTTATCTTATTGCGGCCGTTTGATGTCCGAATAATTGTTTTTTTTTACCAAATTACATTATGTATAAAAAATAATATTAATAAAACTAATACCTAAATATCTGGTCTCACTTTCTTCTGGATATCTTTGAGCTACCTTTATTATTATAGTTTATTAAATAGTCAACATTTATAGCAACAGAAACGAAAAAATATATACCTACCTCCGACACCTCACAACACAATAAGAAAAAGGCGTACCCCGCACACATCGTACTACAGGTAAAACCTCCATTTAAGTCACGTAAACAGGCAAACAAAAGAACGCGTATTGTGTCTGTAATTGAATCCAAACCGTAAAATCACGTAGTGATAGGCCGTGGACAATAGGAGCCGGTAACGCACGGGGCCGCCCGGTCGAGGCCACGCCTCACAGGCCCCGCCCCGCGGATTGATTTGTTGTGATGCCGATATTTGGATATTTTGGTATACTTCGGTACCACTTTGTATTATAACAGTTATCATGTTACGTAAAAGTATTGATAACATTACCTTAGTATTTTCTACTGGACAGATTTTTATAAAGGACCCCGTTGAAGTCTTTTGTATGGGAGATGTGAGGGACAGAAGTTCGATAATTTTGAAAACGTTTATTGTTGGGCAATGAATTGTTTTTTTGTTTCAAAACATATCGGTTTATCTAATTGAACTCAATAAAGTTTGTGAAAATAAATTTGCTACAAAAATGTAATAGTTCAAATAAAGGATGAATGAAAAACAAGATAAAAAATGTGATGATAAAAAAGCATAAATGTGTTATTTTACAATTTTTTTTTCTCTTATACTATGACTTAGAAATAAGCATTTAATTCCAATGTCTATTTATCTAATTCCTTATTCCGACGACTTCAAAAAATTCATAAATTTTATTAATAGACAATCCTCCATGTATTATTACTTACTAGCTGCGCCCCGCGGTTCCACCCGCAGTTTCCCGGGATAAAAAGCAGCCTATATGCTATTCCACGTCCTAGTGTACCTACATACCAAATTTCATCAAAATCGCTTTAGTAGTTTTTGCGTGAAAGAGTAACAAACAAACATCCATACATACATTCTTACAAACTTTTGCGTTTAAAATATTAGTAGGATATTGAAAATGAGCCAAATATTATTAAAAAAAATCGAAAAATATGCCGTCAATTTCAAAATAAGAAATTAAAAATAACAGAGCTTGGCTTGCCTCTCTCATCCGTCATCCCAAACACCCCAAAAACGTTCTCTAATCAAGTCAAACACACTTTTTTCTTCATAAAAAGGCTCTATAACACAACAAATGCACAAGTGGGATTGCGGTTGCGGCAGGTGCGTTCAGGTCGTCGACTTTTATATACCATACGACTTGTTAAACCAGCCAAAAAACAACCCTACCTCTGAAATGGTAGAGTGTATTTTGCTTTGATAGAATTGTGAGTGACTTCAGTGTTAAGGTTGCGATCTTACTCGTGTGTTCAGTATCGTATCATTGAAGGTAGATAAGTTACGTAAATGAATATCCTTGGATTAAAAATGCTAATTAAGATTTGTCCACTAGCCTGTGAATACTTAAAAATGTTTTCTATAAAGTGTATGAGGAAATAGTAGCAGTTATTATTTCAATAGATTCTCATTGATTCGCCAAACACATTTATTTTTACTTTTTTCTCTTCTTCATCTAGGTATTTTAAATTCAATCTGGTTTTAAAACGTTTCTTACCACCCAGAACAATACCAATTGTTTTGCAAAATCCTGCACAACAGAGCACTGCACTGGTTATAGTGAGCTTTTATTACCTAATGCCTAGGAATTTCACTATAAACAATGCCCTTCAAACCAATGAATGCATACTACTGCTTAACGGTTGGATATCTAGCAAAAGTGTGGTAACTTCCAAGGCGACAACGAGGACAATGGCCTCATGAAACAAATGCTTACGCTTTTTTCTGTTCACAATAATTTGTCCCGTCCGCGTCTTCGCGGGAATCGAACCCGCGATCTCAGTGGTGTATGAGATTTAAGCTAACCTGACAAACCACCACATTACAAAGACTATCAAAGATCATTGATCAGAGATCACAATGATCAACAGCACATTGAAGTAGCATGTTTTACCTAACAATAAACAGCAAGTTTTTTTTAGTCATTGAATCTGATTCATATTCTTAATTATATATGCTTCTAAGCTTGCGGATGGACATGCCTAGTAACGTTTCAGTATTTTAACAATGAGAAACTATAATAAATAACGTAGGTGTATTGTTAGTACGTGAACGACTTTTTGTTATAATGAATTCAGTCAAAACCTAGGTCGTAATAACATGTTTATGTTATGTACCATAATATCAAAGTTTTCTTCCAATTTGGACAAAATGATTGGCTTGGCATTAAACTGCATTAGCAAAAAGTTTTCGAAATATCTATTTTATAAAAAGTTTAAAAATGTGTTAATTTCCGTTACATAGCATAGGTCCACAGCTTATAAAGGCCCTATTTCATGAACCAGCGGCACCCTAAAAACATCATCGGGACAAAAAACGCATTAGAAAACAGGTTGGAAGTCGCAGGTTGGCATCAGGTGCGTTCGCGGCGAGCTTCCAACGCTCAGTGAGGCAGACGGGCGGCGCGCAGCTCAGCAGGTGACGCCTTTGGAGGGGAGCACCTTACTATAACACCTTACAATCATAAATAAACCAGTGTAGAAGTTCTTAGCACATGTGTGATAAGGTTTAAGGTCGTTTGAGCTGGAGTTGGTTTAACTTTGTAGGGCTTTACTCCTCTCCTTTTTATCGAACAAAAAATGAACTGTAAACGCGATCACGGCCGCCAGTAAGGTCAATGTTAGCGCTTCCTTCAGTACTCGCCGAGATAGAAGCGCGTACGCATCCCTCGTGTGAAATACTGAAACAAAGTTAGTTCGGACTTGATCTTCGGACTCTTGAGCGTGATAAACAAGTGATTAAACCTGACGGGCAACCGGTCGATCGATCACGGGACAATATTCGTCGGCGACATCTCTCAGATAATCGAAGAGACGTCCCGATTTTAGTATACTAATTTATTTATCCTCATTAACCGTGATGGACGAGATCGGTCACGTTCTTTGATATTAGTCATTTGTGAGTGGTACCAAATTAGTGACTGGAAAAGGACAGACATTTTTTTGAGAGATAGAAATCGAATGTGTTCGTGAGAAAAAATGGAGACTTTAGTATTGATTCCTCAAGAACTGAGTTTGGCTTTGAGGCCTGGTGGAGCGAGGGGTCGGGAGGCTTCGGTCAGCGTTTGGTCTTCCGTGGAGATTCCTAGAGGGACGGCATTGTACCCTTTCCAGGGCACAATCAGAATCGACAAGCTTCATGTGTACAGCTATGTTGCAGACCATGATGTAAGTCTCTTTTGATTTTACACCAATTTATAGAATTATTTCTGTGTGTATTTTTAGGAAACTTATTCAAAGTTGTGAAAGCAAGATGAGGCAAATATTTTTTTTTAAATAAGTGAAAATATTTTTATATTTTCATTGGAGAACATACAGTGATACATGAATTTGTAAATTAATAATGCTAAAATACATTTAAACACAAATTTAACGTTTTTGCATATTGAAACTTGAAATATAACAACAAATCGATAAAAAAAATATTAGTCCTTAAAAGAAACTGCAAATTACGACAGTTCAGGGAGGTATTTGTACTTATCTATTGAACAAACAATTTTTTTTCTCTTTATTCAAGCAGCTTTTTTGCCAAGACGAATATGTCATTCCGTATGTCAACAATCAACACCAGGTGAGTGTAGTGAATTAGGGCTAATTCACTATGACAATTCGGCGATTCCTTGCTTCAAAATCATGTCGATTCCTATGTTCGTTTATTAATGAAGGAATCGACGTGATTTCGAAGCAAGGAATCGCCAAGTTGTCATAGTGAATTGGGGCCCAGATACAGTCAACTAGAAACTAGACACAAAACAATTACTTATTTCTCAGTTCGACTGCATGTTTTTTTAAACAAAATTTTACTAAGTCTTGTATCATTCCAGCTTTTTCTGATAATAATGGAATAGTTTAATAAGTAATACGTAACTCAATGGAGCTCTCACCAAATTCATTGCTTATAATTTTGGAATATGTACTTCTATGTATATATTCCAAAATTACTTCTCTAAGTAACTAACTACTAGAATTCCGATTACTGATTTTTGTAAGAAAATGTTGCACATTTTTATTTTATTTGTAGCTGTTTTATTGTTTTTTATAGTTTTATGTTTATAGAAGTTGAAAGCTTAGTAAAACTAGTTTTATCATTTGAAATGGTTAAGAATATGATTGTTTTATCATTTTATTCAGCAATGATGGTGCTAAGCTTATCTCAAATGTGAAACCTACTTACCTGCTTAGTTAGAGCATAATATACTTTTTTAATTTAACTTGTACATTAGCACTATATTTTTATAAAACAAATTTATTTATGTTAATGATATTCGTACCCATCTATTGTTCTACTGAGAAAACACGATATGATATCCTTAAAACCAACTTTATTCTTTATTCTGTACATTAGCCATAAATTTTAGATGAATTATGTTGAATTAAGTATGAGAAAAAGTTTTTTTACTTATCAAAATAATACGAATTTATTATTATTACCAAAAGGGTGATTATTAGCTTCTTATGTAGTTACGTCATTGTATAATAATTATATTATGATATAAATCTTTATGGTTTTCTTATTGCAATAACCTAAGTCTTATATCTATTTAGTTTTGCTCACAGTAATATATTATTAAAATAATCATCTACAATTATAATAATAATAATAATAATAATTAATGCTTTATTGTACACAAAACAAGAAATAAACAAGGTACACGAAATATTCTTACAGACTATAGTACAACGGGCGGACTTATCGCTAAAAGCGATCTCTTCCAGTCAACCTTTGGATGGAAAGAACTAAAGGAGTGAGAGAGGTCGGCGGTGTAAATAAAAAGTAAAAAAGGACAACTAAATGACACATATAATATATATATAAATAAATAATATATAAATATGTATTACACTTATTCATATGTTTTACCGTTGTAATCCAGCTATTGTGATAAGACTTCTAAATAACTTATGAAAAATAAAACTGATTAACAACACTAAATGATTTCCATTTCAGTTTTGGTACAAATTATGCAAGTAATAATTTTAAATAATAAGATTTTGATTGAAATAATGCTCAATAATAAATTTTTAGAAAAAAAAACAAAAACTGACTTCAATGTATCTTTAAAGTCCAATGTCAAATATCGATGAAATTTATATGGAATCAATTCGTAGCTATACTGAACCCAACGCATAAAGAATTTTCCAAATCAGTTCATTAATGACGGAGTTATGGGTAACAAATATAAAAAAAACACTCGAACAGAGAAACTTCTCCTTTTTCGAAGTCGGTCAAAAATAAATAAAAATAATATTCATTTATTTCAGACAAAAAGCTCATAGTCTTTTATTGATTGTAAACTTTCATATAACATCCAAATCCGATACTTTATCTATAACCCATAAGTTTAAGCTTTAGATATTTATCTTAATAGCGTGCAAAATATTTTCAAAGGCAATTTAAATAATTTATTTTGCTTAAACCGTTTAATGTCTAATCAGGAAACATATTTTAGTATATGTATGTTATCCACATCTATTTTCCCACAAAAAGTAGCGCCAATAGTAAATATATATAATAGCCAATAGAATTACAGCCTATATTATAATTAATAGTTCACATATTACATTTATATAAAGTTTATAAACTTTACTTATATTTTATTCTCGTTTACGATGTTTGTATAAATTTAATAGTGAGGCTGTGTGGGTCACAATCTCCTCCTTGTTTCTTATAAAAAGAAAAAACCAAACAACCCAACGCAAACCTATTTTCTCTTAAACTACTTTTTGTTGTATAAAAGGCTTATACAAACAATGCCTAGGAATATTCAATCGATGCAAACCGCAATCACTGTGCTGTTAGACCGATACGGGCTCACGTACTCAATTTACCAACGAGATGATGGTTTTTACATATAATGACACAAAAACCATAACGTAACTTAAACCGCATAATTGCATTTCCCGACTTACGGGGTTATGCGTTACGTGCCTGAATTGAATTGGGTGTAAGACAGTGAATGGATATCTCTATCAATCTATAAAAAAGGAGAAAATGCATAAATCTCTCAGATACTGAAGTTCATATTTATATATACTCAATCAACGCAGGCGTGACGTTGCGGAAATCAATGAAATGTGATCGGCAGCGGAATAACACTTACAATTTCCACAACATATCATATATGCATTAATATAGCTGTAAAAATGTATCATAAAATTCCGGATACGATATAAGCTCAAAAAAAAGACAAAATATTTGAAGTTTAACTTAAAAACCTATTACTAAGTAAAAATTATTATAGTTTAGACGAATTTTTTAAGGATAATTTTTTACGAAAAAAGTAATAATATATCGGTCCGCTTCTACTCATATTGCTGTGCCCTAAATTGGGTACATATGTGACTCTGTATTATATTATTTAAGATCCCTGTAACATGTATGATGCAATAAATGATTGGATATGAATCACTACATAGTATAAAACAAAGTCGCTTTCTCTGTCCCTATATCCTTATGTATGCTTAAATCTTTAAAACTACGCAACGGATTTTGATGTGTTTTTTTTTAATAGATAGAGTGATTAAAGAGGAAGGTTTATATGCATAATAACCGTGCAAAGCCGGGGCGGGTCGCTAGTATGAATATATTTTATACACTTTTTTTTTCGACTGGTGAATGAATGCCTTTATTACTTAACAGTTTCACACTCTACGTACTAAAACCAAACTACTTATAAGGAGAAGCAATTGGACAACCCATTGACCATTAAAGGCCTATAGATAGCCCAAATGCTCCAGCTCACTACCGATTGGCAGCGAATAATAGCTGGCAGTCTGTTATTCTATAAACTGATTAACATTTAATTAGAGGTGCATTATAACTTGACAAAAAAATGTACAGTTTAAGCCTCTTGATATATAAATAGTATGTGGGTAGGTAAAAAAGAACATTTATATAGATACTCAGAATTATTCAGAAATACATTTGAAAGAAACTCAGATACTTAAAAATAACAGGTGTTCCGTTTTTACTTTTAAACACAATTTTCCTTATAATTTTTTGATGTTATTAAATTTTTATAAGAAAAGTGTTGATGGGTACATTCTTAGTTATACTCTAATGCAGGATAAGTTAAATGAAAATTACTTATTTTCCTTATTTAGGCTAGATTATTAAAGATTTCATTAAAGTGGGGTGAATATTTAAGATACGTTATTTAAAAAAAAACGAAACTTCAAGGACGTGTGGCATCCACCAACCCGCACTGGGCCAGCGTGGTAGATTAAGGCCCACACCCCCTCTATGAGAGAAGGTCCGTGTCCCAGCTGTAGGAACGTGATGAGCTGATGATGATGATTAAAAAAAACATTTTTGTGTACGTAAATGTCAAACATACTGTTAAGCCACAGGAAGCGTTAAACACTCATGATAGCTATTTAAAGCATTTTAATAACTACAAAAACATATCTCCCGCTGCGTAAACTGGTTATGTGCAAATAATATTAGTAAATACGTAAAACTTTTTTTTAAAACGTAATTATACATAAATTATTATCTAGTTCCAGAAACCCAGGTGTGCGTAATAATGTGTGAACGATCGCAAATCGAAAATAAAATAAATTACCAACGGACGTATCTAAAATCTCGTTCAGTCGGACCTTAATGGATGCTTCTTTCTTTTCCGGAATACTAATTACAAATAAAGAGATCACCCGAGGCATTTATTCTAAGCCGGAAGTGATCGTACTTAAATTTCGTACAGGTGTAATAAAATACAGTATTTGAATTCCTCACAAAAGTCAAACGGTGGAGGAAACCAGCCTAAGAGCTTTGGCAACAATATTGTTCAGCCGTTATTATTATTATTATTATTTAGACGGTAAGCCGAGATACTGGCATCGAGCGATGAAATATGAAGAAATTTGAGGGTAGTTTTGTTAATATTGTTCACAATCGTCGGCGCACCGTGCATGACCTCTAGTACACCTTGGACAAAGCTTTATAACACATGTATATGAGTTGTTATCGCTGACATGTGTATATGTATATGTTTATATACATGTCAGCGATAACAACACATACGTAGGTATGTGTTATGTTTATATGTAGATATATACATAATACAGCGATTCTATCACCGATCAAAGTCATACCATCAAGTGAACTAGTCGTGTTTCAGAATGATATTTTAAAGACATTACACAAAAACAAAAAAGAAAGTGTTACGATGGGCGGCCTTATCGCTAAAAGCGATCTCTTCCAGGCAACCTTGGGATGGATAGGAATTATCGAAATGTAATGTAAGTAGAAGGGCCTGAGCAGTTGCTCAACTACCGTCTTCTTCTAGATCTATGTGCCCCATCCTCGGCTATAATTACCATCGCTTCAAATACGGCGAGATAGTGGCCAAAAGTATTTATTTCTACAAGCAACATAAAAGTCAATCAAAATACAATTTCCATGCCACATTTATATCAACAGTTTATATAATTGTGGAAAATGTGCAATTCTCATTATAAAAAAGATAATGTGCAATAATTCTAAGCAGCAGAAAATTCATTATAATCGTTTGATTTATGTCCTGATTGTTTCTTTGTTTATCGACTTCAGGTCAAGAAAGCCTTAGATTTGAACTATGTAATTAAAAAAGATAGAACGTAAGCTGCTCTGAACATTCTTGATGGGTTATGGCAATACTTCTTTGAGATAAGGCATTTATATCTTAGCAGTTGAAACGTTATAAAGGTTAAAAAGGTTATTGCTTGAAGAAAAAATCCCCCCTTTCACAAGAAATTCACCAAATAAAAGCGAAACCGCATCAAAATACGCTTCATAGTCACAAACGCAGATAAGTGATTTTGATTCAATATAGTAGGTATTTTAAGAGAAGAGACGATATGTACGCATTAAATTGTACTTAAAATAAAGCATTGGTGACCAATAAAGCATAGCAAGAAAAATATTCCAACCTTTACTACTGCGTGCATTAATACAGAAGCTCAAGTGTTATCGTATGCACATTTTATACACTTTCACCGAGATTGAACTGGTTTGATGCGAGCACAGTCGGGTACGCGGGTTGTATAAAAACGCGATTGCGCGTGCGCACAGTTCTCTCCACTTGGCGCTGTTATGATTGACGGGTTACGTCATTGTGTCGATGTCATTTATGTCACATGTATGAGATTATGTTTAATGAAGAAATGAAAAATAAATAAAATATGTGGCGAAAACAGATCGTACTTAATATTTATTTATTGCACGGTCATAAAAATAATACAAATAAATAATGTATATTAAAAATCCGCAAGAAAGTTGCATCCACACTCCAGCGTGTGCGGGGCAGTGCCAACATTATCCTACAGATGATTGTCTCCCGTCCAGATTGTCCCATCCAAAACAAATGAATGAAGATTTTGATGGGAATATTTTTTTTACTTATTTTTTATCTTATTTTATTTCAATTTATATTATTTTGATATTTTTATGTTTTTTTTTTATATTTCAATATTAGTATAAATTGTGTGATATTATGGTTTTTATGACTGAAATAAATGAATTGAATTGAAAAATCAGACATTCCAGTACGTAATACAATTTTGACGCTAGCAAATTTAACTAAGCTGGGCTTGTAGTGTATCACATTAACTGGTGCGCAAAACCCACAATAAGACTTAACTTGTGTCCTAGTTATCTGCTAACTCTTCCATTGTAGTTTTATAGAGCCAGAAAATTTCATTTCGCCGAGACGAGTAACTCAAAAGAAGGAGATTCCCTCTATTAGTTTTCTATTATGTTTGTTACCCCAGAACTCCATCATTTATAAACTGATTTGAAAAAATATAGTTCTGCGTTGAATTCAGTATAACTTAGTAATTCAGTATAAATTTCATCGATATTCTATTTTGGACTTCAAAGCAAAGCAAAGCAAAGTCGCTTTGTAGTGGTAGGCTCTGGCCGTGGTTGTAATACCACCCACCGAACAAAGCCAACTGTCAAGCGACCTAGTCGTGTTTCGGGATAATGTTCGGTGAATCATCGGGGAGACGGGTCTGAGCAGCCGGTCAACTGCCGTCTCTCTCTAGATCTATGTGCTTCATCTTAGGCCACGTCATCGCTTCACATCAGGCGAGATAGTGGCCAAACATGGATCTATTAAAGGTAAAAAAAAAAATTGAATTGAGAATCCCTCCATTTTTGAAGTCAGTTAAAAAAGTAATCTATTTCTATCGCTTAACGAACTTGTTTCTAAAAAGAAATATTTCAAAGAAAAGGTCAAAGCAACGTTTAATATTAGCAATGTGTTAGCACTAAAAGGTCGATGCAATACCGTAATAGCTCTAACCATTACTGCGTATCTTCATAAAAGTTCTAAGTGGAGCTGACCTTTCCACATTAACTCGTGCAGTGTATTCGCACCTTTACAATAGTTTTTTTAAACATGTCTCTTGTATTAGACATTTTTCTTTTTATTTTGAGAGTATAAGGACAAGCTATTTAATGCAGGTATTACTCGATAGAAATGTAAAGACGAGAAAAAACGCGTCTCTATTAGTTGTGCTAATTGTTATTCCTTTTGGAGTACGTTTTTACTTAGGGAAACATTGAACTGGTGAAGATCATTCAATTATAACTGTAATTAAAGTTCAAGAGAACAAAATTAATTAAGCCATTCAAAGAATTTCATAGGTTTTTGCAATAAATGCATATTTTGGAGCTACAGAATGGAGTCTTTTAAGAAGGTTGGAAAAAGAAGCTTATAGGGTCTGCAACATATTTGCAAGGTCTATAAAGAAACGTTTATAGGCGACTGCATTAAATCAGATTGATTCAAATAAAAAAAAAGACGTGTGGCACTCGGAGACTGCCGCGGTAAAGCTATTGCATAGCATTCGGAGTGGGGGGTGTTAGGTTATTTTCGTTACGGAATTTATGGATTCGGTCTCCACGCCAAGGCCCGCGATAGAAGCTATGCAATAGCTTAAAAAACATAGGTATATTATTATATTTAATAATAATAATAATTCAAAAACTATTATTTAGACTAGTGTTCTTCCTTTCTTCTAATTGCTATGCCCGACAGGGTCCATAATGAGCTGTACCTATTTATTGACAACAACTATGTAATAACATTATGGAACGCAATAAATGATTGAAATTGAAATTGAAATAATATAATTTTAATATTATATTAAATATTATTTTTATTTTTCTTTAAAATTACTAACAACCAATGTAGCGTATTATTTTTGTTGTTTATATTTTGATAATTCTAAACTTACCTACTCATGTACGCAATGAAATAGAAATAGGAGTAGCCGGAGTGATCCACTGTAACCCCGCTGTACAGGCTCAACAGAGACCTAGTGCGGGGGACAGAGTTCTTTAAGGGTACACTATACTGTTTTGTTTTTAGTATAAGTAACTGTTATCCTAATGTAATTACCGGAAATGTGTTTTGGAACAAATAAATAATTTTATTTATTTATTTATTAGTATATAAGCTGGCTACGAAATAACTGGATGAAAACAACTCAAATTAGAAATTTAGACATAGGCAAATAGATGTTCAAATGCCAAAGTTTCAATGCCCATGCACATGCTTTTTTAATCTGACTGGGTCAGCGTTTGACCACGATCTCACCTGATGGGAAGCGATGATGTAGTCGAAGATGTAGCATAGTACTTATTCACTCTTGATTTTACCACACACACAGATTGTATGTATGTGGTAACACAGACGACGCGACGGCAAGTTCTATTCCTTCGACGTTTGCACAAAAAAGGATATTTCGAAACGTTTAGTACGGATGGGCGGAACTTCCACCATGTAGGGGTGACCTTGTGCGGATCGTCTGGTTGTCCGATGGTAAAATGGTGATTAGATTGTGCACTTTTTGAGCACATTCACCGTGATATACTCTGTAGATTGTTGGGAATTATAGAATATTGGGAGTGTTTAGCTATTTTGTCCACCCAGAACTTTTAATACAATTAAAAGCACTGTGTAGCACTGCATTACGCTCATCACATCGAGACATTAGATAATGAGACTCATATTTATGCCCAGTAATTTTGCTGGCTGCGATACCCTTCAATCAGAACACAGTAATGCTTGCGCACTACTGCTTAGCGGCTGAATAACTAGCAAAGTGGTGGTACCTACCCTGACGGCCTCCCGCATACGAGAGACCTACCACAGTGTTTTTCATAATTACGCGTGTTAAGTTTTATCTCACCAGTTTCTGACGGCCATTTTTGACATTACATGCTATTAACAGTAAAGCTATCTGAGTCACCATAACAAAGTTCCACCAGATACTAAAAAAAACAGTCGTAAAGTACCTTATTATCATCACCTTTCATATTGTAACATTGTATCCTATTTGGTTTGTATTTAACTCATTGTATTTGTAATTAATTTAACTTCGTTAGCCGTTCATTGAGCTCGCTACTTTAGCTGTGGTACAAAATAAAAAAGGTGGCGGGAGAATAATTAGCTTGTTGTGTAATTTTATTATAATGAGATGGGAACTTTAATGTTCTTACGAGTATTCAACGTTGTAGCGTGGTGCAGTTGCAGAACGAATTCAAAACTTTGAACTGAAAAGATTCAGTCCAACAACACTGCGACCCTGACACAGATTTTTTGTCTTAAATGCTCAGCAACTTTCCTGGCCATGTTTGCCATGTTTGCCGTGTTGCCATATAAATTATAGACTTGGGATGACCTAAACCTGCAGCTTACCATAGTTAATAATATTCTGAGGTCGTTAAATGATGATACAAAAGAATTCGTATATTTTTGTCTTTTTTGTAACCATTCGTTTCATTGTATCTGAAAGGTGTCAAATGCATTTTCATTATTTGCAGAATAGTGTTACATCGATGGTAAAAGAAAATAATATCAGGTTGCTTTGATAAGTGATTTTGATAATCGCTGCCACCTTATAGCTTTCACCACACAAACTAGTAGCTTTTTGTGGCTTAACGCACGCGCCGTTCCCAGTTCATTACGGCCGCTACTTTTGTTCAATACAAGTGCCTAATTACGATTGTTTCATACATTTTGACAGACGCCATTTATAACAACTTTTATATAGATATTATTAGGGCGTGAAACTTGTAAATTGTATAAATTGGGATTGTAAGTGGGTGGGTTTTGTTAAGCATTGTGTTGGTTGTTGTAGGGAATTGGAGTGTAATGTTCTAATATTGTTTTATTTTGATACTCGGATATGAAACTGCACTATATGTCTAATGGTTTATTATAACGGGCCTATAAAGATACCGATGCCAGGATCATTGTAGATGGCATATGATCGTAGCCTGGACAAGCTCTGTGATTTCTCTAGTCTTTGTTTAGACAAGATGTTATAAATTTAATTTTGAACCAGTATTGAAAACTTGCTAAACACTGCACTGCACATTTTATTAAATAAGCTGAGCTTATAAGCTGTGCGGTGTCTCTGTTTCTTGATCGATTATAGAATTTGGGAGTTTATAGGTAAAACCTTTCCCATCGCTCACATTATCATATTACCTAAGGTGTGATAGTGGCTTTATCGATATTTGAAATAGTGGTGATAATGGATGGTTGAGATCAAATATCAATAAAATATTATGGTAGGTTATAAACATTATGACTGGCAAGCAAGATTATCACAAAAAATGCGGAAAAACAATCAATCAGCTACACCATTCATCGTCCCAGCCTCTATTACATTAACCCCAACCTTCGCGCAAAAACCTTACAATCACGAAGAGAGTACTCATTGTTAGAACACAAAAGCGAAAGTTTACTCATTGCTATGAGATAATTAGGTGTTTCACCTGTATTGCGTCATGCGAGATTTTCCTACATTGTGTTGAACTTGGCTGAAGAAGTTATGTTATGAGAGGGTCTCATACTGCGTCATTGTGTGGAGGAAGTGTTCGGTCGTTATGAGTTGTAGGTGAATGGCTTTATATGCCTATGGATAATTTCTATACGCGTTTAGTTTAGTTTGGTCTAATCAAACTAGATAATTACGCAGACCACAGGGCAATCATCACCACACATCAATATCACGATCGCTTTTAAAGAAATCGGACAACCAGACGATCGGCACAACGTCACCTCTACATGGTGGACGTTCCGCCTATCCGTATTAAACGTTTCGAATCATCCTTTTTGGTGCGAACGTCGAAGGAGTGGAACGCCTTGCCGTCGTCTGTGTTTCCACATAAATACAATCTGGGTGTGTTCAAAACAAGAGTGAACAAGTACTGACTGGGTAAGCGCGCTACATCTTCGACCACATCGTCGCTTCCCATCAGGTGAGATCGTGGTCAAACGCTGACCCAGTCAGATGTAAAAAAAAAATAAAAAAATATAAAAAAAATCTCATGATCGGTATTTGTCTGTGCAATTTTGTTGAATTGTCTACTCAAAGTCCTCGCCCCATCTTTACCTCAATCGCGATCGCTAAAATGATCAATATCGCACTTTGAAGTAGGCTAACGCCTTCCAAATTTGAAATTGAGAGCGATCGCGATCGGTGTTCGAGTTAGATGATTTCACTGCAGTTTTCTCGTGATCACTATTGGTATATTCCAGAAATCTATATAGTAAGGTACTATTTAGATTTCTGTAGTATCTTGGGAGATAATCTTAAGATTAGACTCAAGAATTAAAATAATAGATGGATGAAATGATTCATACCTCTCAGTCTTATAAAAGACCCATTTAGACGAGCAAGTTTTTTACATAATACGCATACCATAATGGTAAAACAATAATTGAATGGCATTATCTAAACAGGCCTTTAAATCACTTTTCACTATACGTAACGTCAACTTCAGCTTCCTTGCTCAGTTTAAAACATATTTCTCATTATAAATTCATATCTCTAATTAACACAAACCGGTAATTGCTTACATCCGTCTAATTGATAGAGCACGGAGTGTACTAAAGTAACTGTATACTCACAGATAATAAGCATATATTTATCACCATGTCACAATAATTTTAGTTTCACTTCAAAAGCTCTTAAAGTGTGCCATGTATGTTATGCGTAAAAGGACTTAAGTGGCACTTTTAGGCTGTCCTTCAGACAATCGGTTATCAATTTTTTGTCTGTGAAAATGAAACATACGGAGTTTCAAATTACTACGATCGGCCTACAAAAAGTCGACCATAAAATAGGTAAAAATATCGGAACGACTATCGGACCAACAAAAAGTCTGAAGTCAGCGAGAAAAAAACAAGGACACAAAGAAACCCTCAAAACAAGAATTGTACAACCTATAAAACAAGAATTGTATAACCTCTTCCACTCCATACTATACTGTACATAAAAAGATGTCAAATAGATTAATTCAATTCTTTACATCCGACAAACTTGCACGCAAAAAGCTTTAAATACATGAATAAATATCAATTGACAACAATTACGTGTTACAATTATAATAAATGAATAACCTGAATTACATTCTATCATGTTAGATTAAATGCATTATTCATCGGTACATTTAGACACAAAATACGATGAGCTAGGTACTTTGTGATTGAGGTTACATGAGAGATATTTTCCCGAGTGAAGTTTGTGATCAGTGACTGATGAGCGACTCACTGAGTGAGTACTCCTTGTTCACTGTCCATCTTTCGGCATAATTACGAGTCTAGTCTGTTATCTTATTTGCTCCCAAAATAACTTTTTAAGAACTTATATAGAACTATATTATTATTAAAACTAACGTGAGTATTATTCATAATTTGGATTAGTAACCGACTACTCTATCACGGGTATTAGTTGAATCACTCGACCGGTGTTTGAGTGTCTGTACTGATAGAACACCAGCCGAGTGGTTTGACTTAAAGGTACTAAACTATATATAAAAGTACCTACTAAAAGATAATAACTTATACACTAATGTACTTCCAATGGGTAGACTTATAGCCTAAAACCAAGACTCAGTCAACCTTCGGATGGAGAATCTGAATACCAATATGATCCTTGCTTATTTTGTTGTGGGTTGCCCTTTTGACAACTTTTCTTGATTAGCAACATGTCTTAGTATCTAAACTTTAGCGAACGTTTCAGTCCGCATCAGTGAACTTAAAGATACGAAATACCCTTGTATATTTCTATTCGATAAAGCTCTTTTATACCAACGAACAAGTTTTTAAAATAAACCGCCACCTTGCCTGCCATCATTAAAAATGCAATCTCGCTTCCATAAACTGCGAAGCATAAACAAGTCAATGTTAGCATAATACAATAACACATCATCACAATTTTATGGTCCAGGCCTTCTGGAAAGTGTTAGGGTGGTGCTACAATTAGAGCGTATCACGTGTATCAGATATAATAAGCGTATTTGAAATGATGATCGTCTTTTGTTAAAGCTAGAGGTCAAAAGTTTACAAGTAACTTACGAGTACCTATATAAGAATTTTTAAGTGTTTGATATTAACAAAATTACTTAGTACATACTGACACGAATTGGATTATAACTTTAAATTCAAACTTTATCGTTCATAAAAAACAGTTGAATTTGTTCAGGAAGCAAAATTGTGCGAAGATAATAATTTTAGACTTTAGAATCACCTACCAAAGTTTGGCTAAGTTGCAGCTTGGAGACAAAAAAGCTTTTTCCTACGAAGCCCTTTATTGCACGTTCACAGCAAATTGATACAACTTTCGCATCACATTTATCGTATTCGATACAAAACACTTAATGTACCAACACCTTACTACGAACTGCAAAAGCCAGGAGCGGTGCAAGTGTCCACTCCTTAGTATTCATAAGGACGGCTTTATTCATGGCCGAGCAATTAATATTTAAAGCACGCAAACTTAAATACTGTGAGATAGAGATAAATCACGGAATAGCAGTAGTGATAAAATCGTCCCTTGAGGGTGAACATAGTTATATCTTTCTCAATCAAGGACCCGTTTGAAGAAGTGTTTTAATGTTAGCGATAAATATTTTAGCTAATATAGTATAGCTTGTCTAACATGCCTGTGTTCAATTATGCACGCTATAGGAATAGAAACTTAGATACAAAATATTGTCATGTGATAATAAATTGTCTAAGGTCAGGTAATGTGTTATTTTCAAATAAAATAACTTCAGAATATACTTCATCCATAATCGATAATATGAAATAGTTTATTTTATGACTTGAGACATAGTAGTTTTTTTAATAAAAATAAATTGTCATAATTAACAACAATTATATGTTGTCACATTTGCTAATGATTTTACTGACTACTATAAATTATAAAACTTAACTTAATAAACCTCATTAATAAATATAATAACTTAATTAAATATTCAAAACACGATTCTGGATAAACCGTTAAAAGTTCCAACACGCACGATATCTCTGATAATGCTTGATGATATCAGATAAATTTACCTGTTAGAAGTTCGGAAATGAATTGAGCATTTAAAAGTAGCCATTATAATAAAAATGCGTGAGAATTGTCGCTACAATCCAAATTAAGTAAAACAATTAATTAAGGTATCGTTTCTAGTTTGGCTTTAAAACTATAAATTTATTGTAAGCTCATACTGACACAAATAACAGAAGTTGTCTAATTAGAGTAATAATAAAACTTTGGATTTGTGTTTACATTGACTAATATGATGTTACAATTTTTCTTAATAAATTTGTCATACGGTGAGACTTGTCATTTTGTAAGTGAATTGAAACTTGTTATTTTAATTAGCTACAACTTAATGGTAACTTTATTAAAACTTTCCAATCTATTTATATTTCGCCATTTTTAAGTGCCATAAATGCCTTATTCGCTGTTATTTTTAATAAATTTGAATATATATTTATTGCGGTTAATACAATTACTAAATACTTTAATTTTTTCTTGGTGCGTTCTTGGATGTGTCGGTTATTATCCCCGTAGGACATTTGAAAGATTTGAATATACAATCAGAAAAGCTTCGATAAGCAATGATAAGGGATAAATCATTGATCAAAGTCGTGTTATACATGGATAGGACATGTTTCTAATAATAAACATAGTCGTAGTAGGTATAAACATAGTGTAAACATTGACATGACTGTCAATCCTAATGTGTACCTATGTATGGATGTACCTTTGTTACTCTTTCACGCAAAAACTACTTAATAGATTTTGATTAAATTTGGTATGGAGATAGCTTATACCCTGGATTAAATCATAGGCTACTTTTTATACCGTGAAACTACGGGTGAAACCGTAGGGCACAGCTAGTATATTATAAATAAGCACAGGCTTATGTAAATTTATGAGTTTTGTGGTGTTAAGGACTATTTAGAATTAATAAGATTCTTTCATCATTATAGCATTGTCAGGCAAGTTACAGGTTCGTAATGAACCAAAATATTGCACGGCAGTATCGAGGCAACTTAACGGTTGACTTGATTCGATCTCTCTCATTCATACTTTAATTAATTTAAAACAGATGTTCTCTTGTTAGCCGAATGCTGTTTAATTGAAATTTCGATCAACGGGCAATCGATAACATGGGCGGATCTAGGACGAGAGTTTAGGGGAATCTGATCTTCATATAAATATCTCAATTAATTAAAAAAGAAAAAAAATGAGTTAAATAGGTATTCAATTGAGAGAAGTATAAATGGGAGAGCCCATTCCTCGCTTGCAGACCATTACTTCCAGGTGGTAAAGTATTTTTTTCCCCCACAATAAACAAAAACTCGTAATAATGCGTGCCTTGTCACGGAGTAATACCTTCTGCATATTTTTTTTTTTTATATGGCTTGGTAGTCAAACAAGCAGACGGCACGCCTGGATGGTAAGCGGTTACCGTCGCCTATGGACACCTGCAACACTCGGGGCATTACTGGTGCGTTGCCTACCTTTAATGACCCTTTTCACCCTTCTTTTAAAGTACCCCATGTTATAGCTCTGCGGAAAAACCTCGGGCGGTAGCCTATTCCATATCTAACCCTTGATCCAACGGCTTGCTGACAACTCGGACACAAAATATTTGGACAGTTGTCCGAATTGACCCTTTTAGTTTTAATGTTTTTTTCTATCTAAAGGTATAATATATTTTTTGGGTAAATCCTGTTGTACACGTATGTTAAAAAAACATTTGGGAGGCTCTTTTCACATCCAACTTGTACAAATCAACAACGCGCAATGGGAGTTAATCATAGTAACAATATAAAAATTGACCTACCCCTGAAATGAAGTCCTGGTTACGCTCATGATCGATAACCTTTGGTTAGCTAATCAACGGTTAAGCACAATGCACGCCCGCGGCGTCGCTTACTTTCTACAATAGAATATAATCACCTATTGTTCGTAACATAGGAATGGACAATTAAATGGTGTGTTGGGAAAAGTGCGTAGTCTTAGAAAAATGCTATGGGATAGACGATTATTCTGGTAATTTTAAATATTTTGTTGATGTCGACCAAAGTCTTGTATTATTTTATTAGATTCAATACCTAAAGCAGAACGCTACTTATAGTTTTTGCATAAATAAATTATTTATACATAGATAGCAAGATTTATGTGAAGCAAAATTAATTTTTATTTAAACGTTTGTTGCATTTTTTCGTGGGATAAAGGATATATCAACAGAAATCCCCATTGATTTATGAGAAAAATAATTACAAAGTTTATGCTATATTGATGCGAATTAAACAAGGATTAAATCTTTTCAATTTTGAGATGTTCTTTGAATTTTAATCTTCGTTTTTATACCTGTCTTCTTTGTTATATTGACATGCTAATGTGCTAGATAATAATTCGAAAATTGCTGATATCCAGTAGCGATGAATTATATTAAAAAGACCATAAACAACCTAAATAAAGAAACTGGCATTTGAATAAAAAATCGCATCATTTATGGCTGTATAAACACAGGTTATATAGCTATATTTATATAGCCTGAGAAGTTATTATTCCCCGTTATCTTTTAAAGCTTTTATGAAACCGCGAAATGAACATGTGAATCAATTAATCAATAAAATATACACGCTCGAAAATATTTCTAAATTAAGATAGTCCGTGGGAATACATTAGGAACTAACTAACCTGATTATAGATGACGTTGTAAATGCCGAAACCGAGACCGGGCCGTGACGGCGACGGGCCAGTATGGTTCGTGATATATTTAAACATCATTTGAATATTTTACCGGTGTGGGACAGGTTTTTTAATGTAATTGAGTGACGAGACGTGCAAGTCGTTCGCCTGATGGTAAGCGCCACGCCCGTCCATAGCAATCGGAGTGCCACGCAGAAACATAAAAAGCCATAAAAAGCATTGCATTGCGCTCATCACCCCGAGACAACAGATATTAATTCTCATAAGCCCAGTTATTTTACTGGCTACAATGCCCTTCAAACCAGAATACGTGACGACCATGTCTTTCGCCTGATGGTAATCAAGACGCCTACCCATAACAGTTGCAGCACCACCCATAACCTTGTGTTGCCCCTTGTAAACCCTGCGCTCATCACCCTGCGACAACAGGTCCTAAGTTTCGTAATGCCCAATTGATTTCGATGGCTACAATGCCCTTCGGATTATGTGAAGGAATTGAATGGTTTAATCAAACCTTGTTAGGAAGGAAAGAATTTACTACATACTGGACAAAGCGAGTCAAAATAAATCTTCCTATCCTATCCTAGTAATATTATAAATCCGAAAGTTTGTTAGGATGGATGGATAGATGGATGGATAAATGTATAGATATGACCTTGTAACTGAATCATGCAAAAATTTCATAACGGATTTTGATGAAATTTGGTATGTAGGTATTTTAGGAACTGGAAAAGGTCATAGGATATTTTTAACCTAGAAAACTGCGAATGTAACCGAGGCAAGCAGGTAGTCTGTAAACATTTTGACGTATAAAACCATAAGTAACTCAACATTTTATTTATGGAACCGAGTGATGAGACGAGCAAGTCTTTCACCTGATGGTAAGCGCCACACCAGCCCATAACAAATGTTAGAAACACATGTTAGAAAATAATTAAAAGTAACATTGAATTATTAAGTCAATTAAATTCTGAACTGCTAAGTTCGATGGCTGACGGATGCTGTTTCGCCATCTTGTCCCTCTTCCACAGCTGGTCGCACAGAAGCACCGTGCTCCGTAGAAGCGTCAAATACCTACAACATGTTAAAATTTAAGCAAACAGTCAAACTACAAGCTCTTACTAGCTTGTTAAACTAGCTAGTTAGGAGCCTATACCGCACAGTGAGTTATACCCTTCGCGCTATCGGTCAAAACACGCTCGTAAAATATAATTATTTGCTGCAAACCAATTTGCTGGTTACTCTATGACGCTTTGATTTGTGGGAGGCAGAAATGGGTAAGCCGGGTGTAACTGAATATTATTAGCATTGCTAAGGGAAATCGATTCGTAATGCAGCATGTTTATTTATGCTGTTACGATACAGTATCCGAGATAAATAACACTTAAAATGCCGTAATAAATTGAGCTCAGACATTTTTGAGATGCAATTGTAATTGACATTAGATTACACCCAGTTTTGTATGGAGATGTAATTTATTATGTTCAAGTTCAAAAAATTTGCAATGGAATCAGGCGTGACGTTGCGGAAATTCATCTCAAAACTGAAACGCAATGAAACAATATATAGTGTAATCCCGCTGAATATTATGTAGGTTGTTAGTTCCTAACAACAACACTCTTTGTACAAAGAGTGTTGTTGTGGAACTAACAACAACCATATTATTCAAAAAAAATATTCAGTTTTAGCATCACCGATGCACTTATGAACGTCAATTATTATGACTCTGCCACAAAAAAGACCACTACTAAGAAGATATGGCTAGGGAGGGGCATTTTTTAATGTATATGCGTCGTTATACTTCTTTTAGAACTTGGTCAAATGATGCTAATTTTATATATGGAAATGTAGTCATTTGCATGTTCAGTAAAAAGCATATTGTACCTATTGCAAAACTTGAAAAACTTGTTCGAAAAATTGTATGGAAATTAGACATAGAACATTTTAAAATGTCAAACATAATTATTAGGTATGGCAACTCTGCTGCAATGTTGCACTAAAAATGTTGAATTGAGGGCATTGCAAACTTATAACAACGAAAATGAGAGTTAGGACGAAAAGTTGATGAACCTCAGAGCCTTATCACACTACCATCAGGAAAACGACTTGCTCGTCTCACCACTCAATTCCATAAAAAAACACTAGGTGCGTTTACGCGGTGAATACGCTCCGAAATCGCAGCGTTCTCACGGCGTCTTTTGGATTGTCACTAGCATAATACCGAATGATATATCCATTATAGCGGAATATCAAGCTTCTCTAGCGATGGTTGAGCGCGAGTGTACAATATCGAAGGAGCTGCGGCAATCTTGTCGCCCACTCGTTTGTAGCGTGCACGCCGTGAGTTCGCCGCGTAAAAACGCTCGGAACGTTCACAAATCACCAGCGTCATAAGGCTGTTAGTGAGAAAGAAGACTTTTCCAAAAATTGTCTTCTTAGCCAGCTCTATGACATACAAGCTGCAGCCGTCATTCAGTTTCGGCTGCTATTCATATACTCAGGAAAAGCTCAGGATAGCCGATTTCATATTCATAATCATATATAAGGTATGGTACAGGTGTTAACAACGTTAAAAAAAAAAAATTATTCTGCTTTTGCAGGCGTGCAAATATTTCCAGATATAAAAATAATGTAGACATTACTATGTAGACATATAATATATACAATACTTTTTCCCAATACTTTATGATATGATATGTATTCACAGTTTAATCTAAGTTTTTAATCAATATATACAAAAGTATTTGTTTCGTATCTGGGTGTTGTGGGACCATGGTTCTCATAGTTTCCTGGTTCCCTAGATACAGGGAATCCTAGTTAGGGGTCAGGATCTATGTATGTGATCGTTGGGCGTTATTTATTTATTTAATAACATATATGTACAAATATATAAACTAAACTAACCTACAACAAAATTAAAAAAATAAATAAATAAATGAATAAATAATTAAAATAAATAAATGAATAAATAATTAAAATAAATAAATTCAACGTCATTTAAATCAAATCCATATACAATCAATAAAAAAAATGTCATTAGTGTCAAATATTATTGCAGTATATTAATATTACAATGTCAATTATTTCGAAATCAGGATTGAAAATTATATTAATAAAAACAATTGAAGACAATTTTACCAATAAATATGTTTATACACCGATACTAACCTACACATTTTGATACTGTCTCACAACAGACTTTACAAAAAACTTATCCGAACATATTCACAAAAGGTGTCCGGAAGTATACAATCCATCGCATCGTTAGCGAAATTGCTCTAAAACCATAAAAACGCGCATTTTAGAAGGTGCAAATTCGAAAAAGTCAAGTCTTACAAAAGAACCAATACCTGCTGAGAAAAAACTATCAATGGCGATATAAATTGACATGTGGTCCGCCAAAAAAGTTTTAACTAATGCGCGATAATGATCAGAATGTGAATGGTGTTTTTTGTTTAATAAAAAAAATGATGCACCTCCCTGCTGTTTTTTCTTTTCGTATATTTCAAAGCTTTTTTAGAGGATATTGATGCTTATTGAATAAAATTGGGAGATCGTGAAACTGAAGAGGACACACAATCATAAAACAACATTTTTATATAGTTTTAATATAAATGAACTCATTGATATATACTTAGTCTGCGCAGAAAACAACTCTTACTGTCAATGATTTCAATTACATAAAATATTTGTATTCTGCTCATTCTGAGCATATTAAAATTTTTATTTTTATGAATCTGAAAGAAACAAGTCTGTTTTATTTTTATGAAACTGAAAGAAACAAGTTTGCCTGATGGTAAGTGTAACGCCAGCCCATAACAATTGCATATTACACTAATCCTTTCCTTACTACAGATGCTGTCTTTACAGATTTCTTCTTTTTAAGTTTATCAGGTCGCCCTAAAAACAAAATCCTATTAATCGTACGAATCCTACTTATATATCCTAGTAAAGTTACTAATATACAACTTATCTTACAAAAATTCTACAGATAATATAAAAAATGCGAAAGTAAGGGTGTGTGTTGTACTACCAAGCTAATATTATGATGTTATGTGGTAGGTACTTATCTTGACGTCATATTTATAGGACAAAGGATACTTCCGGCAAACGGACAGTTCTTTGGGGAACGACTATAAATCTGATTCGACGCTGACGGTGACGCGGGTATCGGCTAGAAACAGATACGAAAAAATAGACTCAAAACGCTGCATGTTTTCTTCTAATCGTTTCTTCTTGTAACTTGAGAGAAATAAAAATTATTAATACAATCTCACCCTTTTTTCTGAGAACCTCTGTGATGTAGTGGTTGGGCAGGTTGGCTCAAATCTCATATACCATCGCTTGCGGGTTCAATTCCCGCGACGGCATAAATGTTTGCGCAAATAAAAAAAACGGGAGCATTTATTTCGTGTCTGGATCTTGTGGGACCATGGTCTTTATAGTTCCTGGTACCCTAGATACAGGGAATCCTAGATCGGGGCCAAAATCTTTTTATGTGATCGTTGGGCGTATTTATTCATTTTATTTGCAGCAAATACATTGTATTAAAAGTACGCAAAGTGAAATACCTCTCAAACATTTCTCCTATTCAACATAACGAATGGATTGTCCATACATTTTTTTGTGAAATGATATCCCCGAGACGGTAATCCAAGTCGTCACGGTCAACGTCCCATAGCTTTCCCACCCCCACTCCCACGTGTGGTGTAAATATCACCAACTGATACCAGTAAGAGTAGAGAAAGACATTTCATGACATATGAGATGTTAATGAGAGGTACTGGGCAACGTGTCGAGAAAGATGATAATTAAGAATATCACTATCGGAATCACTTTTTTTACTATAGTTATTGACCTATTACGGTATATTTAGCAAAAATGACAGTAGTGATTATGAGTGTCTGTCGCTCTTCTATCGACTGCACTTCAGGGAGGGTACTCAGAAACTGCACAAACGGATCCCTTCTCCTCCTATCCTCCTAAAGAATTCCGGGCTAAGAGAGCGTTTCATTCGTACGTTCTTAATATCCCACCGATCCGTACTAAGCGTTTTGCAGATTCTTTCATCATGCGGACTGCATTTTGCAAGGAGTGGAACGCTCTACTAGCTTTTTTGTTCAAAAAAAAAGCTAAAACTTGTGTTTCTTTAAGACTACAGTGAATAGAAAAATCTTCCGGGTGTGGTTAAAACTGTAGTTGGACTACGCCAACTTAATCGTGAGTGTCACCCGTAAATTAGTATTAATAATGTGTCCAAATCAAGTTAATTTTCATAATAAAACATAATATAAATTAATTCGACCATTCTGAACCTACTACAAAGCTTCACCTAATAAAAAACAACTCTATCCAATCCGCTCAAAACTAACCTGATCTTACCGTTAATGCTCACTTGTGGTCAACATATAGTTCAACAGGAAGGAAATGCTGTCGACACTTATAATATTCAATCGACACTTATCTCATTATAATAGATATTCACGACATCCGAAATGTCCCAACAACTAGTAAATTAATCTTATTGGTACCATGTCACAGTAAAAAAGAAACGATAGAACACACAATTTGGTAGACTCGTAGACTAGTGTCATCAAATCAGCAGTAGTACTAAAACGTTCCATACAAAAGACTTCAACGAGATCTAGGTACCCGATAAATTGAGGCGTTACGATGAATCGCTTTTTAACTAAACAATTAACGAACTATTTTCCGTATGGCAATAACTTGTGTGATTGCATTGAATATAATAATATTCTATACTTGTACATGTTTATTTATGCAACTTAGTAGTGAGATGGGCAAGTCGTTCACCTGGTCGTAAGCTCCACACTAACCCATTAAAATTACAGTGCAACCCAGTAATTTTAATGCCGTGTAAAGTATTGTGTACCACTACATTGCGCTCGTCACTCTGAAACATCAAATGAGGTCTTTCGATTATCTTAAATTTAATGATTTATCCACGAAATTGGTCGATAAGTGGATCGATTAGCAAAGTTAAGCTGTCTATTGGCTACCAAAACAGATTTTATAAATACAGTTTGCGGAGGAAGTTTAGTTGTACACTTATCATTCTAAATGGTAAAAATCTATATTAGGGATAGAAATGTTTGGAATAATTTTGATATTGAACTTTCGTATCATTTTGCCTATATAGTCATTATTTTTAAGTCACAATCTATTAATAATTGTCTCTACATTGCGGCAAAGTTCCAAAATTAATTGTATTATCTCGGAAACGGTTCCATTTAATAATAAATTATCCAGATTTGGAATATGCTAATTCCCTTGTACACTAATAGAGGACGTCCGTCCCGAGATTTACGTAGAAACTAGTGTTTAATCTGTGGTATTCACCGGTAGTCTATGGGAACTGTTTCTATGAACACTTGTAGATTAATTTCACTTTCTTTCGTGAGAGTTATATTTTTTTATTGTGGGAATTAGTTGTGACTTAATATTGTGAAGTAATTTTCGCAATGTTTACTGTTTATGTCAGAAAATAATTTTATGCTTAGATTTATGAATACTACTGACATGACCAAAGTTTTAAGAATAGACATTCAACAAAATAAAATCATTGTATAATAATATTCTTTATATCCTCTTGACCTTACATGTTTTGAAAGCAAAACTTTGTTAAAAATCTTTCAAATTGATTACCTCATAATTTTTGACGTTAAAAGACTTTACCCACTACATCGTAGCATCTTAAGACGTCCATGACCGTAACCGTACTGACACAGAAAAAAATTCTACTGATTTTTCTGAGACAACGCTCATTACACCGTTCTATAAACGGTCCGCACCAGACCTAATATTGTTCAGGGTGTGTTGATTTTATCGAGCTTCATATGTTCATAGCACGCTCATAGTATATCTACTACGGTGCAGTGCAGAAGGTCAAGTCAATAAAATAAAATTATTATAAATAAAATTAGAACAGTTTTGTTATCAGGGCTGAAAAAAAGGTTATATCATTACGCTCAAACGCATATAAACTATAAGCATTCGTGATACATCCATTATTCAAACGATTCTAAAACAAATTGCCGAAACGAGAATCATATCAATTACTTTCAATGTATTCAATACGATGCATCTTTCACGCGTCCTTAATTTTATTAGCACTATCAAAACAATCTATGCACATCTATATAATTAGATTTATGGTCGAGCTTTAGGAAATTGACGCAAATGTATTCAAATTATTGTGAAACTGTTTATAGTGCCAGCGATTTGATGTTTGACAGCCTTCGATACATCACTGCGGTCCTAACCAAATATCAATCATGTTAACGACTCCTACGCTTAACCGAAAAACCATTACGGTTTCACAACAGTGTTGATTTAAAGCTTTTAAACATAAGCGGTAATGGTAAGAGAAATGTGGATGTGAACGGTGTGTAGTTTTTAATACGATTTGTCGTGACCACCAGATGAAGGCGGTGGGAATCTGATGATTTGTTCGGGATATTAGGATAAGCGCGCACTAGTCCACTACCACGACCAAAAATTATATTACTTGAGCTATGTGTACAGTGCGGGCGAGGCGGTGGCGGCGTGGCCACGGCCACGGCTTGACTTTTTTTGTGTTTCTAAATTAGTTTTGTGGGTCGCAAACGGCCAGACAGGCCGTCATCGTGGTCATGGCTGCACTAGTGCATGATAACCCTTAAGAGCATAGTTCAGACGCTAACACGGGGTGATGTGGGGTCAAATACATTAGCCACCTAGCGGGGCCACATTTGTGTAAACTTTTATTAATCAAACTTACGTTGTGAGCTTTTTATGACGGTTTTTAGTCTACTTTCTTTAGAGGATGGGAATTAATATTAATTTTATGTTTTTAAGGTCGTGAACACTAGAAATTAAAGGTGCTAACAAGATTATATCTTCTTAGCTTATTAATATGATTACTTCCTATAAATTTTATTGGTATAATATACTGGTTTGTTCGTATCTGGGTGTTCCATAGCATATAGTCACAATATAGTGGCTAGAACTGGTCATATTACATTTCTAGTATCTTTTACCTAAACATAAACTAAAAATTATAAATATAAGACAATTTATGATATTTCAATTCAATCCAGTTAAAACATATCATTTTCTATCTTATCTAATCTAAAAGCAACTTGTTATCGATCCAACCTTCCGAAACGTTTAAAAAAGACGTTTCCTCTCCCAATAGTTTTCTGTCGGAAGCTAGATTTTAAACTGACAAATGTGTGATTTTTATATATTTTACCGTAATACCTATAAAGTTGCGTTATCACCGGATGTTCGAGACAGTTCTGAGCGAGCGTTCACTTGTTCGCACGCACATAATAATATGTGGAAAAGATGCCAGCGAGAAATCGTTTCCGTAAAGATCAGCTAAGTTCAGTCAATACTATCATAAATAGAACACCGCTAGTTGTTGCTTGCCAATTCCAAGCAATATTTTTATGGTGTAGTGGTTGTGTAGAGCAAATATTCCAAACATTTGTCTTGTTATCATTTAGGTTTTAGGACTCCAAAATCACCATTGGACTGCAATTTTTAAGGGCAGGCGCGCCATCATGCGAACGACTTACTCGTCTCGTCAGTTTCATAAAGAAAACATTGTTCCACAACACTACTTGGGTATTTCGCAGTTCCTATTTTTCTGCGTACAGTGAATTTTAGTAGCGTCCAAGCTGTTGACTATCACTGAACGAATGTTTGTTAGAGCATATTTTTTTCATGAACGTTAGGTGAGTGACAAGCTTAATCTAACACTTCTGGGTCCCATGACGTCGCGAGTTCTCGCTTAATAAATAACATTGGCGGATATATTCATTAGCATACGTATTAGAAATGTTTTTAATTATTTCCTAATAAGGTCGTTTTTCTTGTCGGCGTGGCGCTAAATATACCTACTGTCTGCCGTGAGAAAAGTGATTGAATTACAACTTATTCATTGTATAAAACTTTAAATCTGGTTATGATTTCATAATTTCACTGTATTGAGGAAGTCTTTTTACCTAATGTTATTCCATAAATCTTAGTACCATTTACTTTAAAAAGTACACTGAATCACTGAATGGAAAGCATTATTTTTTAATTATCCGTTGTCGACCGATTCGGGCAAAACAATTTCGTTTGAATCCGGAATAAGTCGTAGCTTCCCGGCGCCGGCGGCGGCGCCTCGAAAAAGTTATTTCTGTAAGCAGCTGTGACCTTAATGTTGCATGCGGTGCAATATGGATTCACGACTGCCCTTCTAGTACATTTTTAGACTTTAAAAGCAATAAATAAAATAAAAGTTAAATAAAACAGTTTTTACCTGTTAAAGATTATTTTTCAATCTCTATCTACTTTAGGAAACTCTTTATAGTATAAATCATACATTCACTTATCCGCTTATGTTTACGTATATTCGTAGTCATTTAGCACATCTAAACTAAAAGTTCTGGGCGGTGTTGCGACTATAATAGGTAGGCCTGTTGCTTATCACCAGGTGAATGACCTGCTCTTCTTGTGGCTCAGTAGTCTATAAATTATAACAAAAAACCCATCTTCAATTTTGATTTATCATTGAAACACATGGTGGAATATAGATGAAATGTATATAGGACCATATTAAAGCTATACTGAACTCAACGACTCAACGCAAAAGAATTTTACATTTATTTAGATTTTTTTTAAATGACGGAGTTCTGAGGTAACAAACAAAAAATAATACAATCAAATAGAGAACCTTCTCTGTTTTTGATTCCAGTTATAAATTGAATATGATTTATAAAATATATTTAATTGAGTTTTATAATGCAAAAAAATAATTGCCAAAGGTAATTCAGTACAATAATTCAATAAAAGCACAGGTTCAAATCCACCACCTACTAATTACATCTCAAAGACGTACCAATCGATTCTCAATACCCAATTAGTCTTCAACTATACCAATAACAGTAATACCAACTTTAATCGGAGTATTCGCTCACCGGAAGCTCCCAACACCGGATGCCGACCACTGGCTACCATTAAACCATTTACGGACCATGGTCCATGGTATCCTCAGTTAACGTCACATTAAATAAGCATAGGAATTTATTCACTGACTCGTTACCTTATGGCCGTTTTAACGATTCAATCTTCGATTTTTATGTTTTGGAGATAGAGTGATCAGTTTTTAGAGTTCCGTACCTCAAAAGGAAAAAAGGAACTCGTTGAAATTAATATCAAATATTTAGGTATACACGGGCTCTTGGAGCTTTAAAAAAAGCCATGCTTCTAGGTCAATGCAATCGAAACTTACAGCCATTTATGCTGCATATTTTGACACTTGCAGAAGACTTTTTGAAGTTTTGACCTAGAATAAAATGTTTGGCAACAAGCAATGCCTCATAGCACAAGTAAATTAAAAAATACAAATACTATTAATTTGTAGGTAGTTATATCACATAAAATATGTTTTTGCGATTACAAACTTACATTTGCAGTTGAAAAATTGACCGTGACGTATATTGATGTACGGGAGAACATTTTTTCAACAACAAAGTTTGTCTTTCAATCCAACTTAATTTATCTACAAGTTTGTACGGAACGCTTGGTACGCGAGTCAGACTCGCACTTGTCCGGTTTATTTAGAGTAAGAAGCTTGTTTTTGATTCATTTCCTCTGTGTCCATCAATAGTTGTAGAAGCTAAGCTTTATCGGTTTTATTTCGTGATAACTTTCAATCAACAACATTTGTAGATTTGAAGGAGCAGCCTCAAATCTCGAGCAAAGATGGCCGTAATTTTTTTCGGACAAGTCAGATCACTTTTAAGCCCCAAATATTGTTTATCGGCGAATGCCTTTATTACTAAACACAACGAATTTATTCACTATAGAACAAACTGAACTACTTACAAAGCACAGCAATTGATAGGTTTTAACACACCAATTTCTCCAGCCCACTTACAGTTAGCAGCGTCTCCAAGATTCTGCCATCACTGCCTAAAAGTATAAAAAACTTTATTTCTTAACGATCGTATTGCACTATCTCGACACTTACCTACCTAGAAGGATAGAAATAGCTACACACACACACACACACAGAGACAGAGATGTTTGGAAAGAGACAGGGGAGACCTTTGCCCAGCAGTGGGACAAAATAAGGTAAAAAACCGTATTGCTCTCTAGAGCAATACTCAACTTCTAAGTTTACCATGCGATTTTGAGATGGAAGAAAATAGCACGCGCAAAAATTATCTTCTGAAGGATTTCGCTATAAATTATATCCATGCCCTTAACCGATAAACGCGCAAAAATAATTAAAATTCAGGAAACCAGATGAAACTCTTGACCATAAAGTAAACATTAACTTTTTCATATTGCTCTCACGCGAACCTAATCATAAATCGACCATTGACCCAATAAAACAATATAACACTAACTACTCTTGCAATAAAGTAGCGGTTAAAATATAGTAATTTCAATCCTAAGTCGGTTCGTGACGCGTTCTGTTGTAAATAAAGATCCAGTAATCGAACCCGAGTTTTAAACTACCGGTTAAGTATTCACAAGTCGGTCGTGGTAAGAATTTAGTTGCTTAAACTTTAACGGAAAAATAACTATTATTAGGTGATTGGTAAACAAAACTTGCGGTAATTGAAAATTGTATGTCTTACGTCCCGGTTGTAACTTTATAAGCCATTTGATTGTTGGCTGGAAGGTGACGTTAGATGGTTGGTAATATCGGCGAGTTATGGCGTTGAAGCAATACGTGAAATACAATTATAATTTAGTTCGCTGGAAAGTATTTAGCTATATTAATTTTTGAGTAAATGTGGCCGAGCGGTTACTTGTCGGCTTCATGCCTGACGCACCCAAATTCGAATCCTCACTTGACCCGTCCGCTCTTTCGCGCTCGCTCTAAAACAGTGAAATAAAACGTGAAGAAACCCGCTTACTCACTTTGCAGTTGTAGGTTCCGGCCGCGTTTCTACTTCTACGTACATATATAATACCACCCATGAACAACGGCATGCGTTAAAGCGACCTAGTCGATTGTGGGTTCGAGTCCCAGTCCGAATTTTTTCTTCCCGAAAAACCTTGTTCGACCTAGTCGAGTTTCGAGATGTTGTTCGGTGAACCAGGAGGATGAGTCTAAGCAGTTCAACTATCGTCGTCCTCTAGATCTTTGTGCTCCATCTTAAGTCATCTTATGTCGTCAAGCGACATAGTGACCAAACATGGATCTATAAACCGTTAAAAAACATTAACTATTATTAAACGTCTTTAATTGATGATGATAATGAAAGTTCCTAGATCGATCTTAAACTCTATGATTGTCTATTAATCATGCACATCCCAAAAACTATAAAAATTAAGACAAATTAAAGCAAATTCGAATCTTTTTTTATGTAATCTGACTCTTTTCTATCTCCTGTTGTTTTATGTAATACTAGCTGCACCACGCGGGTTCACCCACGGTTTCCGATATTAAAAAGTAGCCTTTGTCCTTTTCCAGGACCTAAAGCACCTACGTACCAAATCTCATGAAAATCCGTTTAATAGTTCTTTAGTCCATCTATTCATTCATCCTTACAAACGTTCGCATTTATAATATTAAAGGGAGACTTGGTCCAGTGATGAAAAGGCTTATTCGCTTTAAAGATCCAGCCCATTTCCTTTTATTTTTATTTTCATATATAGTTAACAGCAGCTTGTAACTTGCCCTATAATAAACACAACTCGATCAATGCTTTGCGATGCACAGGAGCATATAAACCTTCCACTTCTGAGCTGTGGTCAGCTGACGTCATAATTCACAACGCTCCAGCGGTGTCCAGTAACACTGAGTAAAGTTCTGTGGTGAAATTCGAGGCTTGCGGTGGACTATGAACGCTGGAAGGTTACGCGCCTCAAGGATAGGTTCAATAGTGTGTTTTTTTATGTGTGAACTGGTTATGGGTGGCATGTGATGTCACTGCGTTGTCACTTTCTGGACACACACAATTAGAGTTCCAGTAATATAACTGAACTAACGAAAACAGAAAATAACTATGAACACTAATATTTAAAATACCCTCCACACAAAAAAAACTATAAAAAGTAAAAAAAGGCTGAACCGATTTTGATAAGGCATAGAAAAAAAAACCCGCATCCAAATCGGTTACCCGTTTCAGAGCTACGGTGCCACATACAGACACACATAATGGTCAAACTTATAACACTCCTCCTTTTTGCGTCGGGAGTTTAAAAGTGTAACAGAATACGCCTACAGTCAAATTCATGTAGACTCTTGTGTCACCAAATTCTATGGTACAGTCAGGATGAAATATATGTAAACATTAATACCATGTCGCTATATGCAATAATCATTAAAATATCAAGGATTTGAAATAACAATATTTGCTAGAGATTGTGACATAGTTCTAAAACATATTTTATCAAAGACGCTGTCTGTATCACGAATCATTCAGCTTAAATAAATATGTTTCTCAAGTAAAAGGCCAATAACCTGCAAAAGTTCAAGCTTAAGTAAGAGCGACCTAAATCTAGACACAGGTGTTGATCGATGGATGAATCTGAGCAATGTAAATCTTGATTGCATCAGTAATTGACTATGACCGGAAACACAACTTATCAAACCATACTCGCGTGGGAATCGACCAGAAACTTCAAAATCCATCACATTTTAGCAAATTATACTATCTTTTCGCTAAATTAGTATTCTGTCTCATTAGCTCAGCAATAAATCGGAGTTGTCGGAATGTCGGAGATCTCGCTGCATCAAAGAAAATGCCAGAGATAACATAATTTATGTTCGACTTTCGTGTCTTATCCGAATAGTGACCAAGGTAGGGGAACCACCCTTCTGCGTTTCTGAAGACATGTCTGAGTTTTTTTTCTGAGCTCCCGGGGCTCGGGGTTAGGCTCTGAGGTTCAAAAATTTAATTTTATAATGACTATTTACAGTCGGGAAATCACAATTTGCTATATCATGTTAATTTTGTGAGTTAAAATATAAGCATATCAAAATAAAAAAAATTAAAACTGGCCATGGTTTAAATTTATTACGTTCTTTGACCATTTTTTTAATAATTATTTCGTGTGTTTAACTTCACAAATATCTGCTCGATCTTCCTAACTAAACATTATATTTTATGTATTTTCATATCTTCTAAGCACTATTTTAAAACACTGTACTGAAATGTTTGTCGCTTCACATTACGCGAGATAGTGGCCAAACATAGATCTAACAAGAGTAAAAAAAAATTTACATCTTACTAGGCAACCGTTTGACCACGATCTTACCAGTTGGGAAGTGACGATGCGGTCAAAGACGAAGCGCGCTTGCCTAGTAAGTATCAATGTTACCTGCCTCACGTCCCTCCTCCAAAATTTTCCGACAAATTCTGAAATATTTCCGCGACATTTCGAATCCATGGCTACCTTAATCGTGTAAGTCGGTGGACTTTTATCGACGTTTTATTAATTATCATCCAGTTAAGATACCATTTAAATTCACTTCTGTGTATAAATGAATTTTAAAACATAGATAAAGTCAAACTTATTGAGTGAAGATGACATGCTTGCGGTGTAAAAAATTGCAATATTGCATTTCGAGTGGAAATAAATAAAGGCATTTGTATAATTTTATCATAAAATCGTTGTTGTGTCTTCATTTATGTCTGTTAGTCATATTAAATTCATAATTTATTTGTTTAAAAATTTACATGCATAGTAATGACGTTAATTTTGACAGCTTGGATGTGGCAGCAATTTGAGCAGTAACCTACAGTAATTCTTTAGGGCCAATGCACATGTCCAATTGCATTCTTATTTTCTATGGTTATTTATCTATATTTCTTTATTTTATTTACATACAACAATATTAACCATAAAAATACCAAATATAATCCATTTTATCGAAATTCTGTCAAAAACATATATAATATCTCTTATCTAGTGACAGAATCAAGAATATCGATTCATTTAAAATCAATATTAGTTTCTCTTGACGCAACTTATAAATATTACAAGAGGAAATCTGACCATAAATAAGTAACGTTAAAACTTATATTCAATTAGGAGCTATTCGTCAAAAAAATTATCTTTTTAGCACCTTGTCTTTCCAAGAACACTGTAGTGCTGGCGCAGATAGCGAGGAAAATGTTCGAATTCTCGTTGCGACATAGCACTGCGCTGTCTGACTATTTGCGTGCTAGACTATAACAGACTTAGTTAATAAAACAGTTTCTGAATTAGTGAGTAAGCACCATGTCTTATTATTACATTTTGTTACTACTCATAATATTGACGGAAGCGTAAGAATATTTATTGCCACACAGTACAGAAGTGGTCTCATAATTCTGATCCAGTTTCAGTAAATAAAAGCAGGTATGGTACAAAACGAGTGTTTTTAATACTTTCTCACACTCCCAATATGTTAAACATTCTAGTTTTGCAATAATTAAAGTAATTTTAGTGGTATTTCTACCTGGCTTCCTGTGCTTAGGCATTTTTTTTTAATTTTACTAGTTTTTATCGATTTTATATTTCCGTCATTCGGTTCGGGTCCCTTCTAATATTTTTTAATTAATTTAGTTTAAATGTTATCTTTCACAATGTAAAACAGCCGCATCCACTTAATATAGATAATATTGGATTTGATTATAAAACGCAACGCATGCTGAGTGAAAATCATAGATATTTATTTAAATATTCATAATCAAGAATGAATTCTTATCCTAGTTGGTTACATAAGGCGTTCGATTGAAGCTGGTTTGAACCCAAGTCGAGTATTTTTCTGAATATAATTTCATTAGCTGAATATAAATTAATTACAAAATAAAATTTCTAATTATAAATCAAATGGCTACATAGCACACACTCAAACATTAACATTAGAGGTACACGGTAAGTTTTTTTGGGGGCCTTTGAGACTAAAATCAAAACTTTTATAAATATTAAGAAAAAGCATCATAAAATTTGGGATTAGTTAAAAAAATTGAGTTGTGATAAAACAACACTTACTCACTCGGTAGGTCTATGATATAATAATTATGTTAAAAGTATAAATAGTTCGTCGTTAATTTGCTATAAATCATGAAAAGTAAAAATAAAATGAGAAATGGTTAATTTCTCTATGTACCTAATAGGGTTACTTGGAAGCGAGTGGGGCTCAGTGGGAGCACGTGCCACTTTCAATCCAACGCACCCGAGTTCGAATCCCGTTGGCCCCGCACCACTGACTTTCTTAAGTTATGTGCGGATTTAACACTCGCTCTAAAACGGTGAAGGAAAACATCGTGAGGAAACCGACAATCACAAAAGTTCAAGGACATGTGATATCCCCCAACCCGCACTGGGCCAGCGTGGTGGATTATGGCCCATACTCTCTCTATGAGGGAAGGCCCGAGTTCCAGCAGTCGGAACGTGATGGGCTGATGACGATAAATAGGTTTACTTGCGATCATCACTCGAGACTTTCAAGTCTGTATTGTGATGACCTAACTATATATTATGTAACCATAGTTGTAATCGCAACTTTAAAAGCAACAGATCATTTCAATTTGTCTCCAAAACGTTTCAACCACTTACAATCGAACGTTAGATTAGCTTCCAAATCTTAAACCTTTCGGCCTATCAGCATTATTTGTTTTATCCCATTAACGCGTCGACGATGGCATTTCTTTACCGAATCGGTAGCTAAATTGTCAGTTAATTTGTTAGATCTAAAGCCGAGAGTGCCGCTTCTACAATTTATTGCTTCATCTTAGCCACCTCGTTTATTTTTATTTACTTTTTATGAATATGTCACTTTTGAGGTTCACCGACTTGGCTTTTTGGTTAATTGAAGTTTTGATAACGGCGCGGTTAGTTATTAGTTGTTATATCAGTTATTAATTTAATTATTGTTAAAACAAATGACAGTTTCTTGAGACTTTGTAAGACGTTATTTAATGTTTCAATTACACTCTGGAAATTCTATATCTTTATTTTTTTTATTAACTTATGCTGTTCCACTGCTGGGCAAAGGTCTCCCCAGTTACAATAATTTCATCAATATCTATTGACAGTTTTGAAATATAAGTTAGCAAAAGAAAACAACTTGCAGATTTTTCATTAATTTTACTTGTAGTTCTTAAAAGACATCAGTAAGAATTATAAGTATCAGGATGATGTATGTGATTTATTGAACCAAAAATAAAACGTATATGACTTAATTTGAATGCGATGGTTAAAGTTTAATATTAATCTGCTTAGTTACTTGGTGTGCTGCCGTATCGAATCTTCAATTTGGCTCAAAGAAAAATTTAAATATTTTTTGTTTACATTTTAATTTTGGCTAGACTTTGATGAAGTGTGTCCAATCTAGATTTCTATTTTATAACTAGTAATAATTTATCTTACTTTATTAAAGAAACCATTCGTATGTAAATTAATTGCATGTGACAACAAATTATTACGACTGCATCAAAAATAATTCAGCTTATCGTTCCGAGTCTAAACGAGATCGGAGGAATGCTAATTAGATAGTTGCTCTACATGGTACTAGTGATGGGACGATGAAAGTGTAACAGGTTACAGTCTTGTTCTTTTAAATGTTTAACGTAGAAGTCTTTATGTTACCTTTTTGTCTAATATTGTATGTTTCATGGCTATATATAAATTATGGTAAATTATAAACACTTTCTGAAAAGTTGTCCGGTCCCCTATATTGTTACAGGCAGGCGTGGCGCTTACATCAGACAAACGACGAGCTCGTCCTACTCAACTCCACAAAAAATATGATATCTAGAAAACTCAAAACCTTTATTTATGTTTCTAAGTAAGAGTATAGATAAGACACATTAGTCATTAACGTCAATGTTTTTAATGAAAATAAATTTATTTGTATGTCTGTTTAATCGACCAAATTGTCAATCTATAAAACAAGAAAGTTGGCGATGATCTTGCAGTCTTGATTTCTTGAACAAATAAATACCAAGATTAAGAAGTCTGACCACCACTAAGTGGAGTACACACTTGCGAGTGCCGACAAGACGAGTTCCACAGATTTGCTTATTAACAACACCGACAAAGAATCTGTATCGGTTAACGGTACAATCAAGAATGCTAATACTGGTAAATATCGGGCAATATTAATTTATATCAAATGGACACATGCCTTAACATCTGGTGCGTGGTGTAGTTAAATGGTTATGGAGTTTGGGTATTTCTTTTATGTTTGTATGCACTTAAGTTGTTTTTATATATTGGAAAACAACTTATTTGTCTCGTGGAGCCACGCTTACACGACTTCTATTATTATTATTTCACCCGTGGTCGTCCCACTGCAGGGCAAAGTCCTGGCTACCCTCCTTCCACTCCTCACGGTTTCATGCTCCATGCGGCCAATCGTTCCAGTAGGAGTCCAGCTCATCCCGCCATCTCCGTCAGGGCCTGCCGCATTGTCGTTTGACGTTGTGTGGGCTCCGCTCAGTGGTAAGTTTAGCCCTTATCTCGTTCGACATGCGGCAGATGTGTCCAGCCCAGTTCCATTTCAAGCTAGCAGCTTTTTACCCCACGTTGGCGATTTGGGTTTTGGAGAGCAGCTCACTGTTTTTTATTCGGTCCGACAATTTGAAACTTATGATGCTACGCTCGTCTTCTTTACTATTATAAAAATGGAACTGAGCCAATTCTGTACATGAAAGATATTATGAAAAACCAACCGGGATCGACTATTTAGAGGGTACTGAACACGAATCCACGGTTTTTAGAATTTTCATCTGTTTTTTGTTTGTGTGTTTGTTATCTATAGACTCGGAAACTGCTGAACTGATATTAATGTGGTTTTCAGTGTTTGGTAGCATTATTTCCAACTTAGATTATAGGTAGGGTATGTTACATCAAAATTGGCTGGGTGACTACGAAGATACAACTTGACCCCTTCGTCGCACGCGCTTCCATACACTGGGGACGTCTCTATTATGATGGTCTTGAAAAAAATTACCAATATGGGTTTCCTCTCTCTTTCACGCGGACGAAGTCGCGGGAAAAGCTAGATTTTAATAAAATTGGAAAGAGAAATATATTTTTGTTCTAGACCCTCGTCTTCAGAATACCGTTCCGACACCTTAACCAACTAGGCTATCAAGCACTGTGCCCGCTAAACAATATTTATGTCCAGTCTGTGCATACCGCACAATACTTGCATGTGCATATTCCCGCGGGTCAGAATTTTACCTTAGCGTAGCTATTTTAACGACAGTAGGTACCTACTCATAACGCCAGCGAGCCATCAACATTCCTTAACTATTGTACTCTTAACTAACTAAATAAATCGAGATACTTTACTCCTTTAATCCTTGTAATCATGTTTTTCTACAGATCAGTCCAATTACTTATTATTAACTAACTTAAACATACCATATGTATATTTTTTAACTATCATGGTCTCTTACGTCAGATTTAAGTTCAGTAACGAGAAATTTACCATGTTTTCATTAATCCTGAGAACTCAATATTTCGGCGCTATTTCAAGCGCTCACGAAGAACTGAGGATGTTGGGTTGTTTCATAAAACGATCTACCCTTTTTCTTTCATGTTTTTTACGTTCGTCGCCTGTACTATAGTCCTTTTTGTCACTCACTCACAGCTTGATTAAGGTCTCAAAACAAAATCAAAAACATGCTAAATATCCTGTTTCTAAACTTAATTCTGAAAAAACATGCTTTCTTTTCTTACGAATAGGAGTTTTGACCTTTCATTATTATTTTTTAATCTGCGCTCGTGATATATCTGCTACTGAACCCAGCCCACCAATTACAAAATAATTACAAAGCTTATGGTGTTTTGAAGCCAGCCACAGAATTAAAAGGCATGCTGCTGGTGCGTTGTTGTTTTGTTTTTGAGGAAACGTGATTATAGGAATCTTAGTTGCAGTTAAAAGACTTTAGAACATTCAGAAATTATTTTACGAAATCATATTTTTTTTTTATGATTAAATGGGCTCACGTTTGACAACAACTCACCTGATGGTAAGCGTAGTTGCGGTCTAAGGTGGAGCACGTTTACCCATGAGGTGCCTATTCACTCTTGCCTTAAAGAGGCCCAGGTTGTAATTGGAAGGAAATAAGTTTTGTTAATTCTGGTAGAGAATTCCACTCCTTTGCGGTACGTATATTATTATAAGAGTAAGATGGCAAAAACCTTGAAATCAAAAATAAAAATCTTGAATAAAATCTTGAAATAGAATTACGTATATAAATTTATACTTTGGCCCAAAAAGGAATAAATTCTGTAAGGAAGTATTAATGCTAGTTGGCATTTTCTGCCAGTCATCCTGGATTAGAAAGAGAAAAAATATTTTCGTAGTGTAGTATCAAAATATCGGACCGATACGTAACTCGTAACCTTGAGTGAACTAGGATTCCATGTTTACAGGTCAGTCCTAAAAACAAGAAAAAATAGGGTATTTTTATGGCGATGGAAATTGTCATACAATTTAGTATGGACAACGTAGTACAAACGTTGAACAAGTCTTTTAAATACATTGCAAATTTTCCAGTATCACTTCTACCACCACCTAAATGGCACCTAAAATGCTACCAAATCGGCACCGGGCAAATTGAGATCAGGGCCTGTTATTTGGCGCAATTATTACGTCCCGATGGAATGCAAAAGTGAAAAAGGCGATAGAATCTGCAGAACCCTTGATTAAAATTGTGACGGCTTGATTGTTAGCCGTTCCGAAAGCCAAGCCGTTTTTGTGGAATGCTTTCTATGGGCAGAGAACGAAGGCGAATGGGCTCTTGGATAGCTTCTGTTTTCATGGGTAGCACGGAGGATGCCATTCATAAATTAGAAGAGGACGCTAAAATGCACAGAACGGAAATGTACATATTTATAATGTTTCTTGTCTCAATTTTTTAGGACTATGATATTCATAGTACGACTATGATAATCGACAACCGATTGGTCGCCGCAAGTACAAATGGAAGGGCAAGGTGGCAATAGAACTACGGAAGCTACAAGTTAATTCCAAGCAGGAACGTCACTGGATCGAGAGAAGTGGCATTCTATGGTATCTGAGGCCAAGATACACTGGGTCGCTGCGCCATCATAGATAGTATCGATGATATTGGTAGTGCAAAAGCTTTTTTACTCAGTAACCATATCATCATAACTATTATTATGATATCAGTCTTCAGCCTGACATTTCAATTCCAAGTGCTATGGTATTCTAGTTCTACAAATATTATTGAACCGATCTCATTCAGCTTTAAATAACTAACCATAACATATTAAAAAAGCGTTTTAATGATTATGGCATTATTTCCACGTTTACCATCTCCCCTCAGTACTTAATAATCCAAGAAACAAACTGCAGTTAATTCTGTTTACTAAACCAATAATTACACGGTCTAACTACCACCCCAACCAGTAACGCACGTGGTATACCGAACCGTGACGTACCGTCACCCTTTGTCACGGTATTGCACCTAAACGGTATAAGTATGTCAGCATATTGCAACATGATAATTACATTACGAGGTGGGGATTTAAACTAATTACTAACAATTAAGGTCATATGTAGTAATTATCATAAGGTACAAGTGCTTTGATTTTTTGTAAAATCAATATAAATCTTAGTCTACTTTTGCATAAAATATTGTAGGAAATTTGACACTTATTATTAAACTTTAACTTAACTTTACCTCTTTGGTGTGGATACTTTTGGTCCATGGGGACCGGGAGCTCATCGTATTTTCAAAAGTCTGTCAGAACGCCTGATGGATGTGACGCGTGACCAAAATGCTGGGACTAGTGGGTTGGAGCGTTTGAGCTATCTACAGGCCTTTTATGGTCTATGGGTTGACCAATTGTTCTCCTTGTAAGTAGTTGGTTTAGTTTTAGTAAGTACAGTGTAGAGTTGTTTTCAGTAATAAAGGCATTCGCCCGATAAAAAAAAACTTTAACACTCAATTTTACGATTGATACGACGCAACATCGTAAAATAAAAACTTTTTTTTTTGCCAAGTCACATTGGTACAGGTTATCAGAATTTCTAAAGTATTATAAATTCTGGCTACATTCCGTTTGGTCAATCGTGAAATTAATATACCTACCCACTTTTTAGAACCATATAATGACGTCATTTTACGGTAAATCTTCGATCATGTCAAATTGCTCTTGTTATTGATTAATCAACCAATTATTTCTTTAAAGTATGAACTTAATCTTATAAGTGGTAACGGTAATTCTCTTGCTTTTAGTTACTTTAAAATACCTTTGTATTCTTTTAATCTTGATAAAATTTTGCAAAAATCCTTTAAGTTAATTCAAAATGCCTTGTAACCTACAAAGTAGAAACAATAAACAGCATTATTGGTGATGTTACATCCCTCGTTAGGTATCAAAAGGACGTTTAACATGGAGCGAGGAAAATCGTGGACTTGTGAACAGTTAATATAAGGTTTTATTGGTTGTCCTTCTGTTGAAAAGACGGGTAAGTTGAAAGTTATAGGTGAATGCAAAATTTTGCGAATTTTGCAAGTGTCATTACGAATATTATTAAATAACGTCAATATTCTATAAAAAAAAACAGCTTAGAAATATTGGTAGGTATTTTTAAAAGTTTTTGCCTTCTAAGACCCAAATCGCTGACATTGGTCAAAAAGCTGCCAGCTTGTAATGGGACTGGGCTGGACACATCTGCCGTAAGTCAGACGAGGGATAGGCTAAACTCACAACTGAGTGGACCCCACGCAACGCTATCCGACGACGTGGCAGACCCAGAAAGAGATGGCGAGATGAAATGGACCCCTATTTGATGGAATGGCAAACTATAGCCCAGAAACGTGAGGAGTGGAAGGAGGGTAGGGAAGCCTTTGCCCAGCAGTGGGACAAACCAGGCTGAAAATAATAATAGTAAATAATAATATATAATAATATTTTTAAAAGCTAAGTACTATTAATGTGTGTTGTACATTAGTATATCGGCCAAAAATTAAAAAAGTAAAATATTGTAAAACGAACGCTCTTTAGTCATTGATAAGTAAAATATTGCACATTCTTATCGCACCCTATTAAGGTACACATTACACGGTCTATCACTCACCCTCTCATAAACAGGTGCCGTATTGCCACGTGGTATACCAGACCGTGACGTGCAGTGCTATATCGTCACGGTCGGTATTGCACGCAAACACCATGTAAACATGTTCAATTATGATAGCCATCTAGTTTAGGTAATATCTTTGTATTAAAATAAATTATCCATCACAGGACACAGCTAATAATAATAATTATTATTATTAGGAGCCTGTTTTGTCCTACTGCAGGGCAAGGGCCTCCCTACCCACTTATCTCTACCAACCACTACCCAGTGGGCCCCACACGATTGCAAACGACTTCGCGGCAGACCAAGAAGGAGACGGCGGGATGAGCTAGACTCTCACCTTAAAGATTGGTCTATCGTGGTAATGGATAGAGATAAAAATAATAGAATATTATGAAAATTTGTTACATTTTTGATTTCGTTAAAAACGTTAACGCGTGCAAACTGAATTATTATATTCATTTCGTAAATATTGACTGATTGTAATTTCACTACAATTTCAACACAATTGCGATGCGAACCCAATTAGAAAAATATATTTTTCTAATTGGGTTTATTATGCAAATTTTGATTTTCCGTAAGTGACCTCTTAAAAAGCTTTATTAAAACCAAGTACAACCAAGAACCGCTAAAAACCGATTCTTTTTCTTTTCTCGTGTGGTTGTGTGGCAAATCCTGGTGTCGGACTACGCCACTCGAACGCTTCAGTTATGGCTTAACAATTGTTGTCGTAAGACAAGTACCAGGACAGACGGCGACGGATTGAAGTGCCTTCCAAAGCACGGTAGCGCTCCGATGTAAATACCACACAAACGGCCACCCATCCAAGTTGTGACTGCTGCAAACGTTCTTTTACCTAGATCTGTTACGAACGGCTAGGCGAGCTACGTTACGAGCGGTATCCAGTAACCAAACACGAGCAAAATAGTTTTAAAGAAAAAGGAATTGTATTTACGAGGTTATAGTTATAGGTTATGTTATGTTTCTCATTTATAAAACATTTTTATATTTAATTCACCCCACAAACAAACAAACAATACAGGTGGTTCTGATAATGCACGTGGCATACCGAAGCGTGACGTGTCGTGCTTTACCCCTCCGTCACGGTCGGTATTGCACGCAAATACCGTGTAAGCACGTGCTTATTCAATAAAACACTTGCTGTCAAAGATAAGTGGTGTGGTGTATAGATGATAATATATTATTAATGAATGTTACCGCTCAAATTATATTGTTATCGCTCAATTTATAATTATTTATTTATTGAAGTTAATGTTACGAATAATTTGTTGTAGATTGTTGTATTTTTGTGGCCCTCCGGATTTGAATTTCTGATCTCTGTTCTAGCACTTGGCATAACAGTGACTACCTAACATTATACAGATAATGTAGTTTTGATCACTTCACTTGATTCTCTTCACTTCACTTCTTGTTTGGCTGGTCTTTATTGACTGGTCTTTATTTAAAGTAATTTTCAGCACCAAAACTGTCTTGTTGCTAGATCGCTGATAAATCATTGTTTCGTCCATAGTTTCTATCCTAGCATACTGCAAGCTACAGTTTATTGCTTTGTACCTGGAGTGTGCCCTAATCTTTCAATCGTACAATTGTCGTCGAAAGTCCGGGTACGTGTCAAATAGTACACAATCACAGCAGCCGGTAGGTTCATGTAACAAAATGAGGTGCAATTTCGTTCATGACTGTAGCATTTTGGAGCGCACGCCCTGCGGTCTAACGCGAAAGGAGATGCAAGTTAGTAGCGATTCGAAAAAGGGAACTGTAATAAAAGGTTATAGTCTTAATAGTGCATAATGCTTTTTGCGTGTAAAAACGCCAACTTCAATGGAATTTTGTAATATTAGAAAAATTTTCGATATGTTTTTATATTCTGTTTATCCTAATCGAAAGCATTTTTTCATGGTGTACGGCTCTATGTATAGGCCCTGTTTTTTTTTTTCTTCGAATAAAATAAGATATTGTTATGTTAAGCGAAAAAGTTTCAGCAGCTTCATCTGTGGTGTAGCGGTTGGGCAGGTTGTCTCAAATCTCATACACCAGGAACTATGAAGATCGGAACCATGGTCCTCATAGTACATTTGCGACGAAGCATTTGAAACATGTGCGACGGCACAAATGTTTGTGCACAGAAAAAAAAACGCAAACGTTTGTTTCGTGTCTGAGTGTTGTGGAACTATGGTTCTTAGTTCTTTCCTGGTTCCCTACATAGGGGCCAGGGGGCTTACCACCAACTTTTACAAAACAATCATGCTAAAGGAATGTTTTATTTGAAGCTTACATTGATATTACTCTGATTCGTATGATAAGCTTCATAAAACAATAATGTTTTTGTTCCTGCGAAGTATCAGAAAACACCTGAATGAATGATTTGCGATGGCGACATCAAAACTTCTCAACAATACAATATCAAAGTGAGCTTTTTTAGGACTTCGTGGTACGAAAAACGTTAGTAAGCTTAAAATAATACTGGTTTAGCAGATGGCGGTAAGCCCTTAGGATCTACTTATGTGATATTTGGGCGTATTTATTAAAAAACCTCCGCTATTTTTTCAAGTTCGTCAATTCGCCGTATCCCTCAACTTGAGCCCACGGCGCACATTCAGTGTCCAGTTGCTTTAATGCTGAGTTATTACCGCTACCCGCGGCCTTCACGATCTTGTGCCATTTCCACAAATTGTTTACAACACTTGTCTTTGCGCACGTGCTTTATTGGTAGCATTTGAGATCTGTATAATACGATACTTTGTCTTGTTTAAAGCTAGGAAGTGATGGTCAATCTGTTTTAGATTTGTATGTGTGTGCGCGTAATGATTTATATTGTAATTCTGTGACGCTGCCTTAAAGCATTCTGGATTGTGATTTCACTTCTAGTAAGTATTTATCACAAGATCTGGACGAGCCATTTCAAAAAAATCCTATTAATTTTAAGCACTGCATTAAAAATCGCCCTTACCTACATCTAATTTTACTTCCAAACTGATTTCTTAAGTAATATTTGATGCTTGCACTTGTACTTATTTTGCTAAAAAAACCAGCTGCTATTTTAAGATCTGTCAGAAAAATCTTAAACAACCGTAGACAATGCCATTCATAACTTGCTATACTTTACCATACGTAATTTGAAAGAGTTTTGTAAGCCCAAAATTAGGGCCTTGTTACACGCCTTATTATATTCCTTACGAATATCATCACGCCAGAACATGCGCAACGGAGAAATTCCGGAGGCATTGCCTTGAGGTGGGACACTATTAGGGCTTTAGTACACTAATTTCGGGATTGTGTTCTTTAAACAGAAGCCAAAATGAACGTCCGGGCCTCAGGCGTGTGGTTCTGACATACCACAATGTTGCATGTTCGCGTTTAAGTAGCGGTTTCGTTGAAGCGATTAGAGCAGGTGCATGCTACGCGTACCAACACGCGACGTTCGATTGTAATAAGTTGTTGTAGGTAAATTGAAATAACGTTTTTATAAAAAAACTACTAAGTGTTAGTTTATTTATTTATTTATTTAATTATTAAAAAACTTACTATAAAAATAAAAGTAAAATAAAATAAAAAAATACTATAAATTTACTACTTTTTTTATAAAAATAGTTCTATTTTGATATACTTTTTTACATCACTCATTCATTATTTCATAAAAGTGTGTGATAAAAACCTTTACTTATAGACATTCAATGTTTTGTTTTAAACTACTACCTACTGTTTTGATACAAACCTATTTGTTCGTTTGTTATGGGCAGGTGAACGACCTGGTCGTCTTATCACTCAATTACATAAAAAAATATTATATATTACTAAATATATTAATACAGTACTTTCGGACCAGCATCAGCGTTTTTTACATTCACCTAAACTATTAAAAAGGAAAAAAAACAGAATGCTTGAAATTTCGAGTGCTCGACTGATAGCTCAGTGAAACCCCAGCTTATGAAGTAGCAAAACTTAAGGCTTGATTGCACTGGACCGCATAGCCGCAAGCGCTTATTTGCAGCGGCCATCAAATTGCGCGCCCGTGCTTTCGTGTGCGCGAGCCATTATATTTTTAAAGAAAGTCGAACTTAAATAAAAAGTCTTGTTAGAATGCCGAATATTAAACTTTTGTTCGATTATTTGGATGAGAAAGAAACGAAATATTTAAATTTATCTTTTATTAAGGAAAATATAACAGTAAAAGCATAGGTATAAGAATTTTTGCGAGGATATTGTATCTAAACTTTTTGTTATTATTAAGAATATATTAATTAATACAATTGAAAATCAGTATTATTACAAGGCACTGTACTGTAATACTTTTCTGAGACTGAGATTTGTCAATTTTTATACATCTAAGTGACGAGACGAACAGGTCGTTCACCTGATGGTAAGCAACACGCCTGCCCATAACACTGGTGGTAGGTTTCTCGTATGCGAGAGGCCGTCTGGGTGGGTACCACCGCTTTGCCAGTTATTCAGCCGCCAAGCAGTAGTGCGCAAGCATTACTGTGTTCCGGTTTGAAGGGCATTGTAGCCAGCGAAATTACTGGGCATTATGAGACTCAACAGCTAATTGTCTCAGGGTGACGAGCGCAGTGCAGCGCCGCGCAGGATTTTGCAAAACAAAATTCTGGGTGGTGCTGTTATTGTTATGGGCTGGCGTATTGCTTGCCATCAGGCAAACAACCAGCTCGTCTCGTCATTCAGTTCTACAAAAAAAAACAATTGCAGCGTCAGCCAGAACTTTGTTTAGCATAATCTCAATAATTAATATTTTCACACTACTGCTTGGTGGTTGTACATCTGGCAAAGATACTTCTCAAGTCTTTAAAGGCTCTTTTTAGAAAACCTACCACTACAGACAATTATTACAGTTCCTTTCTTTTTAATTGCTAAGAGCCAACTAGTAAGGCGTTTATAATGCTGTGTAATTTTATAAGCGCCTTAATACATACTGTGCGTGTACATAATGTATGTTGTACATATAAAAAAAAGGAATTCAGTTCATATTATGTATCTATCTGATACATTATTTTCTTCGACCTTCGTATTGCACGTTATCCGATAAATACCCGAACGAATACCGGATAGAAACAAAAAGTAAAGTACTGAATGAATCTCGTTATCAAGATGGACGCAGCTGAGTGAATCCAAGTAGTAGCTGACATTGGCATCTGACAGTACGAGCATTTCACATCCCTAGTAAGAGGGATTGCACATTATAAGTGTTTACTAGCACTAAAATTGTATAGAATTCTTCTTTTTCTCAGTCGACTTCTTATAAATAAAGGCAGTGTCTAATGGGGTTTTTTTTTCCTATTTTATGATAATTCAACCAATACATACCCGTCTTCCGGCAACATAATTATGAGTAAGAGAATACATTATGATAGTTTAAAAAAAAACAGAATTTTCGGATGAAGATCTATAATACAAATTAACTTAGAAAAGGTTTATGAAGCATTAATTAGCTACCTATATGTATTTGCATATATTAAACAAGAAATCTCTCAAAAAGTAAAAACTATTTTTATTGTATCTTTTGACCGTGGTATACTTTCTTGTCTCTTTTCCTAGCATGTAGGTTCCTTTACACCGAGCGTGAGCGCACGTTAAGCGATTTGACGCCCCGAGCCGCGCTCGTGAGCGCTTCTGTAGCAATCTTCTTTTTGTGTATAGTGTATACGTGCACTTATGCGCCTGAGTTTATTAATATAGAAATTATAGTTTTTAAAAAGGCTAGGTACGAGTTCTTATGAGAAAAGTGAAGTGAAATTATTAGGTATCAAATTGGATTATGGTTTTCTAAATAAATAAATACGCCCAACGATCACATACATAGATCCTGGCCCCTTACTAGGATTCGTTGTATCTAAAAACCAGGAGCTATGAGGACCATGATGGTCTCACAACACTCAGACACGAAACAAATGCTTGCGCTTTTTATATCAGCGTTGAGAATGGCGGGCGTTGGCACCAAGTTTTCCGTGATTGTGTCCGCGAGCGTCTTATATATACTACTCTAAAGCATAGTCTAAATTGATATAGATTCCGGTAAAAATAAATGATAGTGCCATTCAATCAAACAGTCTTTCGAACCAAAAGTTCAAACCAAATCTAAAACCATAATAGCCGGTCGTGACCGCTCGGGGAGATCTCGTGCCGCAACCGCTCTTAATGCCAGAAAGGAGCTGTTTGTCTGTCTGTATATGATAGGCGTTATTATGATATTGTTATTTATGGCAGTATTGACGTTTTTCTTGTAGAAGGTCATGGTAAATAGTGCCCTTCTAACTATAAGCTGTGTTATTAAGTAAAGAGAGTAGTGTGCAAAGTTTGGTAAAGATATCATATGATTATAATTTATACGGTTAGTAATAATATAATAATTATAACTAGCTACGCCCCGCGGTTTTACTCGTGGTTTCACCTGTGGTTTCTCCTGCGGTTTTCCGAGATGAAAAGTAGCCTATGCCCGTATGCAGTACCTAAAGAACCTACATACCAAATTTCATCAAAACCTGTTTAGTAGTTTTCGCGTGATTGAGTTACAAACATCCATTCATCCTTACAAACTTTCGCATTCATACTACAAGTAGAATAGTAGGACTGTGGGATGTACGAAGCAGGACTAGTAAACTTATCTAAACTGAATAAGTTTTTTGTTAAAAAAGATTCTTTTCAAGACAAGCTTTTAACGAATTCGTAATGGGAATCGCGATTTAGAAGCAGATTAAAATGAGCCCAAACTCTAGAAGTTCAAAATTGTCTGTCCAGGAGTTCCATTGCCCACCTTCCGTCTCCATCATCAGATCAGCTGGTTGTCACCATAGTATTGCATTGTCATCAGACTTTGACAAGTATGCAAAATTTTAACTTCGTGGGACAAGAGGAAGTGGTTCTGATACAGCTTGCAAGATTCCACCCGAACAGACATAAGAAGTTAGTCGATACACTTTTGTAAATCCGGCAATATTTTGACAGTTTATACATAATGTAGAAGAATGAAAGGAAGACAGAAATTATGTATTTAACAAATAACAATGAAAAACAATTTAAATTCATGATTTAGTCAGTGGTTATTACTAAACTATTAATATAGCATTAAAATTAATTTAACTTTTTACTTACCTTTTTTTTCAGTCAAGATATCTTAAGTAAATTTTTTTATGTTTTTGAAATGATGCGCAAAAACGTGCATTTTTTGTGACTATTCAATAAATATTTTTGACTTGACCTATGAAATCATATAACGTCATGTGATAGCAAAAAATAATACTTGAGAATAAAAGCATTACTTATTTTATTAAACATCATTATTATCGTCATTAGCCCATTACATTCTACTACTCTACTGCTGGGACACGGGTCTTCACTTATAGACAAAGTATGCGCCGTAATCCACCACGCTGACCCAGTGCGGGTTGGTGGATGTCACATGTCCTTTAATTTATGTGATTAATTCTTGGACATGCCAGTTTCCTCAGGATATTTTCCTTCACCGTTTTTAGAGCAAGTATAAATTTATTAGACCAACTTAATTCAAAATCAACGACGACTCAATTACAAACAGGGCGCAATGACTCACAAAGTAAGTCGAAAAACCTCGTAATTGTTCAGACCCTCATTACTACATATCGATAATTGTCTCGATACTTGAAACAAGAAAGCTTTTTAAGGTACCTCACGATTGACGTCAATTAAGTTTGATATAGCCCATTTTGGAGATTGATTAAAAATCGATACGGAATCGAATACCGGCATCGACGCACCGACTCGACCGCATACGAGACGAGTACGCGTGGAATTTTAAGTTGCCCTAATAAAAATGACGGGCATCGTACCTTCAAAATCGATAATTATAATCGATGTTAAGATTTACAACCTACAACAGTAACAGTAAGAATCATAATTCACTGAATTTTTTGTTAATTAAATTGAAATAGCACCCAATCGAATAATTGGTGTTAATTGATTGTTGTAATCGAATTTTACAAGCATTTAACTACGCGTGCTAGTTGTTGAATTAGTATTGGAGCAAATTATTTTCCATTTCTTTCTACTTTCTGTTAATCCGATTAATTGGGTTTTATAATTTTTTATTCAATGAATTGTTTTGCACCTAGCCCGATATAAAAATATCGATTTTACTGTTTGCTTTCTTCTTCTTTTTTAGCTTTACTTTTTTTTTGCAAATACCGTTCAAATAAGTGCCCTAAAAAGTAGTCACAATGCATCCCTATATGGGCACCAAAAATTCCCAAGGATTTTAGAGCCCCAAATGGGTTAGACATACGTTACTGTAGCAAAAACTTGAAATCACAAAGAGCTTGACTGTCTTCGAGCTTTCGAGCGAATAACGGTTCTTTGATTTATGTGTGCGAAAATAAAGAGTTAGGAGTGAGCAAGAGACGTAACCAGGAAGGGGAATTCGGGAGTGGTCATAACCTCGGAATTAGTTCTTTAAAAAAAAATTGTTTAGTGTATGATGATAACATTAAAAAAAATTTAAACGCCTAATTGATCATATATTAACTTTACTAATGGCAGTTAATTAAGTATTATAATAATAACTAACTGATGACATAACCAGACTGGTTTACTAACTCGGTGAGGTCAATAGATCCTTACTTACAATTGAACTTAGGCAGAGATTTATGAGAATCGTATTACTACAAAAGCATAACACTGGTTGAATCCCTTTATATCGGAAATATTATTCTTATAGAGCTTATTGCAACAATTGTATTAGTACCCACACTCTTCAGAAACCTTCTCATTTTTTACTCGTTTGTCAACTTGCCCCGTACCCCTAAAAACAAAACCTCACTCCGCCCACATGAGTGAGTCAGTTTCGTCCGCAAATGTTTGCAGTTTAGGACCTTATTGATTATTTTATTGCATAATTTATTCCGACTGACTCTTTCAAATAATTAAGAGCTTTATTAATAAGGAAAGCAATCAGTGCGTTAATAAGATTTATGACTTTTCTAATAATATAGAGTCACAACTGTGGGAATCTTTTAGTCTTAGACTACTGAAGAAAAAACCCAATTAATAAGTAGGTAGATAGAACCAAGTCGCCGCAAGGCAAACGCCAATAAATAATGTAAAGAAAATTATTAACTCTGTGAACAAATCCAACCAAATCTATTTTTGAATAGCTTCTTAAGCCTGTTTCTACAGTGTGATACCATATATTACCAATTAATAGATTCGAAGTACAATATTACTATAAATTAACATTTTTATTATGTTTTAACATAATTATTTCGTGGGTATCGAAGATTATGTTGAGATGGCTCCATAATATGTTGAATATTCATGAAATATGTTGTGTCACGGTTAACATAAACTGACTAAATGATGTTCAATCTCATGTTTTTGGACATGCGTTAGTGTGATGTTTCATTTGAATTCTAGTTTGTTGTTATTCGCTGTGTTATATTCGATTTTTTATGTTTATTTGATAGTGGGACAATGATTTATTAAACGGCGTTTAAAAGATTATTAGTTATTAGAGAAGCAAAAAATTTTAAAGTTAATTTTGAAAGTTATTATTCGTCAACGCGCGGCACGCTCTTTTTATAACAATATTCTTAAAGCGTGATTTTTATTTCCTTCTCCATTTCTCCTAATATTTCTGTTTTTCAATTTCTTCTCTAAATAAAATAAAATAAAGTAGCTCACTTCATTTAATACTATTTAGATTTACTTTTGAACCAGACCAAAATAGATAACATCCATTATTAGTGATGTAAAATGAGCGGCTTTATCGGTAAGTGCCATTTCGTAAAGGCAACTTTTGGGTGAACTGGAATAAAAATACATGAATAAAAGCTATAACATAATAATTGCATCTACACATATACCTACTTGTAGCATCAACATAAGATATAGGTACAGTGGGTTATTTCTTAAATGGAATCCATACTACAACTTCATTACCAATTCCCCTAATCAGGATTACCTTCATTAATATTTGCATATCCGTTAATTGTAGAACAGATTGAATCTTGCGGCTGCGTATGCGCAGTCGTTGTAATTTTCACATCATTACACTGCGAGGCAGTTCGTTGAAAGCTTTGCCAGAGAGTTGAAAGAGCAGAGTGGATATCATAATTTATTTACCTACGCTCAGTACCAAAGTGCCTGGTTTGGTATTCCTAAAAAAACTTGTATAAAACCGTGGTTTTAAGTGTTCAGATTGTTTCTGTCTAGAAACGGCTTCGCTTTTAAAAATAGTAATTCCTGGAAAAATTAAAAGAAAATAAATAAATCATGCTATAATTAATAAATTTTATTTGTTTTAAGCTTAAGCTTATATTTTACGGTTACTTATTTTTTTAAGTAGGTATAGACTTTAGGTGTGTAAAATGATTCTCCGTCTGTTTTTATTTAATTAACCATTTTTATAACCTAAACCTTTTGTATGTTAATAAAGACATTCCACTTAAATTATGACGTAATAACAAAGTTAATTTAATTAATATTTAAAACTCAATCTAGTCACGGCCGTCTATTTAAACAATTAATCAGCATTTTAATTACTTTCCGATCATTGGCCATCCATCTTGTTTTTACAACTGCCATATCTGTTTTAATTATCTAACTCATATTCTATGACAAATCCGATTAGGTAGATGCAATTCCATCGTGTTTATGATAATGCGGCTACGCAGCGTTCAGTATATGAACTGCAAAATATGTTTTTTTAATATTAAATGGCAAGTAAGCAGACGTTTTACTTTTTAGTGTTTTTGGGCGTTTTCGTTATCATTAATAACAACTCATTAAATAGACCAGCATGGTGAATGATGACCTTGCAGGTCTAGTGCAGATTGGTGGATGTCACGTCATATATTTCAAAATAAGTGATAGAATAATTTAGTAAAAGAAAAGAATACCTAGTCAACTGGAATTTCGGAAAAATGTTGTTAAAACCAATGTCAATATATTGAAACAAAATGTTTTTTTTACGCTTAATATATCTATGTTTGGCCACTATCTCGCCTGATGCGAAGCGATGATGTGGCCTAAGATGGAGCACATAGATCTAAAGAGAGACGGCAGTTAAGCGGCTGCTCGGACCCGTCTCCCCGATGGTTCATTGAACATCATCCCGAAACACGATTAGTATGTGGAATAATGTGTGTAGTAATGTAAAAAAAAATGCCGTGTCATGTGGGTAGAGGTTCTTTTTCCGATACGGTAGTATAGTCATTGTAATTAATATTTAATAAGCGATGTGATGCCATAACATTGCGTAAAGGATTTTTGAACTTTGTATGTATTGGACATGCTGGGTTTTCTCGCGATGTTTTCCTTTACCTTTATAGCGAGAGTTAAAAAATATAGGAATATAATATTCGACTAGCTGCGCCCCGCGGCTTCACCCGCGTTTACTCAGGACAAAAAGTAGGCTATGTATTTTTAAGGACCTAAAAAACCTATATACCAAATTTCTTCATATACTGTTCAGTAGTTTTTGCGTGATTGAGTAACAAACATCTATCCATCCTCACAAAATTTCGTATTTATAATATTAGTAGGATGTGCTATAGTTTCAAACTGACTGAAGGCAATGTTTTGTTATATTTAATGCTATGCTTAATTAAATCGGTAATGGAATGAGAACATTGGAATAATTACGTGAAATTAGAACTGAAATGGAAGATTGTGTCGTAAAGAGTTCAGAGATGTTACCATTATTTGAGGGTTTTATGCATCTGCATATTTTCTTGTGTTATAAATTTCTTAATTGATTCACAGTATGTAGCAAATTGTCTGATATAATTGGATACGGATACAATTGAAACTTTCCGAAACGTGATTTTTGACATAGAATAGAAAATTAAAAAAAGAATTAAAAATATTAACAATAATGATTTTACATATTATTATGGTACGAGCTAGTATGGACAGTCTAATATCAGTATTTTCGTATTATTATGTCTATGTTAAGAATTTTTTGTCACCTAAACTTTCTTCTTCTTCTTCTTCTTATGGGGTCTCTCCACTACTGGAGGTTGGCCGTCAGCTCGGCAAACTTTTTCCTATCTTTTGCCAAGCGAAGCAGATGTTCTACGCTGGCAATGCTCGTCCATTCGCGGATGTTGCTCAACGAGGACTTTTTCGTCTTCCAACGCGTCGTTTCCCTCCACTTTGCTTTTCATGATTAGTTGGAGTAGTTAGTATCTTCATTTGCTAAACTTAAGATTCTGATAAAAGACAAAGGATACTTGATCCCAGAATATTGCCCGGGCAAGTGAAGCCGACGGGTTTAGCTATTCATTCATACTTATTGAAAATGAAATAATCCTTTTTTTGTCTACAGATCCGACATCGGTTTGGACTATTCGACGAGGTCTGTTCATCTGGAGGGATTCAAGTCCGCCACTGTAATTGGGTTCGATTTCTTCGTGTATCTGACAATTATGGACCTCAAGTAAGTCATAACACGACTTCTTATGTTTTACTTTGCAACATAACGAATTGCAGTAAACTTAAATTTAAAAACTCCCAAAAAACTTATAAAAAGTAAAAAACGGTTGAATCGATTTTGATAAAACAAAAACCACTGCTAAAAAACCTAGCTTTCAAATTAAAAAACCGCATCCAAATCGGTTTACCCGTTTAAGAGCTACGGTGCAATGGACAGACACACAGACAGACACACATAGTGGTCAAACTTACAACATTTTTTCATCCCTTTCACGATGGGAATTAAAAATGTATTTGTTTTTCTTATATTTTTACAACTTAAGTTACTAAACATCTGAACAAACCTTATTTTTATTATTTTATTATATTTCGCTTGAAGGTTGATTATATCATGTGTGATAGGCTCTCTTCGTTTCGTACCACAAATGATACCAATTTGTAATAATTTAATAAGAAAAAAGGACCTTTCTGTTGATAATATGCTTATATTTGTCCGCTATCACGTCTTTTGATAAGTGACGATGCGGTCGAAGATATATCAGGCTCGCCAAGAAGAAACCTGTTCACTCTAGTCTTAAATTACTCTTACACTTTAGCTACAGGAGCTTATAGGCTTATAGCTGGTAGACAGTTCCACTCTTTGTATTGATCATTTATTTTATTCTAGTACGTATGAATTATATGCGGCTTGTCTGTCAATCTTATTAGTACATGAATAACTTAATAATAATTATTTTATTTATAGGTAAACCTAGTCTGCACGAAAATCAAGGGTGAACCAGTGTACGAGGCAGTGAAGCCTATATCAGTACACACAGAACTGGTAGTCTACTATCTCCCAGAAAGACCCGAGGAAATGTTCTTCGTGAGAATGAGAAACAACCTTTATAGACAGACTATGGACTCAATATTAGAAGGTAAGAATTTCTGCAGTTCTGAATTTAAAATTACTAAATTTGTTTAAAGTAATAATAGTTTATTAAACAAAACACACACACTTGTCATAGGTAAAAAAATATTAAAGATACTATTTAAATAAAGGTTATATATGATGAATTAATATTATCATGTATGTATCCATAAGTTAATAATCGAATTCAGTTGAAATAAGTAATAATTTGAAAGTTTAGTTTTGTTACGTAGGTTCAGCGCAGCTTATTTGAATTGACTCTTTTCAGTAACGAAGTGAAATTTCAAATTGTCAGTAGCCGGGTCTACACCGGCCGATACACGTCCGTATCAACTCGCCGATCCAAATGACACAAGAAAGAGACGTTACGAGGCAACTAGTTAGTAACCTGTGACGAAGAATCAAACGAAGCAAATGTTCGATCGTGGATCGGAACATGGATCGGCTGGTGTGGACCCGTCTATTAACTATTTGATAAATATCTGTCTTTGTAAAATAAATTCTTATGACGAGCAAATCTCTAGAAATTTCTCATTCGCCAAATCACAGTGATTATATAATGTGCCATCAAATGACTATTTATATTGCTATCATCAACGGCTTACATACTTTCTGTCTAGCAAAAAAAACTAATTAATGAACAAATTAATCTTTAATACTAGTCTGTACACTAAATATGCCTTTTAGCAGTAATATATTTGCAATTTACAAAATACTATTAATTGAAATTCAACTAATAATGTAGCACTAAAGAGATTAGTCTGCTAAATAATAATTAGTAGTGAAAGTGAACTAGGCTCTTTGGTATCGTACTCAGCAAAGAGAACATGTATACGGTTTAATACCATGTCACAATAATGTTTTTAATATTACGGTGTTTGAGAGAAGTAAAGTTTGAAATAATAATTACGACATGGTATTCAAATCTTTACTTGTTAATGACGCTGTACATCTTAAAGCATTTATTACTCACTTCATGAATTGAATACCTATCTCTAACACATATAAGATTCGACGCAACTAAGGCATCATTATAATTTAATTTTACATTAAAACAGGTGAAAAATAAAGTTTAATTAACACTGTATCAAAATGCATTGATTTACACAAAAAACTAGTAGGACTCCATGATACCCACTGAGACATTAGTAGTAGACGACACATTAGTACCGTGGTATTAGTACTATTTATAAAAAATAGGCCATAACCATAGGTACCCACCTATCATAACCCTATGACCCACCACATGGCCCTAGTTAGATTTTCAATATCATGTCCATTTATGAAATAATCATACCGTTCAAATTATGCCCTTTAATATTGTGCTTCAACACGCGGGTTCCGGCCGGTTCCTGACAAATTGACTAGTAAAGAAAATTAGTACTTATCATTGAAAGTCGTTGTTGTGTATAGTTCGAGCTATAACTCTACCATCCACGATAGCATCCCGATGTGCCATCGTTTCATCAGTACTATAGGTACTGATGAAAAGATGGCACATCGGGATGCTATAATTCAATCAACGTAGCACATGTAACATAACGTAGCGCTCGTATCGTAGCTCGTCTAGCCGCTCGTAACGTATCTGCTAGGTTGCAACGTTCGCTGCGGTCACCTCTTTAATGGGTGACCGTATGAATGGTATTTACATCTGAGCGATACTGTGCTTCGGAGGCCATGTAGAAGACCTTCGTCAAAACTCCACATGAAAAAAAAAATCTTTCGATTCATTCGCGGATAGATACTTTTGATATCAAAGGATTTAGGTTGATAAAACTAAAGCTGAAAGCAAATAAGCTGTTTTTAGCATTACTTAATCAACATTATGTGTTAAAGTTAAGTTTGTCATTTAATTAGACATCATTCTACTTTACGAGTATTTCAATACCATCTTAAGCCTTACTGTAAACCTCTTCATTATGGTATCAAGAAGATACTTAATATAACAGCGACAAGTTCCCTATTGGCTGTTAGCCTGTTTTATAATCATGATATTTTAATAGCTATATTCTAGTTTTATAATTATTGGGATTACAAAGATTCTAGCTGTGCCACGCAGTTTTACCCGCGTAGAATTGCACAATTTATTCCCCCAATCGCCATTTCACCATCGGACAACAAGACGATCAGCACAACGCCACTCCTACAAAGTAGAAGTCCCACCTATTTGTGCGAAGCATTTTGGCTAATCCCTTTTAATACGTACAGCGAAGGAGTGGAACGCACTGCCAACGTCTGTTTTCCTGTTAAATACAACCCGGGTGTGTTCAAATCAAGAGTGAATAGATACTTACTAGGCAATCGTGAAATGAAAAAAATGAAAATGAAATAACTCTTTATTAAAACATACACAGATAGTTAAAAAACTGACAGTAAAAGCTTATTTGTAGTGAAACAATTGGCGGTCTTATCGCTAAAAGCGTGAAGCGTGTTTCATTTTCGACCGCATCGTCACTTCTCATCAGGTGAAATCGGTCAAACGCCTAGTCGGTTGCCTAAAAGAATATGTATGTGTATATGTAGATGTAAAAAAGGTGTTTTTCGGGGTAAAAAGTATCATTTGTATTAATCCAGTGTATAAGCTATTTCTATTCTAAATTTCATCCAAACCAATTTAGCCGTTGCGGCGTGAAGAGCTAATTAACACACACACTTACATACAAACTTCCGCATGTATAATATAAGTGTGATGAAGCTAAGAAGTAAAGTATGAGAAGAAAGAATTTGTACCAAGTCTCTATAAATGTGGGAGAAATTCCAAAATATATAAAGATAGCACGGATACCTTGTTCAAATTAGTCTGAGGCTAAAAGGATCAGCTTGTAAATTTACAATTTGACCTAACGAGTTGTAACGGAACGTGAGATTGTCAAGCAAAATTACTAGGCATTATGATACTGAATCAGGGCTATTGACGAGCGCAGTACAGTGCCTTGCAGGATGGATAAAACAGATAGAGCGACGACCTGCGCAAGGTAGCTGGCAGCAACTACATGAGAAGAGCCGAAGATTGGGCTCAGTGGCGTGTAATGGGAGTGGCCTATGTCCAGTAGTGGACTAAAACAGGCTGTTGATCATGATGATGAACAACTTGCTAGTTTCTTCACTCAATTATATAAATATTTAATTTTTAGAAAAAAACAAAATCGGTTCATAAATGACGGAGTATGATATGATGATATGATATATTCCCGGCCGATTTCGGCCACGGCGACTGCATTCATCTCCTTATTGATTGCGTTCGTGTGCGCGCATGTGACTTACATAGCCAATCTTCTTTGTAAAGATCCTCGAGCATTGCGGGCATGTGAGCACACCGTTAACATATGCATAATTAATTGCCGCAGGTGGTCGGGCTTTTAGTGTATCACGCTTAAAATCCAAGTCACAGCGCCTCTGAGTTTCAAATTCATAGACTCTGGCTTTAACCAGAGCCCTCCACTCCGTCCGTTTGGCGGCCTGCTGCTCCCACTAACGGAGTACTGAGGTAACAATCATAAAAAAAATACAATCGAACAGAGAACCTCCTCCTTTTTGCAGTCGGTTAAAATATAGTTTTAAATGGTCTGAGACTACAAGGATCAAAGCGTGGAGCTGTAATTTGACTTAACCAGTTCAGGATTGGGGATCATACTGGCGCTTATATGCATATTTAAAAATATGAATATTTTACACACTCTTAATTAATTTGACCATTGTTGTCACTTGTTAAAGCATTTAAACATGTCACGCAAGACGACCATTAATGTAAATCTCACTTCTAGCTAAATCTTTAATACGACACAGTTTCTAAATTACGATTACTATCTCTTCTTTTTATTTTCGTTTAAGGCAGAAAATTAAGTTATCTCCTGCCGAAAGACCTTGTCATACTAAAAATCTTGTCTTAATAAATAACATACACCTAATTATTAAATTCACACCAGCTTCATTAAATCGCACGATTACAAATATTATATAAAAATATCCCATATCAAAGTTGTATACATCTCGATATTACCATAAACGGTCATGAGTGGTAAGGACCAGCCACAGAGTACGTGAATCAGTATAGAATCCACAAACAAATTCCAGCTTGTCTACTCACATATAAAAAAATACTGTTCGAGTATCATTCATTTATTATAATATAACCATGACCATAGAATATACAATTCAATAATGCTTTATTGAATACCAAACACACACAGGAAAAACACACAACATCTGGCTCAGCTTTTTTATAATTTTATAATCATCTCTTCCACGTAACATTCGGGTAAAATCCTACTATAATAATATTATAAACGCGAAAGTTTGTAAGAATGGATGTACCTTTGTTACTTTTTCACGCAAAAACTACTGAATGGATTTTGATGAATTTGGTATGGAGATAGCTTATACCCTGGATTAACACATAGGCTATTTTTTATCCCGGGAAACCGCGGGTGAAACCGCAGGGCGCAGCTAGTATATTATATAAGGCAATTTATAAGTATTATTCAATACTGTTAATCTGCTTAATCCACAACTGGCTTCTAAACCAAAAATCAAACTGTAATGCTAAAGCTGTTCAATTAATTATTTTGTCTAACACTAGATGAATCTACACGTCCACTTCAAGCTCCTAATATGTAAAATAACGAAAAAACGAGTCTGTTAATATTTCTACAACTGATGAAAGTGTATCTACGTAGTCATTAGAAATAGCACTATCAAATTTGTTATATAGATTGTAGTGTTACATATCATCTTCATTAATTTTTCATGACTCATCAAACCTATTTGTTATTTATTTCTAATGGACCTACTTTTATTGCCTTGAGGAAAAAGAAATCAGAATTCAAAATTTGATGAACTGACAGAGAACGGAAAAAAGAGGAAAACCAGGACTGGAACTTGAGCTTCGTGAGGGAACGGAGGTTCTGGTTGATTGTTGAAGGTGTTAAAGATAGAAAACCATATTATTTTTGTGGCTCCGTTATTGTGAGGTATCACAAGTTGGTGGCCCGAACAAAGGCCCACTCACCGCCGTCGAACGTCCCCTGGATTGGGAGAAGGACAACCTGTCCTGGGACAAACTTCCAGTTTCTCGGGAGAAGGACAAACCCAGGACAAAGTTCTACGTTCTCATTTATCCTCTTCGACAGGCAGAAGAAGCCTATCGACAAAGTATACGTTCTCATTTCCCTCTATCGACAATTTTCATTACCCAGAAGATCTTTTCCTCAGCAGCACTGTTTTATATACTGTATTAAAAGTATCACCAAATTAACATAATTTTATTACAGCTTCCCAGTCCCTCTCTCTCTCCCAGAAAGGTACTATACGTGTGGAGGTCATAGGTAGAGCTATCCGGGGGACCTCCGTTACGTTACAAGATCATTTTGAGTACATACATTAAACAGTTATTTTCTAGTTAAATATTTGGTAATTCTTTATACAATCTAGAAGTATACTTCATATGTGTAAGTTTAATTTTATATTATGTCGTAAGTGATATTATTTACGCAGTAATCAATGATTCAATGAACAATTAACTAAATCTCACCAAAGACCTACTGTTTATACGTCTACACTGCGCCTCGCGGTGTATCAAAGGGCCGGCCGCCGCTCCGTTTCGGTTCAGTAGTCGATTGTCTTATTGCCTTTTTATCTTAAGCCGGTGGGCAAGGTGAAACACCCTTAACGAATGTTATCACTTTTTCGACACTTGTTAAAGAAAGAATATACGTTTGGGAGAATCGGTAACGAGTTTGGAAAGTGATTGGGAAAAAAGTAAAAAAAATGGTTGGTTGGTGCTAAGTTTTTCTTTTGAATCTTGTTTAGCTAGAATGAGAAGGAACTACGAAAACATGTAATTCTGCAGTTCTGTAATTGTTGAAACGGTCATAAAGTTAACAAAACAAACGGTGGTAGGGCTCTATTACAGAAGCTAGTTGAGTCAGACAACTTTTTGGGGCTTAGAAAGAAGATTCCTACGAGCCAAAAAGACAATTTTACTACCTATATAAAGCTGTGGAAGTATAGGGGGAGGGAGCTGAAACAACCTAACCTAAGCTATGGAGCTCTGGTTAGTTTCCTATTTAAGAAATAACTAGTAAGTGGTAAACTCGGACTGGCACCACCATAAAGTTCAAGGTCAACTAAATAGTATTTTTCATCAAAAGATGTCAAATAAAGTTTGTTTACGTACCTACATAAAAGTTTAATAAACATGCATGGGCGTTTATTAATCACACCAAATAGGGCAAATGCTTTTATTACGAGTATTTTATTAAACGATTCAATTTTTCAAAACCGATAATGTTATCAAAGATTCGATAAACATAACGACTTCAATTAAAATCGAATGAAAGTTGTGGAGAAATCGTCCCATAAAATAGATATAAACAAAACAGTACATTAAAAATGCGTTTTAGCAGCAAAGTGGCATTCATGAATATTACGCTCGTTTTATTATGAACACACCTTAACTGGACCGTGAATTCATAAACATATAATATACAAGTACCTATATAGTATTGATAAAGAAAGCGGCTTCCTTTGCTACGATCCAATCTCTTACTCCATACCGATAATATGCAACAGACGTCCACTTGTAGTCGTGTACCGCAGCGGCTAAATATCACGCCAGTAATTCGCAGATTTCTCATTTAAATATTCATTTAAAAACGTCGCATACTTTAATTTATCGCATAAATAAGTAGATGATTTAATAGGCTGTCGCGTAAATAAAACGGCCGACTAGCGAGAGATAGCATCGTCCCACCATCTGTCTAGCCGCCGCACCATATCGAGTATTCCCTATCCCACAATCTTGAAATATACCTATCCTCGGAATGGATAACGAAATATAACTATCCGCAGATCTAGAACAGAAACATGCCGCGACTAATTAAATCCTAGATCTGGCGACGTATTAAAACAAGAAGATTTATTACAGCGGACCCCGATAAAATTGATTATAATACGAAACACCTCACAACAAATGAAATTCGAACTTCAATAGCTCAAAATTGGGAACACCAATTAAACCGGCGCTCGATCTGAGACGGGTTGCAATAAAAATAAATCGTCTAAAATATCCATAGCAAAATTTACGGTTGTCAATAAAATAGGTTCATTAAACATTTTTGCTTGATTGGTGTACTACATGATAAAAATTTTGATCTAAATTAAAAATTTTACTTATTAATCACCGTGAAATTTGCTTGGAGCTAAACTATTTCGTTTCTCATATAAATATACAGAAATATCAATTTGGTTGGTTAGTGATCATAACATTCTCGTTTTGAAGTCGTTTGATTGTAATAAATCACTGATTTGACTGTTGAAGAAGCCAAATGAAGAGATTTGTGAGTTCTGAGAATTTATTAGAACTCATTTTGATTAGGCTGTATCAAAAGAAATGCTTCAAATGATCAAGGTAGATAGATTTAAAGTGTATGTCTAAAGAAACGTGCATTTTTCTGTCTTCGCCTTTTCAGCTGTTACTGTACTAAAACGTAAAAATAAGGCTTCAATTTCATTGCAGATTCTCCTTTAGACCTATCCACCTCCCTCTTATCAAGAGTTCTGCTACCAATATCCCCTCCTTCTGGAAACGAAGACGAGCATAAGTCTGTATCAGGAGACTCCCTTACATCTGTATCATCTGCTGGTTCGTCCAACGAGCTCTTGGAGATGACCCCTAAAGTCCAAAGAAGACCAGCGAAGTCTGAAAGAGCACTACTGCCGTGTGAAGTCTGTGGAAAGGCTTTTGATAGGCCGTCATTGTTGAAAAGGCATATGCGGACACACACTGGTAAGTTTGCTTAACGTCTTCCAATAGTCTTCCTAGTACCAGTAATAAATCCAGAAGATCGTTCAAGCAATACAGTTCGTTGAAGCAATGGGCTATAATTATTATGAGGTTATATATGCAATTGTGGATATGTGGCGACGAAATGCTGCAATTCGACGGCGCTGTGCCAGAATTGTGTTATGGAATGGCTTGAATGCCAATTGGTGTACGCCCTTCGAGGCAAACAGTTCAGAGGTTCAGAGGTGATTCAGCTGGTATCTTTAGGGTTGGACTAAATTCCTGAGCACTTGAGAATTTGAACGTTAAAGGGGTTTACCTATATTTGAGACAACCCTAGTGCAGGTAATTCAACTAGGCAAGCAGGCTTCATTATGGACCATAACAGCAGGCAAATGGACACCTATAAAAATCCCATTTAATTGTTGTAATTATTATTATTAAGTCTAGGGCTCGATTTCACTCTTTTTTAGTACCTACAGCAAACTTTAATTAAGTAGAGCAAAATAGAACGAATAAAAACAATAGATAATTGTCTTTATTCGTTCTATTTCTAGGTCATAAGTTCGATTATTCAGATAAGTATTGGATAATCAGGATCAAAACTCGGTTTTATTATATTATTACCACATTTATTAGATTAGACTTTTAGAAATAACTGAAAATCCTTGCATTTTCTATTTTTTTTTTAATTTCCCAATTTGGAAGAGATCTGCAAATCAACAGTTATAACCAGCATCTCAAGTATTAAATTTTAAAACGATAAATTATGCCGTCATTTTTTTTTTTGGCCGTCATTTTACTAAAAAAATTGAGGCATTGTACAAGACTAGAATATACACCTAAGTCAGCATCTAAAATATGAAACTTCTAAATAATAAAGTATTAACTTCTCTCCAGGTGAAAAGCCTCACGTTTGTATGGTCTGCAACAAAGGGTTCAGTACATCCAGTAGCCTCAACACCCACCGGCGGATACATTCGGGGGAGAAGCCTCATCAGTGTCAGCACTGCGGGAAGCGGTTCACAGCCAGCTCGAATCTGTACTACCATCGAATGACGCATATAAAGGTAGGTTGATTACATGAAGAAGTGAAAGTGTTCTATTTTCATAGTGGAGAACAACTGATAGGCTTGTATTCATCGCATGACGTTCAATTTAGGCAATTAATTCAGATTAATAATGCGACAAGGATATTGATGACCGTGGTCTTATTGGAGTTGGAACTAATTGTTTCTAGAAATTATCATTGATCAAGTTGTCTACGAAAGTCGCGCTGTCAATGAACTACGATCCTTGTTCATTCAGACTTTTAAATCACTTTGAAATATGTAGTTGACAGAAATGACGGATCTGAGCGTTGCTGAACTGCCACCTACATTGTGCTCCATTTTCACAGTTCAAAGTTCTTTATTAATTTTTGGCATCACAGACGCACTTATGAACGTCAGTTATTAAAATGACTCTATCACCGTATCGGGAAAAGAACCGCTACTCAGAAAATACGGCAAGAAACTGAGGGGCACTTTTTTAGAACTTTTGTTACAATATTTTATGTTTGTTTCTGACAATATTATGTTTCTTATGTGCCAGTTGGTTGCTTGGCAGAAGCGAAATGTTCCATGCATCTTTGTCTTCGGCATTCGACTAGCTGGGCCCCGCGGCTTCATCCGCGGTTTTTTCTTGTCCTTTTTCAGGACCTACAGCACCTACATACCAAATTTCATCAAAATCAGTTCAGTTTTTGCGTGATTGAGTAACAAATATCCATCTTCCATTCATCCTCACAAACATTCGTATTTATAATACCTATTAGTAGGATAAAAAAGTGACGTAGTATTTTATAAGAGAGAAACAGAGAAACTTAAACGAAAAAAGAGCCGTTAACAACGTTTAATTTGTCGAAAGGTTAATATATCAATTTATTTATTTTATTTTTCCTTAATAGAAGTTTAAGTCTGAACTATTGCGGATAATAAAAGCAATAGTTTTATAAACATTTTAAAATACCGACTATGATTCACAATAAGCTTTCTTTATAGTATTTACACCTACAAATAAACTCTTTTATATACTAGATGAGCGCAAAAACAGCAGCAATAGGGGTAAGCTCAGCACTGAGCTGCGTAAGCCTCACCCGCGGTTTCCCGGGATAATGCGTATGTGTTAATCTAGGGTATAAGCTATCTCCATACTTAATTTCATCCCAATCCGTTTAGCCGTTGCAGTGTGAAAGAGTAACAAACATACATCCATACATTCTTACAAACTTTCGCGTTTATAATATTAGTAGGATTCAAGAGTCCTCTTTGTCAATCTGGTTCTACATACCTACCCGCGTGTTCTCACAAAGGTAAAGTTTGCGGTGCACCCGGGCGGAAAGGCATGTCTCTTGGACCGTGGTCGTGAGAAGACGGGTCGTGGGTTACCTATATGAATATTACTATGTATCCTAATATGATTTGCATTTTAATTGCATTTATTGCTATTTCATTAGCGTCGAATTTTGTAAAATATAACATTTTGATTTTGTTTTTTCTATGGTCGCTTTTTGGTAGATACAAGGCTCCAAAACTAGCATTGCCGGTATCTAGAAAACCAGGAACTACCATGACCATTGTGACAACATAATATAGCCACGAAATAAATACCTACATATACCTACTTACCTACCTTAAATAAATACCTACATACCAGTACTTTTTTATGCGCAAACATTTGGCCCGTATTGACCCCACTACGTATCCGCAGTCCATACATTTCCGTATCGTATATGTGATATATATGCTCAAAATAACTTGTTCAACCAATACATCAAAGACACTATCAAGTTAAAGGTACTATGAAAATATGTCTAGTTAGAAGCACTATCAAACGATTTCAAAAATAGTTTAATGTCCCTATAGCTGGGAGACATGGGTGAATGATAAAAGACTATCGAATTGGTTTAAAAATCAATTTATTTTTTTACAACGTTAGAGCTGTTGAGAACTAAAAATCATAAAATGTAAGGACCAAAAATAATAATATTAAAAAAAATACTGATTAAACTAAATTACAAGAAAGTGTCCAGTGCGTCGCCAACAGTGCCTTTGCTAAGTTATATTTAAATAAATAAGCCCAAAGATCACAAACGAATCCCGGCCCCTAACTAGGATTCCCTGTATCTAGGAAACCAGGAACTACGAGGACCATGGTCCCACAACACCCAGACACAAAACAAATGCTTATTCTTATTTTTTTCCGTGCATTAACATTTGTCCCGTCGCGGAAATCGAACCCGCAACCTCAATGGTGTATGTGATTTGAGCCTACCTGCCCAACCACTACACCACAGAGGCTGTCTGCTGATTCGTAGCTACCTACTAGTTACGTTAGTACATTCTGCTATTGCACAAGTACCTTGTGGCTTCTTACCATCACGGAACTATACATCGCATGCCAATAGTCACTTATTGCATAAAACATGTCATAAAAAAACAATGAACCATCTTTATAGTATAACGCAACGAAAGGATGTTCAGTTAACATGTGAATTATCATTAGGATAATCGGTTAAGTGGGAGTGACACATTGAACGAAGGGTTCTGTAGATTTACCATAATTTAGACATGTAGTTACGAAGTTACCGTCCACGGATGATTGAGCATATTTTTAAATGTTTTTTGTAATTCAGTTACAAAAAAAAATGACGAAACGAGCTTATCGTTTGCTTGATGGTAAGCAATGCGCCAGCCCATAACAATAACAACACCAACCAGAACTTTGTTTTGCAAATTTCTGCACGGCGCTGCACTGCGCTCGTCACCCTGAGACAATTAGCATATGTTTTATTTGTATTACATTTTGTATTTATTACAGCATTTTACAAAAACATGGCATTTTTAGAATCAAGTAGGTACGAGTATTATAAGTAATTTGAAAGGTGTAATTAACATGTAGATGTTTAAAGAAGATGTCAAGTTAAAAAAATTGACTGTGAAGCAATGATCCCTTTAATATATTTTTGCAATTTATTTATTAGGAGTTATTGAAGAGTATTTTAATTTGGATGGACTACGAATAAAAAAAAAAAATACTAATAAAAAAAAATAACTAATAAATTATTGTCTATGAACAGTCAACATTTTTTCTTACTATTTTACATAGAGCCTTTTTAATGGATGCAGTCACCGTCGTCTAAAAATTTTTTGTCTGTTTATTTAAGGAGCTTTTTCGCCAAGACGAACATGTCGCTCCGTATGGTTGCCTATCTGCAACATCGAGGGCAATGATGACTTGTGGACTCTGTTATCTGACTTTTTGACTTTTTGAATGGTTCTGGAAGATATTATACAATAAAATACAATACAAAAAACTCTTTATTGTATACCGGGTCTGAGCAGCCGCTCAACTGCCGTCTCTCTCTAGATCTATGTGCTCCATCTTAGGCCACATCATCGCTTCACATCAGGCGAGATAGTAGCCAAATAAAGATTTATTAAGCGTAAAAAAAAGCGGAATATCTAATTTAGATATTTTAAAAAAGGAGTTTTCCACGTTCTACTGCCAAGGATCGCCGAAGACGGCTTCCACCTACTCCACTTTTTACGGAATCCTACAATTATAAAAACTATAATAACTCCACCCATTGTTAAGTCGCAAGGATAACCAGTTTTTCTATCATTTGCAAACTAATTGTAAGGCGTGTAAGTTTCCGTAATTGTGTAAACAGAACACAATAGATTAATATGAGTTATTGGTATTTAAAACCGTATAATACATTCCTATCATATCTTAAGATTTTCAATAATTAGGAAGGAGAAAAATGCTATTGCTCGGGCAGGGTTTGAAATCGTGAGATATTTGCCTAGCATGCGCTAATGCATTGAATATCAGATATATCATATCTTATTGTTTAAATGATGTCCACATTATGATAGGAGGGAATATATAGGAGAAAATATATATTTTATATTTTATGAGCCTGTTTCGTCCCACTGCTGGGCAAAGGCCTCCCTTCCCTCTATAAATATATAATACGTTATATGTTGTGTTTCTATTATTTGCTTTGTAAATTTAATGTAAAATAAAATATTGTTTATTATCTCGTATATTAATATGAATTATATTTATATAAATGATACATCATCATCATCAGCCCATTACGTTCCCACTGCTGGGACACGAGAGAGAGAGAGAGTATGGGTCATAATCCACACGCTGGCCCAGTTCGGGTTGGAATGTCACATGTCCTTGAATTTCTGAATATTTTTTTTTTAATTAAATGATATATGATATAATTTATCATCTTATATATCATACAGAAATACACGTTAAAACTTACCTAAAAGAAAGCACATAATTTTATGAACGCCAAGTAAAACTATTACTATTATCGTGTGAAATATCCGCTAGATATTAGATACTTATTTTTCCATCATCATTTTTGTCATCAACATCATCATTACCAAATTACCTTTACAGTAATGAAATGATTCTCTCTAACTCAATATTGTCCCAAGAAAAGTATACAATTGATGGCCTACTCACTAGAAATGGAGAGCCTTACTGTTCTCTATTTTCATAGAATTGATAATATGTAGGTACTTACAAAAGATGATTTCGTGTATCAATCTACACTATAATAATATTAAGGCTTAGTTTAAGAAACTTAATAATGACAATATATTATTTGGCTTCACGGATCAGATACCTATAAGATATTATGTTGTGAGTTTTATGTGGCGTCTCTAACCACTCGATGTTATTCTTATTAGTCAAGCAAGGTTTTACAGAAAGAAAAAGCTTCGCACGTCATCCTCAAGACTGTTAAATAACGTAAAAAAAATTGACACTTGACATGGTGACCACCGTAGCTCAATTGGGCAGAGCACTTTCCGCACTGAGGAAAGATTGAGTTGCGAGTTCAATTCCTAGCCGGTGGTCGTTATTTTTTGTTTTCGAAAAACCTCATTCGATGTAATTCTATGCTCTATACAAATATAAAAATAATGTCTTATCTTAAAAAAGGAGTAAGCAGAATATAGTTCCGTCAAAAGTTTCTTCAACAGAGAACAATAACTTCTCATTCTCCCAGATTTATTACTCCAATGATTACGGTAAGCTTAAAAACATAATTACTGCCTTCTTTAGTGATGATAACACATTACAAGTGCTATACCACGGTTCGGTAAGGCTTAGTGCACATTACAGTGATGTTACCGTGCTCAGTTCCCATAACGCCCCACCTGAGGGTTTTTACTTTAACTATGACCTCATGTGTCCGCGACTTAAGAAAATCACAAGTGGTCACGGCTTATAGTCACAGGGGTGTCCAGAACAGTGCAGTTTCGAAATAAATTTAATTATTATCATTTTGAAGCTACTCTTGTTTATTATTTATTCCGATTACTTAATTACAAGTTTATATTTTTAATTTTTACCTAATTATAAAGCTGTTAAAAATAAGGTTCCTCTAAATTTTAATATGAACTAGGTATCTAATATGTATATCGGTGACAGTCGATGGAAATTTGAGCAGCTGTAATCAGATTGTAAGACAGCTGATTCTCTAAAAATAAAATTCAACGATCAACAAGCCTAATAGACCATATTAGAGTCACCAATAAAAAAGATTATAGGTGACAACAAAAAAGTCTGACATGCCAATTAAACCATCAAATCACACCGGCCTAAAAAGCTATCACAAAATAAAAAAATCTCGGCTAGCAGTTGCACCTTTGTGGCAGCCCTGGTGTCTTGCGCACCTGCGTGGCACAGGTAGTTACAGTAAGGTAAAGGGGCCAATAAATAACAGGTCAGGTCACTGTGGGAACACCCTGTGCCCAGTCAGTGTGACGTAGTGGGAAGAGGTCGTTGTCATAGTCATTACGCGGTGTTTGGAGAAATCGAATTAGGTAAGTATAAGAAAAGGGTTGACAATTTAGAGCAAGTAAAATTAATTACTTTATCCACAATGCCCACATCTTTTCTCAATTATGTTTTTTTCAGACATCCAAGTTTTTTTTGGTAACCGAACAGGCACGCATTTGACCGCAGTCTCACTTGGTGGGAAGTGACGTCGCAGTCGCGGTCAAGGTTTCCTCAATCCGCACCCTTATTAGGATATTAAAATTTTCCAGCTAATTCTAGCGTACCAAGTTTAGACCACCTTTGACAGTAGTCCAATAATCACGCGTTACCCGCTTTGATGACAATCGCAAATAAGATGTTTTATGACAATATGGAATGTTTTTAACTGACTTCAAAAAAGGATGAGGTTCTCTGTTCGATTGTATTTTTGAATCTTTTTTTATTCTATTTTCTATTTTTTTTTTATGTTTGTTACCTCAGAACTCCATCATTTATGAACCGATTTGGAAAATTATTTTTTGCGTTGGGCTCAGTATAGCTACGAAATGGTCCCATATAAATTTCATAGATATTTGACCTTGGACTTCGAAGATACATTGAAGTCGGTTTTTGTTTTTATCTAAAAATTAATTATTGATTTATCGAAATTTAAATACATCCTTGTATAGGAAAGGCGCAAGCAAACACACCGCTGGCGTTTAAGAATTTGGTAACTTCTTCGGTACAGTAATGTCTCTTTACATAAAGTAATAATTCTAGAACCCCAAGTCTGAACCCATCCACACACATAATAATGAATCGTTTAACCAAAATACTTAAGTTCCCACGTTCTTCAAGGAACCGTATCGAAGACGTTACCGAAGACAACCACCAGACCGTGGCTTCGCACGGTGTGTGTGAACCTATGCTATATGAGATGACCGGACCGTCTTATGTTATTATATTATTATGTATACCCAGTTTTTGGTAGATAAACAAGATCGTCTATCGCCATGATCTTTACGGTTTACTGTTTTTGAGTAAACACAATAATTAAAATATGTAAAAATTTATAACTTTAACAACTAACTGTTCGAGTAGATACGACAATTTTATCGTGTTTAAGTCAATATTATATGACTGTTTTTTAAGCTATTGCATAGCTTCTATCGCGGGCCTTGAGCGTGGAGACCAAATCCAGAAATTCCGTAACGAAAATAACCTAACACCCCCACTCCGAATGCTATGCAATAGCTTTACCGCGGCAGTCTCCGAGTGCCACACGTCTATTTTATTTTTCTGTTATATTGGTATTTAGTGAAAAAAATTATAGCATCATTAAAGGAAGAACAAATTATTATAATATAGGCATGTTTTTTTTTTTTTCTTTTTACGGATCTCATTGACTTAACGACTAGAACATAAACATTCGATAGCTGAGGGTAGCCCCTCAGTTTAGTATAAATAAATTTTTCGTTGTAGAATATTTTTTCAAGAGATGCTTTTATCAAATTCGTAATTGGATCTGCAAGCAGATTAAAATGAGCCCAAACTCTAGTAGTTTACGATTATCCGCCAAGGAGTTCTATTGCCCACCTTCCGCGTCTATCATCAGATCGGCTGGTTGTCACCATAATATTGCATTTTCATCGGACTTTGACAAGTTTGCAATACTTCAATTTCCAAGGACGAGAGAAAGTGTTTCTGAGCCAGCTTGCAAGATTCCACCCGAACAAATTACACATTGTAATTTAAATAAAACCTTGTAAAATTAATATTGTTTCTAAAAAAACTTTTTGTCTAAGATATAAAAGTATGACAAAAGTACGCCAGGATTGTAAAGTCTTCTTTCTCTCTTTTTAATGTGCATAAAATCATATATCTGTCCCATTGTCTTAAACTTAGGCTCACAATACCACGTTTGATTTGTGAGGTAGCCACTGAAATTGAACTGCCTAGATTGATTAAGATTAGCATCTCAGCCATTGTGCGATCAAGCCATTGTAGCGCTGCATTATTATTTACTTTAACTAGACGTTCAGAACAGTACTGTCCGCTTTAATTCAGCGATGCGACAGCTGAGATCTGTTGAATGGCAGATCGATCATTGCATGAATAGAAGGATGAATGCAGGAAATAAATTGACTTTAAAAGATGGGATTGTTTTGTTTGCAGAAACTTTTATTTAAGGATATGAAAATAATTATACATTGACAAGAATCTTTCACAAAAAGTCAAGGACATGTGACATCTACCGACTCGCACTGGGCCCGCGTGGTGGATTATGGCCCATTCTCTCTCTATGAGAGAAGGCCCGTGTCCCAGCTGTGGGACGTGATGGGCTTTTAATGATGTTGCTGATAATACATTGACTATATAATAATTAACTAAATAATAATTTAGTTATAACTACAAAAAATCCCTATTATAAAATACTAAAGTAATTTAAATATCAGATTTTTAGCCATTATTTATTTACATTCTTTGGTCTAAGTTTTGTTTACAATATTTCTTTAAAAACAAAAATACTTATCCTAGGGCCTAGGGTGCCGCTGGCAGCGGGGCAGGGCTCAAACTACCGATGGTTAAGGCTGCAGATTGAGGAACCTTTTGACAATAAGTGCTGTGTCAATGAGTACTGCCTTTTGCATCTGACCCTTAATCCAAGCGTCTAGCGAGAGCCTCTTGAGATATTGGACGAGACTCTTCACTATAAGGCCGTTCGCCGAAACAACTATCGGTACAATGATCGTAGAGTCAACATCCCACATGGCGGTTACCTCGTCGGCCAAGAGTTTGTTCTTCTCGGCCTTCACGAGGTTCTCGTCACGTGGGGTGGTGATGTCGACGAGCACTGCCCTGCACTGCACTTATTTATTATTATGTTATAATCCATTTACTTACAACTGCAAGACAACGGCCTCTCCTCTCCTTCCATTCTTCAAGCCCTTACATATTAAAAATGTCGAAATGTATTCTTTCCTGATCTGCAACAATTGCGATTGTTACGGAAAACAATATTTAAGTAAATAAAATATATTGTAAAGTATTGATATTCTTAAGCCTCAGCATCGATTTGCTGACAATAAGGAAACCTTATAATGTGTCAGGACAAGACGCTGTATTGCTGACGAACGCAAATCGGATTAAACTCGGCGATGGCCACCAATCTTCCTGACTCCTCGTTACTCAAATTGTGAGGTCCATGTTATAGAAGGAACGCGGTTTTCATATAAAGAGTTTTTTGAACTACATACCAAAAGACGGTTTTGTGAATGAAAGAAATATGTAAACTCCATATTTATTTTTAACTGACTTAAAAAAGGAGAAGGTTTTCTATTCGATTGTATTTTTTTATATTTTTTTTATTTTAGTTACTTAAGTACTCCGTCATTCATGAACCGATTTAAAAAAATATTTTTGCCTTGGGTTCAGTATAGCTACTTTTGTTTTTTTTCTAATTTAGTAATGCATTGCTTTTTAGTTTTAAAACCCCGGCTACGAATTAATACTATTAATGACATTTTCAGCGCAGAGTGTGAAGTACAAAAACATAAACTAAAAGAATTCCTTAACACTTTTCAAAATATTGTATTGTAAACGATCGAAAAACAACAGAAACATATCTTAAAACATTTATTTGACTCGAAGCTGTTGCTAAAACACGAAACAAAACTGCCATGTTTGTTTAAACTCATCTCGGCTAGAAAGTTAAATACTTAACGCATTTATTGTGCATATTTTACATTAATCAATGTCATGACTTTTTGAATACTTACCACCGTTCCTAATCATGTCTCATTGTCTAAAGTACTTGATAATTTTACATTGCGACCATTAACTCTTGCACATAAGCAGCCTACAAATAAATATATTCATCTTACAAACTGAATAAACCGTGTTTCGGAACGACGTTCAGCTTACCATCAGGGAGATGAGTGTAAGCAGTCACTTAACTATTGTCCTCCTCTTAATCTATGTGCTATAGTCGTCACTTAACATCAGGCAATATATAGTGGACTGATATGGACCGCGATAAAAATAATAAAAATCAAGCTATAATATTATTGCTAATACCTGGAGACTATAGTTTATATTTCGTCTTGATCTGCTGTTGTTTAATGTTACACCTTGCAACAACTCAGCTCGACACTTACACCACAGTTTCAGTTGCGTGTGGCTACCAATTTTCCAAACCAAACTACAACAGACAGACACACAGTAGAACAGACAGATTGACAACAAACAAATAACGAACGCTCTAACGAGTGGAAAAGTGTCACTGGACGCGCATGCGCCGCGATTGTCAATTGTCGAGCGCTACTGGGAAAGTCACTTTTTCCTTTCACACAAAATGCGAGACAATGTGCTTTTATGCATTGTTACGTAATGTAGAGAAAATAATTAATATCGTTAGGCGTAATTATGAATGTTAAATTATGCGTTAATGTGTCCTAGAGATAATGATTTTGAGTCAACAGAATGATGTGATATGAATGTGAGTGTGCCGGTGTGCCCAGCTGTGTTCTGACAGTGAAGCTGATGGTACATACCTACCTGTATTAAATCAAACCTATATTTATTAAATAAGCTTTTCATCGGTAAGTACCTTCATTTGACGTTCGTCTTACCAAAGAAACTAAACATCATTCCATTCCCACCAAACTAATTAACACAGAAATAAATAATCGCTAAAATAGATACCGATGCTCGTTACTCAATAAATTAAAAGTATGACACCGATCGGGTCGAAAAAAGTTGTCTGACAAAGTCGTAGGAGGAAGATAAGGGCTGAGGATTGTATTACTCGTTTTAAACCTTATGTCTTCGAGTTAAAGTTCATTTTTGATAAAACGAACGCATATTAATAAATTACTTTAGCTGCTCTTTGAGTGACACTTCTGAGAGGCGCGCCATTACTTACTTATCAACGTTTTTTGGTATTAATTTTGTCGTATCTTATGATAAATTCACGTGATGTCATGATAGTTTAAGCTTCTTTGCTATATTGTGTCTTGATGTGTGCGTGCAATCCTTAAACAACTACCGTAATATCACCTAAAATTTTGAACTATCTTATCCTTCTGCTAGGTGTTCTTCCCATTTTCCAGCTGATGTTAAAGACGCTTTCCTAATTATATATTTGTCTAATCTCATTACAAATTATATGGAAAGCTGTCTAATTGAGTCTGCTTAATTTCCTTTTAAATACGATCCTTTTTTAATACATTCGATCGAGAACAGAAGAGTTTGTAATTGGCCGTTAAAGAGTGTGACCTGCTATTACAGCGCTATAATAACAATTTTCAATGAGAGGGCCTGGTACATCCAGTCAAGTGTCTGATAGCCTTCAATTCTGAAATAATAAAATGAAAAGATCACAAAATCGTTTGAAACCAGCTTCAGCTGAAACAGTTTTACTCGTGGTAGGTCTTTAGTATGCGGGAGGCCGTCTGGATAAGTACCACAGATTTGCCAGTTATTCTGCCGCCAAGCAGAAGTACGCAAGCATTACTGTGTTCCGGTTTGAAGGGCATTGTAGCCAGCGAAATTACTAAGCATATTAGACTTAATATATTCTGTTGCCGCGGGGTGATAACCGCAATGCACTGCTACGCAGTGGTTTTTATGGTATTAACATTTCTGGGTGACACTGCAGTTGTTATGGAAAGGCATGGTGCTTGCCATCAGGCAAACGATTTGCTCGTCTCATCACTCAGTACCATAAAAAACAGACACGTAATTACGATAATAGCCACACAAGATTGCAATAACACCGTTCGTACGTGACTGAGCCCCATCAATAGTTCTGTAAAGTACCCATCGATGTCATTAAAAGGAAGCTTCAAACAATCACCATATAATCAACACATCTGAGTTTTTTATACCACAGTCATTAGGCACACAACTGAGGCGGAAAATAGTATTATCTGCACGCATTTCTTTATTCTATAAAAAACCATTTCGTAATCATAATCGAGTCGCACGTGTCGTAGTGATGGGACAGGACAGCCTTGCATATAAATAGTTTGGTTTGTAATGTTGTATTAATATTATAACAGGATAATCTAATTGTATTTTACTAAAACCTACAACCATCTACTTTAGAATTTGTTTGTTGTGGGCTATATATCTGTATTTGGTTGTCCAATTGCTTCACTTTATAAATATGTATATAGAGTACCTAAGTAGTGTGTATTATTTTTCAGAATTAAATGAATTAGAATAAAAAAAAATACAATAGCGAAATATAATGGTCATCACGAATATATAATTTAACATTGAAATTAAAATACATTATAAACTAGAGGTTCATACTAGACGTGGACTTTTTGTTATTGTAAGTAGTATTTTTACGGAAATGAATTTCTATAGTTTTAGTTGATTTTAATGCATTTTGTTACCCTGAGATGTGTGCTTCATCTGGTCTCTATACATACATAATACACTACATAATTATATTTATTATTATGTTGTATATATTTTGATATTGTTGTAAAATTTATCATAATAATTTGATATAATTTATTTAGTATCTCTCAACGTACTTTTGCTCTAAACGTAGCTGCACACCCACTATATTTCTATCACGACCTGGTAGATTATACTAATTAGCATTAAGTCATTCCATGTACCATTTTTGTGTAAAACTATTAAATAAATAAATATACTGTGATAGTAATTAAAGTACGCCAAACAATAGGAACTTCTGTTCCAACAGAATTACGGGCTCTGTTGCAGTGCGATCTTGAAATTTTCCAAGACTCAATTCTAGATGTAAACGTAAGCACAACACTACTTCGCTATGGTTGATTAATACGAATTACTACTGTCAGTAATACTCCATTGGTCATTATTTGTAAATCAAGTGCACCACCGCTACCGGCACGCGATCGCTGATTACATTTAAATGTGTAACATCTTAAATTAAATAAAAACCACGTACACACGTATCTCTATGGACACAAAAAAGTCAAAAGTATAATGCTTGCTTCATGTTTTTGCTCCTCTAGAAACATTTGCATTGCATTTTTAATTTTGTTTTAAATGTCGTAACAATGTTTTATTTTTATGTAACTGAATGACGAGACGAGCTAGTCGTTTGCCTGATGGTAAGCAATGCGGCCCATATTAACAACAGCACCACCCAGAACTTTGTTTTGCAAAATCCTGCGTGGCGCTGCACTGCGCTCGTCACCCTGAGACAATTAGCTGTTGAGTCTCATAATGCCCAATAATTTCGCTGGATACAATACCCTTCAAAACGGAACACAGTAATGCGTGCGCACTACTGCTTAGCGGCTGAATAACTGGAAAAGCGGAGGTACCCACCCAGACGGACTCTCGCATAAGAGAAACCACCAGTAAAATTATCAGTGCTCTCAGGGTGACGAAAGAACAATGCTGTGCTGCGCAGGATTTTGTAGGACAAAGTTTTTGGTGCCCCTGCAACTGTTAGCGCAGGCGTGTTGCTTACCGTCAGGTAAACGACTTGCTCGTTCACCTAATAGGAACTGTCCACCCCGATCATCACCTCACAATTTCGCTGACTACAATTCCCTTTAAACCAGAACACATTAATGCATGCGCACTACTGTTTGGTTAAAAAATATCTGACAAATAATGATACCAACTCTAATGGGCTCGTATACAAGAGACCTATCAGTACCACATAGTTAAGGAGCCCTAGGTGAATACACAGACAGACGAGGGTAAGTCTGGTTTTCCCTAAAAGTTAGTACAATCGCTAGTGTATACATATGTCGCAGGTATATGATAAAAACAGATTTGGTTAATTCCCTAAGTGATTTGATAACATCACGGAAGGTGTTAAATTAACAACACGATTTTATCATTTCCCTAAACAACATCTGGTGAATTCTTATTTTAACATCCCCGCGATTTGGTCATCTACCTTAGTAATTTGATAAAATCTCCGTTTTCAACATTTGCTTGCGACAAATATAAGGCGTAGGTTAGGCTATAAGAACCAATATAGACCCTATTTATACATCATCATCATCAGCCCATCACGTTCCCACTGCTGGGACACGGGCCTTTTCTTATAGAGAGAGAATAGGCCATAATCTACCACGCTGGCCCAGTGCGGGTTGGTGAATGTCACATGTCCTTGACTTTTTGTGAAAAATTCTTGGACATGCCGGTTTCCTCGCGATGTTTTCCTTCACCGTTTTAGAGCGAGTGTTAAATCCGCACATAGCTTAAGAAAGTCAGTGGTGCGGGGTCAGCGGGATTCGAACAAGGGTGCGTCGGATCGAAAGTCGCACGAGCTCCCACTGAGCCACACTCGCTCTATACATACTAGGTCTGTAATGAAAATTATGATGCAAATTGGAAAATAGCAGCTTAATCATACGAACATAATGCAACATATCGCTTTTATACAAACAGCGAACATAAATGAATGGCCAATGAATTGTTTACGGTCCGATTGAAAATGTATGGGAGAGGTCGAATTTATTATGGTGCAGCTTTCGTTTGAGGTCTCGCATGATTTGCTATGTTGTATTGGAATATCATGATGTATGAATATAACAACGTCAATTGACAACTGAAAGTAAATGACGGAAACTATAAATTAGAGATAGAAGAGAGATTTAACAAGTGTGTTTAGCAGGCGCTTGTGTGGCTCTTGATACAATGCACTGGAGTTCTAATCCCGCTTAATCCAATGTCTTTCTTAAGTTATGTACGTAAATAACACTCGCTCTAAAAATGGTGAAGAAAAACATCTCAAAGGAACCGGCATGTCTAAGAATCACAATTGTCATGGATAAAACATCCACCAGCCTGCAATATAGGTCAGCGTGGTGAATCACGGCCCATGCTCTCTCGATGATCAAAACTTTTTTTTATTTATATGCAAGGCTAGAGCACCTGGTTTTACCCGCGATTTCCCGAGATAAATAGTATCCTATGGGTTAATCCAGGGTATAAGCTATAACCATTTCAAATTTTTCACTACCTACTTTAAGTCATCTATGTTTAAACACATTCTTATATGTATTGTTTAGTTTATGTCGGTAACATTATAATTATAATATATTGTATTTTATATTTGTACACTTACGCCTTCGAGCTAGATACTTACTAGATATATACTGTATAGACATATTATACTGTATAGATACTGTATAGAGCTAGGTACTGAGACTTACGCTTATGATCCCAGCATGATTCTAATCCTTTTTAACTGACTTCAAAAAAAGGAGGGGGTTCTCTATACGATTGTATTTTTTATATGTTGCCTCAGAACTCCGTCATTAAGAACAGATTTGGAAAATTCTTTTAAATATGTGTTCAGTATAGCTACGAAGTGATCTCATATAAGTTTCATCGATATTTGACCTTAGACTTCGAAGATATATTGATGTCGGTTTTTTATTAAATGTATACTTGTTCTTTGCGCAAATTATTTGTGCAAATAGAAAACGTTACCTTCGTCTTAAAACCGGACTTGCTCAACCACTACACCACAGAGGCTGTCCACGAAGACACATTTACATCTACTATTTTCAATCACTTACCGCCACAGGGTCCGTTTTATAGCAGTCTGATTAAGATATACCTCTCGTATAATGCCATGTCGTAATAAGCTTAATTTCCCTAATAGCTATTGAAAGAGTCAACATGAAACAAATCATGATCTCTTTTACGATCCAATCACGATTAAGCCGCATACGTTTTTACTTTTACTACACAAGAGTTTTCCCGTGGCGTCGTTCACGTATTTAAGAGATTCAATTGATTAAAACACGTGCGGGGTTGGTAAGAATAATCATCAGCAATTTCACACCAAATTTCGGGTCAAAAATTCTCAGTTTTAAAAGAATTTACAGCAGAGATATAAATGAAATAATAATGATATTTATGTGTAGGAAACACGGTCATAATAAAATTTATAAATCTTAGTAAAAGTTCTGCTTGTCTCACCATTTCTGGCATGCCAATTTTCATAATATTAAATAAAAATTACCAAAAAATTCATCACAAATAGTAAACAATAGTAATCATGTCAAAAATAAATTAATAATTATCTAGATTAATTATAATGCGGAGTGTTTATATAATTTTAAAATGTGAATTTAATCACACTAATATTATAAATGCGAAAATTTGTATGTGTGTTTGTGTTTTAGTGTGTTTGTTATTTCTTCACACTTTAACGGCTCAACGGATTTAAGGGAAATCAGAATAGAAGCCGGGTATAAACCCGGACTACTTTTTATCCCGGGAAATCGCGGGTAAAACCGCGAGTTGCAGCTAGTTATAAATATAAATCCTAAAAGTTTAATTTTAAAAAAATATTTTAATTTCCTCAAAAATAATGTACATACAGGTACTGTGATACAGACTAAACTAACCTACAACAAATTAATGTACCAGATTTTATAATTTTATTTTTATCATAAGCAACATTGTCAACATCATCCATTCAATTCTAGCTAATCACAATCCTAATTATATAATGATATTTTGTTATTAGGTATTTATATTTTATTATTGATATTTTTTTTATATATATATTTTTCCTTGTTATTTTATATACTATATATGCAATCTACAAGTATATATATATATATATATATATATATATATTATTATATATATTATTATATATTTTTTATATATATTGTTACTGATTTGAATGTATATATCTTGTTATTATTTTTGTATGGGCTTTTAATTTGTTTACTATTACTTTATATTTTGTTTGCACTACCTTATAGAATCTCCACAGTACACCGAGGTTAACTGGAAGATAATGCTCACTAGCATTAAGTTCGCCTATGTACTTACAAATTTGTTTGTGCAATAAAGAATTTTCTATCTATCTATCTTTAGTTATCGTCGGCAGTCAAAGAACTCCAACCAATCGAATATAGACATTTCGAACAAGTACTATAAACACGAATATAAACCACGGTGTTTCATTCGAAAGTCGTTCGTCTATCAATAAACAGACATTGATTGACTTCCTGTAGAGTGCTCTCTTGATTTTGTCGTTTCGGCACTGGTCGGTAATGATTGAGAGGTATTTGAATAGTAAACAAACAAGAAAGTAATATGGACCTAATATTCTTAATGTCTATGAACTTATATATACCTATTAAAATGAGAAACATCTGTTCCTTTTCATCGGAATATATCAATCGATTGTACATACTTTATATATTTATATTATTGTTACATAATTTTAACCTATGCTTTAAAAGCCTAATATCCTATCCCACTAATCCTATCCTATTTCTTATCATACTAATATCATAAATGCGAAAGTTTGTGAGGATGGATGGATGGATGGATGTTTGTTACTCTATCGCGCAAAAACTTCTGAACGGATTTTGATGAAATGTGGTATGTAGGTAAGTACTTTATGAGATCTGAATAGATGTAGGCTCTCTACTTTTTATCCAGGGAAACGGCGAGTAAAACCCTGGAGCGCAGCGAGTTAAATTATCAAAAAAATCTATGATTAAAAAATAAACTAATATGTGTACCTTGATAGATTTAATAAAGCGTTTTATTGTGACAAGGAAACGATTTTACGAGTATATTATAATACGAAAAAAATTGACTTCAATTCTAATGTATCTTCGAAGACCAAAGTCGAATCAACGAAATTTATATGGGGTCACCTTGAAGCTATACTACCAAAGCCAACATTATTTTCCCAATCAGTTTATAAATGACGGAGTTCAGAGGTAACACCCAAAATAAAAACTACGAATTGAGAACCTGCTCATTGAAGTCGTTTAAAAACTAAAGCATGCAATGTTATAGAGCAGCGGTCGGCAACCTTTCAGCAGGCAGGGGCCACAAGTTGGCAAAATCTAGTAAAAGCGGGCCGGGCCGCACTATTGATATTTGATATTAAAAAACAAAAAAAAAGTTGTGTTTTATCTAAAGAAATGAGCAAAAAATAAAATAATTAAACATACACTACAAAGTATGTAACTATAAACTTCAGTGTGACGATTGAAGCTGTATGAGCGGCTATTTGTTGTATGTTAGCTTTCATGTTAGTAGTTGCAGTTCGTAAAATAACCTGTAATGCACGATTGCTAAATAATTAATTTTAATTATAATAATTATTTATTTTGGTAGGTACTTATAAAAGTTTTATTTATAAAAATGTCACGGGCCGCATTGAGGCAGCTCGTGGGCCGCATGTGGCCCGCGGGCCGTGTGTTGCTAACCGCGCTGTTATAGAGCTATCTCTTCTAATGATCGAAAGGATTTAGAACTTGTCATAAAATTTATGTCTAAAAAAATATTTTATGAGAGAAATGTTTGTACTAGTCGCCTATTTATGTCATAATTACTATAATTTGCCAGTACGCGTAAATTACCCAACGGAGTCCCTCTACTCTATATTGATGTCTTTGCTTCGTTGATTTTAGTGCCAAATTAAATATTTTTAGTGTAACGATTAGCCAAGAAGAGTTTTTAATGAATGCAAACGAGCTTAGCTCTTCCACAAACCTAATCATGCTCTAAAATAATTAGGCAACATGGCTAATTTGCAGTAATTCTATGTTTGCTTTTCGAATTGCACCAGTAAAGATTAAATTGTTTTATAGCAATCATTTAAATATTTTACTGATCTCGGAGTAAGTTTATTCAGTTAGATGTTTCTTTTAATTTTTTGTATAATTTAGGAATTATTTTGGCGCTTTGATAATTACAGTCTAGAACAAATTTCTTTCAATTTCAATCGTTTTTTGTTGTACTAATATTATGAATGCGAAAATTTGTAACGATGGATGGATGGATGTATGTTTGTTACTCAATCACGCAAATCGTGCTGATCAGATTTTGATGAAATTTAAAATGTAGGTACTTTAAGTTTTAAAAAAGGACATAGGCTACTTTTTATCCCAGGAAACCTTGGGGCGAAACTAGTATTCCATAATGTAGGATTTTAATCACGTTTGAAATAATTTTAAACGATTTCAAAAAGGAGGAGGTTCTCAATTCAATTTATATTTTTTTTTGTTTCGAAACTCCGTCATTTGTAAACTGATTTAGATAATTATTTTTGCGTAGCTTCAGTATAGCTTCAAGGTAAACAAATTTCATCAATATTCGACCTTGGACTTCAAAGATAAATCAAAATTGGAGTCGTTTTTTTGTTAATAAATTAATTACTTATTAGATGCATTGCTAAATCTAAAGTTACATTACTTTAAAAGGAAAGTCTAAGTAAATTATAAACTAACAACAAAAATATAAAAAAAACCTTCGATATTTCAATGAACTCTTGATGATCAAGAATTAAACAATTTAGTATTTAAAACTGTCAATTAATAATTTAATAATTTCTAATTATTTCCTAATACCCTATTTTAACCATAACGCTAGTACCAATAACAAGGTGGCCCGAATAAAAACATGCAATTAAACAAAACCGCCGTTGTACCCGATTTTAAAGCCTTATAAAGGCAGGTGCACACTGCACCGGTCACCGGGCCTTAATGAGATTATGGAGGCTATATGGCATATATATGTCGTAAAACCAACGTTCTTAAGGACGGATAATGGCATGTCTTCCAAAAGAAATGTGTAATTATTAAAGCTTTTGTGGAGCGAAAAATGAAATAGATAGATAAATAGATGAACGCTTTATTGCAAACATTAAATTATAGACATTAAATAAAAACAAAGAAAATGTTACAATAGGCGACCTTATTGCTAAAAGCGATCTCTTCCAGGCTACCAGGGAAATATCAAAATGTTACCGTTTCTGAGATGAGACGGCTGAATTTTTTTTTTTACTTATATATAAAGTACAAAATAAAAAATTATGAGTACTTAAAGTATAGTAAAAAAAATATCGACTTTTTTCACGCAACTCAATGTCGCAATTTATTATATTTTTTTATGAAAAACTTATACCACTTGGCACTTGGCATTTAAGACTCCAATATATGTTATTTTGTTATTACCGCCGAAAATGTTTAGCAATATCTTTAAAAAAAATACACAAGTACATTTTTTTATCGACGATGCTTAGTAACTGCTGGCATTTAACTATTTCAAGATTAAGACAAATAAGCTTACCCGTTCAAGAAAATAAACCTAAGAAACGCGCGGCTTCTGATCGCATCGTACCGTCAGCAGCACAATCAATCATGCTTTATCGTTGTTTTGCTGACCGTACTGATTAAATGATTCCACTGGTGACTTAATGCAATTGCCGGCGAGAAGGCTGATTCAGTTTCAGAAACAAATAAAATAAATGGGTACTTAGCAAGATACAAGACGTAACATATTTTACAAACTTTCATAAAAGCGTAGGTTATCCTATAACAGGTATCTATCTATGTCGTGCAAGTTGCAAGTTTCTAAGTGATGATTCATTTATTAACCGACATAAAAAAGGAGAAGGTTCTCTGTTCGATTGTTTTTTTTTAACCGACTTTAAAAAAGGAGAAAGTTCTCTGTTCGATTGTATGTTTTTTTATGTTTGTTACCTCAGAACTCCGTCATTTATGAACCAATTTGGCAAATTCTGCGTTGGGTTCAGTATAGCTACGAAGTGCTCCCGTATAAATTTCATCGATATTTGGACCTTGGACTTCGAAGATACATTGAAGTCGTTTTTTTTTTTTATAAAATGTAATACTTGTTATTCAAAAGAATGTACCTACATACTTGAGTTTCTTGTAGGATATATTCAGCATTTTTAAATTTTTCGTTAGGTAAGGTTGTCTGGAAGAGATCGCTTTGAGCGATAAGACCGCGTATTGTGTAATTTACTTGATTTTCATGTACCTATATTTAAGGTTTTTTAACAATAAAGTGTTTATCTATCTATCTAAATCAAAAGATATTAGTAATATGTACGTATGAGTACAATACGGATTGTTTCCGAGTTGATTGTGACATGCCATCGAAATAAAGATGCATGTACCTAATATTTTTTACCGAATTTGTTTTTTATTTAATATCTTAAAATGAAAATAATAATAATTCGCGTATTTAACACTAGCTTTCGGGACGGTGAAAGAACATATCGTAAGGATTTTTTCACTAAAATTCAAGGACATGTGACATCCACCAACTCGCATTAGGCCAGCTTGGTGGATTATATGCTGTCATACTGTCTCTACGAAAGAAGGCCTGTGTTCCGAGTAGAAACATTACAGGCTGATGATGATGATGAAAATAATATATCTACGTACAGAACCAGTTAACGATATAATGAAGCTATAATATAATTAAAACACTTACATCTGTTCGATGATATACTACCAATTAATGCGCTTCTTGTCTTTGACACTGCATCGGAGATATTGAACGAAAAGTTAATTGGGACGGATTTTAATTAGCTTCCTTTTCAATTTATAATATTTTGATTAAGAGAACGCTCCGTTCGTTGATAGATTTATTATTGCTGTTAGGAGGAGCAACTAGAAAATGTCTAGTCTCAAAACTACTTGGAAATAAATTAAACGATTACAATGTGCATACACAGCGCCAAATTATTTATGAAATTCATAAAAATAGACTATATCTTATGAAGTATTAACGAATGCCAGGCGAAAAGTTTAAACAGAGTATTTCGGAAAGAAAAAATACGACCACCGGCTGGGTCTTGAACCCGCATCATAACCCACCCTGTGCGCGGAAAGGGCTCTGCCCAATTGAGCTGCGGTGGTCACGAAATGAGGTGACATATATTTATCATATAACATTTTTTTTTTAAAGTGGGCAAACATATTGTTTCACCGAACTGGCTGCGTTAGGAAAAACCAAATTAGAAAATTATGATTTTATTCACAAAGTTTGACATTAAGTTATGTATTAACAGATTTAGCTAGTGTGTGCCAAGTTATTTTCCTAAAGTAAACACAATCAAGAAAAATGGTTGAGCTGCAATATCGTTTTCTATCAATTACCTTATCAGAAGGAATCTCCCACGCATATCCTGACTGTCGAGAATAAAACGTTAACGAGCGCAATACCGATACAGTCGCACGCAGGTTGCATCAATTTATTTAGTTAAATTAACCGAAGCACATCACATTTGCATTCGATTTCCATAACGCGGCGCGGGCGTATCGGTTGGCCATACGTCACGTCACTGTTCCAACGAGATACGAGCGCGGAACGGATTCATGACCGAGTGTGCAATTTTGCGGATTCGAGAATGGAACGATTTTTGAAACGGTATTAAAATTATTGAATTGATATACCTTTTTGTCACAACTCAGTGCAAAACTCTTTTGCTTTGATGTATGTGAAATAACATTCACCAGCATCGAAATTTTAGCTTTTAATAATAGCGACCAAATGAAACAAGATCAAAAATGCAAAGTAGTTTTAACTAAAAAGATCATCAAACCTTAAGTAACGTTTCATTATCGTCTCGATAGCAAAAATAGCCACCGCTTCATTATTGGTACAGATGAGACGGCCAGTTTTTTGTCTTGATCGTGATTTATCCAAAGGAAATTGTCTGACAACTAATGGCTCTTTGTTTATTGATTTATTCTTCGCAATATTCGGTAGCGGGAGGGAAGAAATAATATTGGGATATACTTTTTTGCCATCTTGATTGAGCTACTGCCCTGCCAAAGGTGAGCAAAAAGTTGGGTTTTTGATTAAGTCCGAAGGCGCTTTAGGGCTAAAATTGTAGGTTAAAACTGGCTGCATTCTGTGGCTTATATGACAAGTCTGCCGATATAAATCAATTACTTGAGAAACTTAAGACGAGGAAGTAAAATCGTTTTGCGGAAAAAATCGATCCAAAACTAGCTAGGTACTTAACTGATAGCAAATGATTAGGTATGGAGTCATCCAATCAAACAAATGACGATGACGACGACGAATGTCTATCGATAATTTGATATGTAATATGCCAAATTTTTATATTTAACTTGATTCTACCATAAAATTGGCAGTATTATGTCACTGATTTGACATGTCCACCTGTATAAATCAGCTGACAGTAGGTAAGGATGAGAACTTCCTCATCCTAACTTACTGTTACTATTGTTACTATTGAAAAATAAGCAACCTATATTGATTATGGAGTAACCCAATCAAAAAACCGATGATCAGAGTGGTCTGTCGATAATTTTGACATTTAATATGCGCTTTTCGATGAATACTTTCCGATTCATTCGTAGTGTTAAAATTATGGTTAATAGTAGGCGGGCTCAGACGCTGAGATGTGAATGGGAGGATCTTTCTAGAAGCTTGATTAAGACTTTTTTAATATACAAATGGGATGGTTTACAGGAAATGACTAAAAAGTAATTAAGAACAACAGACGATTGAGAATGTGGGAATGATCTATAGAAATGATATTTCCGATAAGGTGCATTAATGAATAATAATTTCGGTAACCTATGATTATAAACAGTTTTACAAGTAGGTAATGCTACTTCTGGTTTTTAAAATAGATAATTAATTGTGTTGTATGATAATATGAAAAAGTGCCAATTTAATTTAATAATTAATAAAAAAAACTTATATTGCCTCATTATTTTTTGCACTATAGGTAGGTTCATTTATTTCTGCTGTTTTTTTTTACTCTGTTTATATTTTATTTGTTGCCTCTTGTTGTGGTGTTCAGTGCAAATACTGATGTTCTATAATCTCAAACCACAATTTATTATTTTTTGTATCAGATACTTATTAAATACTAGCTGCGCCCCACGGTTTCACCCGCAGTTTCCCGGGATAAAAGTAGCCTATGTGTTAATTCAGGGTATAGGTAAGCTATTTCCATTTCAATCTTCACTCAAATCCGTTGAGCTTTTACAGCGTAAAAAAGTAACAAACACAGTAACTTACTTACATACAAACTTTCGCGTTTTTAATATTAGTGTGTACTGTGACATATATTGTTAAAATATTTATAAAATGAAGACTTTTCTCTTAATGTATATCTACAGTATTTAAGGGCCAAAGAGAACGAACTTAAAAAAATGAGTACAACAAATTCACTTAGAAAACATTGTATCTTACCACAAAACTGCTCGTTTGATCCAGCCGACATAACGAAGACAATAATGACACGGACACGGAAAGCCACGAAATGACGATATGGTTCGGAGTAGTTTATTCAATTTGTTCGACTTCACTGTTTGAGCGGTCATCAGAGTCGTCAGCGACAATTTGTTGTTTTACATTCTTTGAAATTTTTAGAGTCATCAAACTTTATTTTGGATGTATTTTATTCATTTTTAAGTAAGTTCAACGGGGCAATGCTGCCAAAATCTTAGGTACTATGCCAACTGGTAGTAGACTGTAGCATTTGGCATATCTACGAGCATACGCCCTTCATTGTGAATAGGGTTTTTAATTGTTTTATCTTGTAAGATGTGAAGTTAGTTTTAGCAAAGAAAACTAACTATTACTTAGTTTTAGTAACTATATACCTAGCGTGTAGTAGTTTCTAGTAATAAAGGCTTTTTTTTCAACGGGTGACAACAACTTTTATTATTAAACCATTAACCGACTTCTTTAATTCATATAATCAACCATATTTCAAATTATGTACAAATTAATACTGCAAATTTCAAATAATTCAAATATGATTAAATTCAAATTAAATTACAATAGATTACATTAAAATAAATTTATTTATTTATTATAATACAGCCAAATATGTCCCAGCATTTTGACCATACGCCGCATCGGCATAGAGCAACATTTTTTTTTATATTTTATATCGGATTGTCAGAGGTTGGCATCGAACATCTGACAGAGTTTTTACTGATATGTACACATTTTAATAAACAGTGTGGAAAATGGGACACTTTCGATTCTACACGAATTTTGAATCTATATTAAAATCTGTATGATGAGAGAGGAAGAGTTATTATGAGGGAAAATATATGATAAGCTAACATAAAAGCAGGGTACGCCACTGCTGCATGCAAGCTGCTTCTAAAATCTTCACACTTCTTGGTAAATGTTGATCTTTTACCTCATAAAGCAAAGATTTTAATTGAAAAAGTAATAAGTATTTAACGGCATACTACACAGCTATAAAAATCACACTATACCAAATAATGATGTTTCCTAATGGCCCGAAATATTAGACTACCCACACGTTTACCGTCATACCACACCGTGACGGTGGCAGTAAAGTCGGCATGCTGAACAAATTATGAATGGTTACTGTTGAGTTGTTGACCACTACCGATCTAGTGAGTTGGAATTTTCACATCTCGAGAATGGAAATGAAATTTACTTGCTTTGATGTGGTCATTATAAGATGGCACAGTATTATTAATTTGTAGATAGATGTATCTTGGTATACGGAAAAAAAATAGTTTTTTTATTGTCTGAAATATCGGGAAATACTTGTTCTATGGGATGTATTTGGGTAAAGTGGATTTAGCTCATACTTTTTATATATTGTATAATGTTGTTTCACTTTAAGAACTATGACAATCGTGAAAATAGAGAATTTGCTACTAGAGTCTGTCAACTCTACAAAATGCCTTAAATATGCTAGTCGTATTATAGTGGGTCCTTTTGAATGTAAAATAACGTAATGCAATGAATAGAAGAAAGAAAAACAAAGAAATATTCAACTTAAATCAAAATATAAATAAATAAATTAAATAAAAACAAAGAAAGCCTATTTATTTTTGTAACACTTAAAACATATGTGTAATAGGCACTTCATTAATTTCTGTTTAAAAAAATTTAATAGTTTAATTTATACTAGCAGCGTCCCGCGGTTCCACCCGCGGTTTCCCGGGATAAAAGTAGCCTATATGCTACTCCAAGTCATAAAGTACCTACATACCAAATGTCATCAAACTCGGTTTGGTAGTTTTTGCGTGAAAGAGTAACAAACATCCATACATCCGTACATACAAACTTTTGCATTTATAATATTAGTAAGGATAGTTTTTACAAACTTAGCCAATCATAACATAATACATTTCAAACTATTGTTACACGGTGACTCAAAATAACTTATCCAAATTATGCGTCAACATTAGTTTCGTATTCTCTTGCACCATAAATTTATTTTAATGCCATCTTCAATCATTTCTTTCGATAGTTTAAAGGAGACAAATTTTATAGTATGTACGGCTGACCAATTTCTTTTAGCTATCTTCCTTGCTGCTTTTGGCAATTCCCAGTGACATTTCATAAAGCTGTTCTGATGAAGTGCTCATAGAATTTGATGATAATAATCACAAATAGTGCATAAATCAAGAATTACGGCTAGATAGTGCATATTAAAATGAGTGTGGCTCAGTGGGAAAAGTGAGTGAGGCTTAGTGAGAGCACGTGCGATTTTCAATCCCGCTAAATCCCGCTGGCCCCGCACCACTGACTTTCTTAAGTTATGTGCGGATTTAACACTTCCTCTAAAAATGGTGAAGAAAAACAACGCGAAGAAACAGTCATGTCCAAGAATTTATCACAAAACTTCAAGGATATGTGATATCCACAAACCCGCACTGGGCCAGCGTGGTGGATTATGGCCCATACTCTCTCTACGAGGAAAGTCCCAAGTCCCAGCAGTGGGAACGTGATGGGCTCATGATGGTCCTCCATGCACAAACTGTTTAGTGCTAAAGTATATATAAATAATGGGATGATGATGATGAATCACAGATAGTGCATATTAAGAATTACGGTCCAAATATTGTTTTTTTGTCTTTGCTCATTCTTTAGACTCCTCATCGGCCCAGCGCTGACGATGGCTTTTAATCGACCATTTTTTGTTCTCACTCATTTGCACGACATAATGCCATGTCATGGCTTCGATTTTAAACGTGATCATCATTAGGTACCTCATTGTCTCTTGAGATTGATTTTTTTCATCAACAATCTAGAGAGCTCACGTAGTTACTTTTGTGAACAACGATATGTCGGTGACTTTACTCAATTATTTCTGAAAAGTCAAAATTGTCTGGGAAAAATCATTTATGACTCTTCAAGATACTTGTCACAGACTTACATATTGTTTTAGTATTTGAGAAGGTTATGGATGGCCAACTCCGAAACTATGCTATAAATATTATAGTGAAAATTGGTAAAAAAAAATATATCTAAAAGTTGTCTGTAAGAGATTGCTTTATGCGATAAGACTGCCAATTGTATTACCCTAGTTAAGGTTTATTTCATTTTTTATGTAATTATGTTTGTGGTATACAATAAAGTGTAATTACACTTTAAAATACAATTCTATTATTTTATCATATATTATTTTATTTCTTTACAATACAATACAATAAAAGTAAGTTGTATCAACTATTAAGTCTTCTGTGGTAGTATCAAATTGATAAGTGAAAACTAGATCAAAATGCAATAGGTATGTATGTAATGGAATCTTGCGTGGCGATTCCGCTGAATATTATGTAGGTTGTTGTTACAATAATATATTATGTATGGGGGTATATAGCAAATGTAAAATGAATTAAAATTAAAAACGTATATATGTGAATAACCTCACCGATTTTTTTTTCATGTCATTTGCTACCTACCCCCATACATATTATACTATTCCAACAACAACCTTCATAATATTCATCGGCACTCACTCTCGTTCTAGCGTTCGGCGAGTCGACACCTGATGATGCCTCGTGCAGACGGCGAAACACGTGTCGTACAAAGAGTGTTGTTGTTAGGAACTAACAACAACCTACATAATATTCAGCGGGATTACACTATATATTTTCATTGCGTTTCAGTAATAGGTATACTTGAAGAACCATTCGGATTCCGACACACGTACAGACGGACGTGTTCGGGACACTTTCATGTGTACTGTGTAGAAAACAGATAATAGGGAATTATAAACTTTTATAGTACCGTTGATATTTAGATTTATAGAGTAGGAATTTACGGTCCTCTACTTGATTTGATGTCTATAAAAAGTTTTAACAGCTGATAAAGTGTTATAATGTTTCCTACCGACCGTTTCAATAAAATATAACAAGGCAGTAGCGAAAGATAAGAATTCTCATATTAATAAAAGCACAGACTTAATAGCTTAGCTATAGCCCAATAAATTGTTGGAATAGATCAATTCGGTAGCACCGTTTTATGTAGGTAGATTAAAATTAATTGACTAATAGTTTTTAGAAAAAAACAAAAACCGACTTCAATGTATCTTCGAAGTCTTTCGAAGTCCAAAGTCACATATCGATGAAATTTATATGGGAGCAATTCGTAGCGATACTGAACCCAACGCAAGAATTTTCCAAATCGGTTCATAAATGACGGAGTTCTGAGGTAACAAACATAACAAAAAATAAATAAAAAATACAATCGAAGAGAGAACCTCCTCCTTTTTGAAGTCGGTTAAAAACTAAATACTTTCCTAGTGTCTGAGTTATAAAAAATACAGAAAAGACATTATTTTAGCAGTCACCTCTTGAATCTTCTTTAATTAAAAAATCCCCCAGCTAAATGTTTTTTTATATCGTAAATTGTTGTTTTTCTTATTACCGAATAGGCAAGTATTTGACCGCAGTCTCACCTGATGGAAAGTCACGCACGGTCAACGATGGATCATGCTTGCCTGCGCCATCTGCTGACATTTATAAAAGCTGTAACGAGAGTTACTTTATTGATTATACTCGACTCTAAAAGAAAAGGTCTAACATGTCCAAAAACTAGTCGGAGTAATGTTAACGTTGTCTCGAGAGTTTCAGCCGTTTGTCTTAAATCAAATTATAAGGATATGAGAGCTTTCTATGTAAAGTTAAAAAAAAAATGTTCTGTGATGAAATAATAAAACCTTCATTAGTTTTCATCATCAGGAATAAGAACTCCTTTTCTTCTGATACTGTCCATCCAAAAGTTGTCTAGAAGAGTTTGTTCTAAGCCATAAAACTGCCCATTGTACTACCTTAATTATAAGGTTAATCTGTATTAGTATTTTTTATGTTACTGGTATACAATAAAGAGTTTTGGTACTGTCCACAGTAACGTTGCGTTCTAACGACGTCTAGAATTAACTGTAGAAGTTGCTCTAACATGACTTCTCTTTCTTCAACAGGAGAAGCCTCACAAATGCAGCCTCTGCTCCAAGTCCTTCCCGACGCCTGGGGACCTCAAGTCGCATATGTATGTCCACAGCGGCTCGTGGCCTTATAAATGCCACATCTGCTCCCGAGGGTTCTCTAAGCACACCAACTTGAAGAACCACCTGTTCTTGCATACTGGTAAGTTGTTTTCATTTGCCTGTTTGTAAAACGCATCAGTAACAATGAAAAAATTAAGCTTATCCTCTTACGCGATTGGTACTCCTCATTGCTGAGAGTCTTGACCGCCTACTATTTTTTTCCTTTACGATTGTTTGCGCTCTATATTACCAAAGAATACTAATTATGACTTAATATGACGATTGTTATAAGTCGAGTGTTGTGCGAATTTTATTGGATCAACGCATAGGGCTGCGCTCTCGGGATATTTTCTCTTCTATTTTACCATAAACCATGATACATTTTGCTGATAAGCCTTTCAGTTTGCTTGACCATTCTTATGTCTTACATCTATTGTAGTCCAGCCTATTATAGTTCTATGTGTACTTAGATAATATTTGCAAATATTTGAAATTCAAATTCATAATTCGTTACATCAAGATGAACGACAAAGGCATAATAATTACTTCTATAAAAATTGCAGCTCTACAAAAGGCTTTAAGCTGGCACATTACAAGACTATAATATTAACACTATATTTTATATGTGCTTATTTTTTTTTTGACAATTTAACAATAATTGCATTTCTGCAATAAGAGGAAGAGCTAGTGTGAAGACCGCTAACCGATATGTTTTCTTTTGTTACAGCAAAACACCAGAGGAACAGCGCACGTGATGCAACCTGAAAATATGCTGAAAACTCAATTAAACGAGCTATCATGACAATATTTTAGAAAAGTGTGATATTAGTCCTAAATCTAGATTTAAGTGTTAATTTATTTTTTAACTTATTTTAAGAGGAACTGCACATAATTTCTGCTGAAGCTAAGAAACGCTAGAACTAAATGTTTTATTAGTTCGAGAAAAAAAATCTTTTATTGAATTTTCAATAGACTGAAACAATAAAATTAAATTTATTATTGGAAAGCAAAAACAAAATTGAGTTATTAGATTTTGGTCAAAAAAGGTTTATGTCAGAGTCGAGTTTTACTACGATAGCATTTTGACAAAGAAATATTTTGACCAAGAGCGAAGAAGCTATAAATCAAGATCTTTATAAGTGTCTCCGCTGACGTCAGACTTTTTGTAGGTCCGATAGTCGGTCCGATTTTTTCACCAACATTTGTCAACTACTTTGTGATCGATTTTTCGTAGGACGTGTGGGTTACAATATGAAACTCCGTATGTTTCATTTTCATCGACAAATAAATAATCAGTGACCATTTGCCTGTAGGACAACCTTAATGATTATAACTTCTGTTTTTATATTTATGAAGTTATCATTGTTCTGAGTTACTAAAAAGTAGCACAATATTATATTTGCCACTAAAAGAAAACTTTAAGAAGTTTTTAGTACTACCGAAAATGTGTCGCAAGTAAAAGCTGGGTCCAAAAAGACTAACCATGAATTTGGATTTGTAAAACTTAGTTAAGTTTAAGACTAGAAAAGTATGACTTTTATGGGCTTAGTAGAATTTAATATTAATGCACAAATTCACTAAATTATTTTTTTATTTCCATATATTTTTCTTGTAAATATTCCTTGAAAGTGTAGATATATTTTTTGGGAAGCACGTTTTGTGGTATGCCACGACTGGTATGGCAGACATATCCTAAGTGGATATATGTAAATAATTTATTTATAAAATGGTTTGAAAATTAAGCTTACTAACTACATAGGATTATGTAGAAATAGACTGTAAATATCGAGGGTTATAATATATTTACATTATGTATGTATATTGTGATTTCCATTTCCGTCCAAATTTTTTATATTATATCTTAGAATATGGTATACATTATGAAACTATTTATACTTTTAAGTATACGTAACCGCATCTATAAATAAACTTCTCTTTACAAACCAGATTTGTATTATTCCTATCTTAAGCAAGTACCTATAAACTCTAATAATATAAATCTACTCAATATTTACATTCTAGGGTCGGCAACGCATTAGCATTGCCTCTAGTGATGCAGATGTCCATAACTGATTACCATTAGGCGGCCCGTTTGCTTGTTTCAAGAAATTTTAAACAAAAAAATATTTAATAAGTTAGCAATGTATGACAAAAAATAACTATGAGAAACATATAGCATTTTTGAAAGATACATAAATAGGTAATAGCAAATAGCAATCGCAGTAGAAAAGAAAAGTGCGTCCTATAAAAGGATACTTCTAAAGGCAGACCTCCATGCCAGCCGATTATGCGGCCTTGGTAAGTTGAGCTGGTGATCTGAAAAAGTAGCGTGATGGAGGTGAGCCGAAGGAAAGACACTCAACTATGGGATAACAAAGGCTGAAGACGGGGAAAAAATAACTAAATTTATATGATACAAAAAGTCATGCACCATTTCCCCTAAATTGACGCAGTCACATAAACATATTGAAAAAGCTAGAGTTTATGTATCGTTAGTAGGTCTGAATATGAGATTTCATATATCTAGAAGCAGTCGCTGCTATAGGTATATGTATAAGGTGTGTGGAAAAAATTCTAAGCTATCGGCATTGTTTATTCGAGGACGAGAAAAGTAATGATTTATGAGTACCTACCAATATTTTTTACATCTTACTAGGCCAACCTTTCACAACGATCTCCTTGAACGGAAGCAACGATGTGGTCGGAGATGAAGCACGCTTTCTTTAACACCAAAATTATTTCAGTTTCAGCACCTTAAAAAAATACAAAAAAAGCAAATGAAAACAATACCGATATGCTTAATTATTTTTCTTTTATCAAATTTTCGAGTAAAAAGTTGAAACAAACAAATTTTCTAAGTTTATTCACTTTATGGACATAATTTTCAAGTAGGTACATTACTGACCGAAGTCACAGCTGCTAAAACCGAGGCTTTAAAGAACAACTGTCATAACTTAAACACTTATGACCCTACAAACCTGTCCGCTTTAAAATCATACAAAACCATATCTCATCAGCTACCTGAAGCGTTACGCCTCAATACAAATTCTGTACTAAATATATTCCCAATATATTACCTCACTCCATGAGTGTAGTAAGGGAGCAGATCAGTTGGGGCTTAGCCACCATCTTTGCCCCTCTCTGTACTATAAATGAGTTTATAATAAATTTAAAGAACAACTATTTTATATATAGAAAGGTTTACAAATCTTTATACAGCTTACTAACTACTCACAATGGTATATTATTTATTAATAGACTTTCAATATTTTCTTCATTAAGTAATGAAGAAAATATTCTATAAGATAAGTTCTATAAGACAAAATTTATAATAAAACTTATAATAACATTTATTACAATAATGTCTAAGCCAGCAAAAACTTCTTAGACCAACCCCAATACTATTTTTTTTTGGTTTTTACATGTCGTTAATCCCCCTCCCCTAAAAATCAAATCCTCGCTACATCCACCACATAGTCTTCGCGTAGGCGTCCTACACGCAACTGCTGGCCCGATTTGCATAAAACAAGACCAGCGGATGGTATTAAGTCTTAATTGTGCTGCCGTGGCGCATGAGGTGTCCTGTGGGACGCTACATGCTCCCGTGGTGAGATAAAAGCAATTCTAACAATTTATTCAAGTTTATTCTGGATTGGTTTTCTAGAGGGGTTTTGTTTGTTGGTTTCTTTGAGTATGGTGAGATTTATTTTCTTAGACGTGATAGATTCATTTATACAACACACATTTATTAACAGATTATTAAAATATTATATAAAATCAAGACATAAAAAGAATTAAAACTAACAAACGTATATATTTCATTAACGGACCTATCAAAAATTAATAGCGCAAATATAAAGTTCTAGTAAAATCTAAATATTAAAGAAATAATTAACAACCTTAAAATGGAACAACCTGTACCTATACCTCTGTATTCTGTGCCTATACTTAATGTCATTTCGTCCTTGTCACTCCTGAGAGTGACAAGGACGGAAATAAAGTCATAAAGATTACATTGGAGCGGTCCCGAGCGCAGCTATTGTTATGATTTTTATACATATTATAGTCAATACTACCTACTATTATATAATGTTACTATTTTAGAAGTAAGAAATAGAAGAGGAATGCGACACCCAAGACAAACCTGTTTAAGGTTTATAAGGTGTTAGATATTTATGAAAAGTTGAAAAATATATAAAAAAATATATATATATTTATAGAACAACCGACAAAAAATAATATATTGCAGAAGTAGGTATGTGTGATGAGGACAACACGGTGTTGTTTTGATATGGCACTATTTCTTGTGAAATAGGTTAGAATACTTCAACTTTATCCCGCTAGGGGCGCTGGTGCTCGTAAATGTTTGAGTTGTTATTTTCGTCGTACAAAACAAGCATTAACAAATTATTGCCGGATAAACATTAGGGCCAGTTAGCCGAATAACGAGAAACGACTAGTTTGTCTAAACAAATAACACAAGACATTGGTTAAAGTTGGGTTAAGTACCTACCAGCTTTATCAACCCATATTTCTGGCTATTCTATGATCTTGATTTATAAGCTTGCACTTCATTACCAAAGTATTGTATTTGATTCCCTTATTTTCAATTGACTATATTAAGTCATTTTACACCATCAATTCCAGTCATCACTAGTTTTTTTAAACTTTTTTGGAAATTTTCAATTTTGTCGTTTCTTCCCTACTAGACGTTTGAAAGAGACAAGCGCACTTGTATGGCGGCATATCAACTAAAAAGGAGCCACAAGGGGTTTGTCAGCTTATCATCACGGGCGAGAACGTACTTGTATGTATTTATCAAGCTATAAGTATGGTCGCAGTGTTTACCTTAGACAAAAAAGATATTCTAAACAAGTCACATAAATGTATTCTCTAAAACATGATCTTTGTGTATGCACGATTTTTTATATGTGTAATTCAGTAAAGTTTTTTATTGTATGACTTGCGAGGAGTAACTTTTGCTTGTTTGAATTTATCTTAATTAATCACGAGTTCATAAAGACCCCTTCTTCACCTAAAAAATAAACTATATAACTTTACAAGAACAATTACAATGTTACTATGGGTGGTCTAATTTGGCCCATCAATAATGGTTAACTTGAAACTATTATACGTTATATAGTATACGTAGGAAAAGAGTAGTTGTACAATTTTATCACTAGCAAGAAACAGCAAGTGTATCAACTAGTCAAAGGGCAATAGCGTTTAAAAAATATAAACAGGCTACAGTACATATAAAACAGTAAAAAAAATTCTTTTACTTTTTCACTCGTGGTCAAATGTTAACAGGGCACTTTGGTACTAGGCGTGCTACATCTTCGATTACATCGCCAATTCCCATCTCGAAGGAAGTGGAATTTACCGTAGCTAAACGTTGGCCTAATTTTAAGTAAAAATAGGTTAGTGAAAAATACAATTTAATTGAGAACCTCGTCCCTTTTTTTCGGTCAGTTAAAAATATATTTTTTTTATTGCATTTAACTAGCACGTTATTACGTAAGAGCGCTCCTTTTCCTTTCCAAATAATATGTTGAACTGTTCAATTGTTTCAAAGCTAGAGTAATTTTATCCAACATTGACTCTTAGACTAAGGGATCACGATAGTAAATTGATCTGTTAGAAACTATTAGCCGAATTAAGGTAAAGAAAGAAAGGGCCGCCTACGTAATGACAGTACCTGTGCCTATGGTAAATGGTAGACAACTTTACTTACGGAATAAATATTTAAGAAGTAGGTATGAATTTATGGGATTGGAGGGTTATTAGGACATAGTATTAGGAGCACATTGTATTTTTATAAATAAATCAGATTAGCTGCTCGATGTGGCCAAATGCTGACAGCATCTTGAGAACTCTGCCAACTCGACACTCGTGGTAATTCTCTCGTATGCGGGTGGCCGTCTGGTAAGGTACCACTGCTTTACCAGTTATTCTGCCGCCAAGCAGTGCTACGCAGTGCTTTTTACAATATTAATAGTTATTTGTAGCACTGCAATTGTAATGGGCAGGTGTGGCACTTATCATCAGGCGAACGACTTGCTCGTCTTATCTCAGTACCTTAGAAAAACTGCAATTGGACTAGCATTTGGGCTAACTATAGGCTATTCATGTGCAATAGGTTGGTCTAATTGCATCACCTCGTAATTAGTTAACTTAGCTTTAGTAGTATGGAACCTTTTTTTAAGTAATAAACACATTCATATATTTATATTACAATTTCTTAAACATAGTTTCCTCACACTCATGTTAGAAGATCAAAAATCAAAATCAAAATCTCTTTAATCATTTTGGCATCACAGACGCACTTATGAACGTCAAATTATCACAATGACTCTACCAATCGTAAAATCGTCGATCTTGACAATGGTTCCCTTGGACCACCAGAGACTTAACGCGCTAAGTTCACCTGTTGCCCTTAATAGAGCCGACCAATCAACAATTTTATTTAAACAGATCATGGCAGAGACTGGCCTTATTTTTTTAACTTTTTTTTACTCTTAATAGGTCTATGTTTGACCACTATCTCGCCTGATGTGAAGCGATGATGTGGCCTAAGATGGAGCACATAGATCTAGAGAGAGACGGCAGTTGAGCGGCTGCTCAGACCCGTCTCCCCGATGGTTCACTGAACATCATCCCGAAACACGACTAGGTCGCTTGACGGCATGGCTTTGTTCGGTGGGTGGTATTACATCCACGGCCTCCTACCACTCCAAAGCGCGTAAGCGGGTTTCATCACGATGTTTTCCTTCACCGTTTTAGAGCGAGCGTGCAAAATCTGCACTAACTATAAGTCATTGGTGCAGGGCCGAGTCGGGATTCGAACCCAGGTGCATCGGATTGCGCACAAGGCGCACGATTTCCCGCTGAGCCACACTTGCTCTGGCCTTATATCTATGCTGCATTCTCTAAAACTAATTTACACTAAGTTAGAGTTAGATGTGTCAATCACAAACACAAACACAATTTCGTATTCTGAAGCGCGATATATAAAACTTCACTTATTTTTAGAGAATCCGTATTCTGCGCGACTATCACTTTTGACGTAGTTTTGTAAAAATACTTAATTTTGGCGCCGTCAAACGTTATTTAAATTTAGAGAACGCGTAAACTATGTAGAATACCAAATACATTAGTTTCAGATAGTTTAAAGTTTAATTTAGGTTTAGAGAACGCAACACAAAATCGATCCTAAATATTTCATTAAAATAACTCACGCCTTAAAACCAATCTGTTGAAACGTACTATCTCAATGCATTGATTGGGCGAAGATCACCTAAATAGCCAATTCTCAATTGAAACGGTGCCTATGAAAAGCTCGTTTAAACCAACATTTGCGACCGGCCCAAGCGCAACATGCGCCACGGGAGTCAAGTCACGAGCCATCCTCACTTGACCTCTGATTTCCAAGCATATACCTTCGCAGAAGGGGTCATCCAACGCCGGTTGCTTATCGTATTGACCAATATAATCTGCTCTCTACATTGAAACATTTTGTTTGTGTATAAGGGTCACATTTGGTGGTCAACACAAATATCCATTAGATTTAGGTTGAACGATAGTTTAATTTGATCTCCAAATTGTAAGATTGTGTTTGTACTGAGAGGTCAGATAAAGTGGTCTATGGACAGTGAACACCTATCAGAACCAAATTGTAATAAAAATAAACATAGTAAGGATACTTCGTAGAATTATTCACTTGTAACATGCACAAATAGACGTTTCTAAATATTACTAACTATCCCTTACGTATCTAACGTACGTATCTATGCCTACGGAAGTAGGAAGGAAGTAGGATCGGTTATTAGGATAGGATAGGATAGGATGTAGCACTGTAGTAACAATAGTTAGTATTGTTCGGTAGTAAGTAGTACTGTTCAGCTGTTTACATATACTAGGTTCTTTTATGCAGCTCTTAAGCTCTACTTAGATGCAATTCAAACATTTAATTGATTTTTTTTAAAGTGATTTGCTTTATTTCCTAACTAGCTGCGCCCCGCGGTTTCACTCGCGGTTTTCCGGAATAATAAGCAATCTATGTGCTACTCCAAGTCCTAAATTACCTACATACTTAATTTCATCAAAATCAGTTTGGTAGTTTTTGCGTGAAAGAGTAATAAACATCCATACATACAAACATTCGTGTTCATAATATTAATATAATAAGGACATTGTTACCTTACGTAAAGTAATTCATCACAATGTCATTTTGACACTATGTCCTTACTGCTTACAATCTTGTAAATAATACTGACCGCACAAAAAATGAAATGAAGCCCAAACAAAATAGAAGAGACTTCTGGATCAATATGGAGTTTCAAAACGCTTTGTCATAGAACGTAATCGAGAGACGGTGGCGCCTTTGTAGAGATGCCGTCAACAGGTTTTTGCTGTGTTATCTGATGAGTATTGCTCCCATTTTGAACGGCAAAAAAGTGATGCGTCGTCGTGCGCTGGGCCAAGGCTCCAAGAGTAAAGGATGTTAATAAATAGAAATAAGTTATGATCAACAATACCAAAAAATACGAGTATAATTTTATTATTCCTTAGATATCTTATAATATTAAGAAAGCATAATAATATAGAACACTAATCACTTGACATTTCAATATTACATTATTTTACAGTTACAATTACACAATGCTTTATTGTACACCAAACCAGAATAATAATCAGTAGGTAGGTACATGAAAACAACTTGAAAACTAAAGTTCAATGGGGTGGACTTATCGCTAAAAGCGATCTCTTCCAGTCGATCCTATTGCATTATTTAATGTGGCTATAGTCCCCTTTATTTTTTTCTTTCTTTTTAGTTAAATCTTGAATTTATCCACTGTTAATAAATCCTTATTACCATAAATCGAAAGAAAGAAAGAAAACACATTTATTCGTGAAACACACGCAACATTTCATTAAACTATAACACTATGCGAAATTACTGGGCATTATGAGACAGCTAATTGTCTCAGGGTGACGAGCGCAGTGCAGCGCCGCGCACAATTTTGCAAAACAAAGTTCTGGGTGGTGATGTTATTGTTATGGGCTGGCGTATTGCTTACCATCAGGCAAACGACCAGCTCGTCTCGTCATTCAGTTACATAAAAAAAAAACTATACAAATACACAATAGATAATTTTTTTTTAATTACAGCACTTTGACAATATTCCGTCTTTCTTTACATAAAATACAAGCAAATCAAGCAGATGATCAATGTGATAGACTTTTGTTATAATGCAAAGTGAAGGGGTAAAAAAGGAGTACACCCGCTCATCGACTCATGTCGATTGTCACTGCCTAATACCTCAAAAATAATTTATTTTTTTAATTATTGAACGCCGACACAATGTACATCGTTACTATAAAATATAAATTCATTCAAATTGGATCTGGGCCTATTACAATATTGCAACTATTACAATAGCAAGCAAGTATTACATAATAAAGATGCAATTAATTAAATTAACAACAAAACCGGAAATTAAAATTTAAAACAAAAATAAATAGTATGGCAAAAATTAAAACTAAAAATATGACAATAATTAATTTAGATGATAAATAAAATATACATCAATATCACACAATCGTTCTCTTGAACTTCCGAACGTCATCCATAAACAGATAATGGAAAGATTATTATTTCCTCAAAAGTCACCTTCTTCTATCACGTGTGGAAGAATGTAATCGTACGACATTTCAAAAAATATTTATTTAAAGACATTTGACACACTATACTTTGGTTTCGTGCAAAATTCTAAGGAAGAAAATTAAAAATCAAAATTCTACCATCTACGGTGCCAATCTTATCTGTAGTTATTTAATAAAGGAAACATATTTATTCCAAAAGTAAAAATTTGGTTGGTTCTAATACTTAACCTTCATACGTTTAAGGGATGCCCTCTTTAGCGAAGTTAATCAAGTAGCGCGTTAACCGATGATTTAAGTTCTGTCGATTCTCTCACTCGTTTCGAATGCTTAATAATCTCGATTAAACTTACGATCGCTGCTTGAATTAATCGATAATTGTTCATAAATCATCGATGTTCGATTTGCACAAAGCAGTATCTGGGTGCGAAGTGCAGAATTTATAGTTAGAACATAATACTACAAGATGGCGTGTTAAAGGGGCATAACTCGGAGCGCGTTCGCAATCCGAGTTTATGATGGCCAGCGAACGATCGGTAGGTGTACCTTAATTGTGTTACTTATTATGGTATGGTGCGAAGCGATTTGCATTTTATTCAAGTTTCTGTATTGCACTCTCTTTGTGTGATGTGTTGGACTCGTTTAGCATAAAGCATAATTTGAATAGTTATCGCTATTTCAGCTACCTATCGACAGTGCCACCATCTTATCGACGGTGCCAGCATCTTATCTGTAGAGCTATTTAATGAAGCAGAATTTGGTGCTATGGAAAACGTAACGATTTTTGAAGAAAAAAGCACGGGTGAATTAAACTTTGATCCTTTAGAATCTTTAGATCATCAAAGTGCGCATTTTGACCACGTAACTAGAACCTGCGCAGTGATTGGCTGAGATATTTTACATACCTCTTTTTATTCATTAATGCTATTGGAGTTAAACGACATCACAAACCACCATCTTAGTGTTTAGTTTTTTTTTCGAATATTCTTAATATTCTTATAGCATATTGTTACGATGTTTACTGGTGGTTAAATGAGAAAAAAACTAGGTAGTATCTGTGTTCATTGAAGTCTTAATTTTTTGTGTATTTTAGCTATCTCAATCAATAGGTTTAATTTTATTTACAAGACGAGTAAGTCATTGAATCAATAATTGTGTATTAAAATTTTCCGGCATTTTGTAACACACATTTTATGAAAATATTTTTTGTTACCGACAGATTGAGAAATAAATCCCAATCCCAGCACTCAAATTATAAAACAAATATCAAGCCACAAACAAACAGAACTAGGCGTAATTTTATCTAATACTTGGCACAAAAACTGTTATGATTGCCTATCACCTTTCCACCGCCAATACTGCCAAGTGTATTGCTTGAATTTGTTTAGGGCTGCCACGTATCAAGTTTTACTGATAATATGATGAATGTGTTTATGACACAAAAGAACTATGGATCTTTTGTGCCTAAACGACCAAACTGTTTGGACAACACCCTACAAAAGTGATGAAACTTATTATATGAAAGCTTGTGACTACTGAGTGACTCATTGACTTGTCTGACTGACTTACTCAATTTGAAATCTCTGCAACTATAAAGTATATAGTCGCTGCATCTAGCTTCTGAAAGCCATCATATCGTCAACCACGGATGCTATAATTAATTTTTAGAAAAAAAATACCGACTTTAAGACTTTATTTTCTTTTTGTTTTTGTTGATTATTTCAAAAAGCGCTGAATCAATTTCGATAAAATTATGTATGGACCACCTAAATTATATATGGAATATATGGGACCATCTCTGAAGTATGACTGACGAAACGAAAATAGAATCATTAAAAATCGATTCATAACTGGCGGAGTAAGCGCTTAACAAACATACAAAAAAAAACATACGGTTGAATTGAGAACCTCCTCCTTTTTTTTAATTCAGTTAAAAAATAGCGTGTTTGGCCGTGAGGTTTGGGACTGCGTGGTGCATTTTGACCCATTTTATTTTTATTTTTATTTTGTTTATTTATGGTTTACCAACAATTATTACATTAGTACATACTTTAATAAATATTCAATAAATATAATTGCTAAACGCATAATCTTTTACAGGTAAACACCGCATGCATAAGTAAACACCCATAAGACCCATAATTTTCCTTGTGAGAGAAGTCCCGTATCCCAGCAGTAGGAACATAAAAGGCTGATGATTATCACTGTACTCGTATCATCAATAGCTACAACTGTCAGTGCATCCCTATCATAACCATTTGAGACTACAAACTGGGCATCGGAAGGCGCGTGCCACAAGTCATAGTAAAACCAATTTCAAACCAATCTCTCACCATCTTACACATGCACTTCTTTTCAACCTTACACTGCTAAAAATAAAATAGATTTTGCTCAAGCAGGGTGAGTAAGAAGTTGGTATAGAGATAGTGAACTCGCGTTCTAGTTGTATTATTGTTATTTGTTTGCAATGATGGTTTACCGAAGTGTTGTTTACGTTTTAGATTTATCTATTTATACTAGAATTGGTTTACGTTTGGCAAATAAAGGATAATCATGTTTTAGCGTTGAATTAAAATAGACAATATTCACACCCTCATCCATACTTCACATTCCAGTCATTACACTAACATACATACACACATAATAGTACATTGTACATCGAGGGGAGAAAACGATCTCGAGTTTCCTTTAAGCCCTCCGCTGAAACATACTCTCGAACAGAAATAGAACTTTCTCCCGAGTGATACATAGTGCTTTATACTACACCTACGAGGAAAATAAAATACAATATTTAACGCAACGAAATAAATTGCCGCGCTTTTTTTTTCGTATTGCAGAATAAGGTTGCCATCCTCATTTCATTAAAAATAGAAAACCAAAAAAAAACCTCTCGCCTCTTTTCTCTAATTATTTGATATAAAACCTTTTTGAGATTTGAGGTTTGTATGTTTCCCGCCTCTTTTTTCTAATTATTTCATACAAGACCTTTTTGAGGTTTGACGTTTGTGTTTTTTTTTATGCTAGCCGGGCAGTAATGGATTTTCATACAACATTCCTGCCCTGCTTCGGAGGGCAGTAATGAAATTCCATATAACTTTTCCCGCCGCACATTTTTAAGGGAGAAATTACGAACTGTGTAACCCGTTTATGAACGAGTAATAAGACACTTTCCGAGTGGGTGTGGTATAAACACTATACCTACCCGTATTATTATCGTATATTGTCCTTTTCTGTCTCACTATACATATACTTAATCATTAATTATGTGAACAAAGTTGTATGTAGGAAATAACTTTTGTATTTATATAAGGAGACCTATAATTGGCTGTATTAATGTAACCCTTTAATATTAGTATTTTATTTTATCATAATGCTGTTGGTCTTCTAAATAAATTAATAAATTAATATTTTGCTTCTAGGTGCTTTGGTACTTTTCGAATAAGTAGTTTTTACAGATATTCATTTTAACTTACTAATGCGATTAATTTAACTTTCATGTTTGCGCGATGGAATTATACATAATAAGAAAGTGACTTTCTTAGGTAAAGACTTAGAATCGAGGCAGTGACCGAGTGGTGGCCAACAGAATGTTACCGATCTAGAGGCAGACCACTAGCCAGATAAATTGACGACGTGGCCAGGGTTGCTGGGAAGATGTGGATGAAAACAAATCAAAAAGTCTGGCGTAATGGAGAGACTATTACTCTGTTGAGTAATAGGCATCTCTCCATAACGCGACAGGGCTAAATAAGAAAGTAAAATTTACCTGTTTAATGTTTGAATGAACACTTTTTTTTTAATCTTGTCCAAGAAGGAGCAGATTATAAAATATTTTTCTTTTTCGATGTAGTTACACTGAAACATGTTCCGCTGTCAGGTTCACAAAAAATGTCACTGTCTCAAGTCTAAAGCGATTGCATACATCCCTCATCCGGACATCCTCCACACATAGCGCACATTAAAACATTCCTATCAACAAAAAAGCTACATCTACGTCTCTAATCTAACATCGTAATGTAACAAAGAAGCGACCGTTGACGCAGGGCAGGCGCAGGTGCCGGTTCACCTGTTGCGACCGTTAGCGATTCAGTGACGCAATGGGTGGGGTCCGGTCATGTTGAGTGCAGGTTCGGGGTTCGAATTGAATATGAAGAATATAATAACGTATATACCTCGCGCCAAACTTGATAGCCGCTGACTAGCGCACCACGTGACCTGCGCAGTATAAGATTTTGTATTGATTTTTGCTATTGCGCAGGTCACGTGGTCATAAAGTTTGGCGTTTGGCGTGAGTTATATAAGTATTCAATGGTGCAACACTGCCAACTAGTAGCAGGCTAGAGCATTTGGCGCGAGTTAGATTTTTAAGTAGTATCAGGCCTAGCGCACTCCGCACTGTAGGTACGAAGCTACAAGTACATAGCCGGACACCGACAGCGGGTCGCGCGTCGTTACACGTGCCGCGTCAGAAGATATAAGAGCTATGCGATAGGAAGAGAGGCGCTCTGTAGGTTAATATGACTAGTAGGTATGCAGCGCTACGCAAGCTGAATTGAATTTTATTGCGTCATAGCAAGAGTCGCTATTTCTTTAAATTTCTTTGTGGAGTGATGCTTCTGTCCCTTAGTATTCAGTGGTAGTATGTAGTAATTTTTAGAAATAAAGGCATTCGCTCATTAAAAAAATATATTAACAAGGAATTATTTAAGGCTGCAATCAAGCTTCAATTGAGTCAACACCTCCTCTGTCACACAACTTGTTTATGGCTTCTTATTTGCGATGATATAAAACGTAAAAAAAATTTATCAACAAAATAATAATATGAGCACATACGTCTATCTCTCTATTGACATCGTAATTACTGTAACAAACCAATAAAACTTCACATGCCATTCAACTAATTGAAATTTCGATATCCATTCACAAAGGTAAAGTTGTCTGCATAATAATATCAATAAAATGATACCTTGTCTTAATAAAAAAATATACGTATTTATGTATCCTTCTTGTACTTTTACAACTTAAGACCAGCTGAATTATACAATACATAACAAAATTAAATTAATTGTTAATATATTAGGTACAATTTTGAACTAAGAATACATTAAAGAGTAGGTAACTAAAATATAGTGTTTGAAAAGGTACAATAAAAAGAAACGAAGACTAAATAAAGGAAAAAGAAAGGTAACATTTTGGCCGATGGTGGTGTGTAGCCTCGGACACTGCTAGCTTCTAACAATTTCTTTTCTACTTAGTCTAGAAGTTTTGGAAAAACAGTGATGCCAATGGTTCAGAATCCAGCCGATACTTTCAATTCTGTACTAGTATACTCGTATCCCACTTCTTACTAACTAAACTACCACAAAAATAACTATTTTGACAAGGCAAGATCCACATATATAATGTAACCACATGTACTAAGGGTCGCGAGACAGGTGCTTTGCGCACGCGTCGACCGTTAGCAGTAGAAAGTGCGCGACCGCGCCGGCACGCGAATGAGGTGGCCACGAATTTGGGCAGAGCTTTTGGGATACCTCATCACACGTTCTAAGAAAAAGAATTATATCACAATAGATGATTTTCCGATGATTTTGATATCTCGATTTTTTTGAGAGAAAACAAAAAATAAAAGAAATAATTAGACTCCAAAATATAACTTTCAATAAGTTCTAGAGCAAGAGATCCTCTATTAAAATTCGAAACAAACTTTGTAAACGAAACATTGAGCGTTTTTTATTCATCATCAGCCCATCGCGTTCCCACTGCTGGTACTTGAGCTTTTCCTTGTAGAGAGAGTATGGGCCATAATCTACCACGCTAGCCCAATGCCGGTTGGTGGATGTCACAGATCCTTGAATTGTTGTGATTAATTCTTGGAAATGCCGGTTTCTTCTTGTGTTTTAGAGCGAGTGTTAAATCCGCACATAACCTAAGAAAGTAAGTGGTGCGGGACCAGCAGGATTCGAACTCGGGTGCGTTGGATCGAAAGTTGCATGTGCTCCTACTGAGCCACACTCGTTATTTAAAAAATATTTTTTTTTCATTATGCCAATATTAGTTAATTACAAACGAAAATAATAATAATAAAGAAAGTATCCAAAATAATTGCATATATTTACTTTATGGAAACCGTCCATTTTGACAGAATTTATAAAAAATGATAACTAAAACTAGTCCTAATCCAAAAAAAGTACCGCTTTAAGCTTTGTAAGAGTCAATTAATTCTACTCATCATCATCACAGCCCATCACGTTCCCACTGCTGGGACACGGGCCTTCTCTCAAAGAGAGAGAATGAGCCGCAATCCACCTCGCAGGCCTAGTGCGGGTTGGTGAATGTCACATGTCCTTGAATTTTTGTGGATATTTCTTGAATATGTTGGTTTCCTCACGATGTTTTCCTTCACCGTTTTTAGGGTGAGTGTGAAATCCGCTATTAAAAAAATAATTAATTCTTCTAATACCTATTTATAAGTCCAGTCTTCAATCAAACTCACGGCCACCCCACAAGCTTACCGAACATATTCATGTGATTAATGCCTTAAGGAAATTCAACGGCTGCTGTTGTTTTACCTACTTAGCAGCACGCCTCTAGTTTTTTTGGCTACTCTATAAATGTAGAGCAGTTGTTAATGTTAGAAACATTATGATGTGTTAGTTGCCGGAATTGTTGTGTGGATTTGAGAGATGAGTGTATGAGACTTGATGAGTTGTGATGAGGTGTTTGGTAGGTTCTTTGCTACGGTCTATCAGGGCAACTAGACACTTCAAAACCAAATTCATATGTTTTTTATTAGTTTGATATTCGGTATTGATTGATTCTTTTGATACCTTATTGAAATCATTATAGCAACAGGGTTCTAAATGTATACTTATTATTGATGCTTTTTTTTGTACTGAGCAACGAAATGAATATGTTGGTCGCCTGATGTTAAGCGCTACGCTTGCTCATAAGAATTACAGTGCCACAGAACTTTCAATACCATGAAATGCAGTGCTACGCAGTGCATCTCGTCAATCAAAGACATCAGATATTAAGTCTTATAAATATGGGCAGTAATTTCACTGGCTACAAGATGACTATAGATTTACATATTATAATACATTTTAATTATGTAAGTATAAGAATAATGATAAGTAAGTGGGATTTTCAAGGCTCATGGTTTCATAAACACAACACCCTAATACGTAACAAATACATGCGCTAGATGCAGTGCCAATCTTTATTACAAATAATTAAATATTAATTTAGGAATCCACAATCACCTTTTATTATTATAGGTACATTTAGTTAGAAGTAAATGCGGGTAGACGGGCATCCGCAATTAAATTCCGAACGGAAGGAAGTAGAAAACGGTTGGAGCAACGGACGAAAAGCTCTTTGTCTTGAACACATTTGTGATTACGTTGGTTATGTTACTTTTCATTAAAATTCTTGCAAGTCTTTTCTTTCCTAATAAAATACCAATTGAGATAGTTGTGTTAGGATGGAAGTTTGTTACTCAATCACGAATAAACTCCTCTAGAACCTCCGTTGGAATAGAACATAGGCTACTTTTTACCTCAGAAAACCAAGGGTGACACTGCGGGTTCAGCTAGTAAACAAATACATTTTACTCAAGTTGTATAACTGCCTTATTGTTCTAATCTTTACTAGTTCTACATGTAATTATGCAATACAGATGACATCAGATAAACGAGAATAATTCATTTTTTAAAATTTCCAAATAAAAGTAAAGAAGTTGATTCTAAAACTCCCCAACATAGGTGTCTCTCCGTGACAGGTATTCTTATTTTTTTCTACTCTTCTCAATAGCTGCTTATGTTTGGAAGAGTACCCTTTGTATATATCTAACTTAAATATACATATATGCTTCTTTCTCTTATTTTGTGATTTATCTCCAACTTGCTCTACAAAAATCGAGTTAAGTCCAAGACACGATCTCTTTTTATTTGAAACGCGGCGTAACAATTTTTTCCGTCAGCGCTCGTGCCAGGACCACAAAATTTCCGTTCGTCACCGTTCATTGGGTGATTTTTATTTAGGGATCTGCAATATCTGCTACCACTGACTTACAGATAACATAGATTTGAAATTATCCATAATAGATATACTTCTCATACTTTCCTTTTTAAGGGTTTAAGAACAAAAAAAATTTAAAATAAGAGCAAGCTGTTCATCATCACAGTTTCATTTTATAAAAAAGGGCTAGTAAAGGGCTAAGGGCTAGGGGCTAGGGCTTTTATAGATAATCATAAAATAGTATTATATTACTGTTAACCGAAGAAGAAAATATCTATAAATTGAATCTCACTTGATTTAATTCATAGACAAAAAGGGCTCGGTGATTATAAGATAGTATATTAGTGCTGACAAGTGGAAGTGAAGTGTAGGTAGCTTGGGAGCAGCAATAAAACACCGTCGCACATGAGAGCTCGTTTATTACTGAGTAAAGAATCGGTGTGCAGTCGCATACATATCATCTCCTTCCGCCTTAATTAGGAAACCTGACAACAATAGAAACCAGTGATATATATACAACATGGGTAGTAACATCATAATCTTATAAGATAACTTAATCCAATGTGCTGTGCACGCGTGGGTTCGTATCCCATCCTCGTCGCCAATAAAGTGTAGGTAGCTTGGAAGCAGCAATAAAACACCGTCGCACATGAGAGCTCGTTTATTACTGAGTAAAGAATCGGTGTGCAGTCGCATACATATCAGGAAGTCAATTCATGACCTGCATTTTATTCCGTTCTGTCTAGTACATATTGGTTTCTTCTGCATTTTTTCCTCTATTCGGTCCTCAAGCAATTGTATATAAACCTAAATTTCAGATGGTAGAACCTATACCAAATCAATCTACAGAACACTCAACGATTATCAAAGCTTTTTTTACCTAAAAAGTGTAAAAAGCCTGCAAGGTGCGCTCGACCGCGGTGAATCCGAACACGTGACACCGTGACGATGACGGGACGGGTGCAACACGACCCCGGTAAATCATGGGTCGCAAAAAATCGGATGAATTCCGGACGTAATTGGTGGTCAGATAGGTAAGGTGCGTTTTATATCTATCTTCTCTAACGGGCGTATTTCCGAAGCACTGGTAGAGTCACTTTTCGCATTTATTTTCAGCACTTAGATTTCAATTTGAGTATAGTAAAGAAATGGGTAAACATACTTACCTTTTTCAAAGTCAGTTACAATTTTTAACATATTTTATTTGTATCATGTATTTATGGCCTTTAAAAGTGCACTTTTTTGTCTATTTAATAAATATATTTGACTTTGACTTTATAAAGATCTTTGATCACATTTTATTTTAGCCCCCGACACAAAAAGCAAGGGTGTTTTAAGTTTGACCGCTATATGTGTGTCTGTCTGTGGCACCGTGGCTCTTAAACGGGTGAACCAATTTGGATGCGGTTGAAAGCAAGTTTTCCAGCGGTGGTTCTTAGATATGTTTTATTAAAAAAAAAATACCTACAAGATTGGACAAACATAAATACAGCACTAGTAATAAGGAAAAATTACAAGTGCCTTTGACTCGATTAACCAAAACATATAAACAAGGATGTAGTCTAAAACTTGATATGTACAATAAATTATCTCTTGATGTAACTAAATTACCTATCCTAGAGATTAAAGCAAGAATCAAAGCGTTCTTCGAAACACATCCCTTCTAAATTGTGACGAAATGCTGGAAGGCAGAATATTCATTTTAAAATCTCATATTAAAAATTTTAAGTAGATAATAATTAATTAATAAAATTTGTATAATAATGACATGCCTAATATAACGTACAATGTAATAAATTGAAATTGAAATATTTATCAAACGAACCTGATAAAAATTCTACGGTATAATTGTTGCCTTCAATAAAGATATTGAATTAAATTAAATAACGCATCATATACTACTTGCGCATACCCAACTATGTGATATAATCCACATATTATAGAAAAGTTGGCTAGAGAAAGTTATTTAAATTGTATATTTAAATATTATTTAAATACGCCGGGTGTATTAACGTACACAGTTATAATATTTTAAAGTAAAATTAATAATTATGTAGCGCATAACGTTCTATTTAAAATGTAAGTTTAGAATCCCCCTAAAAGCCTTAAAAACGTTCTTTACTATTCCTGTTAATTGCCGCAAAAAACGGATACTTATCAAAGAATAAATAAAATAACCAATAGTGCATCAATACACCTTATGGTCCATTGAACATGTGGCGCCCATATGTTAGCTCTAATGATACATACATATTCATATTCTGTAGTTTTCCTTATAACACCTTTCGTGTTTTTTGCTTCCACCCTTTCGGTAGTACCAGACAGGAGATCAATTAGGTTCTTTGTGTTATTGTGATTGAAGACAGATTAGGCAGGTTCATTGTGATATTGTAGAACACGTTAGCTGCCAATTGATGTTTTCAAAGGCGTTTTTGTCAGGTTTCGCTGAGAAAGTTGTTGCTATAGTTGTTAATTTAATTTAGTAGTTTTTTGTTGGAATCATTAAATTAGTCATCATTAATTTTATGCTTTTGTAATCGACATAATCTTGATACTTTTCTATTTTTTTAAAAGAACCCCATCCGATCTAAAGTTATTGTTCACATTCTACGTTGACCAAGAACCTTCATCAATTTGAAACTCATTTAATCAAAATGTTTCTAAGATTTCAATAAGTGTGATTTCTATATTACTCAATAACCCGAATTGATATTGTACTGCAGCAATGCTAACCACAGCTTTTATAAACTAACAGGAAATTGATGTAGCAAAAAATCTAAATCCGATTCACATTTAAGTTGCTACCGATTCAATACGCGGCATCAAAACCATCACGAGTAAAATAAAGAAGCTTTTAAGTCGATATACAACGATGTTTTACTTCCGTCACGTTTGGTTTGGCTCCATAGAAGAGCGTCGATTTAGGTCGAAGTAATCAAAGTTGCAGTTCGCAACATAATGAAATGCATTGAAAAGTGGCTGCTTTCTTGCTGTAAATCGTCGAATCGTGTGAATAAGCCACGCCCTCGAACGCTGCAGTTGCCGGTCAATAATTATTTTATTAATATACAACACCTTTTCGCCCATTTTCTTCATGTGATTTATTGGTAAATTTTAATTAAATAAAGCTCGAGTGGTAGCAATCGTTGGTTTAATTATGAATTTGCTGCAGCATTTAGTTGGTTGTTAATTAAATAGTATGTAATTATAGTCATGTTTCCATTTATCTGTAATGTTGATGAATGCATGAAGTAATCTAATAAAAAAGCCGATTTACATAAATAATATTATAATATTATGTAACGAGCTATATTATTTCGCCAATATGTAATCAAGTAACACAAAAAGTTCTTCTTCTTATATTCTTTATCGTACAAAGGCGAGCTTAACCCTAAGAAAAACTTTCTTCCAGCAAAACCTTGAGGAAAGAGAACTGTCACTTGAGCAAATAGGTTTCCGTGAAGTTATCAGTATTCAAATCGTCAGAACTTATTTATTAAATCTACTACCTACTTAAACATATGAGTTTGAATCCCGACTAAGCTTTGTACCAATATTTACATAATTTCTATAAAAACGGTGAAAAATACCATCCTGAGGAAACTCGCTTACGCGTTTCAGACTCCAGCCACTGTTATAATACCACCAACGAAAAAAAAAAACCAAGCGGTTCCTCAAATGTTTGAATCATCCGGGAGATGAATCTGAGCAGTCACTCAACTCCGTCTTCCTCTAGAATCTATCTGCTCCAACTTCCACCCCATCGTCGCTTGATAACAAGCAGCATGTAGATATAAAGCCATACCGGCCAAAGATCATGCAAGATAAATTAGCTGAGAGCAAGTGTGGCTCAGCGGGGACTCGTGCGCTTTTCGATCCGACGCACCTGGGTTCGAATCCCGACTCGGCCCTGACTTATAGTTAAGTGCAGATTTTGCACGCTCGCTCTAAAACGGTGAAGGAAAACATCGTGATTAAACCCGCTTACGCGCATTGAAGTGGTAGGCTCTGGCCGTGGTTGTATTACCACCCACGGAACAAAGCCATGCCATCAAACGACCTAGTCGTGTTTCGGGATGATGTTCGGTGAACCATCGGGGAGACGGGTCTGAGCAGCCGCTCAACTGCCGTCTCTCTCTAGATCTATGTGCTTCATCTTAGGCCACATCATCGCTTCACATCAGGCGAGATAGTGGCCAAACATGGATCTATTAAGCGTAAAAAAAAAATCTTGTCATTTATTGATAAATGCGAGTGTCTGCATCCTTCTTCCTATTTCTTCTTTCTTTTTTAGTCAAACTTTAACAATTGACTGGTGTAGGCCTCCTTTAAATTTCTCTATTTTTCACGGGTTTATGCAGTGAGAGTCCAGAGTTACTGCCCGCTACTTTTTTGATGTCATCTTTTTGTCTCATCTGTGGTCTGGTCTTTTGTGACAATACGATCTCCACTCCAACGGTATTTTACACCAAGAATCTTGTTTCCGGGCAATGTGTCCTACCTACTTCCACTTTTTGGCCGTTCTTTTGCCTATATCTGTTACCATGCTTTTACATTTGAGCCGCTTATTTGTTTTTCTGTCCCTCAGTGTTATGCCTACCAATTTCCTTTCCATCGTACTTTGGGTTACTTGTAACTTGTGGGTTTACTTTCTATAATATAAAAGTATATATGTGTGGACTTGTATAAGTTTTATCACTTAGATCTTTGTTAGGGCTGAACAGACATTGATGAAACTTCGTATGAAAGGTTCTTTAGTTGCTGCTATAGGAATCTAGATTATATAGTCAAAATTGGTAGTTGATTCTTTAATAATAAATCAGCTTAGAAAGCTTTTCATCTAGATTATAAAGTGAAAATGGAAAATTGATTTTTGGATAATAAATCAGCTTAGAAAGCTTTTTTTGCTTATATTGATTTGTCATAGATGAAAGTTTCGTATTAATTAGTCTCAGTAAATAGCATAAACCGAAATTACCTTATAAAAGGTGTTTATATAAATATATAAATAAAAAATAAATTAAAAAGTTAAAAAAATAGTGTTAATTTAAATGTGACGTTTCGTAAATTCCATCAGACAAGCTTACGGTATTACCGGTGATCGATTTCATTTGAAAATAACTTTAATTACTGAAACTCACTATGGAGGTATCAGCAGTTAATTAACTCCAGACGTTATTCACACAATTGCGTTATGTGACCTCGAAATATGAAACGTTGACAATATGAAGGTTACAAATTAAATGGTGCACCTTAATTTTATTATAACCTTTCAAAACATTGGCAGTTTGATTTTATGCACCACAACTATTCTTATTTCTTTTTAATTTATTAACTTATTCATTAAAACAATAAATTGCTATCTAAGTGTAGTTGTAAATGACACTGCACTCATCAACATTAAATATGAGCTTTCTAAGTGGCTTAGTACTTTTTCTGAGGGTAGACTAATTTTATCTTACCTAATTTGGGTTTCATTCGGTTATAATAACTACGATATTGCATAATTTGCCCATCAACAAGAAAACACTCGTCAATAAAGTTTTTTTTTTTATTGTGGCTGCTTTTCTAGAATTGCCTTTAATCTTTTTTTGTTTGGCGTACCTGTTGGTTTGAAATGTGTCTTTGCGTTTTTTCTGTCCCTTGCTTCTTTTATTTTTACGACTTGCACTTGTAATTTTTTCATCTCAAAGAGATAAGTTACTGATGACATTTTATATTGCGACTAAAGTGCTGTCGCCTACGCTATTAAACCGGCCGTCTAAATGCTCTGGTTATCGAACCATGAGATATTGATTTATTAGTTTACTTTGAGATGAAGTAAATTAAAGCCGGGAATAGTTAAAGTTAATGAGAGACATTCAGTGAAGTGACAGTGCTGCACGTCAGTACTCTAATAGAGTTATACATACATAGTATTGGTACTTAGAGAGATTGTCGCTGGTACTAGCGTAAGCCTTACTTTGTTACAGTGGTAGAGTCATTGTGATAATTTGACGTTCATAAGAGCGTCTGTGATGCCAAAAATGAATAAAGAGATTTTGACTTTGACTTTGTTTAAAAAGCTATTGAAGTCAACTTATCTGACAGTCGCTGCTAAATAAGATCTCTAAAATAAAAACATGCCTAACGATCACATAAATACCTTGGTACCTACTAGGATTTCTTGTATCAAGGAAAGCAGGAACTACGAGAACCATGGTCCCACAACACTAGACACGAAACAAATTCTTGCATTATTTTCGTGCACAAAGATTTGTCCTGTAGCGTAAATCGAACTCTCAACCTCCGAGGTATATGAGATATTATGAGCTCACTCGCCCAACTACTACACCACAGAGGCCCTGACAATGTTTTCTGTAATAAGGTGAGAACCTGCAAGATATCGGACCCTGGTATGTAGGTACGTAGGTACTGATAGTAGGAAAACAAAGGCAATACAATACAATACAATAATACTTTATTAAAATATAATACTAAATACACAGGAAAATCAATAGTCAACATAGTCAATAAACAGTGGGTACAGGCCTTATCGCTATGTGCAATTTCTTATAGACAACCTAAAACTAGGCTGGCTTAAAACGATAAAAATAAAATTATCGCCTGCCAGTTTACCAATAACACAAGATTTAGGATTAACTGACCCAAAATTATTTACTGGGGCATACAAGATAAAATAAAGCTTGTTAAGGTGTCATCCTCATCATTATTTGCGATAGAAAATGGACGAGACACAAAAATGGTACAAGGAATGACTTAATACTTTTTAGCGATAATTCCAGTCTTCCGCCGTAAAACAAATATGGTAGGGTGCGGCTACGTTTTAAGCAAAAGGTATATCACAATATAAATATTTCTAGACATATCTTAAAAACAATTATCTGCCTATCTATAACAAAATCAACAATGTTATTAAGAAAGTCGATTACGGTAACGGAACATAAAGACCACCCAATTTATAAATTGATTGAGACAACAACTAGCATCTCTAGATGAGGCATTGTTGTAATTAATCAATTATTTCTTCAAGCATCATTTATATCTTGAGCAAACTTTCGTTTATTTTGAACTTATAATAACTTATCTTATATATCTTTGTATGAATAATTAAGTGACGAGACGAGCAGGTTGTTCCCCTGATGGTAAGCAACACGCCTGCCCTTAACTTTTGCAGCACCACCCAGAACTCTGTTTTGTAAAATCCTGCGCGGCACTGCGCCCCTATCTGCCTGTCTACCTGAGACAGTTAGCTCAGAAATAGCATAATAATATATAATAATCTCATAATGCCCAGAAATTTCGCTGGCTACAATACCTTTCAATAGCTAAGGAAAAGCTACCGGAACACACTAATGCTAGCGAACTACTGCGGCGAAATAACTATCAAAATGGCAAAAGCCGTCTAAGTTGGTAACCCAGACGGCTCTTCACATACGAAAAACTTACCACCTAAAAGAAGGTAGAGGGAACGGCACGCTGAAATTTTCATACATAAAGAGAAAACGTTTTTCTACCCCTAAACATTAATCGATGAAATTTGGACATGTAAGAGCGTTATCATTATTGAGGTTTGTAAGTTTTTATTTTTTTGATAATTCCTATAGAATTTGAATAAATGGACCCAAAAACCTCTATATTTACTCGATTTTTTTTTAATGTTTGGAAACTGTTTACTTTAAAAATAGACATAAACTTAGAAAAAGGAAAACCTACAAACCTAGTTTATTCTCCATTTAAGAAAATTACCAAATTTGGTTGAAACGTTTTCTCCCGAAACGCTAATTTTAACAAACATTTGAAGTTGATGCGAATTTAGTTAAATTATTATTATTATTATTTAGTTACATTATTTAATTTAATTTACGCATTTTCTGCGAGACCGTAAACCATTATTAAAATATTTAGTGCTCGATGGCCGCGGCTGTGCCATATCCTCTTAAGTCGAAAAAAAAACTAGGTCTTAGAATAGCAAACAATGGTCCTTCTGTCAATATTTTAATCTGGAGATGTCTGGTGTATCTGTTTGCTAGTTACTTCTTTAGACAATTTTAATAAATGTCTGAGAGCTACAGAAAAAAAATACATTAATCAAACAGATAAACATGTATTACCTTGTGACAGGATGAAAATGGAGGAAAATATCTTATGCTTATCATTGAAAATATCCAAATCCTCGAAATAAACACAATCTTATGTCAATAAGATATGTGAATTAAATCAATAAGATATGTGTGTTAATGAAATAATTCTTACTTAGATATGGGGAACTAGGGCATGCGTATTTTTAGCCTCGCTTTATCTATCCATGTTTTAATTATAATTGGCCATCATAGTAATTTTACGGGAGTAATCCAATTGATTCCGATTAATAATGTTGATTCATCAAAGTGTGCCGATACTAAATTAATTAACGAAGAGTTTTCTAAATCACTTGAACGTTTATCGGTAATTATAGCGGCCACTAACGATTTCGGCTCGTGCAGTATATCTAAATTAATTTAATGTTTATTAATAATAGAGGTATATTTCTATCTTCAAACCCTACTTCATCAATGCATTGATTCTGGAAAGCCTCAGTGATGTCAGTTGGCTAGGTAAGCTCAAAAATCACTTATTCCAGAGCTTGCGGATTCGATTCCCGCTACAGGGCAAATGTTTGTGCACAGAAAAAGTGTTGTGGGACCTCCGGTACCATAGTCAAGGGTAGTTTCTGTTCCCATAGATACAGATAATCTTAGTTAAAGACAAGATCGAGCGAGTGTGGCTCAATGGGAGCTCGTGCGACTTTCGATCCGACGCACCCGAGTTCGAATCCCGCTGGCCCCGCACCACTGACTTTCTTAAGTTATGTGCGGATTTAACACTCGCTCCAAAAACGGTGAAGGAAAACATCGTGAGGAAACCGGCATGTCCAAGAATTTTTCACAAAAAGTCAAGGAGATGTGACATCCACCAACCCGCACTGGGCCAGCATGGTGGATTATGGCCCATTCTCTCTCTATGAGAGAAGACCCGTGTCCCAGCAGTGGGAACATGATGGGCTGATGATGAAAGACAAGATCTATTTACGTGATCGTTAGGCGTTATTACTATTATTATTCACATTTTTCTATAAACAAGTCATACATTATTATTTCATACTAAAACCTAAACATAGTGTGCCACCGGCAGCAAGCCAGGGCCCAAACTACCGGTGGTTGGAATCTCCTGACTATACGTGCCGTGTCAAAGAGTACTGTCCTGCATGTGATCCAACCATCTAGCGAAAGCCTCTTGAGATGTTGGTCAAAGATCTTCGCTATAAGGCCGTTCGCCCAAAACAGCTATCGGGACAATGTCAAGTCAACACCTCACATAGCGGTTACGGTATACGGTACGGTAAAAATATTTATATTAATTATGTATAAAGAATATTTAGACTAACAACATTAAAGATAATTTTTTTTGCAGATGTATTAATTATACCTAAAAATATTTCAAACTATCTCTATGAGTTTCAGAATCTGTAGGACTCTTTCAAAATCAAAGCACAGAACAGTACTTGTTCATGACTGCAGAATAAACATTTTATATAAAAAAGGGCTCAATAGTAAACCAAGTGACACTTCGTAGTTTTTCGTGTCTGTAGCCATTAGGCATTCTCTCCATATAAATACGTTTGAAACTAATCCGTTGACAGTGGCTGTATCGTAAACCACAAGTAACAATATTTTACAAACGGAATCAAATTTATTCCTCCATGTGGACGGGCGTGGTGGCCACAATATTGTTGGATCTCACCTGCCATTTGGCCAAGGTGCTGTGGTCTAAGTTCACATAGAACGACAATTTGAATTTTGTATAAATACTCATTATTCATTTTCAAAGATAAACAATCATACTAGTTTAATTTTGTAAAGCTACCTAAATCCATCTCACGTTTGTTTCTAAAGTCGGAAGACCTCCAGATGCATATTTTAAAGAAGATTGCTTGCTAGACGGTTTAATGAATGACTATAGAATTAATATCAGTGGCAAGGAAGCCAGCAGACCCACGACGTTCAAATCGTGCGAGCTCCAGATTCGAACAGGACTTCAGTCGACGTTCCTGATTCAAGACTTTTTGGCCAGAAGGTGTATCGTCTAGCGGTGCTTTATTTTTTATCAATTATACGTATCACAATTTAGTCTATAAGATATACATTAAATGGGTCTATGTTAATTTTACTTTAATGTATTTGAATATTGCCTGAAATAAAGGAGGTTGCGTGTGAGTAATTTTAACGTACGTATTAGACTTCTCACATTTTTCTTTCCACCAAGATTGTGAAAGCTTTTATATCTATTTCAAGTAACTTCAAAAAACTAAATAAATCACAAAGAAAATGAAGATTCTGTCACCTAAGGAATACAATATAGTAACGAAGGAAAGCTTATGAATTGTCCCAAACAACAAGCCCGCAGGCAGACAACACCTGAGCTGATCTATAGCTACAACGGTACTGCGGGCCAAATTGTTGCTTGCAATAGTGTAGTTTAAATAATAAATGCAAACGCACAGTTTTGCTACTTGCTAGTAATAATATATGTTCTAACTGGTAAGGCTAACGAGCTGTTTATTTTTTGTCTGGAACCTACATTTGTTTGGAAGCACAAAAAATAATAAAAGGAAAAAATACATGGCGATAATGATAAGGAAGCTTTATCTGAATGAAATTATAGACATGCAAATACAACCCCTACAGCAAAAACTAGACACTACAAACCATGAAGAAAACGCCCAAATTTTATATCTTGCCTCATTTACAAACAATTGTCTCAATCATTCAATTCATAAACAATATGGTGAGATAAACTGTAACTGCGTAAATAGAAACGCAACCGACAGTATAGGTAGGATTCGGGAGTGGTATTATCCTAAAAACCGAACATAGTCATGTCATCAAGTGACTTAGTCGTTTTTCGGGATGATGCCTACGTGCTCTATATTCGACCACGTCACCGTTTAACTTCTGTCGAGATAGTGGCTATAGATATAAGCACAATTCTTTTTACCATATTTATATTCCTATTTATAAATTATATATGTAATTTTAGAGCTGTAGTCGTATTTTTATACGTTGGTAATTAGCATTAAGCAAAGAAATGATATTTATTACAGACCACTCCTTATAAGTATTCTCTTGAAGACTTAAATTCAAATTAAACCATACATTCCACATTATGAATGAGTCCAGTAATGAGATCATCAATGAATGTTCTACTATTCCCGTTTATATTACAAACATTTGTCACTTTGTGAATACCATTGCCAAAAAAAAGATATCAATCATATCTTTAGTTGTTTTTGTAGTGGCTACTCCTTCAGTCATCACTACCGTGCTTAATGTATTTCCATGAATCATTTCTATGGCTGCTCCTCGTTTAGTCGTCACCACTGTTCTTAATTTGTTATTTATATCTCTCCGCTTGTCTTCAGTAGATTTGCGAGCAATCACCTCTGCGCTCGTACCATCGCATCGCCTTTATTTAAACCACCATCTGTTCAAGTAGTTACATAAAAAAAGGTAATAAATAGTCGCCGAAATCAGCTCCCAGCTATTACGGTAAACCGGCAATTCGGTACGAGATACCGATTTTTTTATTATTCACAATGAATAGTTATTACACGTAGATGAAAGCCGATATTTGCCGGTTGCGCACGCGCCGCCTCAAGAACGTTAGAATTATTTAGGAATGCAGTGCAGATGCTATCTCAATGTAAAAGTTTGGTGTTATTCAATTTATTGGTCTGTTATATTTTATGGCCGTTATGGAAAAAGGCAATTTAAAATTTTAGTATGTGATTTGATTTACCTGTATAATTTCTTAGTCATTAAGGTGGGTTCAATATTTGCGCCAGATTAATATTGATTCCGATTAAATTCAGCACTTCGCACGAGTTGTTTAATATTGGTTCAATAAAATAATAAACTGATGCAATTCAAGCACGGTTTAAAATAATATTTTAAGAATTTCGTTACTATATTGAGGGCAATCTATAAAACAAGGTAATTTCCGAAATCCTTACTGACCATCCCCACTGCGATTACTACGGGGATTTCGGGAATACTAATGTCCCTAACAATAATAAATAATATTAAAAGCTATATAATTACAAACTTAGCACCTACTACTCGTACTTGACTCTCTACCAAATGCCCGTTGTGAAATATATTTAATGAATATTTGAATATATTTAATCAAATGTGATGACATAAACGCTTAATTTTCCAGAACTTATATCTCTTGAATAAAATAATATCTAACCTACCAAATGCTTTACAAAGAACTAAAGTACTAGAAGTAGTCTATTGAATCTACTTCGTTAAAACAATACTGATTTACCAAAAACTTTTCCTCCAAAACGAAACCGTGTCGAATTGAGCCAAACATTTTCGTAACATATCAACAATTTTAATTGAGCCAATACCGTTTCTCTGTTTTAGTTTTAATTGGTAACTGCTCTAAATTATTGCCTACGTCTTTATTGCTCACCAACATCATAAATAAGGAAAAAAATAAAGTCTTCATTCTGTGGTGAAATTTCTATGGACCTTTGCCTAATTCGAGCTATCAGAGCGTTGTTTCGAGAGTATTAATAAATTGCTGCCTCTAGCAATACAAAGTGACCGGATATTGTACACTACTTCCTATTTTCATTCAACTTTCATCTGTAAATCCCTCACATCAAGGTTTAAATTTGGGGGATCAGAGTTTTGATTTGCATTCACAAATTCATTGACCAAAATTAAGGTAGTTTCCGATTACTAAGAGCAATAACAATATCGCTCGGAGGCAAGTAATGTCTTGTTCATTATTAGGTGCTTCCTCCAAATTTTATTACGGGTTTTGGAAGTTACTTATATATAACTAATAGTTGGCTTGTGGCTGTGCTTGTGTCTCTATTCTTTTGACTAATGGTCTATAGCCGACATAAATAGTGCATAAAAGTTATTATTAGAAATATTCTTATCAGCAACATCAAATACAACATTTACAAAATAAAAATATGATATGACACAAGTGATAATAATTTTAATAGGATAACGTATTATTATTTTGCAATATATTTGACGATACTTGTTTCGTTTTTATCGCTGATTTTACTCACAACATTAAGTATATCTCTCTTGTTTCTCTTTTTTGATCCTCTCATTCAAAATCAATTGTGCACGTACGAAATCCCATCCATCGTTAATATAACAAACATTTCATTTCATTCCATAACCAACAGAAGCTGTATCGAAGACTAATAACCACCCTCAGCTTGCATCTCCTCTCAGTTTGGACTCTATCAGTTTGATTCAAAGTTAAGATTTGGTTGATCAGCTTTTTAAAGAATAATAACTACCCTAGCATCACATCTTTTCTAATCTTAGACTCTATAAGGGCATTATCAAGGTTGGAATTTGATTGATCGGTTCTTAAGGAAGGTGTTCGACAAACAGGCACGTCTTATAATTTGATGTGGCCAGCAAATTGCATATGATGATGAAGGGAACCTCGGTGGCTGTCACGTAACGTCATAATGAATCCCTCCCAATAATTATAGCCGGGTAATATCCTGGGCAGAGACGGGTTAAGGTAACAGGTGCATTACTTGTGCAAGGTGGTGGAGCAATAACGGGTTAGGTCCGGAAACCATATGGTTTATTGGACTTTACCGATGTTACTATACTATTTTCTGAGTCTGATAATAAAACTATTTTGAAACGTCCAATATCAAAACAATTCTAAACTATTTATCAGGTTTGTTACTCAATAACTACGTAACTTTACACTATGATAATTTAGAAAACATTTCATAATTGCTGAGATAATTATAGTTTCACTCCAGTTCCTCCAAATATGGTACCTCTACTATAATGTAACGCCGTCTCTGTGAATAGAACAATAGTTTTAAGTAGCCTTCAAGTTGGTTGGTTCAGGTTTGGTGTTAAGGTTGGGTGAAAAGGGGAATATGAAGGCATAAGAAGGAAAACAAGAATTATTATTATTACTGCACATTACGGATATCATTTGAGGAGGGCTTATAGAGGAAGCATAATATACAGCATTAATCATCGTCAGCCTGTCGCAGTCCACTGCTGGACATAGGCCTCTCCAACTGCACGCCATTGAGCGTGATCCCCGGCTACTCTTATCCAGCTGCTACCAGCTACCCTGCGAAGATCGTCGCTCCACCTAGACGGAGGGCGTTTACGTTTGCCAATCCGTGGTCTCCACTCAAGAACTTGATCGGTTCTACAGCTAATATAGCCGGCCAATTGCCACTTCAACTGGTTAATCCTATGACCTATGTCGGTGACTATGGTTTTCTGTCGAATTACTTCGTTCCGGATACGATCTTTCAGAGAAACTCCAAGCATAGCTCTTTCCATAGCTCCCTGAGCGACTTTAAATTTGTGAATTAGCCGTACCGCGAGTGTCCACGATTCGGTCCGTAGGTCATGACAGGTAGGACACACTGATTGAAGACTTTTGCCTTTAGGCTTTGTGGGATAGGCAGCGAAAATACTCGACGTAGTTTCCCAAACGCATTGGTACAAACCCTTAATAATAAGTTTGTTGAGGTACTCTATCGATACCCCTCTTCATTTCTCAATCAGTCCCTGCCAATCAAGAACTCGTTCTGTCTGAGCCTCCATTCACATACGGTTTGATAACGTACTCTGATATTGAATAGATGGTATCGATAGATCTATTTGTGATTAGCAATAGCGGATGCTTAGATGGTAAAGTAGCAATTGGTAGTGTTTTTTTGTGTTGGTCGTTAAGAAATGTGTCGGTAATTTTGCGCAACGCTTTGTTATAATGTTTGATGTTGTTGAAGTTCTTTGTAGATGGCTGATTTATTGTGTTCTGGTTAAAGTTTGTGGTTGATATTTTTTGTTGCAGCTATAAAAAGAAGCTCAAAGCATTCATAAAAAGCAAACTCATGAAAGTATACGATAGCAACAATGAATGTATACCTGGTACACGCGGGTTTCAGTAGTCCTCGCTCAGTGGGAATTGAATCTGTGAGTTCGGATCGCTAACGTCCAAACCGCTTCATTGGCAAATATCAATAAATTGAAGGAGTAAATCATCTAGGTGAATAAACTTAGATAATCGTCCTTTTTTAGACTTGTAACGAAATCAACTCTCGGGACTGAAGGGTAGTAGAAGAATGGTTGTGATGGTTCAGCGATAGTCGGCTGGATCGTTTGGACTATCTACAGGCCTTTAATGGCCATCAGCTTGTCCAATTGTACAACAAAAAATTTAAGCAATGAAATTAAATTTAAGCAATAATAAATCATATAAGTAGTTAAATTAGTTAAGTAAGTAGTGTGTAGTAATAAAGGTAAGTAAAAAAGAAATTTTAAAATGTCGATGTGATAGGTACTATTTTTGAGTTTTCTCGTGACTGCGATCAATGCAATTTGATAGAAACGTCGAGGTTAGTCGAAATATTATTTTGATAAATACGTTTGTGCGAGTTGACCTGATATATTCTAAACATTATAAATGTGATGACCAGAGAACTATTGGTATTACTGATGATGAAGTTTAATTATACTAAAATACAGCAGCTGAAATGAGCTGTTAACGACAAACATTGATATTCATATTGCGCACTTCATCCTCCACAATAAACATCAGACCTGTTCCTAAAAACGCGTCCACTTAAGTTTGCATGAGACGAACTCATACATATAAATTGGCGAATTTTATAAAGTACACTGACCATCGCGTGCATTATGGTAATGACGTAATAACGTGATGGAGGCTCCCGAGTACGGATGCGAAATCCCCTATATTTTTGAAAATTGTATCCTAAGGTTTCAACGATTTTTTAATAACATAAAAATTTATAAGGTGCTTTACTCTTGACCGGAAATCTGAATCATCTACACCATACCAATGAAATAGGATAACAGAAAAAGGAAAAAAATCAAGTGGTTTTTTGGTCAAACTTTGCAATCAACGACGTTGGCAGACTCTGGATGAAGGTTAGCAGTTTGTAGTATTATAAATCCAACCTCCAATTACTAGCAGAACAACTTTATTCCCACGTCTCCATACAACGACCGATCAAGAAGGAATGACTCACAAGAGCCCGTTACACTTTTATGTTTAAAATATATTTAATTTATATATATTTAATTTTATTCAATAATACTATGACATAAGTCTCAAACACTACATTTTAACTGAATAATTATTTACAGCTTTTCCTATTTATTTTATAAATAAATAAAACGAAAACCTCATTATTTCTGGAGCTGCTATGTTCTTATAATATTGGCTTTTCAAATTGGAAACCACAAACACAATATTTCAAAAGTTCAATTTAGAATAAATTTTGGTTATGATTTCTAACAGTAGATATTCCTAGTAAGAAGTCGTAATTATTATTTATGTACGTTATCGATGGGCGTTATCATGCTTATAATGCGGAAGATATAATTTGCCAATCCCATCGGTGATCTTTCTCATATCTTTCGACAATCCTTTTTTATTTTGAAACAACAACCAAGCATCAAAAATGGAATGAAATGAAATGAAATAACTCTTTATTGAAACACACACACATAAAATTAATAATAATAAAAACAACTTAACGAAAGTGTAATAATTGGCGGTCTTATCGCTAATCTCTTCCAGACAACCGTGCAGGGAGAGGAATAACGCAAAAATAATGTCAAAGTCAAAGTCAAATATCATTTATTAAATAGGCACAAAAGTGCACTTTTAAAGGTCATAAACACATGATACAAATAACATATGTTAAAAATTGTAACTCATGTTAACATGACTTTGAAAAAAAGGTAAGTAAATTTACCCATTTCTTTCCTATACTCAAATTGAAGTCTGAGTGCTGAAAAGAAATGCGAAAACTGACTCTACTAGTGCTTCGGAAATACGCCCGCCAGAGAAGATAGGACCAAGAAACTTTGCGGGGATGTCTTTTTTTCAGCACAATTACGTATAAATTAGAATTAACAGAATGTCAAACAAGAAATGCTAGTGAGAGGTCCCATAGTCATAGTATCAGTAACAGAAAAGTGTTAATAAAATATGTAATATATGACAGTAGCAGTAGGAGTGACTAGAACAGACTAATCCCCGCAAGCAGCACCCGTTCGCGAGTATGTCTTGTGGACCAGCCATCACCCCCCTCAACCATATTGGATAATATAATAAATAGATTCTTATGTACATCTCAAACAATTATCCTATCTAAAAGCAATCCAATCCGCTTAATTGCCGTTAAAATTAATACTGATTAAGACCGAAACGTCTTTAAAACTCTCATTAGGTCATAAACGGACTTATCATGGGACCATTAACCGACAACGAACGCGAAGGGAGGTTTATGAGTTTTACTACACGAAATCATTGGCGGCCATTTTGGACAATCTGCCTTCGATTTACAGCCAATTAGCTCAATAAATACAGGGGCTTGCCTGTAACGTAGGCAGAGTGGCGTGGGGCCAGGAAACTTATGCTTTCCGCTATTAATGTCGCGCTTGAGTATAAACAACCTTTATTTAAATAGAGGAACCAGTAGCAGTACTGTTTTAATTTAATCATACTATTATTTTAGCGTAGTGTAGGACGCCCACCGGCCAAATGGAGTGACGACCTGCGAAAGGTAGCCGGAAGAAACTGGATGAGAAGAGCCGAATACCGGGCTCAGTGGCGTTCATTAGGAGAGGCCTATGTCCAGCAGTGGACGACTACGGGCTGATGATGATGATGAATATTTTAAATACAAAAGTGTGTAAGGATGGATTAATAGTGATGTATTTTTTTATAAGTATTAAATATTTTAGAGCAGTTGGAAAGCATTGGAAGGTTTACACGTAAAGAACAAGATTTTTGTTGAAAAGTATAATGCGAGCTTTTAACCCGGTTCAATCTGAGTATGAGAAAGAAAAGGATAGTGTTGAAGCAAAATATAATCTCATTGCATGATATGACAGTGAATTATTCTTTTTTGGTTTAAAAAGGAAGAAAATGGTTTTTCTTCTTGGCTGTCAGATGTTATTATCCTTGAATTATTTTATGTTATATGTGTTTTGTTTACCGATTATTCCAGTGTGATTTGTGATAATTCTACAATAATAAATTCATGTGCTTTCCTTGCTTTTTGTATACTGCGTTTTTTATGAATACCCTGCGTTGGGGACTGATGAGTCATGAGAGACTCCAGTTTGCCTAACAGGTAGACATGCATACCTTTTTTCAAAGTCAAGATATCTTATGTTACAGTTTTTAACGTATTTTGATTGATTTGTGCTATGTGTATTTGAATTTTAAAAGAGCAGTTTTTGTGCCTGTTTAATAAAAGTCTTTTGACTTGACTTAAAAAAATCGTAATCGGAACCGCAAGCAGATTAAAATGAGCCCAAACACTAGTAGTTTGCGATTATCTGTCAAGGAGTTCAATTGCCCATCTTCCGTCTCCATCATCAGATCGCCGAGGCCGACCTAGATATGACGGCGAGTCGATCTAGACGCGCACCAAGAAAATTGGTATGAGATGGCGCAGGAACGAGACAGCTGGAAGGAATTGAGGGAGGCCTTTGCCCAGTAGTAGGACTGTATACTATAGGAAAAAATATGACTACCTAACAACTACAGAACGGAATATGGTGAATATGGGTTAATTTTGTAACTAGATAAGTAGTTTAGATCCTGTAATCTACATACATAGGGCACTTTTTATCTTAGAAAATCATCCACGCGGGTAAAACCGCAGAGCGTCGCTAACACGGAATGCATTAAACTATGTTTTTAATTGCCATATAACATGGAAAATGTACGTATTTAAAAAAAAAGTTATACTAATCAAGATTTTCAAAAAAATGTTGACTATCTCCTACTTAATGGCCTGACTTTATGAATAGGCAGTAAAACTAATCAAATGCAAGCCGAATTGACGAATACCGGCCGTTTATGGGAAACTCGAGCGGACACAAAACAACAGCATCTAATTGAACATAAAATATAATTATTGATACGTCGTTATAGTTTCGAACTGCTGCTTGCTTTACTTACGACCTCAGGGTGACAATCGTTTAATTATAGTGCAAACGAAACTGCTGATAGACACTGATAAAATTGGCACTAACACTGCCAATTTAAAGTGATAAACCTTATAAAGAAAGAAAGAAAGAAAGAAAGAAAGAAAGAAAGAAAGAAAGAAAGAAAGAAAGAAAGAAAAAAAGAATGAAAGAAACAATTTATTTTGAAAAACCTGCACACAACAAACAACGCACACACAAGTGCAAAAGGACAGAATAATACTAAGCCTAATGTCAAAGCAGTGTCCTTGAACCCATCATATAAACGCTTTTCTTGTTCTTTTTTTTCTTCTTAGGGAGTCGATCCTTTTGTTAGATATTGTGAACCAGTACTTCAATTAATTAAATTATGAATAAAATATCCAAATATATAATCGTAGATATAAATCAATAGTAGCGAGTCGAGAATCACGTGATAATAATAATAAAATAATAAAGACTAGGACTTGTTAGAACACATCCAACCGTAATTAAATCAAACATTACCTTCCGAACTACGTCGAACAGTAGCTTACGGCTATGTCTTGAACTATAAAAGGTAAAAGCTTTCTATTTTATAGTGTTTTTAACCGTGATATTTTTAATTACTACTCTATTAAGACACCACTTGACAGATAACGTGCATTTGACGTAGATACGTTTTCGGTAAATAAACAACGTTATTTGATTTGGATAATTATTTATTGCCCACTTTAGCCCAAATACGCTAATTGAATTAAGTAATGATGATAATGGATATATTAATACTTTATCTTAGAAATTGTTAAGGTACTTTCATTAATCAAAGATTTCTCAAGCCAGCAAGCTACTTGTTTAAGAAAACTCTGATATTATGTAAAATTTGAAATTGTGTAGGCATAACGATAATTAAAAACTCAAGACTGGCGAAAACTGTAGGGAAAATACAAAAATCAGCAGTTGCAGCTATTTTTGTATGCTTGTGCATACTGTATAAACTGTACTTGTGTAAACTGGTCCGAATGATTTAGGTGTTGATCTTGTGATCAACACCTAAATTTCGGTACCTAAATTCGGACCAGTTCACCACTAGCGTCTTTGATCCCCCGAGTTCATTCAATCCCTAATTTGAAAAACGGCAAAGTATACCATTTTTGACATGTCAAAAGTATGAAATGTCATATCATAAGATATTTCTTACAGCAGCACAAAAACGCACTTTTAAACGTTATATACACATAATACAAATCAATTAAAAAACGTTAAAATTTTTAACCTAAAATATCATGACTCAAAAAAATGCATGTCTACCCATTTCTTTCCCATACATTTGAAGTCCAGGCTCAAAAAAAATATGCAAAAACTGACTCTACCAGTGCTTCGGAAATACGCCCGCTAGAGAAGATAGCACCAAGAAACACTACGTGATGTTTCTTTAAAAAAAAAATTAAAATATCTAAATATATAACACTAAACAATGAGGTTTAACTTACGATGACAGACTAGATGTGCGAGAAAGATGTCCCATAGTCATAGTATCAGTAGAATGAAATACAGATACAGTAGCAGTTAGTCTTATGTCTTGAGCAAACGTACTATGGCTTTTCACCCAAATAGTTTGTAATCTACAAAAGAAGTACAATCACACTCAAAATTCTAATCACATTTTAATTCCACCTAACGGTACCACCACACACAGAAACGATTAACTAAAAAGCTTTACCTACCAATCATTAAACCAAAAACAAAGCATTTTCTCATCTTTGTGTCGCAAATAATTACTATTTCGGTGTCGAACGATTTTCTTTTCCATTTAACACAAATGAGGCATTCCATTTCTTCCAGCAATTATATGAATAATATGTGTGAGTGCCGAACGGGGCGACGTGTTTAGTTGTGGTGCAAGGTTAGTGGTCGAGAAATCGCGTTTAAATTATTATTTTTGCATTCTGTACTGGTACTACCGTTTTTCCAGTTATTCTGCCGCCTATTAAGAAATAGTGTGCATTACTGTGTAGCGAGAGTATTGCACACTACTGTTTGGTGGATGAATATCATTGAACATTAAAATTCCTTTCCTACCCTACTAATATCCTATCCTACTTCATACTTATATTAAAAATGCAAAAGTTTGTAAAAATGAATGAAAGGATGGATGGATGTTTACAAAACAACTAAACGGATTTTGATGAAATTTGGTTCAGGTTTTTCAGGTCCTAGAAAAGGATATAGATATTTTATCTCGGAAAACCGCGGTTGAAACCTCAGGGAGCAGCTATTGTATATCATATTGTTGAAATATGATAAGTATAAAATAAATTAAAAACACCCGACACAATAAACCAACATGTCTAAGAACCACCGCTAGTAAACCTGCTTTCAAATAAAAAGAACCGCATCCAAACCGGTCCATTTGTGCACCCGTTAAAGAGCTACGGTGCCACAGGCAGACACACAGACAGAAATACATAGTGTTCAAACTTATAACACCCCTCCTTTATTGCGTCGGGGGCTAAAAATAATTATCTTTTAACAATATTAGTTTAGTGTTTTGCAACAAATCGCTTCTCTTATAACCAAACCCACAGTTTTACTTTACTACGTGCTACAAAAGTATTAACTGAAATGTAGCGTGATGTGTACGATTTGAATGTACCAGATATTGTAGAATGCAGACGACAATAATTATCGTACAAAAACTAAAGTGTAACGCTATGTTTGTGGTTGTGTGGAGAAATGGTTCTGCATATTTAAAGATAAACTAGTGAATCACACCAGATTTGCACGCCTGCCATTTACATGTATCAACAGCTACACCTTTGAAAGCCTCTGTAGAGTAGTGGTTGGGCAGGTTTGCTCATATCTCATACACCACCGAGGTTGCGGGTTCGATTCCCGCGATGGGGCAAATGTTTGTGTAAAAAAACGCAAGTATTTGTTTCGTATCTGGGTATTGTGGAATCATGGTCCTCATAGTTCCTGGTTCCCTAGATACAGAAAATCCTAGTTAGGGGCCAGGATCTATGTATGTGATCGTTGGGCGTATTAAAAAAAAATAACCTTTTTAACCGACTTCAAAAAGGAGGAGGTTTACAATTCGACGGTATGTTTTTTTTTTTTTTTTGTGTGTTTGTTACGCGATTTCTCCGCCAATTATGCATTGATTTCGATGATTCTTTTTTTGATTGGTAGGTAATACTTCAAAGGTGGTCCCATATAAATTTTATCGAAATTCATTCAGTAGTTTTTGAAAAAAATAGCAAAAACAATAAATATAAGTTTAATCTTCAAGTCGGTTCTTGTTTTTTTCGTAACCAACTTTCTAAAGGTGGAGGTTTGTATTCGACTGCTTCACCTGCTTCACCCAGGGTTGACTTCCGGTGAGGGAACTCCTCAACGGTGAATAGTACAGACACAACATTTCGTAAATGGATTTAACCATAACGGCTGGCACCGACTTCAAATATATGAGTGGGTAGCGCTTATGATAATTATATTAATTTATTTTTTACTTTTGAGTGCCATTTGTGGTTTTGAAGTCGGTTTAGTTTTTTTTGAAAAATAATTTATTCAAGAAATGTTCTTATACAATTGAGAGTATTTTCTGCATTAAAATGCGTCCAATAGATAAAACCACTAAAACGAATACCTACACAGTTAGACGAGTGATTGTTATTTTTATTTAAACAAGCAAGATTATTGAAGCCGAATTGACCCGAATAGGAACCAGACGATCTGAAACAAATCCATTTAGAGTTAAGATAATAATGGAAGATCACATCATGACCAATGGACCATGGAACACTATCGCAACACATACTATAAGGAAAAAACTCACAAACAAACAAATACACTCAATTATTTAAAATAAATGTTTTACTCTAACTGTACGTATTCTGAATCTCTAGAATATAAAGAAATGAAGCTTTTTTCTTCATACTGTTGACATTTTAATTTTAAATCGTTTTACCCCTTCCTTGTATACCCTATTCCTCCTTCTGTATCCTTCCCCTTGTTTCACATAGGAACTTCAAAAACTGATAAAATTAATGTCACCACTTCTTTTACTTACCTCACTAACAGACCTTACTGAATGGATCCCTAAATCCAGTTGTTACCTCCTCCTTCTATGCCCTATTCCTCCTTCTGTACCCTTTTCCTTGCTTCTCATAGGTACTTCAAATACTGGTAAAATTCATGTCACCACTTCTTTTACTTACCTCACTAACAGACCTTTCTAAATGGACCCCTAAAAACCAGAGGCGCGCAATGAAACCAGCTGTGATTACCATAATTTCATCGCTCCACGTGTCTGGCGTCGCTGGCGCATAAAAACTGACAATAATCACAGTACAATGCGGTACGCTCGTGTGAAAAAGCCTTCTTCTTATTATTTTGAAAACTCTTTTGATTGAAAGCGAGTGTGGCTCAGCGAGAACTTGTGCGACTTTGCATCTGGCGCATCGAAGTTCAAATTCCGTAGGCCCCGCACCGTGACTTTCTTAAGTCATGTGAGGATTTAATGCTCGCTCTAAAAATGAAGAAACCGAACACCTTTAACCAACATGTTTGTAAAAATCACAAAGTTCAAATACAGTGACATGTAACCTTCCTTAGCCGAAGGACCCAAAACCGGCCGCGTACCAGATAGACTTGAATGTTACAGATGGCGCCACTTTCAACGTCACAGTGACTTCGAGACTTACCTTGACCAATGATATTGCAGGAAACGATTATTAGTTCCAACTTTGGCCCTGTTTATAAATATTCTTGTCGCACCGTACATTTACATCCAATGCCACCAGTAAGGTGGCGTCAGGTGAGTGGCTGCCATTAGTAATCACTATTCACTTTTGTAGCTCATTGTACCGCATTTCAGTAGTCAAGCGAAGCTCCACCGGCGAGCCGCGAGCGGGCTACCGTCCGACCACCGTACGGAATAATAGCTTTTTTACATTAACGTCTCAAAATCGGCTGTCATATTTCGTACGTAAATACTCTCCTGCGGGATTACTTGAATTTCTGATTTAATGACGGTGATGTACGGGTAAGACTACAGCGTAAATGCGGAAACATTGACTGTTTTCATACGGGTATGAGGAGTAATGACAGTATTAATATTGTTATTGAAGGCGCTTGGGATGACGATAAATACAATATTATGTAAAGTTCTGAAGCAGATGACGTTTAAACAGGAATTGAATTGGAAGATGGAATCTGTCAGAATAAAATCATATAATATTTTCTTGGTATTGGAAAGAGTAACTGTGAAAGTAAAGAAGAAAGAAAGAGAATTCTGCTTTTTGACGGTTCTTGATGTGGTTTTCATCGTTATTTAAATTTTGTGTGTAAATAATATATATACGCGTAGCCAAGTCGAGCCTTTATTAAGAAATAAAACTAAAAATACTCAGTTAAAACCGATGATATCCTCGAAATTTCGATGAAAATTAATTAAAGATTTTCTACACACGTTTCAGCAGTATGGTGTTTTTTTTTAAATCAACGCAATGCGTCTTCAAAAATTTAAATCAAATATTTACCGATAGTAAAATATTCGATATTTCATCGCACTCCACTATCCAACGTTATTATAAATGCTAAATAAAAAATCCTAGGATGAAGCATATAATGGGATGTCGGTTGCTGGAAGCGGCATCATCCGATCGGCTACTGATACGGAGCGTGCCCGGGGCGCGCCATTAGCGCTGCCATACCGGCTCCCGATATTACCACTAGTGTTGCCACATTCAAAAGTGTTGTAGATATTCCCTGTTTAATCTCTGTTGTATAGATCTTTTTTACTTAAGTTTATTTTTCTTCATATTCTAAGAATATTTGATATGTTCTTTTAATTTAATATGCTTTAATACGTCTGCCTAGTTATTTCATTTTGATATCAACATCTCTTTTTCCCTTTTTTACCTGCAACTCTCGTATTCTAACAAAAAGTATATTTAGGACCCTGCACTATACCACATTATGAGCGTATACCATGATCAGCTCATTACGTTCCCACTTCTGGGACAAGAGCTTTCTTTCATAGAGAGAAAGTATGGGCCACAATCCACCATGCTGCTCCAGTGCGGTTTGATGGATCAGCACGAAAGAAACAAACCAACGATATCTGCAATATATAGGGTCTGGTGCTGACAGCTTACGGCATAGTCTAGTGGGCGTTGTCTTTTAGTGAAACCGGTAGAACAAATATTTTTTATCTGTGTCAGTACTCGTACGGTCATGGTATATAGTACGGTATAATGGGTGGAGTCGAAGTCCTTTATTTGTAGACCCTACGTCTCCCGTCCATTAACACTGATAATTCTCCTTCATCACAGTTGTGGCTGCGGAAGACATCTTTGTGGTACGTCTGCCATCAGATCATAGTTTTTATTCGAGCTGAGGTATCGATAGCTTTTATGGTAAAGCATAGAGAACATTTTTTTTCTATTAAAATGAGTGATGAGATTCTAAATTCTTTCACCTGATGGTAACCGCTACGCCTGCCCATAACAATTGCAGTGCCACCCAGAATTGCCATAAAAAGCACTGCGTAGCACTAAGTATATTAAGTCTCATATTATGCTCAGTAATTCCGCTGGCTACAATGCTCTTCAAACCGGAACACAGTACCTAATGAATGGAAGAGATCGCTTTTAGCGATAAGGCCGCCCTTTGTAACACTTTCTTTAATTGTTTTTATGTAATGTCTTTAATTTAATGTTTACAATAAAGCGTTCATATATCTATCTAATGCTTGTACATTAATAGCGGCAGAATATCTGGGAAAGCATTGGTACTTACGCAGACAGCTTCCTGCATACGAGATATCTACCACGACCCACATAATGAAGAGCTAATCATCAGCCCATGCCCAGTAATTTTTCTTGACACAGGTGCCTTTCAAATCGGAACACAGCAATATTTGCACGCTAAATGTTTGGCAGTTTATTATCTTGGGTAAAGGCATAAGAATAGACAATTGTATATTCTTGCAGTAGAGGTCTATAACTACAGTGATGATTATACCAAGCGCGATCGAATGCCTTTAGTGCTGCAAAAATGCTACATAATGACTTAAAGCCCTTTTATCCCTTAAACGTGTGGATACCCTATAGGTACATTATGATTGCACCAAGAATCGACACAAAAAAACCAGCGCTCCCTTGATTACCTCACAACTCATGTGGCGGATGATATTGTTAATTTCATTCGACATGTCCATGATTTGTGCTTTTTGGAATGGCGTAGGTATGGGTTTTAATTTAAAATATTTATATATGCCTACATATATTTGCTATGGATTGGTATTTTGGTGTTATTTTGAATGATTGATTAAGAAGTTATTAATAATAATAATAACAAATTAAAAATGTCTTTATTGCAAAAATATTTGTTACATGTGGTTGTTGTAACTCTGCCTTTTGTTTTAGTTATTAAAACTGTGTTACAGAAGACATCGTCTTCCCATAACGTTAATTGAAAAAATCAATTGCATACAAAACATAGTCTATTGGTCCTCAAACTAGGTTATCTTGGGGACCTTTTTCCTAGTTGATAAATATTGTTTTACTTTTATGTTTTTGTTTTATTGGAGATGATCGTAAAACGTGCTAATCCTGTCCTTTTTCCTACTAATATTATAAATGCGAAAGTTTAAGTGCGCCCTAGCCGCGGGGCGCAGCTAGTAAATAATACTCCCGACGATCATATACATACTCGTAGATCCTTGCCCCTAACTAGGATTCTCTGTATCTAGGGAACCGGGAACTACGAGGACCATGGACCCAAACACAGACACGAAACAAATACTTGCGCTTTTTTTAATGCACAAACATTTGTCCCGTCGCGAAAATTGAACCCTTGTATGAAATTTGGGCCAACTTGCCCAACCACCACACCACACCACAGAGGCTGATCAAAAATGTATCCACCGAAATGTGGAATGGGCCAAGAATCTTTGCTCCATTTACACCTAAGTAACCTGTGCTTTGCCCATTTCACAACTCCATCCTCTAGTTGGGCAAAGTAATCACACCTCACTAGAAGCGGCAAGCCTATATGATCCGATATCTTCAATTAGCGTTCCTTACTTAAACACACGGTAAGTACGCTCGGTAGCCGTGCCATAGATTATTTGGGAGTGACAGAGGCGTAAGTGTATATTAGAGAAACTTGGTTTCTGAATGCAATTTGTGATAATATTATCTTTTCTTTATGTTTAGAACTATGTACGATCTATTTTTATACCATAATTAAGATATTTATATTGTATTACTTTGTTTTTGGTTAAATAAATAATGAAATAAAAATTTAAAATAGAATAGTAATTATAGTATCTAAGGCGCAGTCCTGACTGAAATTGAAAATGTAGAAAATACATCAGAATGGATAATTGGGAAAGGACTTGAAATGTAGCAATAGAAAAACCGGTCTTTGGAGAATATCTATTATTTTTAAAGTATATTTAAGTACAACTGCATTTACAGATTACAGAAAAGTAGCTGTTATTAGTTAGGATTTGGATTTTATTATCAAAATCGATGACAACATATGATGATATCTAATCTTTGCCGCGCACACCTACTCGTCCAACCAAAGATCAACCGATCGGATCACTAGAAGTGATAGTCGATCAACGATCACCGTCTAGCTAATAACTACGCTGACCACTGACGGGTTAAGAAGCCATTTCCTGTTCCACCATCTAATTTACAGATCACTTTAAATTATGCTATAATTCGGTACTTGGCTTGATGGAATAGTTTTCTTCGGATGCGTTCGGTTTGGATGTAAGTCCATGTTATTAAAAAAAATAACTAGTACATGGGAATGGTAATGTTAGAGCAGGTTTAAGTGTTAGGTACATACCATATTAGATGCATTCAAGTTTTTTCATAGATAATTAGGTATATAAAAAGTTAAACGATCATATAAGTTTTTCTAGAGATACGACACGGGTTTATATATATTAATTAGTAGCGTCAAAAAGGTTACAGAATCCGCGGGTCACAAGGCAAAATCAGGATTAGGGCATTAGTCTCGAATCTTAATTTAATTCCAGGACCAGTCTTGAAAATAATAGCCCATAGTCCCGAGAATCCCGGGAGCCTTAATCTGAATATTCCATTTTTTCCCTTAAATACGAGTGAAGAAGCTAGCTAGCTCAATAATCACGGAATTCATTGACAAAACTGTGACATCTACCCTTAGCCGCACAAAATCCACATGGTGGGATCATGTTCCATTCTTGAGCATCACAACAGTGGGTAAGTAATGGCATAGAATACCTAATAGTACCACACAGTTTGATAGAAGACATTACACAAAAATAATTAAAAAATGTGTTACAATCAGAAATTAGCCATGTACAACACCCATTACAACACCCATTATATAACTTTGGCTTGAAAATTGGCAAACTTTGGATACCATAGGTACAAAGTAATGAGCTGATAACATTAGGCAATATGTGAAATATAAGAAAGACAAAAGTCTTATTACTTTAGTACTTTATTCGATCGCTAAGTTCAATTAAAGTGCAAAAAATGGTTTATTAACTACCTACATATTGCCTAGACGTCTAATAACCACCGCATACGCGCGATAGTTAAGCTGCATCAAGAAAGAGCATCGTTAAGCCAGGACTAACTTAGTAACAGTTGCTTAGTTCATTACTTGCATTTGCAACTTTGTTATGTGAGAACTTAATTATCTTTATGTGCGCCGTGTTTTATTTAAAAGCTTAAACTGTATTATAAGATATGGTTTCTTTTTAAGATAAAACAGTAGATGCACATCGGTTGTGATCTATGTATACAAAATGACTCTTGCCCGGACAAAAAAGTGCGTGCTATTTGGTACCGCCTCCCAGCGGCGTTTTGTAATAAAAATTCCATTTACAAAAACATCCAGTTGTTGGAATCCCAACACTAATATCGACTAAAAGTTTGTACGGTAATAGTTTTGTTTAGCATCACTAGCGCATATAGTGCCAACGTTAGCAAGTAAGTACTCTAATTATGTCTCTTTCTCTCCGACACTCGAGCAATACAGACGTCCACCAGCCCAATCTGCCGTTTCATTGACTCCACCTGTCTCAAGTCTCAATCCAGAATTAATACAGTCCACTCATCGATAGGCATTCTTTCACCAGTGAAGCACAAAAAAAAAAACTGTTTTGTATTGGTACAAAAATATAGAACAAAGATTGGTTAGAGTCCTCATTATGGCCTTTAACACGATGCAATAGCAGTAATAAGTGTGGCTCAGGGAACAAGTGTGGCTCAGTGGGAGAACGTGCGACTTTCGATCCAACGCACCCGAGTTCGAATCCCGCTGGCCCCGCACCACTGACTTTCTTAAGTTATGTGCGGATTTAACACTCGCTCTAAAAACGGTGAAGAAAAACATCGTGAGGAAACCGGCATGACCAAGAATTTATCACAAAAATTCAAGGTCATGTGACATCCACCAACCCGCACTGGGCCAGCGTGGTGGATTATGGCCCATACTCTCTCTATGAGAGAAGGCCCGTGTCCCAGCAGTGGGAACGTGATGGGCTGATGATGATGAATAGCAGTAAAATTGTTTATACGACTTATGATATCTGTATGGCAACCCTGGCAGTACTAGTCAAAATTGAATTTTCGTTTATATAACCGTGGTTGCACTGGGTCAAATGAGTGGTTGTAAAAATTTTGTTTTTTTGGATTTTTGTTTCTTAGCTACTCACCCACCAAAAGTCTCATCTTCAGGCGAGCTTACTACTTTGAAGGTTTTGAGTGATATTTTCACCCAGTGAGTGAGCAAGTGTTTTAGGTAAGTTTACTACTCTATAATTTTGGTAGTCAATTCACCCAGTTAGAGTAAAGTAATCATTTTTTTTCTATCAAAATGAATTATTATTCGGTTCGTTAAAAATGTGTGATGGGTAATTTAAGACATTAAGAAATAAAAGTAACAAGTTAGATATAGTATGATAATATTTAAGCTTGAAAGTACCAAGAGAGAAGAAATCCAAAGAACCAAATACGTAATTTTAGTTCTTTAACAAGCAAATAGACAGAACTAATTTCTAAAATGAAATAAATTGCAAATAAGTACCCAGGGAAAACTTTATTTCTAATGAAAATATGGATATAAAAGATTTAGGTTAAAGATTTTCTGATTGCGACTATTAACTATCTTATACACCCTATATTAGATCACAGAAGAAATAATAGTATCTACTAGACGAGAGCGAAATCCTTCTAAGCCCGTATTTATGGCATAACCCTTATCTATCGATATAAACTGGCAAAACCATATTCTATTAAGTAGATAAGAAGGAATTTTGATGGCTACACGCCGCACGGTAGCCGGTTTCATTCGATTACTGTCCCGATTATAGTAATCGAATAGAGCCGAACTGGGCTATTTTCTTCGTTACATCAGTATCGATTTCATTAAATCGCTACGGATTTATTAAACCACCGGATGAGTTTTTGTTGTGCACCATTTTTATTATAGCTTACAAACTAGAAAGGTAATTACTACTTGCAGGTTGAAGAGTAGTGGAGTAGATGTGACACTTCTTTGATCCATAAGAAAATAGCATCCTACTGAGAAGTCATTGTGATATTTTTAAAATGAGTACGATACTCTACATTTATGATAATACTATCCAACAAATACAAAAGAAAGATTATAATAAAAGTCATTTTTTTTTATATGACTAATAGGCAAACAAGCAGACGGCCCGCCTAGATAGTAAGCGGTTACCGTCGCCTATGGACACCTGCAACACTCGGGGCATTACTGGTGCGTTGCCTACCTTGAAGGACCCTTTTCACCCTTCTTTTAAAGTACCCCATGTTATAGCTCTGCGGAAAGACCTCGGGCGGTAGCCCATTCCATATTTTGCAGGACATCATGACTTGATAAGACTTTTTTTTATGTAACTGAATAACGAGACGAGCTGGTCGTTTGCCTGATGGTAAGCAATACGCCAGCCCATAACAATAACAGCACCACCCAGAACTTTGTTTTGCAAAATCCTGCGCGGTGCTGCACTGCGCTCGTCACCCTGAGACAATTAGCTGTTGAGACTCATAATGCCCAGTAATTTCGCTGGCTACAATGCCCTTCAAACCGGAACACAGTAATGCTTGCGCACTACTGCTTGGCGGTTGAATAACTGGCAAAGCGGTGGTACTCACCCAGACGGGCTCTCGCATACGAGAAACCTACCACCAGTCTTAGATCACCAGTCACCACCAGTCAAGACTGCTTTAGGGTATTCAGTCAGATGCAACTTGACCGAAACGTTGAGGTAAAAGTAAATAAATATAATGTTTAGCGCGATTAAGTTTAATTGTAATAATATAACTACCCAGTTCAACTTTTCAGATATGACTACAGAGCGCAAGACGCTATCCCCAAAATTATATTCCCCTCTATACCAATATTTTGTTCTCTGATCAGCGTAGGTGGTTACAATATTTTACGAAGTATGCTCCACTTTATAACGACGGTGGATTGATTGATTGTGTATTTCATCGGAGCTAGTTATGTGTCTGTTTTGAGCTGTCTTTATTAACTTTTGGATGTTTTATTTTCGTAACAGCCGTATTAATTATTGTGTCTATCGGAAATTACTTTAGCGCTACAACGATAGCTGAAACTAGGATAAAAAGTAAGGGTTTAGTGTAGTTTTTTGAACTCATTAAGAATGAGATCCTGCCACCAAATGAATTCAAGTAGTTCGGAATTAACGCAAAATCTGAGGGGTCCTCTTTTGTGCGTTAGTCTACTAACTAATTTTTAAGTTACTTTGTGACAGGTCCAGGTCCATAGGTCCATTCGCCCGGCAAAGAATCAGATAGGTCCGCTATCTGATTCTTTGCCGGGCGAATGGGACGTATGTATATTTTATGTTTAGGCAGTAAGTGAAGTGGGTCCGAGATCGTGTATCAACGTGTTATGAACAACACTTGACTTTGCCTCTTACTTTACACCCTTAATTAGTATACACATACAACATACATATACATATATTAGTATAGACATGTAGGACTATCCAACTATTAATATAATGATATTGCGTGACGTCACCAAAACACAAGACCTCCAAATCTACAAAAAAACAAACACATTTTTGAGCAAGGCAAGCATTTTGAACACTATTTTCTACAAAATTGAATTTCTATTAAGCTAGCAATAGAGGAAATATTTCATCATTGTGGTAGTTTTTTGTTCGGCGTCATAACTCTTTAGCGTGGTAGCTCAGCGGACCCTAGATTCAATTACGATACGACATAACAAGACAGGGTTCCACCACAGAAGCTGTTCATTATAATAATAATTGTATCACGAACTATTAATTTACGATACAAACTAGAGGGAGTTATTTGAGAGAAGAAATTAGATAGAATTACGAGTGTAAGCGTAAGGCATGGTTATTAGGAAGCTATAACTCTTGGGTTATGGGTAACCGTTCTTTTGGAAGTGATGATCAGATGGTGATGAGTCGTAAAATGATTGAATGCTTATAGTGGTACAACGGGTACATGTTATATCATCATCATCATGTTTCTGCTGCACTAACCAGATAGCAATATAAACTTGTATCAGACTTGCAATATTTGATGAACTGTAAACATGCTGAAACTTTAAATTAAATTTTCTAGTTACCACGCAACAAACTTGCATGATATTTGTCACGACAAAAATGCCACAATTTGGCACGACAAGAACCTGCAATGCAAAAAATTTTGTTTTTACTTGCGTTGCCGCAAAACGGGCACTTGTGACAAGGTTCGGAGGCTCAATAGATCTGACCACGGACCCCAGAGAAATTACTGGTCACGAGCGCAGTGTAGTGTCGCGACCAACACTAACCACAACAAAAACAATAAATGCAACTCAATACTCAGTTGTTCATTGCAATCATATATGATGTACATTTGAAGAGGTCTCATGAAAGGATTAGTATATACGACCAACTCTTATCACTTAACATAAATTAAAACTGCGTTAAAAACTATTGTATTTAATTAACTTGTGGTAGGTCTCTCATATGCGGGAGGCCGTCTGGGTAGGTACCACAGCTTTAACAGCAAGGCCAGCGAACTCCGGGTTTCGATCTCCGGTGGGTTTAATCAAAAGACACACGAGTTCCCGCTAAGTCACACTCGCTTCGTTAAGGCGAATATATACGATAAATACCCGCAGTTTCCGGGAATAAAAAGGAACCTATGTCCCTCCTAAGAACCTAAAGAATATACGTACATACCAAATTTCATCAAAATTCGCTTTGTTGATTTTATGTTATTGAGTAACAAACATCCATCCATTTATCCATCCATCCATCCAATATTATATGTATATGTATAATATTATCTATATGATCAAGCTCACGACCTTTCCCTAGTCTCAAATCAAATCAAAAATAACAGTTTTAGGTTGCTAAATACTGAAAGAAACAGAAAGTAAGCGCATCAAATCCAGATCCCAGACACAGTCCCCCCACAATAAAGATTCCAAATTCTTTTGTAGAACGCCGCCGCACGGTAGCGGCGTATTGAATACAATACAACACTTATTTATAGTCAAAACTGTCTTCGCCATAGCGTCCAGAGGTGTGATAAGGGAGTTTGCAGACTTATTTACTTTTTATTATTAGTTTTTTAGATTTTATATTAATTTTAAAATAACTTTACTTAAACGGGTTTGTTGTCTTAACACATTTTTTTTTTTACAAAATATAGGTCTACGTTTGACCACCATCTCGCCTGACATTAAGCGACGATGTGGCTGAAGATGAAACACGTAGATCTAGAAGCTACCTATTCACTCTGGCCTTGAAGATACCCAGATTGTAGTTATCAGGAAACAGAGAAGACGGCAATGAGTGCCATTCCTTAGCAGTACGCACTATAAACGTGGAATCAAAACGCTTTGTACGAATTGGCGGAATGTCTACTAAATAAGGGTGACATGCTATTTATTCAAATATTTCTAACATTACCTTTTTAATTGTAACGTGAGAGCAAGAAAATCTATTATGTTATAGCAGTTTTATTTATACATTTATCATCAAAATAACATTACAGCTTTTATGACTAATTCGTTAAATCAGTAACTTAAAAACACTTAACATCACAGAAAAATAAAAAATAACAAACTGATATGTTTGTATTTACAAAATAATAATGAACCTTTAACAACATTCTACTTAATATTAAGGACTATTATTTAATATTATTGGTGCTTTGCAAAATCATAATAAGAATGAGGTAGGAATGTACTGAGTTACTTAACTCTTCTGTTTATTGTAGACTATGTAACTCAATAAATAAGTTTAAAATACATTTATTTTATATCCTTATATTAAATGAATAATAAGAGGCAGAAAGTAGGAATATATTATTAACAATTTATTGTCCTACAAAATTATGATGTCCTGCAGATTATTAGCAAATCGTTACTACCATTAACAAACCAACCACATAAACACCTATTCATAAAAAATGCTATCCCCTGTGTAATAAAAAAAAACTATCACAATGTGAAGGGCCCACTACAACCTTATATCACTCGGTCCCTTTTGCGGCACATCAGAGAAATAGCTGCGCCCTTATTTTTTTATTATAAAACTTCGCTCTAACGGTTCTCCAGACGGCAAGGTCAGTGAGACCTAATAATTTCGTTATTGTCTTATTTTCTACTTAATTCTGTGCTTTTTTTTACTTTCGCTGATTCATTCATTGTATGCGGAGTGGTGAAAGGGCTTTGGTTGTAGGAGGAAGGTGACCTCCCATGTTTGGATGGGTCCCAATAGAACGGCTTGTGGGCATTTGAAATAATGTGCAGAAAAACAAAAGTAGAAAAACATTTTTAATGAAAGATTCGCTGGCTCGGCCACCTTGAAAGAATGGGGGAAGATCGGGTGGTTAAACAGGCAAACTTGGGACGGTCGACTGGTCGACGACCAGTTGGCCAGTTTAGACTGGTCGACGACCAGTTGGCCAGTTTAGACTGGTCGACGACCAGTTGGCCAGTTTAGACTGGTCGACGACCAGTTGGCCAGTTTAGACTGGTCGACGACCAGTCGGCCGTCATAGATATCGCTGGAAGGATGAGGTTGAAAGAGACTTGTGCGAACTTCACGTCAAGGAATGGAAGGAGGTGGCGCAAAACAGATCCAAGTGGCGACTCTTACTATCGGAGGCCAAGACTTACTTTGGGTCGCTTGCGCCATCCTAGTAGTAGTAGTATGAAAGAAGATAAAAATACTTAGTAATTTGCAAACCTTCACTATAACTATTACATATGAGTGAAACAATAACTATTCAAAATATGTAAAAAAAAAATATTCTCATCAAACTACGACAAAAATACACCGCCCTCCAAATTATGTTAGTCCTTTCTGTTCAAGGTTGTCTGGAATATATATGTTAGAGACAATTTTGAGAGAGTATGGGCCATAATCCACCACGCTGGCCCAGTGCGGGTTGGTGGATGTCACATATCCTTGAATTTTTGTGATTAATTCTTGAACATGCCGGTTTCCTCACGATGTTTTCCTTCACCGTTTCCAGAGAGAGTGTTAAAATCCGCACATAACTTAAAGTAGTCAGTGGTGCGGGGCCAGCGGGATTCGAACTCAGGTGCGTCGGATCGAATGTCACATTTGCTCCCACTGTGCCACATCTTTTATCTTATAAATCACACTAATATTGAAAATGCTAAAGTTTGTATGTAGGTGTGTAAAGTGTGTTTGTTACTTTTCACGCTGTAACGGCTCAAAGGATTCAAGGAAATTCAGAATGGAGACAGCTATACCCTGAATTATCACCTAGACTCTTTATCCATGGAAACTGCGGGTGAAACTGCGGGGTGCAGCTAGTACCGCATACTTTTTTTTTGTAAAATGTTGTTAATTCTTATTTTGTTATTTAACTTATTTAACAGCTGTAAAACAATATTAACTTATACCTTTAACATCTCTTACATAAAATGCACTTAGCATGTATTTTTGACAACCAATTAGCTTAAAACACTTTGATACTGCCGCTAACGATTCCAAACAAGTTACAATTAAAATAAAATCAACATGCGACAACCACAGGTTCTACAGAACAGATATATAATTAGCTAGCCGTAAGCCGTGACTTTGCCCGGCAGTAATAGAAATTGAAATAAACATCTGAGTATCACCTTTCAAAATGTTGCTTTTTTCAGTTCTTGATTAAAGTAGTATCATCATCATCAGCCTGTCGCAGTCCACTGTTGGACATAGGCATCTCCAACTGCACGCCATTGAGCACGATCCACGGCTCTCATCCAGCTGCTGCCAGCCACCCTTCGAAGATTAAGTAGTAAGTTTGTCAACTAATAATACAATACAAAATGCTTTATAAAGTGTACTTTAAAGTTCTCATTATAAGTACATTATAATTAATTAATAAAGAAATATCTAAATCTAAACTAAAATTTCTTAAATATATATACAAAATATAATAAAATTATTCTAAAAAGCCTATGGTGGAGAGGAAAGTGCCCAAAATACTTTATTATACATTAAACAAAAAAAATCAGTAGGCACATGAAAAACTTACAAACTAAAGTACAATGGGCGGACTTATCGCTTAAAGCAATCTCTTCCAGTCAACCTTTGGATGGAGTTAACTAACGCAGTGAGAGTGGTCGGCGGTGTAAATAAAATAATAAAAAAATAAATAAAATAATAAAATTATGTGTTCTTATTCTACATTCAAATACTCTGAAAAATAAATTGTTGAGAACTGAATATACGGGTATCTTTTAAATATCCTATATTATTATTATTATTTAACGGGCGAATGTCTTTATTACTGAAAACAAACTACACTCTACTTACTAAAACTAAACTAACTACTTACAAGGAGAAGCAATTGGACAACCCACAGACCATTAAAGGCCTATAGATAGCTCAAATGCTCTGATATCTTATATTAACAATATGTTCAGCTATTATCTTGCCTTATGTTAAGCAAAGGTGTGGCCGATCAACAAGTTTTCTTGTAACTAAATGGTGAGACGAACAGGGCAGCAATATTTCTGTGCGAATTTATATCATGTTTTTAGATTTTTTTGAATCGCAATGCTTAAATATGAAACTGTAGATGAACCAATAGTCAGCAATTCTTTAAATCCAGGATCAACAAACAAACAAAAATACACGTATTTTAAACTATAACATAACTGAATACATCTCAACTAATCTCAACCGATAGTTTGTGATTGACATACCTAATAATTTCGAAATTGGTGTACCGATGCGCACGAGTGTCCAGTTATGGGCATGTGGTTACACCTAAAGGCCGGTTGTCATATTGACTAGTTTGAGGTTAAATTTTTTTTAATGTATTACTTGACTCAAAGAAGGAACCATTTGAGTTACAATCTAACCTAATAAGTCTAATAAGTCATTTAAATTTGACTTAAACCAGGCCTAGCGGTGTGATGCTTCTGTCTGTGTATAAAATGACATTGAGGAAAATTTGTAAGTAAATTAAAGATGAAAGAAAAAAAGTAGTAACACAGATACCCAGGATTATGTAGTTACGTACCTACCTACTCCCCAGTTTTTAACTAGTACCAGACCTAGCGCACTCCGCACTGTAGATACGAAGCTACAAGTACATAGCCGGACACCGGCGGCGGGTCGCGCGTCGTTACACGTGCTGCGTCAGAAGAGATAAGAGCTATGCGATAGAAAGAGAAGCGCTCTGTAGGTTAATATGACTGGTAGGTATGCAGCGCTACGCGAGCTGAATTGATTTTTATTGTGTCGTTATTTGTTTACATTTCTTTGCGGAGTGATGCTTCTCTCCCTTAGTATTACTTAAACTGTTAAGAGAGTAAAACTAATAATATGTCCATCAAAACTTTTCTTGCTTTCTCTATTAAGGCGAAGACACTATGTTCTTGACGTTCTTGTATTCTTTTCGAATAGCAATAACTGTTTATACTACGGTGTATTGACACTTCACTAAACTAACTCAAAAGGTTTTGTCTTTTTTAGTCTTCTCACTAGGTAAGTGTTGTCGAGGAGCTGTATAGCCTCGACGTTCACGAAATGTTGAAGCTTAAATTCATTAGCTTCGGCACAAGCGAGGTTGAAACCTCACTTTCTTTTTAATCTGTCACTTTTTTTGTTTTATACTGTAAAGTGAAATATGTATATAGTTACTCGCACTTACTGATCAATGTGGCAGCAAGCTTTTACACCTGCCTTTTTAAACATGATATACGGGTAGCGTGTGTGATATAATATGATATATTGGTATTGGATTGCTTTATGATTAAATTATACTTAATTCAATGACTTCAAGGTGTTTCAGTGGACGATGTGCAAATATTATGACAGGTAAGGTGTGCAAGCGTGTTCCCTACATTTAATTCATACATTGAGAGAAAGCTGACGTCTCAGGACATAGAGTGACGAGCACAGTGCAGTCCGCGGCGGACTATGCAGTGCTAAATTCCTGGGTAGCACTGCACTTGTAAGTGTGTGGGCATCTCCAGAAGCTCAACCATATCTATCTTAGTAGGCACATATATGTATATTCAAATTATTTAACGCTTCAGCTACTATGTGGATAATGACGAGAAAAAGTTGAGCATTTCTTTTGAACTTAGATCTACCTTCCTCATATATTATAAGATCTGCAACCGACTGAATCCGCAATGTATAAATTGCGGGTTCAGTCTAAATAATAATTTCGCAAAAAATAGTTAAACCCAGCAATGTACACCGTGATCCTCATATCTCTGTCAAATAGGAGCAGGCATAATAGGTACGATTTTGTCATTTTAATAAGCTTTATCTGAAATTACGTCCAAACGATACAAAATTACCTTCAAAACACGGTGATATATCCTCTATCAAGTCCCGAAGTTTTTTGCCTCTAGGACTAATATCCCTCTGTATTTATCCCATCATCTGATGAGTCCCTGGCGACATAATGTCGGTTCCTCGGGCGATAGCATTAGTCTAATGGCCACACCATTACGGTCCCTGGCCATATACTCGTTTATTAGGGATAATAAAGCTAACGAGCTTTTTTAGAGCTTCATTGGCCGATTTGGGAAAAAACTGCGATGTCAAATTGGTGGGTCTAGGTTTTGGTGGGTGTTGTTCTGATTATATTAAATTTCCCGAGTTGGCAAATCAAGCACATGACTGTGTAATTAAATAAGCGTTTACTTTTTACTTACACGTTTATTTAAATATAATATTAGGTACCTACCTACCAATATATATACATAGGTATAAGATTTGGAAAAGTTTCGTGAATGTTATTTATAATTATTTACCGTGAGTCTTAGCCGTTTTATATCAATTATAAAATGTTTACTCACACAGCTAGCAGCTAAGGAATGGATTACATTACCAGCGTCTTTGTTTCCCGATTCTTATAATCTTCGGTTTCTTTTAGGCAAACATTATCCATCGTCGACCTCGTCGTCACTTTCAATCAGCTGAGACTGCAATCAAATGCCTAAGAAACGGGATAATTCATATTTTTCATGTTATGATCAGGGTATTGCAATAATGCCAGAACATTGACTTAACGCTAATATTTCTATTAGATAAAACCTAACTAAGAGCTCAAAAAAAAACAAAAGTCATGCAAGTCTAATAACATTCCACCATTCATCTAAACCAAAATAAAATACAGAAAAAGTGGAAGTCGAATATCACCCAGTCCATTTAGATCACGACACGAAACCTGCAACCGATAAAAAACACAATACACCTTCAATTTCGAAAATAGTCCTACTGTTACCACTTTGTACGCTTTTTCTACCACGTGCCTATTCATACCCTTTGTGATAGAGCCTTCGCGGTCGATTAAAAATCAATAATGTACACAAAAAGATCGACTTTTCGATCACAGTGGTGTATCGATCATCGATCTTTTGTCGGGCGGAATCGATTCGATCGCAACGCGAAGTGACGAATGAATAAACGAAATAGTTTTGTTTGTGATGGGGTCAAATGCGTAGGTTTGATTGGAATCGGCCGGCGGTGTGTGGAACGTAGCCGTCGTGTGGAGATTGCAATCATTTATAATAGAAGAGATTATTTCTACAATCAATTAAACAAACTAGTAGGTATCTAGCAGTTTAGGTTGACTTTTTCCATCTTGTCCACTACATTTATAAGAGATCGAGAATTAGGTCTACGATTAAATTCCTTCGAATCCATAGCGTACACGTCATTAAATTATAGTCATATATAGTATATAGCGTTTTTAATCATATGGAAAGTGGGTTATTTATTTATTCAATAACTTACAAGCAAATACAAATCATATTACATTGTAGAACTAAGGTGTAGGAGAGACCTAAAATTCTATTCTATTTTGTCGTGGAGTTTTTAATGTCGTGGATATGATTTGATTTAGCATAGGCACCAACATTAGGTAGCTTAATTATTATTGCCATGATCAGCAAAGGGCTTGCACTCTGACTTCATAGTTTTCGATTCTCCAGATACGGTGATATAGTCACTGTTAAGGTTAAAATAAGTTTACCTTTTTCATATCGTACACACAGCCATCTAAACATTTCTCACTGCTTACTGATTAACTTGTTACAAACTCCGATAACCAGCAACAATTAATATTAAACGAATAATTAACGATGCTACCAGCACTGCTGTAACAAAGCATGAGTTACGGCCGGTGGGCTATCGCGGGTTATCGGGATATCGGGACTTGGTTATGATGTCACGCGCTTGTGACTAATGCGCCATGGGTTGCGCACGCGCAGCTCATAGAGTACGTAGAGATGATTTTTTTAAATGGCTTATAGAGCAAAACTTTTACTCTATCAAAGAATTTTTAGAATATAGAATGAGATAAATACATTTATATGAATAACAGATTCTATATTATTTTATAGTAATATGTTTATAATATTTAATTCTGAATCACATATAGTATTCGCACGTCAATTGGTTAAGATATGCTTATCGTGTTATTTATTTATAAGACCCTTTTATAACCATATCTACTGGAGCGAATAAATTAATTTTTAATTTAATTTATAATTTGAAACAGATCAGTTCTTATTCCATTTTCGTGCAATACACATTTAGAATTGTTGGAGCATTATAAAATGTGATAACAGTAATCACTTTGCTTATTAATTCTTTTATCGAAATTTTAAGTATATATATTAGTCTATTTTAATAATATTTTTGTTTTTGTGTGTATTAGAATGTAAATATTAGCATGTATGTATGATTATGTAGGTATTTAGTTGTAATTTACAAATTTTGTTGTACATCGCCGTCTACTTCTTCTTCCGATACTGTCCATCCAAAGGTTGTCTGGAAGAGATCGCTTCAAGCGATAAGACCACCTATTGTACTACCATAGTTAAGGACTGTGTTATTGTCTATTTCTTTAATTTGGTATACAATAAAAAGTTTTCTATTTTTTTTTCAACGGGCAAATGCCTTTATTACTTAAAACTACTCTACATTCTACTTACTAAAACTAAACTAACTACTTACAAGGAGAAGTTATTGGACAACCCACAGACCACCATTAAAGGCCTACAGATAGCCCAAATGCTCCAACCCACTACCAGTTGGCAGCTTACCCAAGATGCTGGCTGTATTGCACCGTTGGATTGCAATAATGAATTAATAATTAATAATGAGCCGTAAATTAACTATATTTTATACGTGCCTATGTAAAAATCGATTTTATTTATGTATGTATATGTATATTTACTCTATTAAGGAAAGATGTAAGCACGATATTTTTATCTACACTAATATTATAAAAAGTAGTTGTATGTACGTATGTTTGTAGGAGGAAATCTATGGAACTACTGATCCGATTCTAAAAATTATATCACTGATAGAAAGCTACGCTATCGCCGCTAGTGACATACTTGTAGATCTATCATAGAATTATAGTTCACTAGTTGCTCCCTGCCGTTTCACCCGTGAATTTCCGGGATATAATAATAATAATAAATTTTTATTCAGATAAAAGATCCATTTTTGTTAGTAAATTTCTTAGGCTATGTTAGTAAATATAAATAATATGTCCTTTTCCAGGTCCTAAACTTAGTTATTGCGTAACTGAGTAACAGACATCTATATATATAATATATAAATAAATAAATAAATAAATAAAATATCCGTCCATTCAACCATCCTCACAAAGTTTCCTATAATTGTAATATGAGTAGAATTGTGTCGCAAAGTCGCGGGCGCTTGCTAGTCATCATTAAATTATTTCACAGCCCTAATATTGCGGGTTTAATAATTATAATTTACCATTTACCAACACATCCCTGAATAAAAACACATAGCAATGAACCTGGCTGACGATTTGTGGCTCAAAGTCGTGCATGGGATGAATCAGAAGATTCAGAAGATTAACTTTTAATTAAAAAAAAATAACAGTTTATTAGGCAGGTATATTTTAAATAACGTAAATAAGTGAAAATTTAGAGTTAAAAGCTATAAAGTAATAAAAAAAAATTAAAAATTGTAAAGTACCTATTCTTTAACATGACTTTTATTACATACATAAGATTTTGTATAAAAAAAAACTTATATTAGAATTTAATAACTAATCAGAAATTTGTAAAATATTATATTTCAGCGCCATCTATCCGATACGTTGTGAACTAAGTGAAACGTTAGTCCGCTATACTAGCAAGTCAAGGCAGTTCCGAAGTTTGTCGGTCATGTGATAACATGTGGTAGGTAATAACGTGTAGTTTGAAACATATACTGTTAAAATACTACGAACAAATCCTGGTAGATGGCACTTAACGGCAACCATTAAATTTATTTTTATAAGTTGTTTGAACGAATATACTAGCGCATGTCTGTATGAATAGTTTTAATGTAGAGTAAGGTAAATCATGCAAAATAACACGGACAATCGGAGTTGGAATCTAAAGTTGGAGACCATAATGCGTATAATAATATAATAGTTTAAAAATACCTATAGTGTAGACGTGTACTGTACTGTAGACGCAAGGTGCAAGGTTTTGGTAATGCTTGCAAGTGTAGGTAATGTTTGACGCCAAGCAGTAGTGCTGCTTGGCGTCAAAATAGCAGACATAACCTAGACCAGCTTGACCCAGATAAATAATAGATTATATAACTTTTTAATAATATAATATGCTTGATAAAACAAATGACTAACTTGAATCATGTCGGATGGAAATTAAGTTATAGTCAGAACCTCAAAATGTAACTTACTAACCATAATCACCGGATAATGGCAATATTAATTTCAGTGGCAAGTTCAATGCCACAATAACTTAGCCTTAACTACGTAACCACTTGCCAATTGGAGGCTGTATTTACTCATAACACTCAAACAATATTCATCTTTACGCATTTATCATACAGCTTTGATTTCAATGGCAGAGTTATGGATGGCTCATCTTAAAGTTTGTTCCAAGTACTGAACAGAAAGGCACCGTTATTTTGACCCACATCTGAACCGAACGCACTCGCTGTACCACAGTGCTCGCTACAATACCGCCAAGAGCGAACGTCAACATTTAAAAAATGTTTTTCGAAAGTTTCCTTATAAATTTATCTATACTACTCATACTTATTATCGCGCTCATATTCGACTACGTCACTAAATTCTTCAGCTACTGGTATGTCAGACATATACCCTACAGAACATCTTTACCCTTCTTCGGAAGCGACTACCATCGAGTACTAGCTCTCAGATCCAACACCGAAGATGTCAACAAGTTGTACGCGAAACACCCAAGGGACAAATTCGTGGGACGAATCAAGAGCAGAATACCAGATCTCATTGTTCGAGACCCAGACGTCATAAAGAGGATGCTGTCTACAGATTTCGCGAATTTCCATAGCAGAGGACTCGGTCTCGACAAATCTCAGGATATTTGTTTACGAAACAATTTATTTTACGCTGACGGCGAGAAGTGGACCTTATTGTGCCAAGGATTGGAGTCAATTTTAAATAGCCTGGATAGCGAATTCGAGAATGGTTTACAAGAATGTTTGTCGGGAACAAATGGAGATGCAAACGTACAACGGTTATTGTCTAAGGTATTGGACTTCGTTTTCAAAGATTTGCTTCTAGGTAATAACGTCGATGGCTCGCTTATAGAGGAGATCAGGTCAACGTTGCAGAAGCGCACTTTGATTGAGGGACTGAAAAGCTACTTGAAGAATATCTTTCCGTCTTTGTACACTTTATTTGGAGCAGTGACTTTACCTGGGCAGCCATTCAGCAAAACAAAAGAGGTATTGAACTCTTCTAAACTAATGAACAAGATTCGAAACATTGGTCACGCAATCCAAAGGGGGATAAACGAGAAAAACAGAAACATTAAAAGTGATGAGAACGATTTCGCATTTTCAACTCTAGCGATGTTTATAACTGAAGGTTACATACCGTGCTTGAACACTCTGACCACACTTCTATTTGAATTGGCTAAGAACACGCAACTGCAAGATAGAGCCAGAAATTCAGTTTCAAAGAATAACAGAGAGGATTTTTTGGACTTTGCTATCAAGGAAACGTTAAGGCTACATCCTCCGTATTCAGTCTTATCTCGGCAATGTGTGAAGTCATATCAGTTCCAAGACAGCAATCTTCTTCTTGATAAGAGGATCACGATCAATGTTCCAGTAGAGGCCATACATAAAGATGAAAAGCACTATAAGGATCCCAACGTCTTCAACCCTGACAGGTTCTTAGATGATGAGGGAGCAGCTAAGCACTGTTATACGTATTTACCGTTTGGAGCTGGCCCGAGGAAATGTATTGGTAAGTGGTTTAGAAAAACACTTTTTTACCTGTCTGGGTGTTGTGGGACCATGGTCCTCATAGTTCCTGGTTCGCTAGATACAAGGAATTCTAGTTAGGGGCTAGGATCTATGTACGTGATCATTGGGCGTATTTATTTATTTATTTATATATATATTTATTTATTTATCGATTTATTTATTTATTTATTTATTTATTTATTTATTTATTTATCGATTTATTTATTTATTTATTTATCGATTTATTTATTTATTTATTTATTTATTTATTTATTACTAGTATATTGATAAAGATAAAATAAAAAATAAAATCACGCCCAACGATCACATACATAGATCCTGACCCCTAACTAGGATTCCCTGTATCTAGGGAACCAGGAACTATGAGGACCATGGTCCCACAACACCCAGACACGAAATAAATGCTTGCGCCTTTTTTTCTGTGTACAAATATTTGTCCCTTCGTGGGAATCGAACCTTCAAACTCAATGGTGTATGTACGTGATTTGAGCCAACCTGTCCAACCACCACACTACAGAGGCTGGGACAAGGACCTATGTATGTGATCGTTGGGCGTATTTTTTTTAACAGTAAAAGTAAGATCATAGTCATAAATAATAAGTGAACACATTCGTGTTATTATATCCTAGTAAAATTTGCTCTTATACTCTAGAACTGGAGCCGGAAGAAGCCATGACTTAGCTAAATTACTGAGACTTGTCAACATGCAACGATTTAATCACACATGCGATGATACAGAGAGGCATTCTGATGTAATTAATAGTACGATACATACCTATCTACCTACTAATTACAAGTAAAGGGCTTTGTGTTGCATGGTGTAGAGTTAGTCTGTAAGGGTCTCCTATTATTTAACTTTGTTATTCTTTAATATTTCCTAAATTAAATAAGTAAGTAACTAGTATCCGTTATATCAAACAAAAAACTGACTTCAATATATCTTCGAAGTCCAAGATCAAATACCGATGAAATGTATATGGGACCACTTCGTAGCTATACTAAACCCGAGCAAAAAGAATTTTCATAAATGACGGAGTTCTGAGGTAACAAACATTAAAAAATATACAATCGAACAGAGAACCTTCTCCTTTTTTGAAGTCGGTTAAAAAGCTTATCGTACTGGATGGATGGATGGATGGATGTTTGTTACTCAATCACGCATAAACTACTGATTGGATTTTCATGAAATTTAGTATGTAGATTCTTCAGGTTCTGAAAAAAGACATAGGTTACGTTTTATCCCGGGAAACCACGGGTAAACCCGCAGGGCGCTGGTAGTAAATAAATGAATTTACGTATTTAGGTGAGGTCCCAATACTGCGCACTTTACTACTGCCATAAAACATTACAATTACAACTGCATAATTATATGTGTTAATTATTCCAATTTGCACGTTTACTGAGCCAATTCTGTGTTAATTATATTTGTTTATCCTCCTCGTACTAATATTATAAATGCTAAAGTTTGTGAGGATGAATGGATGGATGGATGGATGTTTTTTACTCAACCACGCAAACACTGCTAAATGGATTTTCATGAAATTTTGTGAGTGGGTACCTACTTGAAGTCCTGGAAAAGGACATAGGATACTTTCATCCCGTATAACCGCAGGTAAACCGCGAGGCGTTGCTAGTTTTTAATAGCCCATCAATACAAAACACTTATCGTAATTATGAGCCACTTATTGTTTTAGTTGCCAGTTACTCGATCCGCGGTTTTTCGGGATAAAAAGTATCCCATGTCATGACGAACGTCTCATCGTTCAGTAACAAAAAAATTACATGGACATTTAAATTTTAGCTGTATTGAAGTTGGTTAAATTTGTGCTTCATGCTCAGTTCACACTCAAAACTACGTACAATATCGTAGAGGTGCCCTTTTACTTAAAGCAAGGTTAGTGAATCTTGCAAAAAAGGCTATTTCCGATTTTTTGTGATAACCTAGAGTTTAAAGGTACAAAAAATATAATTTAACAGAACAAAAAATCCATATACCTATCCTATTAACAAGTATAAATAGGTAATTAGAATATTTTTATTATGTATAATAATATAATAAACTTTTTTATTTACTTTATAGTTGTAATCGGTCCCGAGCGCAGCTATTGTTATGATTTTTACACATATTATAGTGTTTAAGGTTTATAAGGTGTTAGATATTTATGAAAAGTTGTAAAATTTATAAAAACAAATTAAAAAAAAAATTATATATAATTAATTTTTAGAAAAAAACAAAAACCGACTTCAATGTATCTTCGAAGTCCAAGGTCACATATCGATAAAATTTATATGGGACCACTTCGTAGCTATACTGAACCCGACGCAAAAATAATTTTTCAAATCGGTTCATAAATGACGGAGTTCTGAGGTAACAAACATAAAAAAATACAATCGAACAGAGAACCTCCTCCTTTTTTGAAGTCGGTTAAAAACAAAAAATAAAGCCTAAAGCAAAGCAAAAAAGCTCAAAAAATCTTAAGCTAAGCATTAATCACAGTAATATTATAAAAGCGAAACTTTGTATGTATGTTAGTGTATTTGTCACTTCTTTACGCTGTAACGGCTCCACGGATTTGAGTGAAATTCGGCTTGGAGATAGCTAGGTATAGAATAGAATAACTCTTTATTATAACACCATGATACAGAAACAATTTAAACTACGGGGCATACAGTTTTCAAAGATAAATCAAAACTTCTTGTCGAAGCAACGCGTGACCAAAATGCTGGCCTATATTTTGGCCAAAGGATAAGCATTGCCATTCAACGTGGCAACGCTGCCAGCATTTTGGGAAAGGTTGCCCACTGGTAGTGGTTTATTAGATTAGTTATTAGTATTTTTAATTTGTTTTTGTTTGTGTTTTTTAATTATCTGTGTTTCAATAAAAACTAATTAATTAAAACTAAAATAACAATTAACTTAATACTAGCGTCACAATGGTGTATCCTATCTTACGTTTTTTCTTTATTCCAGGACCTAAAGTATTTATATACAAACTTTATTTAGTAGTTTCTGCGTGATTGTGTAACAAACATCCATCCATCCATCCTCACAAACATTCGCATTTATAATATTAGTATATAGTATATACCTATAGATAGATGTCCTTGAATTTTTGTGATAAATTCTTGGACATGCGGTTTTCTCACGATTTTTTCCTTCACTGTTTCTAGAGCGCGTGTTAAATTCGCATATAACTTAAGAAAGTCAGTATTATGAGGCCAGCGGGATTCGAATACAGGTGCATCGGGTAGAAAGTCGCACGTGCTCCAACTGAGTTACACTCACTTTTTTATAGAATACAAGTATAGGATAAATAAATTATTATTAAAATAACACAAATTAACGCAAAATTTTATCGATTTTTTTATTCGAGTAAACCACCGTTACTTTCGTATTTCAAATACTAAGTATACGTAATACTAAGTATTTAATATAATAAAATACTAAATATTTAAACTTGTAACAAGTATTTAGAAGTATACTAAGTATTTATTCTAATCTATACGAGTAACTTATGGCATTGAAAGAAACCACAGCATTAACCCAAGTGCTTTCATTCCAAGCTTTACGTGTGGTCACATAGACATCATTATCTCTAGAAGACATCATACAAACCACAATTATGTTTTCACTGGAAATAATAATCATTAAACATACTTATGAGATACTGTCCCGTTTAAAGTAACTGCAAATAATAATAGTACGGTCAGCGACATAACCAAGTAATTATTTGTGAATCTTCAATTAACTACACCTTCAATAATTGTCTATTTTCACCAAGTGTTGCTTTTAAAAAGCGTGTTAATATACTTTGCCAGTATAGAAATTGCAAAAATTGCATGTGATTTGGATATTTTCAACCACCTTAAAAAAAGGAGGGTGTTTTTTTTGTATGTTTGATACGCGATTACTCCGCCAATTATGAATTGTTTTTAATGATTCTTTTTTTTGTTTGAAGGCCATTTTTTAGAGGTGGTCCCATATATTTTTTATCGACATTGAATAGCTTTAAAAAAAATAACAATAACAAAAAATATAAGATTAGTCTTGAATTCGGCTCTTGTTTTTTTTTTTTCTAAAAATTTATTGGTGTTATTGTCAATTGAACGATTTTGTAAATGTTCAGCTACTTCTGTCGTTGACTGTACCTACTTCTGACCCACAAGCAGCAGAGAAAGCTTGAAAATACGTGTATCGTAGTCGCTGGCTGTTTTTAGAATTATTTTTACAGTATTTAAAAGTGTTTTTAAGAAGCTTGAATTTAGAATGGGTGAAAGTGACATCTGGCAAGTACCTACTTGAAAGTCATTGAAGTTAACGCTCAAGAGAGTTTGAATTATGCACTGTTGTGTGTACCAGCTCATGAGGTCATGTAGGATTGACGTCTGTCCCTTGCTTTGAGGTCAAAAGTTTTTTAGCAAATTTGGTTATAATTCACAGTTTATTTTAGTTGGTTATAAACACACACACACTCTCACTCACACTCTCACACTATAAACACTACAAGCATCGAGTATGTACATATTTGTTTGTTATTATTAATGTACCTAATTTTAAGGCATTATACTTGTTGAACTTCCGACGGAAGAGTCCTGAGACCTTACTCTGAAAAAGTAATTACGATCTTCGTTCTTTCTGATGAAAGGGACAGCGCTATGCAACAGGCATAAGAGTGTCTCTTTTAGTCCGCACGAACGAACGAACGAAATCAACTCGGAGTAGGACCCATATCCTTAAATATGTACCTTTGCCTCTTTAAACATTTTTTTTTTAATTTCATGAATAGATACTACCATTCTTCTTCACTCAAGATACCAAAATAAATAAAAAAATAAATAACGCCCAACGATCACATACATAGATCTTGCCCCTAACTAAGATTCCCTGTATCTAGGGAACCAGGAACTATGAGGAACATGGTCCCACAAAACCCAGACACGAAACATATGCTTGCACTTTTTTTTCTGTGCACAAACATTTGTCCCGTCGCGGGAATCGGACCCGCAGTGTGATGTATGAGATTTAAGCCAACCTGCCCAACCACTACACCACAGAGGCTGTCGTACAATAACTCGGTCTCAACAATAATAAAAATATTCTAGTTTAGTCAACCTACTTTCTCTTTCAATGTCATCGTCGTCGATCAACTTGCGAGACTTTACACCCAACCCAATGAATGGCCTTTGGCGCTAAACTATATTTGGCCACTAGATCTATGTTTGGCCACTATCTCGCCTAATGTGATGCGATGATGCGGCCTAAGATGGAGCACATAGATCTAGAGAGAGACGGCAGTTGAGCGGCTGCAATATAAAGTAATAAAATGCAATAAAGTATTAATATAAGTAATACACATACCTACTTAAATAAATACAATACATGCATATTATAGAGTTAACAGATAGATAAATAGTGATTATATACCATATTTTTTAAAATTTGAAGTGACATACATAAATAGGAACTACCTTATGTCTCGCAATAGGACATATACTTTTTATTCCGGAAATACTTCTACATGGGTGAAACTGCGGGAGCAGCTAGTATTGAGTATAACATCTACTTGACTTGACTGCTTGGCGGCAGAATAACTGGCAAAGCTGTGGTACCTACTCATCAGACTGCCTCCGGCATACGAGAGGCCTACCACGAGTACACTACACGGCTGAAACCGCGGGAAGCAGCTAGTATTGATTTACAAACATCCAAACCTATAAACATACGAAAATCATACAAATGTTCACATGATAATGTATAAATTAGAATTTATTCCGTGTCACATCTTCCTAGACTGTACAAAGTAAACGAGGATCATTATGTAGACATTCTAAAAAATAGCTAGTCCTTACTATTTCTTAGAATGTCCACGATACTACTTGTGCAGCAATAAGATGCTATCGTGCAACCATCTTGCAGCTTTGTTAAAGACGTTACTAACTTACTTTATCCTCGGTTTCAGGAGAACAACTATCACTAAAAATAGTGAAGTCCGTGGCTAGCAACATCCTGAAGAGTTATGACATGGAACCCTGTGGGAAGACACCAGCTCACCTGTCCGTTGCTGACCACAATTTTGGCAGGGTCATTGACAAGGACATTTGGCTTAGATTCAAGCCAAGGCTATAAGTATTTATTTATGTCGATAGTTGTAAGAATGTAAGAGGACTGAGTAACTGTACTTTGATATTACAAGGCCGATCGTGCACTAGTTTGACCACGACCACAAATATCTTGTTTCTGTTTTGATTTGATTCTTTGATTTAATGTTGCGTATCTGTTTCCCGATACTTATAATCTAGGTGTCTTCAAATCCAGAGTGAATCGGTATCTTCTTGGCAAGCATAATCCATCGTCGCCGGCGTAATCACTTTCCATCAGGTGAGACAACGATTAAATGTTTGCCTATCAGGTAATAAAAAAAAATTGTGCATGCCGAAACTGACCAGCCTGCTCCATGCTGCAGTACATCATACGTTCGACTTGCTACCTACGTTTCTATACGAGATTCGATGCTTTATAGGCTACCACGACCCGTGGTAGCCTATAAAGCATCGGTTAGACTAGTGCGCGCTTACCTTAACTACTTAGTAATAATTTATGGTTGGGTTAAATTAAGTCAGTAATGTGAGAAGTACAAAACGATATTTTGTATTGAATAAAAGAGTATACGATTTATGTAAAATTTTTCCTACTTTTTAGTTGAGTGGGTATTAGATTTTTTATATGTGAATAAAACTGCTGCAATCGAATGACATAAGTAATATTTTTTTGTGAAATATTGCCATTAATATATGTATTTAAAATTCAACTTTAAAAAATAAATTGTTGGTTTATTAATAGAATATTATTTTATGAAAAGCATTTGCCAACAATTAATCAACAAATCTTAATCTGATTTTGTTTTAATTTTAACAAATAAACTGATATTTATTGATATAAATAAGATAATTTTGCTCAAGTTCGAATAAATATGTAAAACAATCACGGTTTCTTTTCAATCCTTAAGTTAAGACCCGCACTAAAACCCACCCTTTTAATCATAAAACCGTCGCAGAGGTTCGAAAATCAATACAGGCGACAATGATGGAATGGGGATCAAAAAAACCGGAAAATCGGACGTAGAAGGACCAAAAGAGGGTCCGTAAAAAGCTGAAAGGGAAATATTTTTGCCTGCCCATCGGTTAATAATGGACTAGGGTGACAATGATTTAGGTGTCTGGCTGGAATGTGTCCGGATTACCGGACCGAATGAACTGGGGGGACTTGATAATGATGAGTGATTTATGGATTTGGATTGTTGATGAAGTTGTTGAATTCAAGTATGTAGATAGCACCAGTGACTTTGTTAAGTTATGTTCATGTTTTTCAACTTTAGGAACAAATATAAAGCAGCACATGCGCTATTGCTACCCTTAAAGAATATAGCGAAATAGGTGTTGTTAGGAAATCCATTTTACTGTATAAAAATGTTAAGTACTGTGTAATATTTAAGACATAAGTGAATCAGAGTTGTTTAATGTCACAGCAGCCAATTCACCTACTTTAAAACTTTATAAAGAATTTGCTACAAAAACGAAAGACAAGTAAATCTCTCCTCCGGTGTTAGAAAAGTTAAACAAGACAAAATAATCCTTCCTATCCCGAGTGATCCCTTAATTTATGGTTACCGTGAGCGAAATACGTCCTGATTTATAGCGTGTACTGTGGTGTCACCTTCTTCCGGTGGAAGAGTGATGATTTGGTGTAAAGAGTTTTAGGTTAGTTTCAATGGGTTGAGATAGCTTTAGTTTTGTTTGATTCCTTATGTGCTTAGTGTTATAGAGTAAAATTTGGTAGGTAACATTTATTAGGCTTTATTTAAAATATTATGTAATACGCATCCTTTTGTAATTTTATAGTTTGTAGCAGAAGAGTTTTACATATTTTTGAATCTTTCTTTAGTATCTACTGTGATTAGAGCACTTACCGGCTGTGGATGAAATGTCACGACCCCAGTCTGAAATCATATTGAGCGCATTCTTATAAAGATTTGCTACGTAAAGCGATGAAAAAAACTATACATTATTTTATACCAGCCTCTCCATACAAAAAAATGAATTCATACAAGAAACATATCAATTGAAAAATGAAACACAAACTCGATACCTGTTATCCTAGAACTCATACAATCCCATATGAGTCGAACCGGCTCGAACCGGTATTTCCGTTAAATCCAACGCCTGGTATTCCATCACGGATCGCGCGAGCAAACAATGCATGCGAAAAACGAAAGGTGCGATCTCGCGTTCGCAAAAACGGAAAAGTTTAAATAAAGTACACAAGGATAAAGCCGGATGGTGTATCCGCGGGTTTCAGAGAGTATCACGTTTGGACGTACTGTTCGATTGTTGGAAAAGGATGCTTCGGTTCTTTGTGTTGATTAGCGCTTTTTATTTTTGTTTGTGGAATTAGACTGAAACGGAAGAGTGTATTAAATTTAACCAAATTTTGCACTGGATCCTTGTGGTGGATTATGGGTCATACTTTAAGAGACAGGACCGGTGTCTCAGCAGAGGAACAGCCCCCTTAGCACAGACCGGTGACAAAACCATTTATCCCCTGTTTTATCCACTATCGACTCACTCTCGACAAACAAAAAGTTGATAAAAACAGGGGATACATTTTTTGTCTCTGGTCCGTGCTAAGGGGGCTGGAACGGACTAATGATGATGATGATGAAGACAATGATGAAAATGATAGTTTTTAAATAAAATCTTTTCATGTATTCAAAGGCTTGCAACTTGAAAGTAATATTGTTCAAGTTTCCTCTTACGTCTATAAACTGACTTTAACATATTTTAATTTAATAAAATTTTGGCACTAATTATTTAAACGTTAAAAACACTACAAACATTTTGTAATTTACATTTCTATTATAACTAAATGGCTACAGATCTCGCTAAAGATTTTTTGATGTAGGAATATTTGATTTATATGTGTTTTGTGTTTTTGTCTCTCAAAAGTAACTTTACTAATTTAATTTATGCAAGTGTTGTCAAAGTCTTATTTAATCTATAGAGACAGTAGTAAAACACGACTTATAAAGGTAAATTATTAACATTTATTTCCTTAACCGAAGTAACGTACGCAAAATGAGCAATCGGAGAGAGGAACGCCCTAGGGTAACTCCATGTTACAAGCTTCTTGCAAAAAATGTAGGAAAAAATTATAAATTTGTGGTAGTCTAACTAATAAGACTCGTAAATTACAACTAATTAAAACTGGTGACATAACTTTAGACTACAAATCTATAGAAGTAGGACTTTGTGGAAATAACAATCTGTATATACGTGTACGTGTGAAAAATTCTTGGACATGCCGGTTTTCTCACGGTGTTTTCCTTCATCGTTTTTAAAGCGAGTGTTAAATCTGCACATAACTTAAGAAAGTCAGTGGTGCAGGGCCAGTGGGATCCGAATTCGAGTGCTTCGTATCGAAAGTCGCACTTGCTCCCACTGAGTCTCGCCCGAGTGTGGCTCGCTTTAAAAACGATGAAGGAAAACATCGTGAGAAAACCGGCATGTCCAATAATTTTTCACAAAAAGTCAAGGACATGTGACATCCACCAACCCGCACTGGGCTGGCGTGGTGGATTATGGCCCATTCTCTCTCTAAGAGAGCATGCCCGTGTCCCAGCAGTGGCAACGTGATGGGCTGATAATAATGATATACGTGTACACATTTACAAGCATAAATTTAGTTTCTTATAAACAATGGCTACATAAATAAACTTATATACAATAATATATACCTTATACTAAAATAATAATATTATGTACACCTAAAACTAAAAACTTAAACATAAACAAAACATAATAAAAATATTCTAAAAAGCCAGAAAGAAAGAGAGAGAGAGAGAGCAGAGGGGAAAGTGCCTAGAATGCTGCCCGCATTGCCACGCTAAATCGCAATGCTGTTTGTTTAGTTTTAAGTTGCTTATTTTTTTACCACGTTTTTAATAAGTCACTTTCTTGTTTGTCTATCTGTCGTTCCGAATGGAATCATGCAACTCAAATTTCGAGCACTTTCAGATTAGCTATCTGGCTGAAGGCAGCTCACAACTCGATGACAATGTATTCTAAATACATATAAAACGTTATTTTTAGATTATTTTCTTAATCTATTACGAATTCTTGTTCCTTCATTGCTTCAAAGTTCATCATCAGATCTAGACCTAGTCGTGTTTCGGGATGATGTTCGGTGAACCATCGAGGAGACGGGTCTGAGCAGCCGCTCAACTGCCGTCTCTCTCTAGATCTATGTGCTCCATCTTAGGCCACATCATCGCTTCACATCAGGCGAGATAGTGGCCAAACATAGATCTATTAGGCGTAAAAAGAAAAACATTTTTCATAATCTTAAAAAATAGTGGCAAAAAACATAGATGAAGGAAGCGATGACTCTCATAACTTGAACCAAACTCTAACAGTCTCTAAGCAAACAAGCAGCTCGTAAAAAGGCGTCGATCATAAAAATATTTGATTAGGCTCGTCTCTCCACACGGTGCCAATTCGCCATCCTGAAACATTTATTAGGGTAACACGTGGGCTAATCGCGTAAAAACTGTTGCAACTGGTTGCAGCTTCGTACCTACCTGGCATTAGTACTGAATAATTTATTGTGCGTATATTGTTATGCTCAGCAAAATAATTACTTGACAAAATGATATTTATTATTACCTTTATCAATACTATTGTTTCATTCTGTGACATTATCGGTCTTCCGTTCTATTTTATGTTATGCTAATTACATACTACGGTCCTGTTAATATAAGACAAAATTTGTCACAAAAAAATTACTGAAAAATGCAGAGAAACATGCAAAAGGTTACAAATTAAAAAGTGTATCAACGCGAAAGTAATAGTTGAAATTATAGAAACACATGATTTTCAAGGGAAAATGTTTAAATTTTTTGTGTGGGATCAAAATAATGAAATTCCATGAAATAGACCTGCACATCCTCGAAGCTGTCTTCGAAATACAAAGCAATGGTTGCTGTTCTCAGTTACACAATCACCCTCCTTGTTGTAATCTGCATAATTTAACGTAATGCAAACATAATTTACAAACTGCGCTCCTTTACGTAGATTTAAGACTGGGGCGTTACTCTGCGGTAGTTTATTGTTTGTTAATAATAAATGATTCTTGTGGGAAACATCCTAGTTTGTGTACTTTATCTAAACCAAAGTGGAGCAAATATTTAAATAAAAATTCCGGATTTGATTCACAATAGGGAACAAAAGGCAACAAATTCGTAAGTAACATAACATAAAATCATTCAGTGAAAAATGTTCTCCTACGGGAAAACCAAAAGCCGCGTGCAAAAAGCTGAAACCTACTGACAGGTATACCTTTTTCTTTTTCCTATTTTTTTTTTAATATACTTACTACCATAAAGGTTTTTGCATAAATAAGTAATCTGATTTACGATTTACAAGAAATATAATTTGCACGCTCGCTCTAAAACAGTGAAGGAAAACATCGTGATGAAACCCGCTTACGCGCTTTGGAGTGGTAGGCTCTGGCCGTGGTTGTAATACCACCCACCGAACAAAGTCATGCCGTCAAACGACCTCGTTGTGTTTCGGGATGATGTTTGGTGAACCATCGGGGAGACAGGTCTGAGTAGCTGCTCAACAACCGTCTTTCTCTAGATCTATGTGTTTCATCTTAGGCCACATCATCGCTTCACATCAGGCGAGATAGTAGCCAAACATGGATCTTTTAAGCGTAAAAAAAAAACTTATAAAACGCTAAATATATTAAAAACAAAGTTAATGTGTAATTGGCCCTATTTTATAAATTCAACGCAAAATATTTCAGCCTAGAATATCATGATAATATTTAATATTTAAACTTTATATCCCTGAATAGCGGTCAGTGGTCAGCGGTTTCCTACCGGCGACCACTGCGACCAAACATGAGCGTGACAACCTTATTTGTCGTTAACACAAAATATTACTTTATTTTAAAAATTTTATTTTTATCAAACAAGCTTTTCAACATAGAATTCTTTTCAATTATCGTGTATGATTAGTAAAGTCTTAAAACCTAGGTTAGCTTTGTCTAGACATATTATAAGGTTCTCGATGATTTTATTCCAACTATTAAATAAGGTAAGTCTTACAAAATTATCATGAATTTTTTTTTGTATGATTAAATGGGCTCACGTTGACAACAACTCACCTGATGGTAAGCGCAGTTGCGGTCTAAGGTGGAGCACGTTTGCCCATGAGTTGCCTATTCACTCTTGTCTTAAAGAGACCCAGGTTGTAATTGGAAGGAAATAAGTATTCTGGTAAAGAATTCCACTCCTTAGCAGTACGTAAAATCTAAGTAAGTAACTTTTTATATGTTATTATCAATCATCGCATTACCATGTTATTGGTTTCTACCAAGGTACCCATCGTACCAATAACATGATAATGCGTTTCACGCGTACACACACTTCTCTCGGCATCAATAAGGCAGTCAAATGAGTCATCCAACTTGTAACACTGAACAGTGCCAATGCCAAAATGTGTGCGCATGCGCTTCATGAATAAAGGTGCGCCATTTTATGCTGTGATTACTTTAGAAAATATTTCTTAAGGACAGTTATAATACTTTTTCTTAATAATAAAATCGTTGAATATTCTTGCAGCGACAATGCATTCGTAGATTTTTATGTATTAGCCTTTGCAATATTTTGTTAAAGAACTGAGTGACGATTGGTTGCATCATGTTTGAAATGGTCTTCCTTTTTTTTCTTTCCTACTCCATAATCGTAATTTATTGTTTTCGTACCTAGCTCAAAGCGCGAGAGCGAACGAGAGACACAGTACAGAGAGCGAGTGTGGCTCAGTGGGAGAACGTGCGACTTTCGATACGACGCACCTGAGTTCGAGTCCCGCTGGCCCCGCACCACTGACTTTCTTAAGTTATGTGCGGATTTAACACTAACTCTAAAAACGGTGAAGGAAAACATCGTGAGAAAACCGGTATGTCCAAGAATTTATCACAAAAATTCAAGGACATGTGAAATCCACCAACCCGAACTGGGCTAGCGTGGTGGATTATGGCCCATACTCTCTCTATGAGAGAACGCCCGTGTCCCAGCCGTGGGAACGTGATGGGCTGATGTTGATGTCCACAGCTCAGTCTTTATATGATTAAAAATCTATTTTCAGTCAGAAGCTATAAAATTATTGATAAAAATGTGATAACGGGTATTAGAACGATTATCGCGACAAAAAGTTTAAAACTTGCCACTATCCGCTACCGTTACATAGATAGATAGATAGATGAACGCTTTATTGCAAACATTAAATTACAGACATTACATAAAAAACAATTAAAGAAAGTGTTACAATGGGCGGCCTTATCGCTAAAAGATGCTGAATGCCTACGTAAACATACATATACTAGGTACACATTATTACACATTATATTATAAACCTACATAAATAATTATATAATATATACAATATATATATATATATATATATATACAATATATATATATATATATATATATATATATATATATATATATATATATATATACAATATATACATATAATATATCATAGCAAAAAAATAAATAAAGAAACATCAGCAATCTTCCAGGTAGAACTTCTTCACTTTTTCTTTGAACACCTGCAATGATGGCGCACGTCGTATAGGCACGGGCAGTGCGTTCCAAAGACGAACACGGACGGCAAAAGAGCGGTCATAAAAAGCGCTACCGTGCGAGGGTGACTTAAGTGCAAAATTTTCCGATGACCTAAGAGAGTGGGATTCGGAAATATGTAAGAATTCAAAGCGTTCTTTTAGAAAATCTTCAGTCAGTTCAGTTTTAGTCTTCTTTCTTAAGTTCTTTAAAATACTCGTTCATGTATACTTCTTCCTACCAGCTTGGCTTTTTGAATAAGCTATCAAATTCAAATTTATTTAATCCAGTAATCAGGACTCAATACTTATCACAAATAATCACAATAACCACACACCAAAAAAAAAAATATACCTGTCGTCAGAACACCTAAGATATGTCCTCTCCTCTCTCTTCATTATAGAGATTACGTATACCTTATAATCTGAATTTCCATTTGCGCGGTTTTCAAGGTGTGGAAAGCTGTCACACCGTGAGTTCATCTCATTTCGGTACAATCTCAATTTGCCATATAAAAATAAACATATCCCAGTTTGTCACAGTTTTAAATATTTTGTTTAATCTTGGCAACACGTTTGTAATTTCAATGCATCTTTACTTTTAGTTTTATTAAATCGATTTTAAATATCTTGTACTACCTTTTGTTTAAACTTTACCAGCTTTGGATCTAGCAGGCCTAGCGCACTCCGCAATGTAGGTACGAAACTACAAGTACATAGCTGGACACCGACGGCGGGTCGCGCGTCGTTACACGTGCCGCGTCAGAAGAGATAAGAGCCATGCGATAGAAAGAGAGGCGCTCTATAGGTTAATATTACTGGTAGGTATGCAGCGCTACGCGAGCTGAACTGAATTTTATTGTGACATAGCAAGAGTCGCTATTTGTTTAAATTTCTTTGCGGAGTGATGCTTCTGTCCCTTAGTATTCTGTGGTTCTAGCCAATGTTTCAACAATATCCAATACACTTATTTGCCCTATCTAATACCTATATCCTATAACTAAACTAGAAGCCAATGGACCGTGAGCTCCGCTAAACAGCTCACCGGGGACTGCAACTGCGCTGTTACCCGCAGTTTTGTAGCTAAAGCTATTTGTATTCCCTTCCCTTGGAAGAAAAGTAACTGGCTGGTTACTTTTAAAATACCGTTAACCTTAGAGAATCTTGATTTTGTCTATTATTTGAAGTTTTATTAGTATTCAGCATTAGTGGTGGTTATACTGGCTTATAAGAGGGTATTATAAGCGGATGCGGATAGCGCTGTAACTGTTATGGACAGGTGTGTTGCTCGCTATCAGGTGAAGGACCTTGACTCGCATTTTTTTTTACAATATGACGTATCTCTACTCTACTGGTGGTAGGTTTCACATATGCGAGAGGCCATCTGGGTGGGTACCACCGCTTTGCCAGTTATTCAACCGCCAAGCAGTAGCGCGCAAGCATTACTGTGTTCCGGTTTAAAGGGCATTGTAGCCAGCGAAATTACTGGGCATTATGAGACTTATGGTGACGAGCACAGAGCAGAGCCACGCCAGATTTTGCAAAAAAAAATGTTGGGTGGTGCTGTTATTGTTATAGGCTGGCGTATTGCTTACCTTCAGGAACATAATATTATAGACAACCAAATCTCTAAAAAAGTCCTCACTTTCTTGTCGTATCTTCTGAGTAGTGGTTCTTTTTCATACGGTGGTAGAGTCATGGTGATAATTTGACTTTCATAAGTGTGTCTGTGATGCCAAAAATGAATAAAGAGATTTTGATTTGATTTGATTTGATTTGATTTATTTATTTAGTAACAACAAGCTTTCTATGTGTACCACCCTAAAGCAACTAAGTCCCAACAAATTATAGGTGAACTGTAGCCAATACTACGAACAGCGTTAGGAACAAATATCGTGAAAGTAGTTACGGCAGTTAGTCGTAATGTTGTTCCGGACACTTAACTCTATTGGCTTTGCAACTTACACGTGTTTTCCTTGCATGTGCTCCTTTGGGAACTGTGCAACAATCTAATATTGTACCATTTGTGGGTAGTTTTATAGTCGTTTGTAGATTACCTTCTTTTTTATGGAACTGAGTGATGATACAAGCAAGCCGTTCGCTTGATGGTAATCTCCACGTCTGGCTATAACAATTGCAGTGCCACCCAGAACTTTTAAAACCATAAAAAGCACAGCGTAGCACTGCATAGCGCTTATCACCCCGAGACGTCAGATATTAATTCCCGGTAATTTCACTGGCATAACATAGTAATGCTTACGCACTACTGCTTGACGACAGAATAACTGGCAAAGCAATTGTTTGTTGTTAAGTAAATAATTTGTTACGCAGTTATTTCTCTGGTTGCAGCACTTCATAAGAGTTCTGTCTGGCGTTGAAAAATAATGGTATTACTAGACCATTGAGTAGACAGCTGGATATTGTACCTGAGAATTAGACGTATATAAAAATATTCTGTTTTGTATAGGTAGAAAAATAAGAACAAAGATTGGTTAGACTCCACATCAATCGCCTTTAACGCTATGCAATAGCAGTGAAAATCGTTTAAACAACCCATGCTCTCCATGGCATCCCTGGTGGCGCCCAGAGATCAAGACATCTCCGTTTAATGGTCCTCACCATCGAGGCAATTTTTACACCCTTACCAATCCACCACTTCAGTACATCATTGGACATTGACCTATAAACGCACAAGAAATTATTTTACTCGATATCAAACGACAAAGCATTAGAACATGAAAGAGATCCTCACGCTCTTATGTCTTTCATAATACAGTACAAAATTGAATCTCAAGTGGTGATCGCTGTATAGGATGGTGTAAAGTAGGTATTCTCAAATGAATACGGTTGAATGGCCACTTGGCGTCACTGCGCGACCATTTCACGTAGAATGAGACCTTGGAAATGGTGCAAGCGAGAGACTCCAGAGAGAAATTTTTTGTTAAGATATTTGTAAAACTTTAACCTTGAAATGGTAAATGTATAAGTACATATTAAAGATTTAAGACTTTAGCCTATTTATTGGGTGAAATTGAATAAAAAAATGACCTAATAGATTTACACTTAAGTTAATGAACAGCATGCTTGATATTGACTCTCTATCTCTCGTTTAGGTGTGTGGCCAACCCTGGTACCTATTAGAGTTATAGGCCGTCGGAACCATGGCCAAAACGACAGACAGGACCGACTGCGGTTTGAAGTACGGTAACGCTCAGATATAAATACCACACAAACGGTCAACCATCCAAGCGGTTACTGCAGTAGACTTTGCTTAACCTACCAAATTTGTTACGAACGGCTAGGTGAGTTAGGCTGTAGAGCAATTTTAAATCAATTTAACAATCAAACATAACTGTTTCCTACTTCACGTCACCTAGTCGTTAGGCCAATAAGCCTCCGTGTCAGATTAAACTGCTAATGTCTAATCCGTTACTTGAATTATTGACATCAACCCGCTTATAGAACTGTGCAATCGCAAAAACACAGGCTGGAGAAGATATCCAAAAATTAAATACAATTCTGCTAGGCATGCGTTAAACTTGTTTTGCGTCAAAAAATTAAAGAATTATCATCTGGCAAAGTTTTGCAATTGCTTCTAATTCCTACACCAGTTTATGATTTACGCCATTTGGCAAACAGGCGTTTCCCCGCTGAACCATGAGTAACATGACAGACATTGGAATTTCTGTGAGATTCATTTTCAATTTTAACACGTGTCAGTGTTGAGTTCCTGTCCGGGAACGTACTTCAGGGCGAAATTCTATACCGGTTTCATTCTGGGTCTAGTTTGTATGTGACTAAAATTATACCCTCTGGCAATAAGGGGGTAGGTAAAGTATTAAGTTAAATAGCAGTCTATCTCTAAATAGAAAATAAAATACGTATATTTTTTGTTCTGTTAAACTGTTTTATTGAAAAGAAAGATAATGACGATGTAGATAATGTACAACAAGCTTAAAAATAATAAGGTAGGTCCTAGGCACCAGTCATCACAGCACTCTCGTCATCAATTTAAGCCCTAGATTGATGAAGAGAGTTATGTCAATGACCTAGATTCTAGATCGGACGCAAAAATAAAATCGTGGGGCGCGTGGAATTTCTATCAACAGTCAACCGCTCGGATTATTAAAAATGCATATTAACATATTTTATTTATTTATTTACTTAGGTTAAGCTACGCCCCACAATTGTTCATATAGGTATATACATATGTACATATAGATGCATAATTACATTGTCATTAGAACTAAAGGTGTGAACCAAATTTGAATTCAATCGGTCAACAGGAAGGGGGTAACATTTTAATTATTAAATTTGACCCAAACATGGCAAGCTAAATAAAACTGTTTAGAATTAAAGTCCCACATCCACATAGTAATAAAGCCAACAGGAGTGCTTCATTATCGAAATCCCTTCTGCCTACAGAAGACTATTTCTCCTATTCTGCTACTGACTGTTTAAAACTGAGGATTGCTTGCCGTGAGAACGCAACGCACTTGCACGCGGCAATTTCGTCATGTGATAACGTTGTATATGTCGCAGCCATCTAGCTTAATTCGCCGTTCAATTAAGAGCCTAGCTTTTTAACAAAACAGCGCCGTTCAACTAGTGGCCTCAAGGATATTCAGCCATAGCGTCTATTACAACATTTAATAAACTGGCTGGCTAATACTTTGGCATGTGGTTAAACTTAGATGTATCCTACGCGAGATTGAAAACTTTCGAAAGGTTGTGAACCGTCGCATTATTTTTTGGTAGATTATAATGTATCGAAATGATAGAATATAATCTGCTTACATTATATTCGTATCTAACATACATGTTTGCGGCGTTGGGGTGGCCCAAGCGCCACCCGCCGCACCCTAAACTATCGAGGGCTGCAGCTATATTCATTATTATTTTCACTACACTCTTCCATTGTACTATTTTTCATTAAACTTTAGAAAACCGGCTTTATAAATGAACAGCCTACACAAGTAATACAACGTCATCGATCCAAGTCCTAGCTGTTTGATCAAATGGCTGAATATCATTCAGGCCGCTAGTTGAACGGCGCTGTTTAGTCAAGGGGCTAGGCTGTTTATTGAACGGCGAATTAAGCTAGTTGGCTGCGACATTTACATAGAAACAAATGTATGCTAGCGTGTAAAAATATCTATGGAACTTCTGTTTACTTATATAAACAATTATTTTTCTTCACTCAGTCTGCTAAACTGCCGAATAAGCAACAATGGTAATTCACCAATTACGATTCATTACGGACACTCGATGTTAACAGTACGTATGTACGTGTATGTACGTCAGCAAGCAACGGTTACGGTCAGACATTAGCAGTTACGGACCCAATGGTTGAACTTCCAACTAACTTTGGGATATTGCTTTTAGTTTGGGGCCTGAGAAACAGCGGGAGTTATTGACTAGATCCTATCTTTCTACTGGAGGTAAGATTGATTTTTTTTTTATCAAATCTGATAAATTGGTAATCTTAAATCCGAAGCATTTTCCTAACACTTCTTATTGCCAATTTTATCCAATAATTTATGGGATCGGATAGTTTTAAAATTTTAAATTGAAGGTAGACAGGTTGACAAAGAGAGAGAGAGAGAGAGAGAAAGCGATAGAGAGAGTTGTATAGGAAGTGTTATCATATAAGAAATTTTGTAATGCACTTTACTAACTTAAGTATTTTATACAGTTAGAAATGTTACCTTGTTATTTATTGTGTATAGCAGTGACTAAATTAATGAGATCGCTCATTCCGGGGCCACAGCTGAAATCGACTGGGCTTTAAACAATTCTAATAGGTATTTAAAGGTATTGCAACGTTATCTATGGGCTTTGTTTAACTTAGTTTTAACTAAGCCTTTGATCTTTGCCGCTTCCTCTCCGAAACTGATAATGTATGTTGTGGTTTTGAACTGTGGCCTCTTGGAGGGTAAATAACGTTCGAGGTTATAGGAAATTCTAAATGGAAACCCTCAACTATACTACGTACCTACACATTATATATAGGTACATTAACCCGCCAATGCAAGCCTATTTAGACTGTTACAGCATTTCCCAAAAAATATTTTTATATGTATGATTTTGAGCAAGGCGGTTAACGCAAATTACAGCCGCAGACCGTAGCTACGCAACTGATTTCTATTTTTTCAGATGGTGACACTGTTCCCCTGCCTACGCAGTATAACCAACAATTCAATAAATATATAAAAATTATAAGTCTCACTGCGGTCTGAAGTTTTGCCATCGCGCTCAGAATCATACCTTTTAGACCATCAAGTGGTTCAATTCAACAGAACAATTACGCGAATAGTTACGCGGCAAGATGGTAATGAACTAAACCGTTTAGGCTATCCTAGAACCTAAAACATAATAGGGCTATCTATATGATAATTTTAATGTTGTCATATAACGTTGATTCTTCTCGAACAGGTACAGATTCCTATTGTAGAACTGATGTAGTCAAGAGTGTGTTTAGAAACAAAGCTTGCCTATTATAAAAAAATCATGCTCTATAATATAGAGCATGATTTTTTTTCTTTAGATTATGATATAGTCTATATTAATTTCACTTGAGGTTGGTTACTTACGCTTGAGTTACGCTTACGTTGCGAACACGCCATGCACTTGCGGCGAACACGTTGCGAATTCGCAGTGAACTCTTCACGAATTCGCAGAGTTCTCTTTGCGTCTTTGGATAGTCATTAGTAAAATACGGAATGATATATGCACCAAACTAGAATGACAGGTTCGCTAGTGGCAGTTGAGTAGGAGCTTACAATATTGAAGAGACGCAGCTTACTCGTCGCGCAATCGCAGCGTCAGTGTGATAAGGCTATTAACCTTCGCGTCAGCAATACTGATTTTCTTGTTCTATTTAAAAGTTTATTGGTCTTTTTAACATCCGCAGTTTTCTTTATACCCAATTTTGACAAGACTCGCTAGGTATATTAAGCTTAACAGCATCCTAATTTTAACTGGCCCATTTACGCAGCCAGGACCGTAATCAGTCTCGTCAGACGAGGGTCACCTGTCCTATCGGATTAAGGAGACACGTCTGGCTAATTTCAAATCCAGGGTGATAGATGGCGCTTGTGACGCAGTTTTTATGAGTGGGATGAATAGAAAGCCAAGTTGAGCGTTTGATATAATATGTATACTTAATGAATGTATGTTCATAATTCTTATTTTTTTCATTTAAATTTTCGTGTACATCTATCTACCACGTAAGTTTACTCCAACACATTCGTTGCGTTGAAATTTGCGGCGCTCGTACGCCAAAACTATTGACTTTATGAAAAAAAGGTATATACATTAATTATCTTTATTTTCATTTTGTATATAACTTTTTATCGTAAAATAAGTCGGAAAGGATGTATTGTCATAAAACTGCTTTTAGGCGCCATTATTCCAATATGGCGGTGCGAGCGGCAAAAATACGAAGTGGCAAAGTTGAAATTCGGAAAGTGCACATCAAAATCTATAAAACTACCAATTTTCAAAACTCCCGGAAAACTTTCCAGGTAAACCTACCAAATGGCTGGACTATACAGCAATGGTCAAGATATAAAACTTATGCACATCTGCAATATCAGATAATTCTGACATCTTGAAAGCCTTTTCTTGACATCGCGCAACATTGTATTTATATTAATGTATATTACTTATTTATTTATTATATGAACTTTTTTATTTTTAGTTTATTATCTTATTTTTTGATTCAGTGTAATGTTGCGTGTATGTCCAGACAAAATATATTTTCTTTTTTTTTAATAATATCAGAAGCATTGTCAATATGTTAAATTGAAATATATTAAGATTTAATTTTATTTATCTTCCTACAATGTAGCAGTGTAGTTTCTTGTTCTTGTTTGACCTTGGAGCAAAAAACTAATAATAGATAATAATTAATAAATGACTTATTTATTTAATAACATTTTGTAACAGCGCTTAGGTAATAATTTATAAAAACTAACAAAAACCCGTAACATAAATAAACAACAATATCACAGTTTAGTACTGGCAAGTTAGTGCTTGCCATGGTGATGGCCCCAAGCTTTATGGTCCTTATGACCGCCCTTCTTGCCATGATCATGATGATGATGATGATGCTCCTCATGACCATGATGTCCCTTGTGACCCTTGTGATCCTCATCGTAATGATGTTTGTCGTGATGACCCTTCTTGCCATGGTGATGCTCGTGATGACCATGCTCGTGATGACCTCCCTTCTTGTGATGACCTCCCTTATCTTCATGATGTCCATGATGATGACCGTGCTTGTGATGCTTACCTTCCTTATGGTGGTCGTCATAGAAGTGATGGTCCTTATGGAAGTCGTCCTTATGATACTTCTTATGGTATCCCTCGGTCTTCTCGCCCTTGTCGTGATGCTTCTTGTGGCCGTGCTTGCCTCCCTTGTGGTGGTGTCCATGCTCGTGGTGATGACCATGATGATCGTGTTCATCCCAGTGCTTCTTGTGGCCACCGCCGTGTTCGTGATGATGACCAGCGTGGTGGTGCTTCCCGTGATCGCCATGTTCTCCCTTATGGTGATGATGATGACCTTTATGTCCTTTGTGTCCCTTTTCTCCATGCTCGTGGTGGTGATGGGCGTGGTGTTCCTTACCACCGCCTGATTCATGAGAAGATGATTTGCCGCTAGCGGCTGCTACGAGATCCTTCTCATCTTCGCCGAGTTCTCTAGCGTAGACTGCCACAAGGCAAAGCAACCCGATTGCTAGCACCACCCTCATGTTGCTGGCTGTCGATTGTTCTGTGCTCCTACCTAGTTGTTATCGGTATTTATAGTTCGATCAGCTGATAAGGTTTCTTAACGTTTTGAGAAACTTATCGCAACAATTCAGGGACAAGTTCGCGGTGACGCGACCAACGGACGGCGCGGCGGGCGGTCGGTGGCAGGTGAACCGTTACGGTTAAATTAGTTTGCATTGTTGGATTAATTAGTGTAAATGTGAATAATGACAATTGCCAGTTTACATTCGATTTCAATTAATGTTACACAAACTTAGAAAATATACAAAGTTCGTTGTTTCTTCACTGGAAATACTTTCATCATTATCTTCAGCCCATCACGTTCCCACTGCTAGGACGGGACTTCTCTCATAGAGAGAGAGAGTAGTCCACCACGCTGTTTCAGTGCGGGTTGGTGGAATATCACACATCCTTGAATTTTTGTGATTTATTCTTGGACATGCCGGTTTCCTCATAATGTGTTCACCGTCTTTACAGCGAGTCATAGATCCGCATATAACTTAAAAAATATTCACCTTAGTTTATCCGGTTTACTATCCAAATCAATAAACATTTCTCAACCCGCCAGCAGTGGCCTATAGCTTTTAAATATTTCCACAGGTCCAGATGCTAGCAAGTCACCATCTCTCTATGTTTTCAATGCACTATACATACATACATATTCATATTGAGCCAGGCTTCCGGGGGCAGCCATAAAAATATTTTTGCGTCCGGTTCAATTTTGGTCGGCGCGGCATGACTAGGTAGTAGGAAACAGTAGTGGATGTGTATACGATACGGTTTAGATTTATGAAATCAGATAAAAACAAGATTTTTGTTGAAAAACATATTTTTCGAGACAAACTTTTAACAAATTCGTAATCGGAACTGCAAGCAACACTAGCAGCTACTAAACCCAAACACTAGCAATTTACGATTATCCGTTACGGCTTTGCCCACCTTTCGTCTCCATCATCAGATCAATTTAGCTGGTTGCCACCATAATATTGCATTTTCATCGGAAATAGACAAGTATGCAAAATTTCAACTACGTTGAGCGGAAGTGCCGTTCAATCATTGTTACTCCGGACGCTGATTTAATAATCTCTTTAGATGGAACAGGCCTATGATGATGATGGTAATACGAGGTGGTTCCGATTTAATTTGCAAGATTTGACCCAAACAAACTAACATTGCATTGTTAAATAAAAGCGTGTAATAATTCATGCTTTCCTAGGAAAGCATGTTCAATCGTAGTCATTTCATCGGTAACTAGTCCTTAGGTAGGTAAATAAATGGTGTCACGATGGGCGGTCTTATCGTTCAAAAAGATCTCTTCCAGCTAAAATTGCGAGAAATAATAAAAGAAGACAAAATGAATGATTTGGATTATATAAAATAAATTCTGTGATATTATTCTATATTTATATATTCTATATTCTATATTTATATGATATCTTCTAATACATGTATTGTCACTGTTCAGCTTGACGTACTGGCTAAGTACATCCCATCTAAACCTGACTCAATTTTAGGTACTGACCACTTATTCTCTATTGTCGCTGCATGAAAAGAACAATCTGCATCGCGCTGTCGAAATTTAATCAAAACAACAATAAGGATTGTCCGCAGTCGGTCCCTCTCTGTGGGATTATTCTGGGAGCACGCAAATTTTTGGTTTCCTGACATGATTTAATTCAATATGTTGGACATTGAACGTGATAAAATTGAATGCATTTGGTGCATATATTATTTACAAATACTATTGGTAACACGGATTTAATGTAATTTGTAGAATTTTAAGTACAATGACGCTATATTAAATAAAAAATAGATGGTTTAGTTATTATATAAAAAAAATGTTTAGCTTAGCTTCTGTTTAATATTGAAGTTTTTGTTCTCATTTTTTTTTTTTTTATGCAACTGGGTGACGGGACGATCTGGTCGTTTGCCTGATGGTAAGCAATACGCCAGCCCTAACAATAACAGCACCATCCATAACTTGTATTACGTAATTGAGTGATTTGACGAGCAGGTCGTCAGCAATATAACTGGGAAAGCAGGGGTACTAACTCAGACGGCCTCTCGCGCACGAAAATGTAAGTACATTATGCCTATTAGGCACCTACATTGTAAATTGTCCCTATTATAAATATTATAATTTGAAACGCATTGAAAAACATTTACGTAATTCCGCTGAATAATATATTCAACGGAATTACACTAAATACTATTACTGCATTTCAGATTTGAGATGAATTTCCACAACGTCTCGCCTGATTCTATTAGATTAAATATAATAATTTTGGTTCCGAATTACAACATAATCAGTTAAATCGTTATAACACGCTCAGCTTATATTTATATATGTAAATGTAAGTAGGATTAATTAATTATTATGCGAAGTGTTAGTGAAGTTTGAAACAATAATAATTAATTTTTGGAGTGGTAGGCTCTGGCCGTGGTTGTAATACCACCCACCGAACAAAGCCATGCCGTCAAGCGACCTAGTCGTGTTTCGGGATGATGTTCGGTGAACCATCGGGGAGACGGGTCTGAGCAGCCGCTCAACTGCCGTCTCTCTCTAGATCTATGTGCTCCATCTTAGGCCACATCATCATTTCACATCAGGCGAGATAGTGGCCAAACATAGATCTATTAAGTGTAAAAACAAAAAACAATAAATCAACAACTCCTGTATGATAAAGTTTACAAGCTTTAATCAGAGGTAATTAATGAAAAACAGCATGATGCAGGTAGACATAAAAATATCTTGTATACGAACTTTTGTTTATAAATAAAGTTACCTTGACGTAAGAGTCCAGAATAGGGCTTTTTAAAGAAGCAGTCCCTATCTAAGGGAAGAATGGAGCTGCCAACAGAGAAAATATTTACAACTGTTTTCTTTATCTAACTGTCTTTATTTCTTATCTAGTATGGAAAAGTATTATTATACGTACACCGAGCGAAAGTAGAGCGAGTGTGGCTCAGTGGAAGAACGTGTGACTTTCGATCCGACGCACCCGAGTTCGAATTTTGCTGGCCCCGCACCACTGACTTTCTTAAGTTAGGCGCGGAATTAACACTAGCTCTAAAAACGGTGAAGACATCGTGAGGAAACCGCCATATCCAAGAATTTATCACAAAAATTCAAGGACATATGACATCCACCAACCCGCACTGGGCCAGCGTGGTATAGCCCATACTCTCTCAATGAGAGAACGTCCCGTGTCCCAGTAGTGGGGACGTGATGAGCTGATGATGATGATGATACGTACACCTGAAAATAAGATCCTCTTTATTAAGTAGGGCAAAAGCGGACGTCATCAACCTTTAGATTTGGAACTGCTTTTTGAGAAAGGAGGTTTTCAATTACACATTATGTCCTATTTATTTATTTTGTGATTATTAATCATACACATTATAAAATAGTTGACTTAACTGGAAATATTGTTAAAATATATATTTAACACTTTACACTGACGAAAAATTATTTTACTACTGACTGGACCTGAAACCTTTTGTTTAGATACCGCTGTAAATAGAAAGATAGGTAGATCTATGTGCTCCATCTTAGGCAACATTAAAGCTTCACATCAGGCGAGATAGTGGCCAAACAGAGATCTATTAAGTGTAAAAAAATGAGATTGTTTCTCTTACACATGTACATTTAGTGGTAACAAACAAGCGATGCAATACATTCCTTACATATATAAAAAGGTACCATGCCAAATCATCATGCTTACAAAGGTTTTTTCTGACAGATATTCTTTATTATTTTTTACTTCTTCCGAGTGACCAGATAGCAACCTCATAAGTTTAGTGTTAGTACGTACTTTAACAAAACGATAGTCCCGTTCATGTATCTTTTGAGGTAAGAACATTGCAGCAGGACCCTAGTAAATTACCAGTCAGTTACCCTACGAGAACTAAACAAATGAAAAACATCCTTACAAACCTATCTACAAAGCGAAATCTCAACAGCTCCTAGAATTCCGTGTAAAAAAACCCGATTCTGTCACAAATCCGCTTTCCGTGGAAGTTTCTATTCCATTATCCGGAGAGTAAAGTTCAATAGGACGAGGAAAAAAGTCGTCAACTCGACGGAATTGTAAATAGAGATATGTCGGAGGTTGAGGCCTTGATTTGTCACAACTTATCTTGGGGAAGTGGGCGGGCGTATTGAGGATGAGAAAGAGGGGCGAGTGATTATTATTATAATATCTTCTGTATCTTTTCCTAAAACAGAACTAATTGGGTGTGAAAGGAACCGTATAGCATGTCAGTACCCAGTCACTATTGACTACGAATAAGAATAACGTTCACATACACAGATCATGGCCCTTATTCATGATTCCCTGTATCTAGGTAAAACGCCCCTCAGTTTCTTGCCGTATCTTCTGAGTAGTGGTTCTTTTTCCGATGCGTAAGTGCGTCTGTGATGCCAAAAATGAATAAAGAGATTTTGACTTTGATTTTGATTAGAAACCAGGAACTACGACGACTCACACACCCACCCTCTCACAACACCCAGGAACTAAAATAATACTTGAACTCTCCAATCGCGGGACTCGTTCCCGCAATCTCAGTGGTGTATGAGATTTGAGCCGTACCCAACCATTACACCACAAGCTTTCAATAAATAAATTATTTAATGGAGAGGTAAGGAATGAAAGATTAACATTTTCTAGGTAACTAAAAAAAAAAAACAACATAATAAAAATAAAAATTATGCATGTGTTATTCACAATTAAGATGCTTTCATGTCAAAGCGCTTCAAATGACCGCATTGGTCAGGTGAGATGGTATACAATCGCAAACAGAGCAATAATTTCACTGGTGGTAGGTTTCTCGTATGTGAGAGGCCGTCTGGGTGGGTACCACCGCTTTACCAGTTATTCAGCCGTCAAGCAGTAGTGCGCAAGCATTACTGTGTTCCGGTTTGAAGGGCGTTGTAACCAGCGAAATTACTGGGTATTATGACACTCAACAACTAAATGTCTCAGGGTGACGAGCGCAGTGCAGCGCCGGGCAGGATTTTGCAAAAGAAAGTTCTGGGTGATGCTGTTATTGTTATGGGCTAGCGTATTGCTTACCATCAGGCAAACGATCAGCACATCTCGTCATTCAGTAACATTAAAAAAAACAAATACCCCATTTCTGTCAGAACTTATTACGCACCACAACTTCCACTCATTCTTGATAAATCATTCGTGCGATTCGTGAAGGAATCCGAATGTATCACGTCCTATCACGTCCTATTCCCCCTCGGCGTTGGAGTGGAGGGAGGGGTTTATATAAGTTACGTGTGACTTCACTTATTATTTAGTGGAGACGACACTTATCCAGGCCTGGATGTGGCTAGACTATGTTTGCGTATATATCCAGCTTTATTTGTCTGTAGAGTTGATTTCCATTTACTTTTTCTAAGCAGCTCCTTTTATTGCTATGGGGGGTTTACTTTACGTGTAACTGTATCTATGTAAAATGCCCCTCAGTTTCTTGCTGTATCTTCTGCGTAGTGGTTCTTTTTCCGATGCGGGGGTAAAGTCATTGTTATAATTTGACGTTTATAAGTGCGTCTGTGATGCCAAACATGAATAAAGAGATTTTGAGTTTGACTAGGAACCAGGAACTACGACGACTCACACACCCATCCTCTCACAACACCCAGACACATTGCTATGGGGGGTTTACTTTACGTATGACTCCTGCTATTATTATTAAGTGACAGAGACACTTATCATGCGGCGAGGCGTAGATAAGTTAGACAAGCCAATTTCAGTAAACTAAAATTTAAAAAGCCCCGACACGAAAAACCTATAAAAAGTAAAAAATGGCTGAACCGATTTTGATGAAACATAAGATTTTAAATAATTAGGAAGAAGAAAAATGATATTGCTTGGGCAGGGATCGAACATGCGTCTTTGGAATACTGTCCCGACGCCTTAACCACAGGTATTCCGAAGAGGTTCGATCCCTGCCCGAGCAATATCATTTTTCTTCTTCCTTATTATTTAAAATCTTAAGATTTTGCACTGGACTTTCTGTATCTCACGAGTCGATTCGTACCTTTGCAATTTAACTAATGATTTGGGTATGAAACATGTTGCCGCTCGGCTAGTCCCAAAAGACCTGAATTTTCTCCAAAAACTTAATCGCATGAGAGTCGCTAAGGACATGCTAGAGCGAGTCAATTCCGACCCAACATTCATGAAACGCATTCTTACTGTTGACGAGACGTGGGTTTACGAGTTTAACATGCAAACTAGTCAACAAGCTTCGGAGTGGCGCCTTCCAACTGAAAAAGAGAAGAAGGAGAATTCGCGACGAGAGTTGAACTCAATTCCGGAAACAGCGTTTAAAAAATGTTTTAATGATTGGATTATTCGTTGGCGTAAGTGTATCGTTTCTGAAGGAGCATACTTTGAAGGTGATAAAATAAATTTGGATGAATAACAAACAGTTTATGTATTATTGATCTTTTCGGTACTTTCTTGATAGAGTATTATGTAACCATACCAACCATACCTTACCCTTTTTGGCCTTCATATACTCGTATACGTATACGTGATATATAACTGAAGTTCCTCTCGTTTGCAATCGGCGGGCCCCTAAACCGAAATCGTTATTTTCCCCACTTTTCGCACAATTCCTTTTCTCCTATTTCCTGTGTCGTTACCGATGACAAGTGGATTGATTCCCTGTAAGTAGTGAAAGGGGACATTTAACCGTTCTTATTGGTGACCACACTACGACATATTATTCGAGTCCCAGTAGTATTGCGACACATTGAGTGGAAGATCTGCTGACATAGGCAATATTCATTTATAAATTTTTTTCAGGTTACATAACACTTATGTCATAGGACTTCTAAACGCACGGCTATGCGACATCCATACAAGGTAGACATCCCACCTATACGAACATAACGTTTTGCTTCCACGGTCATCTTACGAACAGCCAATGTTATAAGTGGAACGCATTAACCCCGTCTATGTTTCCTGACTAATACAACCTGGGTGTTTTCAAATCGAGAGTGAACAGGTATCTTCTAGGCAAGCGTGTTACATCTTAGACCACATCATCGCTTACCATTAGGTGAGATAAAGGTCAAACGTCAAGCCTATAACTAGTAAAAAAAAGACGTGTGACACTCGGAGACTGCCGCGGTAAAGCTATTGCATAGCATTCGGAGTGGGGGGTGTTAGGTTATTTTCGTTACGGAATTTCTGGATTCGGTCTCCACGCTCAAGGCCCGCGATAGAAGCTATGCAATAGCTTAAAAACAAATTATGCGTACACATGTTTTAAAATCGATGATACGGATCACTTAGTGGTGTACTTTGGATAGTAAGTAATGGTAGTACTATTGACAAAAGTTCAATATTTAAAATTTGTTATTAAATGGGAAAAAGATTTTTTATGCAACATATGATCATGTCGTTGGTCTGATGGTAAGCGCCAGGCTTGCCCATAAATGCTGCGTAACCACTGCATTGCACTCATCACCACGAGGCATCAAATATTAAGTCTCATATGCCCAGTAATTTCGCTTTCTATAAAAAATTTCAGAAATCTATTGAAAGTGTGGTCAAGAAATTGAATTGAGTTGCGTTATAACAAATTGGAAGAGATTAGATGTAAAATTGCGTCATGGCAGCATAGTGTGTCGTTACAAATAAATTGGTGACCGGTGACCACAATCGGAATATAAATAGCTTGATATATTGAGGTGTTAGACATTTGTAAGGGAAAGGACTGACCCCTGAGATCAATTTAGGGTTTCAACAATGGGGTGACGTGAAAGTATTTAATGTATAGCTATTCGTATATGTAAGGAATTTCTATCAGAGAGGAAATGAGATTAGAGATGAGATGTTGTCAATAGTGGAAACGTTACAGTCTGGAACAAAATATCAAAAATGAAATATCGAATAAATGCCACATTTTCAGTTCTAATTCTAACCCATTCATAGGAATTCGAAAACAAACATTGAAAGTTAGCATAATATTAGTGTTTAAATTAAATTTATTTATCTATAATTGAAACATATAGTAAAAAGTTAAAAAGCATGGTATTTATAAATCACTAAGGTTTGTATTAAAAGAAGTAAGGAGTTTAAAATGAAATCAAGAGACATAAAACCAACGTAAATGCAGTAACACAAGGAGCATAAAACCAATCAGGTGATTTAAAAGGAAAAACTTTACTCTCCTTTAACGCTACAGAGGCTGATTTAAATAATTAATACTATAGCAATTGAGCCATAACTATAATAATGTAGATATATGTACCTACTACTACTTTAAGAACCTAGCTGTGAAATTTCCTAGGAAAAGTATAAAGAAATCTTCAAGACAAACCACGTTCTCGTCTGACAGCCACGTACCCCATGTTAAAGGAATTTCATTGAAGTTTTCCTCTAAAAAATTTTAGACACACACTGTGCTTTCAGATTGTATGACTGGGCTTAAATGTTGTGGATCTGAAAATATCATAGTTTTAGACGTGTAACACTTGATCGTCAGAAAATGATTAAAGTCGATTATGATGATGCTCAGGTACAATTCTGATCGGTGAATAAAAAATCAAGTGAAACATACAAGGGAAAAGGGTCAACTAAATTAAAACAAAATTCAAATTAGTATGTACTTTTTTATGTTTCTTGGTAAAAAAATTATTAAAGTTTTCATACAACATAATAATATGTCGGACTTTTGACAAAACATTTAATTACCTCTACAAAAAATATAATAGCTAAAGACATTCTATAATTGCAAACATAAAATAATATTTTTAAAATATTGCTGAGACGGCTTGAAAAAATAGGCATGCCTAATAAAACATGGTCAGCATCGTAACATGTAGCCCATACAAACAAGCCCGTACAAAGATAAATCTCCAACTACTATGCCCATACTCTTTAGTAGGAAACCTGTGTCCGAGCCTTCTCTGTTAGCGATAAATTTTTTATCAATTTTTAATATAAGTTCTTCAATTCACGTACCGAACTACAGAATTTCGAAGGATACCATTTTGTCGAACACGATGTAGAGTTCTGAAATAAATTTAAAAGCGCGCACTAACTTCGGGCCACGTTTGTTTGAAGGAAACTCTTTCGGGCAACGGGTTGTACGTGCTTTTATTATATTCGTATCGAAAAATATACAGTTTCAATAAATCTAAGAGGAGCTAGAAAATAGAGGTACATTTGTGAGTAAATAATACAATTATAGATACATTTTAACCGAATATTGTATCTGATACATGCTCCATGCTACTGGTCCATGAAAGAGCTGATGAAAGGGGACCTTCCCATGACACATAAGCGAAAATTAATGGACATTGCATCCTTCCCATTTTGACTTACGGCGCGCAGACTTGGTCGTTGACAGACATTCAAAAGTCTAAACTCAAGGTTTGCCGACGTGCGATGGAGCGCAGCATTCTAAGTGTCAAGCGAACGGACCGGATCCGAAACACTGAACTGCTCTCCCGAAATCAGATCGCAGATGTAGCTCTGAAAGCCGATAAGCTGAAGTGGGATTGGGCTGGACATGTCTGTCGTATGCCGAATGCGCTGTGGGCTAAGTTGACTACAGACTGGAGGCCAGACAACGCAAGAAGACGGCGCGGCAGACCTAGAAGAAGATGGCAGGACGAGCTCGACAAATTTTATCCAGACTGGGTGCAACTGGCGCAAGACAGGGACGAGTGGAAAGATTGGGAGGAGGCCTTTGCCCAGCAGTGGGACACTAACGGCTAAAATAATAATAAAAAATAATAATAAAATTGTATCTGGTTATTTATTTTGAATACAAGATAAATTATTGAAGTGAATTATAATTACACTGATAATGACTATATACTGATAATAATCAGCATTAATAATAATAATTAGCACTGATAATAATCAGCATTACTATATAGAGATGCCTCGTGTCAAAGTATATACTTACTTGTAAATTAAATTTGGCCCAACTGTTTCTCTATAAATCTTCACCGCCATTTTATGTAAAGGTAAAAAATAACCTCTCCATTTTATACAGTCAATCTGAAACGTGAATTTATTAAAATGAATAATTAAATCGCAAAAGCGAAATTACCATGAAACGAGTTATCGTTATCTTCACGGAAACTTTTGATTGTTTTTCCGACTCGAACACCCCGAAAGAGGGTCAAAAACAAAACAGAGAATAATAAAGTCTGTACAAAAAGTTGGACTGTATATTCTTGATAGGCGAACCCCTTTCTTCCACACCATAAAACTTTATAGTGTGTCGCAGAATGAAAGCTACGTGACGACCGTGGTTCTAAAATAAAACATACCTAGTAAAAGTAATAGTACATTTGTTAACACCTCTTATTCTGAACATATGAATTCTTTATTGAAACACCGCGAATCGGCAAGCGTGTGACATTCATCAAACCACACTGGGCGAGCGTAGTGGATTGTTATTATTACCATACTCAGTACTCGCCATATTCTCATACTCTCTGTAGGAGAAAAGACTCGAGTCCCAGCAGTGGGAAAGTAACGGACTGATGATGATTATTATAATAATTAACCACATCGGTATACAATACAAACGCAATACAATATTGCCACGGCTACTTACATTTTTATAAGTGTTTATCATAAAACTGGTCTAAAAAGCATCCTATTCCAAATATGTCGATGATATAATAATATTTCATTTATTACTCTTTCATTATTATAATAAAGGTGTTTATTCTCGAATAGCCTTCCAACTTCCAAATTCGACTTTTCAACACAAAACAAATGATCGTTCGACAACAATTCAAAATTTTAACGAAGCCGTTTGTTTTCTGCTACAAAATATATAGAGAGTGACGTCCCCATTGCATAGTTTCGCGCCGTTAGGGAAAGATAAAAAAGTTTGAAAGTTCGCGAATGGCTGGAGAGGATTAAAGTGCGTATTTTTTATGGGAGAAGTGGCTTTTTCGTCCACAAAATTCGTCCATAATTTTTATGATAGCTTATTCAGCAGGAGCTGGAGTGGGTTGAATTTTATGGTGAAAATATTTGAGTTTTAAACAAGTCTTGTTGAACAGTGGTTTGTGCAGTGAAATCGACTGACCGGAAAATAATAAAACATGACATATTTTAAAACTATTACAAACAAAACAGAAAAATAACCATTTTGGTTTTTCACCAGTGAAAGGATTTTTCGGATGTATATCTGGATGTATACCTACCCAAACATAAATTATGATCATAGGTATACACAAAACGTGACCAAAGAGCGCTGGCGCTTACGTCGGCCAATCAATGCGGTAACTTCGCCAGCTTTTTGGGAACTTTACCCACAGACAGCGACCTGATTCTGTTTTTTAGCTTTAAATTTATTTTATAAATTTGTTGTAGGTTAGTTTAGTCATTATGACAGTATATATACTAAAATTTGTAAATAATTGTTTTTTTTTTGCCTATTTACAGACATTACTGTAACAAGGTAGGGGCGAGCCTCAGCTACCTACCGGGTCACAGGTGGCGGATAGTGACACGTCCTATAGTATGTAGGATAGCTGCAAATAAAGGGAAACCGAAATAAGCAGTCCCGGACCAGAGGCGGTAAGGTTAACAGGGAGTGTAGGAGTATTCGGTGGCACGGGTACCCCCATGGGAAAAAACACAGAAGTCCCGTTGACGACCTTACGACATGGCGAGCAGACACCGCCATCAAATAGGTGTTGCCCTGGCAGTGGGGAGCAGCCTGCCAGTATCTATGAGGGCGGATCTCGTGGGGAGAAGAACGGCCACATAGAATTGTACCTGCGGGCGAAGATGGAGACCATCACAACCGGCGGCAGTACTGCGATCACCAACCCGTCGTGGCTGGCGTGGTGATTATAGCTAAAACCCTTCCCTCATCCAACATGAACGACAAAACAAAAAATCGACCCCGAGTTCCCAGCGCTTCGTCAATCCCGGGCCCGAGCAGTGGCCAGGTGACACGGGGCAGGGGTGCGATAAGTAATCCCTGGGAGTTGACTAACTGCTATAAACTACAAATATTAACATATAACATCCAGTCGCTGTCGTCTGACGACAGACTTTTAGAGCTCGAAACTGAATTAGAAAATATCAACTGGGGTATCCTTGGACTGTGCGAAATACGACGAAGCGGAGAAGAACTAATAACGCTTAATTCAGGGCATCTACTCTACTTCCGTGAAGGCCCAAAGGCGGGTACTGGAGGTATAGAGTTCCTAATTAACAAAAACCTAAAAGACCTTGTGCTTGAAGTTAACAGTATTTCTGATCGACTGGCGTATGTAATTTTGAGGCTTACTAAGATGCATAAGTTAAAGGTCATCCAAGCGTACGCCCCAACAGCAGACCATCCCGATGAAGTCGCAGAAGAATTCTATGAAGATCTTGGTAGCTTGGTTGACAAAATCAAAACCAAGTACACGATTATAACGGGAGATTTTAATGCCCGCATTGGGAAAAAAGACTCAAACGAGGAAAAGAGCATCGGTATACATGGCCTAGGAACTAGAAATCCAAGAGGACAAATGCTTCTTAACTTTCTTCATGCTAAATCACTATATGCTATGAACACCTTTTTCCAAAAGCCAACACAACGGAAATGGACCTGGAGACACCCTAATGGTATACACAAAAGTGAGTATGACTACGTCATTACCGATAAAAAGTCTACGGTAAGGAATGTCTCAGTACTAAACAGGTTCAGTACTGGTAGCGATCACAGAGTCGTAAGGGCAGATGTTTATTTTAACGTTCACTCCGATAGACGAAATCTGATAGCCAAAACACATATACCATATAACACGAAAGTGGATATATTACGCGTAAATGCTGATATATATAAAAATGCTGTCGACGTGCATCTTTGTCCCGACAATCTCAGCAACATGACAGTTGATGAGATGAATAGCAAAGTAGTCGGAACGCTTACTGAAAGCTTAGAGTCCATAACGCCTAAGATTCTCCAAAATAAGACTAGCAAATTAAAATCAGTCACACATCAACTTATGGAAGAAAGAAGGCAACTAAGCAGTGAGGGAAAAATCAACACGGCCGAATATAAGCAACTTCAAAAAAGCATTAGAAGACGAACGCGTGCTGACTTGGAACAATTTAATGCAAATCTTATAGAAACAGCTATACAAAGGAACAGTAGCCGTAGAGTCTTAAATCTTAAACTTAGCCAAGGCAGGAAACATATCTTCAAACTACTTAATGATAGAAATGAAATCATTACCGACCAAGATAAGCTCCTCAAAATAACCGAAGAGTACTATCAAAAGCTCTACACAAGTAAGACTACAGCTGAACATACGGTAGGTTCACGACAGCAGAAGACACGAAACCCTGTCCAAAATATCGGTTCAGAAGAGTTTCCTGATATTATTCCCGAGGAAATAGTACTCGCAATCCATCAACTGAAGAACAGACGAGCTCCAGGCGAGGATGGTGTATTACCAGAGATGCTTAAGATAGTAACTAAAAACCAGTGGGAAGCGCTTGCAATACTGTTTACCAAATGCCTCATAGAAACCACAGTGCCATCTACCTGGAACAACGCCGTCATAACCCTGATACATAAAAAGGGGGACATTAAGAAACTGGACAACTACAGACCCATAAGCCTCTTATCGCACCTGTACAAGCTATTCACCAGAGTGATTGTCAACAGACTTGAAAAGAAACTTGACTTCTACCAACCACGAGAACAGGCTGGCTTTCGGTCAGGGTTCAGCACAAATGACCACCTCCAAACTCTCAAGACTGTAATAGAAAAGTGCAATGAATGCAGGAAGCCACTCATCCTTACGTTCGTGGACTACGAGAAGGCGTTCGACTCTGTAGAATGGTGGGTCGTAGAGCGAGCACTAACCAGTTGCCGAATCGATGAGAGGTACATCCAAATACTGAACCACCTTCACCTGAATGCTACAGCTTGTGTCGCTCTCCACAGGAAAACTGACAAGTTCCGACTAGAAAGAGGAGTCAGACAGGGCGACACAATCTCTCCTAAGCTTTTTACACTCGCACTGGAATACATATTTCGGCAGATGAGATGGGAAAACAAAGGGCTGATGGTAGACGGAGAACGACTTTCCAACCTCAGATTCGCGGATGATCTGGTTCTCATTTCGGAAGACGTGGATGACATGGTATCTATGATCGAGGACCTAAAGCTCGAATCAGCAAAAGCAGGCCTAAAAATGAACACCGCAAAAACTAAGATTATGACCAATGTCACAGATATTGCAAACTATCAGCTGCCCGTCGATGTAGTTACTGAGTACATCTATCTTGGTCACAAAATTACCCTGGGCTATGAAAATCAGACTGCGGAAGTAGAGCGCAGAATCGCACAAGCCTGGTCTGCATTCGGTGCTAATAAACAGACACTACGTGGCAAACTACCACTACACCTCAAAGTCAGAGTATTCGAGCAATGTGTCATGCCCGTGCTAACATATGGCACAGAAACAATGACGCTTACTAAGAATTCCGCCGAGAAATTCAGAGTTGCGCAGAGAGGAATGGAGAGAGCAATGCTTGGTATCACACTGCGCGACCGCAAGCGGAACGAATGGATCCGGCGCAAAACTAAAGTGAGTGACGTGATGACCATTATAGCACGGAAAAAGTGGGCATGGGCAGGACACAATGCTAGAATGAACGCAAGCCGTTGGACCAGAAGAATTCTGGAGTGGAGACCCAGAGCCAACACCCGAGGGCGAGGCAGACCACCGCAACGCTGGGTAGATGATATTAGACGACACGGAGGCCATGACTGGATGAATCGGGCACAAGATCGCCAGGAGTGGAGGAAAAGGGAAGAGGCCTATATCCAAGAATGGAGTACAAGAAGGCTTACATGATGATGATGACTGTAACAAGAATAGTATTCACTTGATAATATATTATTTAAGTCATTCGTTCGCTACTCATGTCAACTGTCATGTTAATGTCATTTAGTCGCTTATGTCAAACGTCAGTGTATCTGTCACTGCAAATGTCAAACAACTTGACTTTGGTCGGCCATTCTGACGGACGGCATTCTTGAACGAGACGCTCTCAGGTTACGATTAAGGTTGGTAAAACTGTTTATTTCGATTGAATGTTTCTTGGTTTGAGTAATATATGACGATACTGATTGATTTCATTGTTTATATTGCATTGATTCCCTTCTGAGACTAGCCCTGGTTACATCTCAGAAGTGGGATTCGAACTAAAATCAAATAGTTTTGCATACGACCCACGAGCTCGACCACCAAAGTAAAGTACAATTTTATCGCGTATTTATTACTTACCATGAAAATAGTCATGAAATCATGAAGAATCATAAGAGATAAGCGTATTAAGCATTATTTTACTACAAATGGATCTATCATTTGGCGGATGCATTTGGATTACACTCGGATCTGGAAGAAAATGGTTTCATTTTATTTGTATTTGGAAATATACTCGTCATCGTACAGCAGGCAAAGTTTGGTGTCGGTGACATCAACCGGTGTCATAGAATGGGCCGCGCAGGAGTCAATAATAGGCCGCGGCCTATCCTCTGTAAGTTTAGAGACGTCACCGTCCGCGACAGAATATGGTCTGCCAAATCTAGCCTGAAAGGGTCAGGCATAACCATATCGGAGTTCCTCACTAAGGTACGACATGACGTATACATAGCAGCTCGTCAACGCTTCAGCATAACGAAGTGTTTCACGCGCCAGGGATTCGTCTTTGTCTTCGGATTGGATGGAGCTCGACATCGCGTTGGCTGCCTTGGAGACCTCAACGAAATTTCGCAAAAGGAGGCACCAAAACCAACATCAGCGCTCAGATAAACAGTCACCCATCCAAGTGTCGACTGCATCCAACGTTGCTTAACTTAGCAGATCTGTTAAAAACGGCTAAGTGAGAAACGCAACGCCACAGAGGAAGGAAGGTAGGAAAGACGTAAAAATAATGCTTGATGTGGATGCATGTTATTTTTTTTTCACCTTTAGGTATTGAATTGTCATTGAATTGAATTTCCAATTAATTGATGCTTTCAGATTGTTTTCTTTACTCATTGTGATATTAGATCTTTTTACGTGCCAGACAAGAATTTTGAAGCAGACATACAGGGAAGAAAACATACAGGATTTAAAAGTGAGTTAGTTTTGTACGTCAACACATTTTAGAAGGGCGAATTTTTTTATAGTTAATATTTACATAAACTGACAGACGGAAATGTAATTAGATCTGAACTGATAAGGGTTTCACAACAACCGTTTTTTTCTTTAAAACACGAAAAATCTTGAATTTCACGGAAAATGAATTTAATAAATGATGGAGCAATTGTCGGCCAAAGAGTAATTTATCAAATAATAAAAGGCCCTTTTGTCTTTTAAAAGCCTTTTTACTCTATTAAAGAACGTGTCCTACTTAAGAGACGTTTCTAAAAACATTTATAAAATCCATCTCAGTAAACTCAATTCTAACATGAAGAAAGATGACAGTGGAAAAAGGTTGTAAGTTTCTTATAAAGGTCAAAAGTTACGTCGTTTCTCCACTAGTATTAAAATAGGCTCTGAAAGAGAAAAGCTGGAACAAAAGCACTCTTCCTACAAATATGTTTTTTTTTAATACAACGACAAAACTCTTTGTGGACGATGAGACCACTTTATTAGGTTACGCTGGGTAAATGAAAATAAAAGCAACAGGCTGCGATGCGATACAGTGGTATAGGGTTACGGGAATGTTCGGACTGTGGAACTTTGTCGCAATAAGTGCTGAGAAATCTGAGTGGAGTTTGAAATAGGTTTTGAGGAATGTGGCACGAAATGTTAGTTGAATCATAGTCCCACAATATTTTATTACGACATTTTAAAACTTTGTTTACTTGTAAATATTATCATGACGTCCTTTGACCACAATTTCTTGTTCCAAATTTATTTTAATATCTGTAACAGCTAGGTACTTGTTCTCTTATCAATTTGTTATGTTTTTGTTCTATCTTGTGTATGTGCTATGTTTGTTGTGTGCAGTTTTGTCAGAATAAAGTTCCACGGTATCGACATTAACGGCAAGTAGGTAGGCACGAATGGTGGAGGCATTATGGTAAAAAAAATGCATATCATAGTACTAGCTGCGTCCGCGGTTTGACCTGCGTGGTCTTTTTTCCGGGATAAAACGTTTGTTAGTTATATGTTAGTTATATAAATGAGATTAATATTTTTACAAATACCCTATCTGAATTTCTAATAAAAAAAGCTTACTACACCATTGAGGAATTTATAGATGACAAAACAGAATTTGACTAATATATAATGTGTGATTGGTGTACTGGTAATTTGACAATTTTAATTTGTTATAATTCATTTTCATTTTGACATTTGTATTATTATTTTTTGATTGACATCGCAATTATAAATCCTTTTATTATTATTATTATTATTATTATTCATAATTTAGTCAATGTCATTGTTGTTTTATTGTAATGTACTAATTAACTTGTGACCTTGTCTGTATGCCAGTATGGCGGAACTAGAGGAACTATCCGCTTATAACTACACATGTATATACCTAGATTATAGACAAAAATATATAGAATTAATTCTTTCAATTCAAATGTTGTAATTAGAACATTCGAATTGAAAGAATTAATTGAGTTATTTCATTATTATAAAAAAAGCCCAACGATCATTTACATAGGTCCTGGTCTCTAACTAGAATTCCCTGTGTCTAGGGAACCAGGAACTACGAGGACCATGGTCCCACAATACCCAGACACGAAACAAATAATGCTTGCGCTAATTTTTATCTGAGCGCAAACATTTGTTTCATCGCGGGAATCGAACCCGCATCCTCAATGGTGTATGTGATTTCAGCTTACCTGCCGAACCACTGCACCACAGAGGCTGTCAGAGGAATTTATTAGTTTAAATAAGTGCATAAGAGGTACAAATCTCACAGTAACAAATATTCAAATACAGTACAAAATGTTTTTTAAATAACAAACTACCAACAAAACGTATTTAAAAAATCGGATAAAATCACTTAAACGTCAAGCTCAGAGCCGATTCGGATAGTCTGAATGGGCTATTCCAACAAGTGTGGCTATCAGAAATGACGCGCGAAAAACTGGGGAAACCTGCGTGGTACTGACACAGAGATAAATGAGAGGACGGGGTATAGATAGTTTAGTTTAAAATACGTATAAATTGCTACAACGTAATTTCTGATAGGTTTTCTTTCGGAACATGTTTGCCATTTACAAAAAAATCTGTGACATTTGGTTTTAATTCAAAGGATCCAAATAGAGGTCCATTGTTATCGCTATTGTTTTGGTCTATTTGTTTTTGTGTCACAGTTGTCAAATTGTTATAAGCTACAATAATATTCTTACAAGTAATTGATTTAATTAATGAACACGTGCAACTTTCGATCCGACGCATTTGAGTTCGAATCGCGCTGGCCCCGCACCACTGACTTTCTTAAGTTATGTGCGGATTTAACATTTGCTCTATAAACGGTGAAGGAGAACATCATGAGGAAACCGGCATGTCAACGAATTTATCACAAAAAATTAAGGACCTGTGTCATCCACCAACCTGCACTGGGTCGATTATGGCCCATTCTCTCCCTATGAGAGAAGGCCCGTGTCCCAGCACTGGGACGTGATGGGCTGATGATGATGAATTTATTAAATTGACATAAATAACAAAATAAAAATATTATGACGTGGGAACAAATAATTTAGTACTTACTAGTCGAGGCAATCCAGCTCCTCAACCACATGGATATAGTGAGAAGACTTAAGAAAAAAACGTATGAGTTAGTGTAGTGTCTAGTGATAGTGAATTATGTAGTGCAACTGCTACCCATAAAGAACACAAGAACAAAGTGTCTTCGCCTTTATAGATATAATAAGAAAAGTGTTAATAGACACATTCTTAGCATGAGCAGGCCTAGCACACTCCGCACTGTAGGTACGAAGCTACAAGTACATAGCCGGACACCGACGGCGGGTCGCGCGTCCTTACACGTCCGCGTCGGAAGAGATAAGAGCTATGCGACAGAAAGAGAGGCACTCTGTATGTTAATATGACTGGTAGGTATACAGCGCTACGCGAGCTAAATTGAATTTTATTGCGTCATAGCAAGAGTCGCTATTTATTATTTGTTTAAATTTCTTTGCGGAGTGATGCTTCTGTCCCTTAGTATTCTGTGGAATGAGTCTATCTATCAGTTTAAATTAAATGTAAATAACTTATTAGCCTAATCAATTGGCTAGATTGTAATACTAAAACTAATGAATAAAAGGGCCTACTGCTTTTTGTGTGTTGCCATAACATTAACTTCCAAATACCTTGCTTTATATTTTCTGCTATTTAATGGAATAAATGCAAAAAACCACTCAAGCCAAAAGCAAAAAAACGGTACTACGATACCATACTTCAACGTCATACTCAAGGCATTAACAGCTGAACTAGCACGAACCTAGCTCAGCTAATGCGTTTATTGTGTTAATTCCGAACTGCTCATAAAGAATTCAAGGCAATTTACTTTGACATTACGCTGAATCTCGAAAGCTTACGAAGTGTAGAAGGTGAGTTGAGTATGGAATGGCCACAGAGAAAATGTCTGTAATTCGTGTCAAAAAACAAATGTTGCTCGACTATATTGTTACTCGTTGGCCCTCGCGGTTTTACTCGAATTTTCCAGGATTAAATGTTTCCTAAATCGTTTTAGCATGTATATATAATTATGTAAGAGAAGATGAATTTTGTTGTATACCGCCGTCTTCTTCTCATTCCGATTCTGTCCATCCAAAGGTTGTCTGGAAGAGAAAGCTTCAAACGATAGGACCGCCTATTGTACTACCTTAGTTAAGGACTGTGTTATTGTCTATTTTTTTTAAATTGGTATACAATAAAGAGTTTGTCTATTCTATTCTACGTCTTTTTCCAGACTGAATTTCATCAAAATCCGCTTAGTAGTTTTTGCGTGATTGAGTAACAAACATCCATTCATCCATCCTTCGCCACAAACTTTCGCATATATAATATTAGGATCACGATAGTTTATTTTATATGTTTTAATTAACCCTTAAAGAAGAAGATGCAATAAGAGCTACATAAAGGGGTTTTTAACCGATTTAAAAGAAAGGAGGAGGTTCTCAATTTTATTGTTTTTTTATTTTGCGTTCGCAAAATAATTTTTGAAATCGGTTTATAAATGATGGAGGTCTAAAGTAACAAATATATAAAAAAACAATACCACTTCCATTTCGTAGTGGTCCCATATAAACTTCATCGATTTTTTTTTGTCATAAAATTAATTAATAAATAATTTTTCATTCGACCGTATTATGTAACGTATAGCATGAGAATTCTAATAAAATGTCTTTCTTTCGACGGTACATATTATATTAGACTCTACCATGCACTCAAGGAGTACTTACAGAGGTGTGGAAAGCTTACGTTCCAAACTTTTAAGTGTGCCGAGGATTCTATGTCTCCTGAATATTGTAGATTTATCTGTCCCATTTCTTTGTTTAGAATGTTTGGGAGACGTGGTTGGGAGAGCTGAGAGCTTTGGGAATAATGTAGCGGTAGAGTAGTCAGTGCAATGTATTTTACGATGTATTGTAAATTTAACTTTCGTAGAGTTAGCTATAAGTGTCACAAAATGCTTCTAAATAAATAAGTTGAGAAAATAATCGTGCAGCAGGAATCGGAGCAGGAATCGAACCCGTTACCGTCAACGTTTATGAAATATTAACGGACTTGCATAACCACTACGCCACAGAAGCTGTAAATTATTTAACCAGCTGGCTCGCCTCGGGCTTCACCCATGGTTTTCCGGTTTTCCGATGGGAATTTCTGAAAAATCCTTTCAGCGCACCTCTATACCTTTTAGGATATATTATGTATTATTATTTTCCAAATTTTATGTTTCTATTAAGTCAAATATCATTTATATATATATATTAAATAGGCACTTTTAAAGGTCATAAACACATGATATAAATAAAATATGTTAAAAACTGTAACTTAAGTTAACATGACTTTGAAAAAAAGGTTAATATATAAATGTTTACCCATTTATATATTAAGTGGTTTAGGCTGTGCGTTATCTGTTAGATTGTTAGCATGTTAGGCACGAAACTGTTTTATACTATGTAAGCAATAAAAACAGTAAAAATAGCTTTATTTATTTTAATTTTATCTGAAGTCCAGAATGTTGCGTACATTATTTTTCAAACAAAACGAAATTAAATATAGATACACACAAAATAAACACTGTTTAAAAAAATCCAAATTGTGGTTAGGTAATCACCTCCTGACGAGGGTCACTGAAAGGACACCTGCGCCCTTGAAATATAAGGCTAAATTAGATGTTTTAAAGTAGATATGGATATATAGGATCTGGTTCAGGATAGAACAATACAATACACTCTGTTACACAACATAAACAAAAGAAAGAAAAAAGAGTTTGTTTGCAGAAAATATTGGTTGTACTATCTTTATGCTAGGTTCCTATAGGGCAAAAAGAGGATGGTCCACAAGAAGTTCCACTTCTTAGCGGTAATATGGAAGCAATTCAAGCCTGGTTCACTTATTTGTTTAATGTTTGAATCCTTCGGTGCCTTATTGCTGGGTGCGAGAGTAGCTATTTATATTGAATTTATTGGGTTGTCTTGACTGGCACGTGCGAGCTAGATTGTGCTTTATTGCTAGGTTGTGAGAGTTACTTTTTATTAGAGTGTCTCGACGGAGTTCCTTCTGTACGTGTTACTATTATCTATTCGGATAGCACATCCACAAAATGGTAAAACGTAACATCGAAACGATGGTCCAACTGTTTTAGACAAATGGCTGTATTCAATAATTATGTCCAGTTTTCTATCAAAAATGGAAGTAGAATGGCCCGGATGATTTTTAATCGCAAACCAGTTTTTGACACAGAATTTATTAGTGATAGATCTTTTCAGTAAATAAAGTAAGGAACAACAATAACAGTTACACATGGACAATCAACCAGTCCCATGTTTGTTTCAAGTACTCCAGTTAGAGTACACACGCATTTGGCACTGAAGTGGTTGCACACAAGACGCCTGTTACCGTGCCGGTTGTTATTGCAAAATTAATTGGCGAGTAATTGGGCCGGCTGCCGGCCCGGTCGCGTTACGTCTGGAGGCGCCCTGCTATTGACTGCTGGTTAATTAGAACCGGGGGGTTACTGGTGTTCCTCAAATGTGAAACAAGCCTGATCGACTGCATCGTCACTCAAAAATGTAGATATATTTTTATTTATTCATTTATTATTATTTCACTAAGTACCGAGATAAGCAGGTCGTGAGCAACACGCCTGCCCATAACAGTTGCAACACCGTAACAGCTAGCACTCTTACGCAGCTCAGTCAGTTGTTTTTAGTAAGTATACAAAGACTCATATCTGGCTCTATGATTAGCGTTAGCCATTCAACGTGGAAATGCAGTCAGCGTTCTTGACACCTTGCCTCATAGACACTACATGTGTATATATTTTTAGTTGTATATATACATAGTAGAGTTTATTTTTTGTTACTATTGTAAATAGTTCTTAAATAAATTCTTAAACCATTATAATAAAATTTTTTATTTATTTATTTTTTATTTATTTATTTACCAAATTTACAATAATTCACTGTACAATTAAATGACAATATATGATTTACACATACCATGATTTGATATTCGATTGTCGGTGGGCCCCAAGCTAGGCTAGGCCTGTATCTTGGCGACCCTGTTAGATTTGACAATACAGAAATTGCGCTTGCTTGCGTTTAGCAGTAACATAATATCAAACACATTTTATATTAACATTAACGTTAATATAAAATGTGTTTGATATTAAATTAAATGAAATATAATTGAAATAATAATTGCTGCGCCCAACAGGGTCCATGATGAACTGTATTTTTATTTACCTACCATCTAATAACTTTATGGATTGCAATAAAGAATTGAATTGAAATATAGCACTTACATAAAAATTTCCTTTAGATTTCATGACCTTTTGCGGTCCAACTGCTGGGACAGACGTTCTTTCATTGGGAAAAGCATGGATCATAATCCACCGTTCGCCTGATGGTAAGCGCCACGCCTGCTTATAAAAATTACAGTGCCACCCAGAACTTTTAATATAATAAAAAGTATTGCGTAGCACTATTGCTATATATAATTATTTTTCTGTATTTGAATGGATAAAAGAAATTCAATCCTATTGTTGTTATTCTATGTGAACGGTTTAATTTAAAGATAATCATATTATGTACTTATACTGGAACTGTTTGAAAAAAGATATTTACAATTTATCTGCCTGGGATTATTATGTCACATCCCCATTTCTTCTGTATTCAGCTTTCAGTGCTTGCATTATCAATTTGTGTACACTCACCGGTGTAAACAAAATAAAATCACTTTTAAACGAAGCTGCTATTAGTATAGAATAAATAATAGTGCTGTTGTGCAAACAAAGTGTCTTTTTATAAATAAGGAAGAATGAATTTAACTAAGAATGTAATAAATAATTTTGGTCTGTTACAGGCAACTTTAACGAATATAATAGTACATGTATTCACCATCCAAACACGTCTTAATAATATGAACATTGAAAACATTAAAAACGATCACATTTAAAATAGTAAGGCTCGTATTTATAAAATAAAATCAGACCTGATCTAAAATCAGAGAGAGTTTCAAATTAAGATTCGTTCGATTGACGTTACGTAAAACTATATTATTGAATCAATCATCGCTCATGTTAACTTCAAACGTAAATCTCAATTTAGTTGACTATTAATATTACTCAAAACGTCATTAACAATCACCATTCTATACACGAATATCAAGTCTCGACTTGAAACTCTTCTTGTAGTTCCAAATAGAAAATTATCGAACGCAGGCACCGCGGTCAATATTCAGAACTAGACTCTAGAGTCAGTTCTGATTTGAATTTTAAATACGGAAGAAACTCAAACTAAACATGTTGAACTTCATTACAGGTGATTTAGATTTGATTATGATTTATAAAATAGAAAGAGACACAAGACAGGAATCAAAAAGTAAGTCGATATCGAAAATCAAAACAAATCTAATAAATACGACCCTAAGAGTCAGATTATTAGATTGTCACAGCATTGTGGTAGGTCCCCCGATTCTGTTAAACAATGTGGAGCTACCGGTGCGCAGTCCGGAATAAACGGCTAAGAACAATCCGGCCGTGTTGTACAATCAACCACATAATAACGTATATGCTTTACGACTCCGTCGCAATAAACAGTATAAACATTACCTCCATCGATGAAAGACACTTGACTGGTTGAATGCTTATTGAGACAAAGTGCCAATAGGTAAGTCGGTGTAATGTGTTTTGTAGTTGCATGAAAGCTTAGGGCGTTGTTTGGAAGTTATGGTTGATTATTGTTTTCAAAGCTATTAATGATGATACTCAGATAGGTAATGGGAAAAGTCACTCTCTCTGCATGTTACTGAAAATTCCTGAAACATGCCAGTATTTTTTTGCCGGCACGGGAGAACATTTCGCGGAAAATTAGGTTTACTATCAAGGTTTACTGTCAAAAAGAATTATTCCGGTTGTCCCTCGGCTCAGACTTAGTCCATTTACTAGTTTTTAAAGGGACAAACAAAAATTCCATCTATCCCCGCATCGGCAACAAGGGGACAGTTCAACAATTTATTCCTGTATCTCAATAAAAAGAAAGAAACAGCAAATGTAAAATCAGCACTGATTTTGATGGAAGGATTGCAATATTGCTGGAATAAAGAGAACATATTTTGAATGACTACGAAAAACCTAACACCACCAGGATTCTAACCTCAGGATTCGATATTCTGTTACCAATTACTTTGTAATGTAATCCGCAGCTATTCAGACTTCAAATACTCGTGTCAAATGAATAGGCTTTGAAAACTGTCAGTCTTGTGGAGTCTATAGTATCCTGTTACATAGGTTTTGTGAACAAAAGGACTTGATATACAAGGAATATTCTCTGCTCTAAAACAGTCGAGTGGTATTGAGAAGTATAGAGTGAATTGTAACGTTATTCAGACACTGTTTTGAAAAAGATTAAAGGCTTATCTCCTGGTTGTGATAATAGTAACTCATCATAAGTCAAGAAGAAAAGTTACGACTACACACACGCGCACGAAGAGCAGTTTTGTATGAAAATGAGTAAATAAAGCTGGTTTTGCCAAATCCTCTGCAGCACTGTACTGCGCACTCTGAGACAATAGTTCTACTGAATTGTTTTATGTACCTACACTGTCCCACAGCAGGGCAAAAGTCTTTGGCCATAATTCCAGTAATTTCTCGTAATCTGGCCGTGGTTGTAATACCACCCACCAACCAAAGCCATGCCCTCAAGCGACCTAGTCGTGTTTCGGGATGATGTTCGGTGTACCATCGAGGAGACGGGTCTGAGCAGCCGCTCAACTGCCGTCTCTCTCTAGATCTATGTGCTCCATCTTAAGCCACATCATCACTTTACATCAGGTGAGATAGTGGCCAAACATAGATCTATAAAGCATAAAAAAAAATTGCTTGAAACAATGCTCTTCAAATCAGTAATGTTTGCTTGCTTAGCAGTTTCATATCTGGACAAGATGTGGTATTACTCAAGGTGAACTCTTGCAAGAGAAACCATAAGAACATTATTATGGTCATACAGTTTCACACTAGTTCGGAGGGTAGATGTAGATTGTTTCTGACAGTAGTGTGAACAGCTTCGGGCATATATACGCGGTGTCTTAATCTCATTGTAATAATTAAGTCAACCTACTTATAAAACTATAAATGAATTAACTTATTATGTATAGGTATTACCTATCACGCTTAATGTAAAATTAGGACTGCATAGCAGTGAACTGGTGCTGGTGAGCTTGTTATGTATAAAATTATTATCATTTTCAATGTAAAATTAGTACCTTGGTATATAGTTAAGTGTGTTTGAGTTTAAGATGCGCCTAATGTTGTCAAGCACAAACTTTTGATTAACAATAAATTTTCATTTTAATTTTAAATTTCATTATTTTATAAACCCTCATCATCGTCTGTATTCGTGCTGGACATAGGCCTCTCCTAATAAATCCCAGTTTCGACGTCGCCTCATCTTGCAGTTGGGTGCCCTAGACTACGTTTGCTGATACTCCAATGGTGACGTATTTTATAAATCAAACTACATATTGTAACTGTAAAAAGAATCAATCATTGAAAACAAAAGAGGAATTTCCTAGGAATGAATTTCTCCAATACCAAAGAACCTACGAAACTAAATCTTTCCCAAAGCCAATCTAAAACTTTTATTGGTAGAACAAAGTGAGGAAAAGGTTATCTACTTAACGTAGGTTGCGGAACGGATCCCGTTAACGTACAGAATTAATCACACCTCAATGTTAACGGATCGAACAACAGTCAGCGTTTGTTTGCACGGGCCATTAGATCAGCGATCTAAAGTTTTATTTATTCATTCAAATTTAAATTACAACTATCATCACAGGAATTTCCCAATTCAATAGTGTATGTCAACATTACAATTCATTTACATCTACAATATTCAATTACATAAGTTACGCGATCAACGACAATCGACTATCGATAACGAAAATCGCGGAAGCTATATGCAGCGACTACGCAGTTAAGAGCAAATACGCTCTTAACTGTTTATACTAGCGAACGCCAATCGCAACAATTTGACACTGCAACCGAATTGCGCAATTGATACGCGCTTTATTTTGAACCACAATTGAAAAAAAAACCATTGCGAATGCTAAAAGTTATAGTAATCTAAAGAACCTGATTTGTCAGACATAACACTTTTTTTTCGTAAATATGTTTATCGTAACCCTCATATGATCCTTACCCACGGAACCACAATTCCGAATAGTCGAAATGTGTTTTAAAAACATCCATTCTTCTTAGCGAGTCGATCTATTTGTTTTATTTATTTATTTATTGCACAAAACAAATTACATTCGGTAAAATACCATATAACATATAACACAATAATAAAAAACTGGATTGCAACTCAAAGGCATGTGCAATCGCCTATGATATGCAATTATTAATAACAATTATCCTTCGGCTGTATATTTTTTGGACCAGTACTCCGCTACAAACATAGCATTGTCCGTGCCATAGTTAATAACTAAGTTAATTAAAATTAGGTAGGTTAATTAGGTAGGCCTACATTGTGATTCTTTCTGACTGTCAACACACTGTCAAACTGTGAATGTAATGTAAATCCTTTATTGACTATATGTTGTAAAAATATTTTTAGTTTTTTTTTTTTATGTAACTGTATGACGAGACGAGCTGGTCGTTTGCCTGATGGTAAGCAATACGCCAGCCCATAACAATAACAGCAATACCCAGAACTTTGTTTTGCAAAATCCTGCGCGGCACTGCACTGCGCTCGTCACCCCGAGACAATTAGCTGTTGAGTCTCATAATGCCCAGTAATTTCGCTGGCTACAATGCCCTTCAAACCGGAACACAGTAATGCTTGCGCACTACTGCTTGGCGGGTGAATAACTGGCAAAGCGGTGGTACCCACCCAGATGGCCTCTCGCATACGAGAAACCTACCACCAGTGTTTTAGTATTATTTTTTAGATTTAAGAGCTGTGGATTTTGAAAATAAATAAATAAATAATTTAATTGTACAGGTCCTCTCGGGTACAGGTGGTAGGACACGCAGGGCAAGATACAAGGTAGGCCATAGTCTGGGAAGAGACACCACATACGCATACACTATCCAGCAGTAGCCCCACCTGCACGTTTTCCTTGCTACGACCGGCTTGGGTCCAGAGTCTGTTTAAAAACTTCCAAGACAGATTGTGTTCCAAAATTATAAATGGGATCACTTGTTTACTGGCCACACGACTCCCCAACCTTTTCGCAGTCAGAATAGATCCTCATTCAATTATATTATCTAAATGAATCTGGACGAGCCTGATCCAAAGACGTTAACACGATTTGAACTGATCCTTTACAACCAAGTTAGTTTTAGCAACTAAACGTAATTTTATTACCTGAGAGCTTTAAATAGGAAATCAAGTATTATTTTACTTCCAACGACAACAATAATTAAATATTGTATTTTTGAGTAAATTCAATTCGTCTAGTAGTAAAACAATACCAATAGAAAAAATCATCATCATCATCATCATCATCATCAGCACATCATGTTCCCACTGCTGGGGCTTTCTCTCATAGAGAGAGTCCTTCACTTTTTGTGATTAAATCTTGGACATACCGGTTTCCTCACGATGTTTTCCTTTACCATTTTTTTGTCAAGAAGTACAAGTTAAATATTTACAATGACATAACAATGGGGTGGTCTTATCGCTTAAAGCGATCTCTTCCAGAAAACCTTTGATTTGGTTTTACTTTAATAATTTGTATAGTCATTTATTTTATTTTATTTTTCTAAATAATTTGGTGTAATCTTTCGTAAGAGTACAGTGCATTCAGAAGAAAGCTTTGCAGCGACAATAAAATAAACAAAAAATAAGCTCTTCCCCAACTCCCGCGATTTATATCTACTTGACCGATTTTTTCTCCATTACGCAGAAAACGTTCGAACTTCGGCGATTCCAAGTCTGTAAGTCTGAATATGGGCCTGAAGTCAATTCATAAAATAAACTTGAGCATAAGCACTTTATAACTCGGAGTGCTTATTACTTAGCGAACTTTGGTATTCGGTGAACTTTTAGGGAAAGTAGGTACATAAGAAATTCCTGCATCATTTATGCGTTAAAGTTATGTTTCTGATATTTTTTATTAGTCGGGAGTGCTTAGAAAACTGTAATTATAAACGAATACCAAGCATTCAATTACTTTATAAACATATCTGTCTGTATTAGACATAGGTATAAATAGACCTATAAATAGATTTATATCGATAACTTTATTGTACACTATACAACCAAAAATATATGAAATGCAAATAACTTATCATATCGCTAACATGCAATCTCGTCCAGACTACCTTTGCAGGATAATGAATGAAAAATGATATTGAAAATAAAATATCTATAATAAAATGCAATGTACAATATAATTTGTATTTATTATAGTCTTACTTTATAGATACCAAATGTTATGGCTGAATTGAAATTTAATAATTGAACAATGACGTTTATTCACATTACCAAATATTAAAAAGAATATGACATGTTATTAAAAAAAATTGAATTAAATTGAATTCATGAACCTTATTACTTTTGATTAAAATCATTTTAAAAAGTAAATGCTATGTACCTATGAACTATACACATTAACTATCAACCATCCCTATTCCTATGAACTATTAACTATACGGGGTTAAACACATTTTTAAGGCGTTCATCTTTAAATACACTAGATTTAACCTTTAAACTCCGCGCCGCTACCGGAAGTTGAAGCACGCTCCGCCGGAAGTCACCGGTGTACACCGGATATGACGTACAAATTCCTGATATCCGCTATTCCAGCAAGTGTTATTTGTTAACATTTTCCTCAGTAGTGTTGGAAATTCTTTGGAATACATTGGGGTTAAGGGAGATAGCTACCTATAGGTTTGAGGAAGTTTGTATTAGTTAATACTAAAAAAAAGAGACTATGACTAAAAAAAAGGAGGAAGTTCTCTATTCGGTTGTATTTTTTATCATTCGTCGTCATTAGTCGTCATTTATAAACCGATTTGGGAAATACTTTTTGAGTTGAGTTCAGTATAGCTACGAAGTGGTATATATAAATTTCATCGATAGTCGAGAATAGAAGACGGTTTTTTTTGTTATGAAATGAATTATATAAATGTTTATTTAGTACATAAGTGTTTTTTTTTTCTAACTTCTATGTATCACAACAAGGTATTCCTCGTTTAGTTGTACACTATAATTCACCGTTTATTAACATAGCCTTACATATATAAATTCTAAATAAATTCTTTTATTCAGATAAAATACAATCCACATTTTTTGTAAAATCAAGATTATTAATTAATAATGGTCTTTAAGATTCTTCAGCGGCTGTTAGTTATTACATCGTATTTAACTATCATATTCCAAAATTCTGCAGCATGAGTAATGAGCAGTAAGATTGAATGATAGCCGGAAAATTGGCGCGTGTCCAGGCAATCTGTCACGCTGTCACGTCGCTTCTTTGTAAGTCGTAAAAGATGTAGCTGGTTTCACATTTGAATCGCAAAACTTGATATCTGCTCGTAAAATTTATATCGTAAATATTTGACACGTAATCTTAGTGTAGTGCTATCTGACAACCGCGGCTTCTGCGTTTAGCATTAACTGTATGATTCCGGAAAAATAATATTGTATATTTTAAGAGCTTGGGTTTAAATGACAGCCTCTGTGGTGCAGTGGTTAACAGCAGCAGGTTGGCTCAAATCTCATACACCACTGAGGTTGCGGGTTCGATTCCCGCGACGGGACAAATGTTTGTGAACAGAAAAGAAAAGCGCAAGCATTTGTTTCGTGTCTGGGTGTTGTGAGACCATGGTCCACATAGTTCCTGGTGCCCTAGTTACAGGGAATCCTAGTTAGGGGCCAGGATCCATGTATGTGATAGTTGGGCGTATAAAAAAATATACTTGTGAGAATAGGTCCTTCATTTAGAATGGGTATAATGACCCCCATACCTAAAATCATTATTTATTAGCATATCATTTATTTTAATAGTATTTTCAGCCTAAAACTAGTGGTAAACAAAAGAAGATTTATAGTCAAAAATCACTGTTTCATCAGTTGCTTCCACAGACTCACTTTGCCTCACATGCTATCTCACACAACATTCAAGATATGCGCTGGTGGCATTGCCCCGCAGAATTGTATCGTTCATTACAATTTCGACGTTCACAATTACACTTCACTGTCCCCAACACCTAAATCAAACATGTCACACAGAATCACACAACACTATTAAAGTTCTCGAATACATTACTCCGTGATGCGCGAAATATTTCTGTCCAAGCTTTGATTTACTACGCAGCTATTCATCATAGAGGTAACTGTCGCATACAAGCAGCCACTCGAATTGAGAGGTTGTGTTTTGTTTTGTCGGCAAACAAGAAGACGGCCCGCCTGATGGCTTTTTATTAGTTATAGGCTTGTGTTTGACCGCTATCTCACCTGTTGTTAAGTGACAATGCGGTCGAAGATGTAGCACGCTTGCCTAGAAGAAACCTGTTCACTCTTGTCTTAAAGACACCCAGGTAGGCGGTTACGGTCGTCTATGGATATCTGCAGCACCAGAGGCATTGCTGATGCGTTGTCGACCCTTACGGACTCTATTAATACGCCTTTTGAAGGACTCCATGTTGTCTCAAAAGAAATACCGACAAAGGTAGGTCGTTCCACATCTTTCAAGTGCGAGGAAGGAAAGTGCAAGTGAAGTGAGTTGTGTGGGATGTCCAGTTTTGTGGTGTATCTACTATCTACTATGAATGTCTCGTTAATAGTAGCGATAGCAGGGTAGTTCGCCTAGCCGTTCTTAACAGATCTTCTTTGTTAAGGAACTTTCACAACGGTCACAACTTGGTTGGGTGACCGTTTGTGTGTTATTCACATCTGAGAGCTACTATGCTTCGGAGGGCACGTTAAGCCGTCGATTCTAGTTGTCAATCCTCTGAAGCACAGTAGCTCTCAGATGTGAATAACACACAAACGGTCACCCAACCAAGTTGTGACCGCTGTGTGTTATTCACATCTGAGAGCTACTGTGCTTCGGAGGGCACTTTAAGCCGTCGATCCTAGTTGTCAATCCTCTGATGCACAGTAGCTCTCAGATGTGAATAACATACAAACGGTCACCCAACCAAGTTGTGACCGCTGTGTGTTATTCACATTTGAGAGCTACTGTGCTACGGAGGGCACGTTAAGCCGTCGATCCTAGTTGTCAATCCTCTGAAGCACAGTAGCTCTTAGATGTGAATAACACACAAACGGTCACCCAACCAAGTTGTGACCGCTGTGTGTTATTCACATTTGAGAGCTACTGTGCTACGGAGGGCACGTTAAGCCGTCGATCCTGGTTGCCGTCTTAGGACAACATTCGTTTGGCCATGTCGGCCTTCGGACGGTCACATACCCACATGAGAGAAGTCTCGTTTATAATGTGAAATTTGCATGAACATAGACTCCGTTTCTTATACAACTGACAATTGAGACAAGCAAGTCGTTAGCCTGATGGTAAGTAATACGCCTGCCCATAACAGTGCTACCTAGTACTTTTAAGTATGGTCAGCCATACGCCAGCTAGCGAAATTACTGGGTATTATGAGGTTATAGAGCAATTGTGTTTTTGTTTCCCCTTCCCTCCGGACCTCCCCTTCCCTCCGGACCTCTGAGCAGAGTGGACGACGTATTTGTGTCCGTATAACTTAATTTTCCAATTTAATAAATTAAATTTCGTCTTCTAAAATCGCGTGAAATTATAGGACCTCATAAACAAGAAGAAGTTAGCGCTAAATCTACACTACGCGGAAGCGGAAGCAAGCACCCTCTTCGTTGTATATGTGAGTACCCTATCACATACAACCTTTGACGGAGTATCGCAGCGAGGTGTGCGTGAAACTATCTCCATCACATTTTGCTAATTATACAAAGGCACTCAACAAACAGAGACAACAATACTGCACTTGTTGCTGCACACCAGGTATCTCGTTAAACTGGACGGAAAGCGAATTTGTACTAAAGTGCCGATTGCGACCAACATACTAAGACCTCTGGCTGTTCAACGTTGGCCTAAATACTTGTTCTAATTTCTGCTTACCTGGTACATCATATTAAATCTGCATGATGACACGACTCGCACCCCCCCGCAGTGCACTCCCCCGCCGCTCCAGGCGCCCGTGCCCACGCCTGCGCCCGCGCACGGACCCATGCCTATGCCTACGCCGCCAGCGCCTGTGCCACTGAACGAACTTCTACTGCATCACGTTAACTCGGACTCAGCGCCGGACTTGACTACAATCGGCGCGAATGAAATGGGATGCACGTCCTTCGCCTCTAACAGATTTAACAAAAGAAAGCGCGAAATTGAGACTGATGATTTGAAAACATCTATAGACAACCTGAACAAAATTTTTTCTTCTACTATGGCAAAACAAGAGACTAAACTCGCGGTCGTCATATCCACCGTTAATGAAATTAAACAACAGAATGAGAACATCGTGAAATCAGTCGATTTTTTGACAGAGGAGAACAACGAGCTAAAAAAGAAGCTTATTGCAATTGAGAATGAAAGAAAGGACCTACTTCTCTATGTAAAAGCCCTGGAAGAAAAAAATGAAACCTTTGAACGAAACTCACGTGCCACGGGCCTTGAATTACGAAATTTTACGCAGAAGAATGGTGAAACAAAAAAGGACCTAACTGAATTAGTTATGAAAATTGGCGAAAAGCGCAGAGCACCGATCCAAATACATGAGATAAGAGACGTCTTTCGCCCTAAAACTAAAGCTGAAAATAAGCCTATCATTGTTGAACTTACTTCCGTGCTTAAAAAAGAGGAAGTCTTAGAATCACTTAAACAATTCAAAAGAGAAAGGAACGGGCAATTAGACTCTTCCTCCTTTGGCATAAAGGGACCTACTACAAGAATATTTATATCAGAAACCTTAACCCTGAAAAATAGACGACTGTTTACTCAAGCTCGCGACTTTGCAAAGACCAACTCGTACAAATTCTGCTGGACGTCGCACGGATATGTATACCTACGAAAAGGGGACGGACAGCCGGCTATCCGCATTACCAGCGGCGACGATCTTGAACGCCTTAAATGTGTTAAATGACTAGTATTATTGTATGTACTTTCTAAGTGCAATTGTATTTTATACCTAAACCTAAGTTTATTATTTGCGCTAATAAGCATTGTTTACGTACCTTTTTATATTAAGTATGTAATTCAATTAATATTTAGCCTTAGCTTACAAACACAATTACTTACACCCAAACACTTCACACGATCTACAACACTCACACATATTCATACACAATTCATATCTTCTCTCAAAACGCACCCCCTACCTCCAGACGCAAACATACTGCGAGCACAAATTCACATCCCCACTTATAGTATAAATTGTAAAGTACAAATAAAGTATAAATTATTGGTAGCCCATGGAACAAAATTAGTCGGAACATTGAACTTTTCTAACTGTAATTATGGATAATACACTAACCAATATATCCTCTGAATTGGATGATCACAATATTACACGAGCTATAGCATGTGAACCTGAAAATTGTCTCACGCATATTATTAACGACAGAAATGTCATAATGACCATCAATATACGAAGTATTTATAAAAATCTAGATCAGTTTCAACTACTATTATGTAGGTGTAAATTGGAACCTCAATTTATTATTCTGACTGAGTGCTGGTTAGAATCACACAAAACACCCCCGAGCATGCCTAACTATAAGATTTTCTTCACTACAAACTCTAAAAATCAAAATGACGGTATAGTAACCTATGTAAGTGATCATGTGGAATGTACTATAGAGGAACCAGTTTTTAGCGACGCGACTTGCCTATTGATTAAATATAAAGACTCTGCTATAATCTCAATCTATAGATCGCCCTCAGTAAGAGTAATTAATAACTTTCTTAATTCTTTGGAACAAGTGATAAATAAACTCAATTGTTACAAAAATGTATTTATAGTCGGAGACATTAATATAGATATTAAACCTAGAAACAATGATTCTAATAGTCCAACATATCTTGATCTTCTTTATGGTTTAGGATTTTTACCTGCACACACACTACCTACTAGGGACAAGAACTGCCTTGATCATATTTTTATTAAATCTAACTGCACAGGCACATGCCTTGTTCTTAACACATTCATCACTGATCATAAAGTGGTCCTTCTTAACATTGATGATATTCCAAAAACTAAACCTAAGCGAATTTTTAAAAAGATTATCTACGATAATGCTATCAATCACTTGCAAAATACTGATCTTAACATTATTTTTGAAACATCTGACCCTAATCTTGCTGCTGATACCTTAACATATGCTATAATGAACTCCATAAAAATTAATTCAAGAATTTTAACTATACCAAGAACTCAAAAAATTATTAAACCATGGATTACTATTGGTATTTTGAGATGTATTCGTAATAGAGATCGTATGCACCTAAAACTCAAAAAATGTCCCGATAACGATGTACTAAAAATTACCTACACAAGATACAGGAATTATTGTAACAATACTTTAAGAAATTTAAAAATTGCTTATGAAAAGTCCGAATTAGAAAAAGCCAGTAATAATAGCAAATTAATGTGGAATAAAATTAAAGATATAACAAATACAAAACAGTTAAAAACCTCTCCAATTGAACTATTATCTATGGAGACTGATCCAAATGACTCTGTAGATAAAATTAATGAATATTTGGCATCAGTTGGGAAGGACCTGGCCCAGGATATCACTAGCTCTAATGACTTAGACTCTAATAGTCACATATATGCAAATTTACCGCCATTTAATCTAAATTCCCTGGTTTTGCTTGATCCAAATGAAGCAGAAATTGAATCTATAATCTTAAGCTTAAAATCTAGTAGTGCCTGTGGTTTCGATGAAATACCAACTATATTTATAAAAAAAGTTAGACATGTAATCATACCTTACTTCACAAAGATTTGCAATTTATGTATTGAAAAAGGTGTTTTCCCTAGCGTTTTTAAAAAATCCCTTATCCACCCAATTTTCAAAGATGGTGATAGAAGTGCGGTTAACAATTATCGGCCCATCTCAGTACTACCGGTTCTTTCAAAAATTTTAGAAAAAATCATTAACAAACAACTGATAAACTTTCTGGAGAAAAATGAACTTCTATCAGTGTCCCAGTTTGGTTTTCGAAAGGGTAAAAGCACAGAAGACGCAGTTAACCATTTAGTCAACCATGTCACAAGTTTAGTTGATAAAAAACAAAAAGTAATAGGAGTGTTCCTAGATCTAAAAAAAGCTTTTGACACTGTGTCTGTTCCTACCCTACTTGAAAAAATGGAGAGGTATGGTATACGTGGGATTCCGCTTCAACTTTATAAAAGTTATCTCCAGGATAGATACCAGTGTGTTAAAATTAACGACTATATCAGTACTGACTCTCCTATGACCTTCGGAGTCCCACAAGGAAGCGTGCTCGGCCCAAGTCTCTTCCTAATCTACATAAATGACCTATGCAACATGGCACTACGTAATGGTTCTGTCTTTAGCTTTGCTGATGATACCGCTCTTATCTTTCACGGAGATACTTGGACAAAGGCACGCTCATTCGCGGAACAAGGTCTTAAGGACGTATATAATTGGCTAAATCATAATCTTCTCACATTAAACTTAAATAAAACAAAATTTATGACATTTACCATCACAAATTCCTCGCAACCCACTGATGACTTCAAAATTAAAGTTCACAACTGTGACCATCCCTCTACTCATGCATGCCAATGTATGGAGATAAAAAGAACTAGAGAAATTAGATACCTAGGTGTGATTATTGACGACCTTTGCAGATGGGATCTTCATATTGACCTCATTACTAGCAGAGTTCGTAAGTTGTCGTGGGTTTTTAAAAAACTGAGACGTGTTGCAAATAATGACCTTATTGTCATAGTTTATAAGGCTATCTGCCAATCAATTGTACAATACTGCATATCCATATGGGGAGGTACGCATAAAACCCACCTTTTGCAACTAGAAAGAGCTCAAAGGTCTATTCTGAAAGTCATGTTCTTTAGACCATTTAGATACTCCACCACAAAATTGTATAATGAAAGTAAATTACTCACCGTAAGACAGACCTACATACTACATACTTTACTAAGAAAACACAAAACTACGCCTTATCAGAAAACTCGATCTACCAAAAGGAGAAACAAAATTTGCGTCAATATCTCACCCCGTACAAATTACCTGCAACGTCAAACCACCTATATGTCAAACTTTATGTACAATAAAATAAATAAAACTAAATATATTCATGAATTAATGCTCTCAGAATGTAAATTTACAATATACAAGTGGCTTTTGACAATGGATTATGAAAAAACGGAAGAATTTGTAATCTTGCGTTCCTAAATTTAAAGTTATAATTTTTAATTTGAGAGTTGAAATACGCACACCTATTTTTATTACATTTGCGCATACATACTCCACACATGCACACATAAGCAGCCACACACTCACACACCCTCTCACACCCTCACATTCACACAAACGTACACACACACCCTCTCACCTCTCCCTCCCTCCCCCCACTCACGCACAGTCATGAACTACACCTGTCACACTAGAGGCATACCCTCTCACTCAAACAAACTTATGTCACCTATGTTTTGCCTCTTAAGTTAAGTTATTTTATATTTTATAACATATTAGAAAATGACGTTTTTCTTTTTGTCATTAAAGAATATGTATCATTTAGGAAGGAGGTCCCCAAGATACAGGTTTACCTAGTTTGGGGACCAATGGACTATGTATTTGTTAACTAAGTATTTTTTCAATAAAACGTTATTATTATTATTATTATTATTATTATTATTATAATTGTCTCATGGTGACGAGCGCAGTGCTGTGCTGCGCAGATTTTTGAGAAACAAAGTTCTGGGTTACATTGCAACTGTTGGGCAGTTGCTAGCCATCGGGTGAACAACTTGCTTGTCTTGTTACTTAGTTACATTAAAAGCTTTGGCTATGTTCATCAATATCCTTGTCGCACTATATACCTAAGTATTATTGGTAACTACATAAATAATGTAGATATCAGCGTTCAGTCGGTTTGCAGGGGATGGAACTTGTAGAAAGTTTGGTAGTTTACGAAGTCCGAAATGAATTGTATAGATGTATTTTAGTCTTCCAAAAGTTTTCGGTCTTACGTTATTTATACCTTCTCGTGCGTTTGTTGTGTACACTTTTTGCTCAGCCTTAACTTATTTATTAAAGGTTTTTCTTTTACTGAATAGGCAAGCATTTGACCGCAGTCTCACCTAATGGAAAGTGACGACGCCGTCGACGATTGATCATGCTTGCCTAGATACCGTTTTATAATTTAGGCAAAAACAAGCCCACAGATTGAATTATGATCGTTATACCTTGGATGTATAAACAACATGCACGTAAATTACTGGGCATATGTCTTAATATCTGAACAATATCTCAAAAAAATGCCCCTCAGTTTCTTTTCGTATCTTGTGAGTAGTGGTCTGATACGGTGGTAGAGTCATTGTGATAATTTGACGTTAAAAAGTGCGTCTGTGATGCCAAAAAATAATAAAGAGATTTTGACTTTGACTTTGACTTTGATGTTGTGGAATTGTACGCAATGATTTTTATGGTATGAATGTTTTGGTGGCAGTGGAATTCGTTATGGGCAGGCGTGGCGCTTACCATCAGGCGAACAACATGCCCGTCTCATCAATCTGTTATATAAAAAAAGAACGTAAAGCACTTCTTTTCAGGCTAGACTTGAGCATAAGTCTCATGTAATCCCTACATAGAGAAGTCCGATAATTAACGCTCTCAGACTGCTTTACGATGTTCAAGCTGACATTGAGCTGCGACCACACCTCAGCGGACATCCCGACTGCGATGCAGCACTGCGTTGCTTTAGAAATAAAAATAAGCATAATTTATTTGCACGATTACATTTTATAGTGGACATGTAATTCTACATGTTATTCATAGAATGGTCTTAAAAAGTACCTACATTAGCCATTATAATCAGCCTGCATGCAGACGTGCAAATATTTTTAACCGACTTCAAAAAAGGAGGAGGTTCTCTATTCGATTGTTTTTTTTTATCTTTGTTACCTCAGAATTCCGTCATTTATGAACCGATTTGGAAAATTCTTTTTGCATTGGGTTCAGTATAACTACGAAGTGGTCCCATATAAATTTCATCAATATTTGACCTTAGACTTCGAAGATACATTGCAGTCGGTTTTTGTTTTTTCCTAAAAATTATTGTCACTACTAAATACAAATTCCTTAACATCATAAATTTTGGATTCGTCGTAGTTGTGTTTAAAGGTGACTATACCCAGAACAGAACACTAGTAGTGATATTAATTACGTCATAGTTAAATTGTTATTGTAAGTCTTATGAGTCATACTAGTTCCCGGGATTTATGCACACGTCGTAGGACCTCTTCGTTCGTGACCTTGTGGATCCAGCTCATTTAAAGCATGCGATGGCAGAACCACATTTCAACAGCCTCGAGTTATAAGTAATAAGTCATATAAGTAATTATATTAATGATGCCCTCCACTTCACGGTGCGACTCTTTGTCGAAGCAAATCTAACCTACTAGTTTGAACGTGAGTGGAGCTACGCAGGGCAATCATCTAACTCGAACACCGATCACGATCGCTTTCAAACATGTCTTGAGATCGGTATTTGTCTATGGAATTGGCGAACTTTTCTACTTGAAGTCGGCAACCCAATTCCTATTCCAATCACGATCGCTAAAAATTATCGATATTGCAGTTTGAAAGATCCTAACGCCTTCCAAATTTGAAGTTGAAAGCGATTAGGATCGGTGTTTGAGTTACACGATTCCCCTGCAAAACATTATAATATTTACGCAATACCTACCTATATTAGCGATTGAATATCCAACAAAGGTATGCCACTTATCAAGGTAGACCTTTGCAAAAGCTGCACACCACAATTCGTTTTAACTTTGCACTCGCGTGGTTCGCTCAGTTGTGTCAATCCTTGAGTCTGACATTTTTTTTCAGTGCGCTTCGTTTCCGCTCATCCGCTTAAAGGAAGGATTAATTAATACAGTCTACTGAATAGATTTGCATTCCTGTTTTCTAATGGCGGAGAATAAATGAGGAGTGCATAATTTAATGTGATTACTTGAACGCTTTTTTATAGCATATTTTTTTATTAAATGTAGGAAAAAGAAAAATATAACGTAAGTAAAACGGATTAACTAATAAATTATTTTTCAAAAAAAACAAAACCGACTTCAAAACCACAAATGGCACTCAAAAGTAAAAAATAAATTAATATAATTATCATAAGCGCTACCCACTCATATATTTGAAGTCGGTGCCAGCCAAGTCTAATAGGTAGCAGATAAATATGTATATAGTAAGTACTACTTGTAGGTAGTATCTATCTACTACCTTTTAGACTTGGCTGGCACCGACTTCAAATATATGAGTGGGTAGCGCTTATGATAATTATATTAATTTATTTTTTACTTTTGAGTGCCATTTGTGGTTTTGAAGTCGGTTTTGTTTTTTTTGAAAAATAATTTATTTTACCCTTTTTAGTGAAAAACAAGTTTTAATTAAATTAATTCAAAAAGTTTTTAAAGACAAGCTTTTATGATCTAGAAGCCACATCATGACGAAGTTTAAAACGGGCTATCACAATTAAATGCATGTACAAAAAAATTTCATGTCTGTCCTATATCTCTGTTGAAGAGTTCCCTCGCCGGAAGTCAATCCTGGGTGTATCTGCCATGTCATGATGGAATTTAGAACAGGCTATTATGGTTAAATCCATTTACGAAATGTTGTGTCTGTGCTATTCACCGTTGAGGAGTTCCCTCACCGGAAGTCAACCCTGGGTGAAGCAGGTGAAGCAGTCGAATACAAACCTCCACCTTTAGAAAGTTAGTTTCGAAAAAAACAAGAACCGACTTGAAGATTAAACTTATATTTTTTGTTTTTGCTATTTTTTTCAAAAACTACTGAATGAATTTCGATAAAATTTATATGGGACCACCTTTGACGTATTACCTACCAAACAAAAAAAGAATCATCGAAATCAATGCATAATTGGCGGAGAAATCGCGTAACAAACACACAAAAAAAAAAATAAAAAAAAATAAAAAAAAACATACCGTCGAATTGTAAACCTCCTCCTTTTTGAAGTCGGTTAAAAATATGCTACGCGTATGTATAATTATTGAAAGGATAAAGACGAAGTTTGACAATTCAATTGTGCACCACACTTGTGCAATGTTCTCTTATAAATTAGGTATAGTTGCGTTTATGGTTAATCTAAAACAATTAATTCGCTAAGTAATAAAACTACTATCCTTACTAATAATGTCATGAACATTAGTATTTATCCTATTTAGTAACAAAAATCTTAGCAACTTTGTCCTCAGCATAATACGAGTACCGTCATAAGCTGCTATGTCCTCAGCTGTAAACCTAAAACTTGCACGTAGAGTTACTTAGAGCACACCCGTGAGAGTTGCTGCAGGCGAGACAGAGAACTTTGTAGTGTCTCCGATAGAATAGATAATGCGTTTAAATACGTATATAGAGCCATATTTACCAGAGATGCCAATAAATACAAAACAGTTTATGAAGATTTCATTCAGAAAACATTTGAAAGAAAAGAAAGAAAGAAAGAAAATACATTTATTCAAGACAGATACACGCAACATTACATTAAACTACAATACTATACTACATATAACAAATAATATTATACTATACATACACCAGGAAAAAATAACACATAATAAATACATAACCTATATAATAAATACATAATATAATTATAGTATAATGGAATGTTGCGCGATGTCAGGAAAAGGTTCCGACTCAGCATAAAAACTAAGGTAATAAATACCTTACCATTAAGGTATTATATACCATTTCATTCTTTCAGTTCCTCTTAAATCTTAAATCTATAATTATAACCTAACCCATTGACGTAGTCATTTATTATTGCTGGTATATATTTTTATTTATGTAAATAATTAAGTATATATTTTAAATATATTTATTATTAAAATATTAAAGTATATATTTTATAATTAGGCTTTTTAAGGTATATTTAAGTTTATGCGGTTAAGTTTTAATAATAATATATATTGTTAAATACTATAGGTATATTTTTGAGCAATAATTAAGAATATGTTTTAGTTTCCCATCATGCACTTTACTGCACCGCTAGCATTTTTTCTTGCACGTCCTGGCTGACTGGTAGTAAATGCTATATAGCATTAAGTCCTCCATGTACAAACTATTTTGTGCTAAAGTATACATAAATAAATAAGATTACGCGATATTTTTGGAAATTTAATTAGGATTTGCCATTGGTAAGGATTAAACCTATACATTTTGCTTGCCAGGTCATGATTTTAGTCAACCTACGAAAGAATCTTCTCGAGGAAATTCTGGGGCGAAAAATCAAGGAACATTTTAATTGTTGTTAAAATAAATATTAGTTTAACGTCGTGTTTTTGCACCGATGCATGAGATTAGCTTTGACAGTCATAATAATTACAATATATATATGTTTTTTAAAACAGTCATATAATATGCGTTATGTGCAAAAGCTTCTATGTAAAAACAGACAAATTAAGCTTTTATATGTGCAAAGCCGCGGGTGGTAAGTTGCTAGTTCGAGATCAAAGTTCAAAAGTTCTTTATTTAGTTTTGGCATCTCACACGTACTTATGAGCGTCAATTATTACAATGACTCTACCACCGTAGCGGACAAAGAACCACTATTCAGAAGATACGGCAAGAAACTGAGGGGCCTTTATTTTTAGAGATTTTGTTACAATATTTTGGTTTTCTACAATGTTAAGTTTCTTATGTACCAGTTGGCTACTTTGCAGAAGTGGAAACAGCCAACTTATGAGTCTACCACCAACGTAGGTAGTTAGGTACACCAATGGGTAAAGATCAAGCTATGATGATCGATTACCCCAATTCACCACCAACCCAATCCAATTTAGCTTAATAAATCATTCCTAAGAAGGTTCTCATCGAAACTTCCATTTGACTTATCCTTGCTAAATATTAACGAATTGGAAGTGCTGGCCAACGACGGAATTTTGGAAACCCTCAAGAGTAGACTTTTACTGTTTACAACTACGTATAGAATTTTAAATAACTGGAGCTGCTGAATATTTAGAATGGATCTTGTTAATATATTAACTCATACCAATATACCATGACGAAATGTAAGATTGTACACTGTACAGAAAGGAGAGTGTGTATAAAAAATAATAATATATATAGAAAATATACTATATTATAGAAAGGATATAATAGCATTTTACAATCATACATGTATGAGGTACGTATTAAGTTGGTCGGTTAGTTAAATAGACATATAGATTAGGTTAAGTGAATGACTCACTATATATAATGAGTATATATTTATTATGTAAATATTTAAGTATATATTTTATAATAAGGCTTATCATACGTATATATTAAGTTTATGTGATTTAGTTTTAATAATAGTATATATTTTTACACACCATAGGTATGTGTTTTTTTTATTACTTATAGTCAAGCATTTGACCGCACCTCTCTCACCGCATCTCACCTGATGGAAAGTGACGACGCGGTCGACGATGGATCATGCTAACTATGTAACTTTTATTTCGCCAAATTAAATCTATTTTTAAAATGTCCATTACGCACTTTATTGCACCGCTGCCATTTTTTCTTGCACGTCCTGGATGACTCGTAGAAAATGTTATCAAGCATTAAGTCCTCCATGTACAAACTGTTTCGTGCTAAAGTATAAATAAATATATTTCAAGAACATTTGATTCGGTTCTGCATACGAGAACTTTGACTTAAAAGACCGATGTAGTTTTAGATAGGAATTGAAGATGATTATTATTATTATCTGGTTGTTAGTTTTCTGCCCTAGGGTAGGTATTAATAACTAATATCAAGTAATATTATGATCGCTTGATGATATTATGACAGCGTCTGTGGTGTAGTGGTTAGGCAGGTTGGCTCAAATCTCATATACCACTAAGGCTGCGGGTTCGATTCCCGCGACACAACAAATGTTTGTGCAAAGAAAAACAAAAGGGCAAGCATTTGTTTCGTGTCTGGGTGTTGTGTGACCATGGTCCTCATAGTTCCTAGTTCCCTAGAAACAGGGAATCCAAGTTAGGGGCCAGGATCTATGTATGTAATCGTTGAAAAAAAAACTTGCTCTGTTCCGGTCTACGTTACAAAATAGATGGTAAACATTTACAGTCTAGAAATAGGAAATCATATAAATTAGTCTGCTAAAACTACAGAAGGTTTTAAGAGTGGAACTAATCAAAATTTCAATTTTACGTATCAGCAGGCTCCGAATGCAGAACTGTACGTCACGACCATTTTATCCGGTATGGAGATGAATAATTCGCTCAAAGTTCCACGGCGCAAGTTTATACAAATGGCGCGGTTGGCTTCGGTGCTGGTGAGGCATAAGCAAAGAGTACTAGCGGCTTTCAGTATGAAAGTGTCTAAATTATCGTAGATAAATAAGTAATATATTCTCCAGGACTCTTTAAAGGATAGTTATTTTCTTTTAAATTCCAAAGTACATACATACTGAGCCGATACAAGCAAGCGTGACAAGTTTTCTTGACTGGCATTTGATTTTTTATTGTTATTGGCACTTGTTACTGATCTTTCGACTTTTACGAAATTACTAAATCAATATTCTAGTTGGTTTTTAAATTCTAGATTCAAGTGTTTATTCTTCAAAGACCAGACTTAGTGTTACTGTTATTCTGATCTGAATATAACTTGTTCAGTTATTCTTTAGGATTTTTGCAACAAAATTAAGCAAAACCCGTTGATTTTGACCAAGGGACTTGCATTATTGGACTGGGTAATTACGGTATAATAAAGACAGTATCGAAATCATAGCCGTTACGACAAAACGCGTAAAGCTTAAGCGGAAATCACCATCACTACATAGTATAAAACAAAGTCGCTTTCTCTGTCCCTATATCCCTACATATGCTTAAGTCTTTAAAACTAAAGATTTTTTTTAATAGATGGAATGATTGAAGAGGAAGTTTTATATGTATATTAACCGTGCAAAGCCGGGGCGGGTCGCTAGTACTACATAAACGTACTATTTCCGCTTTTAGTTCCATTCTTGGACGGCTCTACGAAATTTACTGCGTTTAGTGCGATTGTTGCAATCCACCATTTTGGGTTATTCCCGTGCATTTGGCCGCGGTTCGTTAACTTTGTTATACGAGTGTTTGGTGCTTAGTTCATGATTCCGGTGGAAGCTCGCCAGGGTAATGACAATGACGGGAAATCTTGTATGACATACATAAACGTCTAGTATCTTCTGTTTCAAACTCAAAGGATTCCAAAGTGGGAGATAGTAGACCATAATTTCATTACTCTGTCGCAATTTTTTATCGCATATCAATTTTGTTGATGGTTAGCCATTATGAAAGAAAGAAATAAATAGGTTTATTGTGGCAAAAACATTAATAAAAACAGAAACATGAATAAATACACTAAATTACAATTACTATAAAACTAAAATATACGCTATAAAATTATTTAAATTAATAAATTAATTAGCTTTTGTCACAATACGGCCTCCATTCAGCAAAATGCTGGTTGTAGCAACCAGCGCTGATCTTCCGTAGAAGCCGCCCGGTGACATCACGGATACACAAAATATTTTTCAAAGTTGGCAACATAACAAAAGTACCAAGTAATTATGTAGGCTACAGGCAGGAGGATGCAAAGGAAACACAAACAACAAAATGCTTTGGTTCTATGTTTAATTAAATATAAAAATTACATTTTAAGTTCCTACATGCTAATTATCCTAATGGGTGACAACGGTTCGATGTGAGAGCCAGAAGTGACGGTGTGGGGGAAAGCTATATAATGTAAAAAGGTAGAAAGAGAGGGCATGACGTGCTGCGTCGGCGCCTTCTGCGGGCAGTTGGTATGCACCACGACGTCATACGTAACATCTCCCTCCCGAAGATCAGCAACTATTGGCGGGCTTTGGCTGACAGAGTTTCTGATACGCTGCAGTGAGATCAACCCTTACATGGCTTGGGTCAATTGCCTTATCTTCCGCTATCTGTGCATAGGTATATGTGTCCGGCAATGAATTCGGATTCCACGATTCGATTCGCTTTGTAGTAAATTTCATTACAGTACGGCAAATGACGACACTGCAATCTGATAACTAGTGCACGTTCTCAATGGGAATTGTAGAGTATAAGTACTTGGAGCTTGATTTTGTAATTTGGAATTTGCTGTGGTTCTGATAATGGTGAACTCGGCTGTGATGAGATAGAGTTCAGTAGACTTTTCTGGGTGCAGGATATCTTCATCGGTTTGTTCTTTCGCTTCCTGAGTTAACGTTAAGATAGGCTTCGCTTCACTAAAGCGTCAATACCACGCCCTCAGGGCAAAAGTCCGGACTAAGGAACATCTTCTAATGAGTGTTTCATATTTTCTTCTAGTATTTCTAATAATATGTGAATATACTACTCCAGTAGTATAATTCTCAAGATACTACAAATCCGAGTCTACAGAGTTTACGTAAGTGATCGTTGGGTGACATATTTTATATTTTTTTCTAGTTTATTGTATAGTACATCATTTTAGATACAAAATCTATTTATCTCCAGCCAACTTCTTACCGTCAAAAGCATTTACACCAAACTCTTATCACAAGAACGAGAACGGCTAAGGAAAAATATCCGGAACATTATCCGCGTACCTCTCGTAATAACCAGTGTATAAGAAATCTCGGGGCCCCGCCGGTGAGTTACTGCCACATTTGTCCCTGCCATGTGACCTGACCTATCTGATTGCACGAAGAGGGTGTCTAAAAGTACGCCTTTCTGGGATAGAACTTAACTTTCGTCTAGCTATTTGGAGATATTTTGAGCTAAATAAATATTTAAAAAATTAAAATAAAGTGTATAAACATTCCATCAGTGTGTGAGAAGTTTTCGGGTCCCGCCGGTGCTGCTTCTTTTGTACCTGTCATGTATGTTCCACCATAGTTAGTATTCTTTCGTTCCACTAAGCGCTAACTTCGTAATAAATTAATCACTACGTTCTCAGCAAGACATAATATTATAAAACCGTTGAACTGATTCATTCTTATGTTCATTCTGTTGTACCCAGCGAAATTACTGGGCATTATGAGACTTAACAGCTATTTGTCAAAGGGTGACGAGCGCAGTGCAACGCCGCGCAGGATTTTACAAAATAACTTCTGGGTGGTGCTGTTATTGTTATGGGCTCTCATATTGCTTACCGTCAGGCGAATGACCAACTCGTCTCGTCAGACAATTACATAAAAAAATGTCTCGACTTCATAGTCACTTCGACTTAGAGACATATTTGCAGCATCTTAGCCGCCACGGTTTTGTGAGGTCCATTATTAGATGCTATTAATTTGATACTAGTCCTTCTTATTTTGACCAAGGAACTGATCTGACTGTTTTAATCTGACTTTTATATTTAGTATCATGCGTCAATATTTAAATTTTATCTAAGTACTCTTACGCTTAAGCTAATACTTAAGCTTGTTGTTTAGTTTCATTAAACAAAGTCTTGTATAAGGAAACTTTACATTAAAAATATAATTCAAGCTAAATCTCCAGTCCCCAAATATTACTTACAAACTTTATTAACACTAGCATTCTCTTAAACTTACCAACTTTTAATAAACTCCCGGATATTGCCCAGGTAAAATGTTGAACAGCAATTAAGAGTGAATCCGGAGTACCGGAGTACGCGACAGGTGGCGTCTTATTAAACCTGCAGACTGAGTACTAATTTATGTAACTATCAACCTAGGGGGCAGTTCCCCCAATCTCAGGAACGTGGTGGATATATAAAGCGTAAAATGTTATATTTTAGGTGAGTCATTTGGGGCGGATGTTTTGCGGAATATAAAAAAGTGGACAAACGACTGTTAATAATTGAGCGTTTATTCTGGAATTTCTGTACTTACATAAGTTACTTAAATGGAAAATACGCATTTTATATATCTATCTACAAAGCTTATATTTGTTTTACGCAATATGGTCATAAACAGCTTTTATTTTAATTAATTGGCTTGCGTTTGAGCACTTTGTCACCTGATGGTAAGCAACGATGCGGTCGACGATGTAGCACGCCAGCCAAGATAGTACCAACTCAACACTTAAAGATACTTAGTTTTAGCATAATATTATCCTGATGTTTTTACATGTCCCGGTGGGTTAGAAAAGGACATAGGCCACCTAATTTTGACTCAAAAAATGCAGTTCCTTTAGGGATAAGAAACAAACAACCAGCTCCCTACTTATAATAGCCGTAGCAACAAATCCGTTATGTGACTTTTAGTTAGAAAAAAAAAACAAAATCAAAGATTTGCTGTTGACTATATAAGGCAATCTTCAAGCAGCAATACGCTACTGACATGGTATCCATTAGGTATACAACATGTTTTACATGGTGTAAAATTAACGTTTATACCACACCCACTCGGAAAGTGTCTTATTACTCGTTCATAAACGGGTTACAAAGTTCGTAATTTCTCCCTTAAAAATGTGCGGCGGGAAAAGTTATATGGAATTTCATTACTGCCCTCCGAAGCAGGGCAGGAATGTTGTATGAAAATCCATTACTGCCCGGCTAGCTTTCTTTTGTTTTTTAGCAGCGAACATAAAAAAAAAACACAAACGTCAAACCTCAAAAAGGTCTTGTATGAAATAATTAGAAAAAAGAGGCGGGAAACATACAAACCTCAAATCTCAAAAAGGTTTTATATCAAATAATTAGAGAAAAGAGGCGGTTTTTTTTTTGTTTTCTATTTTTAATGAAATGAGGATGGCAACTTTATTCTGCAATACGAAAAAAAAAGCGCGGCAATTTATTTCGTTGCGTTAAATTTTGTTTATTTTCCTCGTAGGTGTAGTATTATAAAGCACTATGTATCACTCGGGAGAAAGTTCTATTTCTGTTCTCGAGTTTCCTTTATCGATCGTTTTCTCCCCTCGGTGTACAATGTACTATTTTAGATACATACGTCGTTTATTATATAGGTAGGTTTGAAATAAAACCATCTACGCCCGATACTATAAAATAAATTCTCAGCACTGTCCAATCCAACAGGATATTGAAAAAAATTGGCATCTGGCAACTGTGGCCCCAATTTCGCTTTGACATAATATCGTGGCGATAAACTTTATTATTTTCATTAAGGGCGGGTGATTTAATTAAATTAAAGCTAAAGCGGTGCGCCACGCGTGCCTTATCGTGGATATTACTAAGTTAGCCGCAGGGTGTACTTAGTACCTTAGCTTAAATGGGACTGCTTGGAGTGAGAAGATTTTTTGGGTCTGGTGTTACTTTTTCTTGAATTTCATAATTTAATCACGTAATACTGGTGGTAGGTTTCTCGTATGCGAGAGGCCGTCTGGGTAGGTACCACCGCTTTGCCAGTTATTCAGCCGCCAAGCAGTAGTGCGCAAGCATTACTGTGTTCCGGTTTGAAGGGCATGGTAGCCAGCGAAATTACTGGGTATTATGAGACTCAACAGCTAATTGTCTCAGGGTGACGAGCGCAGTGCAGTGCCGCGCAGGATTTCGCAAAACAAAGATCTGGGTGGTGCTGTTATTGTTATGGGCTGGCGTATTGCTTACCATCAGGCAAACGACCAGCTCGTCTCGTCCCTCAGTTACATAAAAAAAAAACAACGTGAGGTATAAAAAAAGTAAAAACGTGTTAAAAGTATACAATTCACTATCAAAAATATAGTTATTTACAAATAATTATACAGTGATAATGACTAAACTAACCTACAGTAAATTTAAATAAAAAATTGTATTTAGGTCACCGTCTGCGGGTAAGGCTCAAATAGCTGTCGACGTTACCTCGTTGCATGGACACATAGACTTATTCGTTAGCCGAGGTAAGCGCCAGGTCTTTGGTCAGTCGTTGTTTCTATGAGGCGTCATTGAAAGTGTTTTGTTTGCACATCTTACCCATTCCTATTTATTTATTTACCTATTGATATAATTAAGCTAGAAAGTGTGAAAGAAGACTTGTTTTCCTTAGTTTCCTAACCAATTTTGCGAAACACTCTACCTGTAGGTAAGTTTTTACAAAAAAATTATAAATGTATCACCCCATGTTCCTTTCTAAAAGCATTACGTACTTCGAAGCAATTTTAAGAGAAATTGGATACAACTTGCCAAAATAAGTAAGCACCTACGCCCGAGAAAGTGAAGGAAAGAAGGTTCTCACAAGTAATAATTTTCAGACTCCCGAGATTTATGTTAAAAACTTCGACCATTTCTCATTTTTTCCCGCTCGGGCCCTCTTTCTCACTGTGTGAACGATTATCGTACTCCTATTTTTTTAGCCCTGAAAACTTTCTTTTGTCAGTTTGCTCTCGTACTTTGGAAGGAAGCAATGAAACGCTCTTGAGTATTTCAGTGTTTATTTTCACTCTGGAACTTTTTGTACGGTTCGTTTTAGGACGTCTACAGACATCACAATCTGCTTGCCTGACCAATTAAAAAAGACACATGTATGTATTGTATTGTATACATCGTACATAATGTATAAAAATAATGTTGAACATAATATGCTCGTACTGGAGTACCTTGTGTCGTACAATCTGGTTTGCTTTTTAATATTTTAGGTCCAAGTCAAGTCTTGCAAGTCCAGTCAGTGTCATTTAGTCAATGTTCGTCCGTCTTTGTTCAATTCTGGAATAAACCAATTGAGCTGAAAGTCAGTTAAAATTATCACCATACAATAAAAATATTACCTAAAAACAGCTTGAGTTTATTCACCTGTTCGATTTTAAAATGTACCTACGCCACTTACGAAACATAAAGAAAACTGTTGACATACGAGTAAACCTTACACCTTAGCGCATGCTGAGTCTGATTTTCCTGATGTCGCGCAACATTTTACTGTATTGTGTTTATTGTTTTTGTTCTGTCCTTATTTTAGTATGTTCAGTTTTCTGCAATGTTGTGTTGACGATCTGAATAAATGTATTTTCTTTCTATCTTTAATTACATGAATAATAACATGCGATAACTTGACATACCTTGCTATTATATTTATGTTCTGATATTATCGCCTACACCCCGAAACATTAAATATTACGTCTCATATGCCCATGTAATTTCGCTGGCTACAATGCCCTTCAAACTGTAACAAAGTAATGCTCGCGCTCTACTGTTGGCGGCAAAATAACTGGCAAAGCGGTGGTATCTACCCAGACGGCCTCCCGCATACGAGAGACCACACACGAATATGTGATTACTATTGTAATGACGTGGTATATTGTCGATGCAGGATTTGCAAACTTGTGGTCTCTCTGACTGATAACATGCGACTAGTGTCTCTGCCAAAATCAATCTCCATTTTATAGTGTAACAATTGTGCTTCGAAAGTGACGTATTTACCTCAAAGCAAACACTGAATTTTAAGCCCTAATAACAGATTCAGAAGAACTAAAATGAAACCTTACCGTAAGAGTTTCTTTCACCTTAAATTAACTAAAGCAAATAAGTTTCGCTACTGTCATAGATACAATTTTAAAACTATTTGTGCTATGCTATTTGTATATCGCCTACCCACGTGTTATCGACCCAGTATTTGTTCAGCTGATCAATTAAATACCATTTTTAAAATTAAATTAAATGCGACTAGGATGTGTTCGATGCTTTGAAAGCAACAGCATTTTATCAGAGACTGGTTGTAGTTTCATTTGGTTTTAAAGTTGGTACGTTCAACTGGAAATGCCTATTGCAATTGCAGTTCAGCGGTCCACCTAATTTCCCTTTAGCAATGCAAATGTTTGGTGATCTGAATTTCTCTTCAGTTGTCTTTTTCGTCTTACCTCTAGGTATCGTATGTGTTGTGAATATTGCTCCTAAGTCATTGTAAACCTTTGCGTCTGATGTAAAAAAGTCATTGGAATTGTAAACGTAGTTCCTTTGATAATCGTCATTGGTTTTGTTCCAATCGTCATAATATCGTTTTTCGTTGTCAGAGTTATATAAAATGGTGGGATAGCTTGGTTCTGGACTTCCTTCGTTGTCGGTGCTTACGACTTCGTTGTGGTATCGTTTGGACATCCATACGTATCTGGCTAGTGGTTCTTCGGGACCCCAAAGGCGAGAAGGCTTGAAAGCGGATGCTATTTTCTGGAAAGGAGCACGTATAATATTTTAAGCGGTATTAGTTAAAAATTTTATATGAAATTAATAAGATATCTCTGTTAATTTCGTAAATCCTACTTATATTATAAATGCGAAAGTTTGTGACGATGGATGGATGGATGTTTGTTACTCAATCAAGCAAATACCACTGAACGGATTTCGATGACATTTTATAGGTCATGGACATATGTAAGTTACCTACTTTTCATCCCGGAAAACCGCGGGAAACAACTAATAACAAAATAATACCACGAGCGGTTGAACTGGTTTAAATCGGTTCATAGTTTCCGGCTCAATTGAATGTCTAATCAATGTATGTGGTTGAATGTAAAAATCCTTACCGATATTAAATTATACTGCTCCTCTTTAGCCACTGCAATAGCTGCTATCACAATCATCACGACCAATATCACTGCGAAGACTCCGAACAAAGGCCACAGTGTCGTCACCTGACCCCAAGTGGCCCTAAGCAGGGTCCGTAACCACCAGCCAGAGACCCCAAACAGTAAGATCGGAATGGTCCACCAGGTACCAATCCAGAAGCATGGCAACTTTACTCCTGTGAGAAATTCTATATCTACTGCTAAGTAACACCAACCTGGAAGCAAGTTTTAGTATTATTAAAAATGCGCATAATAATGATGAGGTAGCATACAATTATTAAATATTTTTATCAATATTTAATAAGTACAATACGATTTTTTTATTAACTACGTGCATGCAACAGCAACATTTTTCCAGCTCTACCAACTTGTAGAACACAACTACTACATAATAACCTTATGCAATGGAAGTGTCCAAAATGAAGGTTACCATTTATATTTTCAGTTAAGCTAAAGCCCTTTGTGCTCTATCTATTGTTCCGGTATGAAAAGCACTTTTACAAGCAAAGTAAAATAACGGCATAATATGAGACATAAGGGTACTTGGCTCAGGGTGACGATCACATTGCTGTGCCGCACAAGATTATGCACAAAAGGTATGAGGGGTATTGGATCAGAACTGTTAAAGGCAGGCGTGTTGCTTACCATCAGTTGAAGGCCTGGTGTCATCAGCTAATTAAAAAACTTCTATTTACGAAGAGTTTTTGGAACTGTGTAAAAGGCATACTCACTATAAATAAACACGAATCCCACCACCTCAGCAGCAGCAGTAAACACAGCTAGCACTGGCACTACCAGCTCATCCAACATGGTGATGACTTCCAGTCCTCTAGCCAGGATGGCTATGGTCAGAACGGTGCCGACAGCTGATGATGCGGTTGCAAAGAGCCGCCAGTGGTGGCTGGTGACCCGATGCAGTCTGTCGTAGACTGGGAATAGGAGTGTCAGCTGGAATGTACAAGTGTAGCGGTCAGTATTTGCTCTCTACTGTTCTCAAGGGTCTAGATGTGATTAAAATAGGTCCTGACGATTTGAAACACTGTATAATTAGTTATAAGTAAGTAATCACAAAGGATAACAGGGGAAAACAATAATAAAATGGCGGCGCGTGTTTAGCGCTAGGGGCACGGGCAAACGTCTCTAGATGCACTCTCGTTGGCGGGCAGAGGTGCGCGGGGTGAAAGGGTATGGCTGCGACTCATGGGTGCGTTCAAATGCAACAATATGAAACCCCGCGTTCAACAAGTAATATAAATCATCGTTAATAATCTGGTACATTGCTTATGTATAATGATTTGAAAATTATAGAAAGCGCGATCTAGGTCTAAAACGCGATCACATTAAATCAAACCGCCTTTCAATACTTAATTATGAGCCGGGATGTTTACTTCTTAAGTGACTCGCATATTCAATTTTGGCTGTGAAGGTCCGTGCGCAATGAGGGCACATCAGGGTACCGTTCACAAAATTATATGATAAGTTAGACATATCATATAATTTTGTGACGACGTCTGATCGCCGAGGCCAAACCTATATAAATAACGCCCAACGCCCAACGATCACTAAATTTGATCTGCCGTCTATATAATATATATATTTGCTTTATTAACTTGTTTTATTTTTTTCTCCTGCACTTGTACGAGTATATGTGCTGTGTTTGTTGTGTGCAGTGCAGGCAGGGATCGTTCCTGTGTCTTTAGAATATAGTCCCGACGCCTTTACCACTGGGCCGCCGAGCCATCTACTCGAGTAACCAAATATTTTATATCCTTCTTATATCGTCTTACGAGGACGATTCGCAGGCAGGTGACAGTAACACTAAAGAAAACTAACTATTACGTAGTAACACCCTCTCCTGATCAGATGCTATCAACTCTTATTGCTAACCTCTTACTCAAATTTCTAGACACATTTCATTTTTTATTGACGATTTTTTTAAACGTTTACAGATTTTGTGCAATACGATCAAGCACAATTTTATTCAACATTCAGGGATTAAAGTGGAGAGCGACCTAAGCATTTTATTGGAGATACATACCTAGCATTCTTATACTCGTACCTACTAACGCTATTGCAAAATTCAACCAATCAATCTACATAGATTAGGAATACCAAACACAACTACGTGACCTTTGCATGTGCAATACGGTCAACTCGTACTGCATTTACGGAATACTTGTAGTTTTTTTTTTTTGCACTTAATAGATCCATGTTTGGCCATTATCTCGCCTGATGTGAAGCGATGATGTGGCCTAAGATGAAGCACATAGATCTAGAGAGAGACGGCAGTTAAGCGGCTGCTCAGACCCGTCTCCCCGATGGTTCACCGAACATCAATCCGAAACACGACTAGGTCGCTTGACGGTATGGCTTTGTTCGGTGGGTGGTATTACAACCACGGCCAGAGCCTACCACTCCAAAGCGCGTAAGCGGGTTTCATCACGATGTTTTCCTTCACCGTTTTAGAGCGAGCGTGCAAAATCTGCACTTAACTATAAGTCATTGGTGCAGGGCCGAGTCGGGATTCGAACCCAGGTGCCGTCGGATCGAAAACCGCACGAGTCCCCGCTGAGCCACACTCGCTCTAAAATCTAATATAAGTAGATTGCAAATACAGGCGAGGCTAAGTCCCTTGCTAGGTAAATGATTAATTCATTTTCTACGGACGAGTATAGCCGAGTCAATCTTATGTTGTGGCTTTACATTGTAGCAACATATTAACTATATAAAAAATAATAAAAAGAATGATTTATTTACCAAATTTACAATAATTCACTGTACAATTAAATTACAATATTGATTTACACGTACCATGATTTGATATTTGATTGTCGGTGGGCCCCAAGGCTAAGCCTGTATCTTGGCGACACAATTCAGAAATTGCGCTTGCTTGCGTTTAGCAGTAACATAATGTCAAACACATTTTTATATTAACGTTAACTTCGAGTAGGTTTATAAATAATATCTGGTTAATTGTTACATTGAACTACAATTTTATTAAAATGTAAAATAATTGAATGAATTTTGAATGGAATTGATTTGAATGGAACGAATAAAATTTATCATCATCATCATCAGCCCATCACGTTCCCACTGCTGGGACACGGGCCTTCTCTCATAGAGAGAGAATGGGCCATAATCCACCACGCTGGCCCAATGCGGGTTGGTGGATGTCACATGTCCTTGACTTTTTGTAAAAAATTCTTGGACATGCCGGTTTCCTCACGATTAAAATTTATAATTAGGCAACAAATACCAACAGCAATGAAATTTAGTAAACAATGTAAATAGTCGATGTCTCAGCATCAATCCTAGTCATATTATTTATATTTTTATTTTTAGGGGGCTAACAGCTATAGTTACAAAATAATTATACAAATTAATATAAAAAGCTAATTAAAAAGCCTCCACAATTAGCAGTTAACTAAAAATTACGGATTTTTACAATGAAATGAACTAAGGAAAACATTTACAATTTGCAATTATTATATGGTGATGACGTAAGGGCTGTATTCACCGCAGCCAGACTGCTTGTTTATAGATCTAAATATAAATTCAAAAGTTTGTGTGGATGGATGTATTGATGTTTGTTACTCAATCTCTCAAAAAATACTGCACGGATTTTGATGTGGTATTATCATTAGGTCCTGTAAATAGACATAGGCTACTTTTTATTTAGGGAAACCGCGGGTAAAACCGCGGGCGCAGCTAGTATAATATAATTATGTATGTACGAGTGCATTATTTTATTGGCATCTACTCTTATTGAATAACTTTAGGCCATTTTTTTATCACTAAAGTACGTACTTTATATTGTCAGATTTTACTAACATACATATGAATGAATACTTGAACAACTTACCACACTTATAATGCCTGACAGTACAACTAAAGCTAGACAGAGTACAGGCCACTCCTTCCCCCTCCTCTCCGATACGGAAGACTGGTATATCAAGACTAGAATTGCGATAAAGCTGCCATCTTTGCCGCCTTCACCGCCTATGGCTTCCCACATCAGCACCCACAGCCAGCCGGTGAAGATGTTTATCATGATTATTGAAGCTGATGTCCTGAAATACAACAATTTGATTTCTTTAGTCAATAAATTATTGGGTATGTAAAATCCGTATGTAGCCGGCAGATGTGCTAACCAACTACACCACTGGAGCACCGAGAGCTGTTATTTTATTTTAAATTTAACTAAATGACGAGACGAGCAAGTCGTTTGCCTGATGGTAAGCAATACTCCAGCCCATAACAATAACAGCACCACCCAGAACGTTGTTTTTTCTTATTTTATTTAAATTTAAAATTTAAATCTAAAATGAGATGACGATCACATGCGCATGACCATGCTTCATACAGCAGCTGACACATAACCATGGGTGCACCCCATAATGAAACCTAGAATATCATATTTATCAGTGTTTGTATAATACAATATCTTACCATCTAACATCAGAGTGCCTATAAATCGATCCACCAGCACTTGTCAAGTAACCGCTCACAATCTGCGTTGACAACAGTGCCTGTACCAATGCACTGTGCCAAATATACGGCTGATACAACGGTGTCCATTGCTCGCAAGATTCGAATAAGCTATCCAATGCAGCACTGTCACCGAGGAACGTAGACAGGACCACTGCGATAGCAACGGTTACCGGAGCCAACACGCTGAGCGATGCCACCAAAGTTTTGCGTAGACGATACAAACTGAAACATGAGATTAGTTTTATTTCAGACTTTATTTATTACGTGTTTTGAGTTTGAAATCAGAAAATTCAGTGAAACTCATCACAGATATCGATTAAAGACATAGGGTAAGGATCGAACTAATAACTTACTCCAGTCTCGTGATCACTGATCAAGTGGTCTTTGAGGACGCTATGTGCTTTGGGAGGGCATTGACGTGCCGTCATTAAGCACATAGCCTTCCTTCGGTCACTGTTGTTGTCTTAGTCTTATTTTAACAGATGGCAGAGACTAAGATGTAGTTAGAATACGCGTAACCAGGATAATGGCCTTACTGATGGCCTCCAAACATTTTCAATTAGGTACACCAACTAATTTCTCTCTTCACGTTTCATCATCAGACTACAACCGTTATATGGTGGACATTCCTCCTGCGCGCACTAAGCGTTTCCCTTCCACTTTCATTATGCGCACCGCTAACGAGTGGTACTCCCTACCGGGGTCAGTCTTTCCCGATACTTACAATCTAGGAATCTTCAAATCTCGAATGAACAGGTACGATCTTGGCAAGCGTGCTACATCGTTGACCACATCGTCGCTTACCATCAGGGCCCTAATTCACTATGACAACTTGGCGATTCTTTGCTTCAAGGAAACGTCGATTCCTTAATTAATAAACGACATCTGCAAAATGTGTATTCTCTATGACGCGTCATATGTACATCAGGAATATATGAATGCGTCATAGAGATGTCGTTTATTAATGAAGGAATCGACCTGATTTTGAAGCAAGGAATCGACGTGATTTCGCCAAGTTGTCATAGAGAATTGGGGCCCTGGTGAGATAGCCAATAAGGAATAAGAATAAAAAACATTGCTCGATTACCAGTTGAGTTTCTAACGTCCACCCTTCTAGCTGTTTTACACACATTAAATTATCACTATAATATAAATGTGACGGTTTGTGTGTGTTTATTTCCCCTTGACGCCGCAATGGCTGAATAGGATTTTGATGAAAGGAGGCTGGGCGAAAGTGGTATATAATCCAAGCGTAAACAGTTTCTTATTTCAATACGGAAATGGATGTGATATTTGTGTTGGAATATAGGGGCATCAAAATATGACCCAGCAGTTTTGAGAAAGTGATTGTTAAATATCATTTAGCTGCATTATTTTGTTTGAAAAACGTCAAGAGCGGGTATTTCTTACAATATATTTTCAAAGTGACTCTTGGAATAACATATAGGATAGTTTCATCCGCGGGTAAAACTACTACTAGTAAAACCAGTACCTATACATATAATATTAGTTTAAAACCACTCTATTTTAGCACAGTAAAGTTGTTAGGCACCAAAAGTTGTTTTAATTACTTTTTTGCGCTGATAAAAGTAACGAGTTTAAAATAAACATAGTAATTACAACAAAACAACATCATACCAAGAAAGCAGGCTAAACAATACATTAAATTAATGGGTTGTTCAAGTTTGTTTGCACAAATTAACTTTCCAGCCTTGTTAGGTTAATTAATTTAGTAATGAACTACGAGCTGATGTTCTCTTTTTTTTAAATTAAACTTTGTAATATTTTTTTTTATTTAATATGTTAAACAAGCGTACGGCCCGCCTGATGGTAAGCGGTTATCGCAGGCCTATGAACATCTGTAGCACCGGAGGCATTGCTGATGCGTTGCCGACACTTAAGGACTCTATTGATTCCCCTTTTTAGATTAGTGACTCATGAGTTCTTGACTCATGACACATACTCACACAGGACTGTCGCACTAATATTAAACTATACTAGCTGCGACTCGCGGTTTCCCGGGTTAAAAAGTAGCCTATGATATGATAGGATGGATAGATGGATGTTTGTTACTCAATCACTCAATTGCTAGTATTAACATAAGTACATTAGTTGTGTAATCCTATTTTGGCCTTATAAACAAGAAATATTGTATTGATATAAATTAGCTAAGACGCTGTTTGGATTGCTAAAATAAATAAAATAAAATCACGCAAATTATACTGAACGGAATTTGATGATTTTTGGTATGTAGATACTTTTGATACCAGGAAAGGACTTAGGTTTTTTATCCCGGGAAAGCAAGAGTGAAACCGTAGGGCGCAGCTAGTTTATAATATACAAAAACTGATAAAAAGTAATCGCTAAAATAATACTCACAGAATGGGCACGAAGAACCATAAAAAGAATATGAGAATCGCCATTATGCCGAGATACAGCGGGTGTTCCGTGAACGGCCCGAGGAATGTCGTGCTGGAACAGATATTATCAAGATTATAGAAATAAACGACACGTCTGCAGATAAAGGACTTATTAACGCTTAGAAATGAGAAGTGGAAGTCTCTGCCGGCATCTGTGTTTCCGGATAGCTATAATTTGGGTGTCTTTAAAACAAGAGGGAAAATGTTTCTTCTAGGCAAGCGTGCTACATCTTCGACCACATCGTCACTTAATAACAAGTGAGACAGCGGACAAACGCAAGCCCCTAATTATAAAAAAACAAAAATTAAGGCGGTAAGCGAAAACTGAAAGATTGTGTTTTTTTAATGTACATGTCCTATCCTACTAGTTCTACCAATATTATAAATGCGAAAGTTTGTGAGTATGTTTGGATAGATAGATGTTTTTAGACAATCACGGGAACAACTTTAATATACCGAATCCTACGCAGATGGAATCGCGGGTATAGAAATGGCGTAAAGATAAGATAAGAAACTTGTGTTACGTTGATATTTATTTTCAAAGAAGTGAATGAAAAGCTGCAAAGCACCGCGGTTTCACAGGCGCCAGATTACACTTTCAGATTTTCCTGAATTTTCCATCTTCCGGGTCACAATTCTAATTTTTCCTTCCATAAAAACCTATTTCGGACTATTACGAACATTAAAAAAAAAATACTCATCCGTCCAACCGTTCTCATGTGATGGGCTTACCAACGAATGTCATTTAATTTTTATTTATATAGATCATGTAATCATTTTGTAAATATAAGCCTACAGTTCTAATTTGTTTTAAATCACCAACGTTCATTTTATGTTACGTTATTCTTATCCATTCAATAGTTTCCTAGAAGAGATCGCTTTAATTGATAAAATCGCCCACTGTTAGATCATTGTCAAATCTGTATCTATCGATGTATCATTCGTGTACTTAATTTTACTTTAAGCACAGAATACTAAGGGACAGAAGCATTACTCCGCAAAGAAATTTAAACAAATAGCGACTCTTACTATGACGCAATAAAATTCAATTCAGCTAGCGTAGCGCTGCCCACCTACCAGTCATATAAACCTACAGAGCGCCTCTCTTTCTATCGCATAGCTCTTATATCTTCTGAAGCGGGACGTGTAACGACGCGCGACCCGCCGTCGGTGTCCGTCTATGTACTTGTAGCAAAGAAAACTATTACTTACGTACTTGTAGCTTCGTACCTACAGTGCGGAATGCGCTAAGCTTGCTTTAAGGTGAATAATAAATATTTATCTAGGTATCATTAGCGACTTTTTTATATACAATATCAGAGATTTTTATATATATGATAACGTATTCGTATCTTGTAATTATTTATGAATAGATATTTGCAATAGTAATTACTATACTCACTTGAAACATTCTGTAGCATTCATTCTATTTTCGTATCCATGCTGAAAAAAAATATTTACATATAAAAAGAATTAAAAGAACATCAATACAAAAATAATACCTAAACATTAAAAAATTGTATGTCTAGGTATAACTTTACTATTATAATTATTATCAATAAAGTTGTCACGTTATGTTTTCCTTCAAAAACCTCTGGTGTATACGTATTTTTATGGTTTGGTTTTGATATACTTTGATTTTCCCGCAACTTCGTTTTTTTCCAAGACCACTTTCGCAAGTTTCCGTATATATGAGAGCGCGTAGCCCGAAGAGGTCAAGCTATCAGTAGCCAACCGATTTTGATGTAATACCCTATAATCTAAGTTGGGACGAATGCTACAAAATCCTGAAAACCGCATTAAATCCATCAAGCAGTTTCCGAGTCTGTAGATAACAAACACAAATAGACAAAAATCTAAAATCCATGGATTCGTATTCAGTAAATCCCTCTAAATAGTCGCCTCTTAATAATCCCATGGTTTTTTAAAAATATCTTTAATGTACAGAATTGGCATAGTCCAATTATTAAACTTCAAAAAAGGAAGAGGTTCTCAATTTGATTGTATTTTTATGTTTGTTACCTCAAAACTCCGTCATTTATAAACCGATTTGAAAAATTCTTTTGTTTTTGCTTGTTGTTCAGTATAGCCAAAATGTGGTCCCATATAAATTTCATCGATATTTGACCTTGGACTTCGAAGATACATCAGAATTGAAGTCGTTTACTTTTTTATAAAATAAATTATTATTATAATAGTATAAGATATAAGATTTCGAGTTTTATGTTACTTAGTGTAGCTTAGTTTTTTTTTCTTAACGATCACATTACATAGATCCTGGCCCCTAACTAGGATTCCCTGTATCTAGGGAAGCAGGAACTACAAGGACAATGGTCCCACAACACCCAGACATGAAATAAATATTTTCGCTTTCTTTTTCTTCTCCACAAAAAGTAGTCCCGCTGCGGGAATTCAAATTCAAATTCAAATTCAAATTGTTTATTGCTAGAATGTTGTATATACAAAGATGACAAATTAAAATAATTCCTAACATTCTACCATGACAATGGTGTGCAATATTAACATAATTTCAAATAACATAATCAAGTTAAATTCAAATTGTTAGATTATTATAGGTTGATTTTAATTAATGTCAAAATGTCGTCAATAAAAATGTCAGTATTCAAAATTTTATGAATCGAACCCGCAACCTCAATGGTGTATGAGATTTGAGCCGACCTGCCGAACCACAGAGGCTGCCAAAATGGATGTAATAAAAGCTTACCGGAGTTATATGTAACTTCGTACAATCTCTCAACGGGAAAGTCCCCTTCCCGATCCATATCAAGTACGCCGTTGATAACGCCACGTACACCATGTAGTAAACGCAGCATACGTATGACGTCAAAATCTTCAGATGACCAACACCTGTAAAAGAGAATAATATAGAACATGACGTTAATTCCTTGGAGCCGTGGAAGACTGTTGGTGTGGGACGCCACTTGTGCTGATACACTAGCTACCATCCCATCTCAGCGGTACTTCAAGGGCGGCAGGAGCGGCGGCAGAAGCAGCAGAGAGCCTCAAGCGGAGGAAATATGAATCGCTCGGCGAGGGATATATATTTCTTCCGTTTGGTGACGAAACTATGGGGCCTTGGGGGGTGAACGCGCGGCTTCTGTTTATAGAGCTAGCCAGACGCCTCACAGAAACAACAGGTGACCAAAGAGCTGGCGCTTACCTCGGCCAACGAATTAGTCTGGCCATTCAACGAGGTAACGTCGCCAGCTTTTTAGACCCGCGGACGGTGACCTAAATTCTGTGTTTTATATTTAATTTCATGTTTTTATTTTGTTTATTTTTTTATTATTATGTAGGTTAGTTTAGTTTTTTTATCACTATATTTATACATAATTGTTTCTATATTTATTTATTATTGTTTTGTTGTATATTTATATATATCATTATTATCATTATCATTATATAATATATCATTATTATTGATCCTTGTAAACTAAAGAGCGTTAAATCTTGATACTTGTTGCATAAAAAAATTAAAATTATACAAATATAGAGCATTAGTGGTGTATGGAACATATAACACAACTTAACGTATATGTAACACAACTACTAAGGAAAGGAAAAAGCCCCTCAAAAAAAATATTTTTTTTAATTGCCTCACGACTTTACGTCCAAAACTAAATTAAACAAACACAAAAAAGCCTTATATCAAAACTTCTGTAGAAACCTGCATCAAAATCGGTTAAGCCATACAAAAGATTGATGGCAACATATAAATATGCTCAAACATACAATGTCACCAAATTCATAAACCTTTAGGTACCGTTCCGTCAGGGACAAAAAAAAAACTTTTGTTAATGAATTTCATCACAATCAAATAAAAATAAAAAAGGAATAACAATTGGCAATACATTTTTTTATGTAACTGAATGACGAGACGACCTAGTCGTTTGCCTAATGGTAAGTAATATGCCAGCCCATAACAATAACAGTACCACCCAGAACTTTGTTTTGCAAAATCCTGCACGGCGCCGTACTGCGCTCGTCACCCTGAGACAATTAGCTGTTGAATCTCATAATGCCCAGTAATTTTACTGGCTGCAATGCCCTTCAGGCCGGAAAACAGTAATGCTTGCGCATTACTGTTTGGCGGCTGAATAACTGGCAAAGCGGTGGTACCCACCCAGACGGCCCCTCGCATACGAGAAACCTACCATATTCTCTTATAGGCGCAATAGGCAGTCTTATCGCTACGTAGCGATCTTTTCTAGACAACCATAGTGTTAAGAAAATAAATAAAATTTTAAAGACGATAGCGTGCAGAATTAAGTACCTACCTATCATTGTATTAGTCGCCATGAGTAAAAAGATGTGTGGCACTCGGAGACTGCCGCGGTAAAGCTATTGCATAGCATTCGGAGTGGGGGGTGTTAGGTTATTTTCGTTACGGAATTTCTGGATTCGGTCTCCATGCTCAAGGCCCGCGATAGAAGCTATGCAATAGCTTAAAAATTAAATTTATTTTTCGTGGTAATATGTATAATATACCTAGAACTTAGATGAGCTAAAAATAAATACAATGTAGCAATCTGCAAAAATGCAATAAAAAAACTTCTACATTTCAGGTCTGATTGAATGTGCACTTAGCACAACATTTGACGACTACATTTGAGAGTTGAATGAACTTTAATCCATTGTTATATTTTTTTAGCTTGTCTTACTGTACCCTATGTTTTTAAATAAATGACAGTTCAGTTAGCACAGGATACTCACATCATTTTGTTACAAAACATAACATAGAGAAGTACTTTTAAATTGATGTAAAAGAGTTCTATTAATAAAAATAGCACAAAGAGAAGTTATACACTGCAAACTTAGTAATAACGCAGCCCACAACATTCACAGATTACCAATTAAATTAATTTAAATATCACTAGAAAATGCAGACTTACAAAAAATATATTTGAATACACTACTACATATAAAAATTAAATACCTACATATATATATATATATATATATATTACGGGCGAATGCCTTTATTCCTGAAAACAAACTACACTCTACTTAATAAAACTAAACTAACTACATACAAGGAGAAGCAATTGGACAACCCATAGATCATAAAAGGCCTATAGATAGCTCAAATGCTCCACCCCACTACCAGTTGGCAGCGTACCCAAGATGCTGACAGTATTGCCCCGTTGGATTGCAATACTGATACGTTGAGCGAAATAAGTCCCAGCATTTTGGTCACGCGTCGCAAATATATACGTACAAGGAACTAGATGTTTACTTTGACCCTTGTTTACGTTATATGCCGGTGTTTACATTTATCTTATTTTATAGTTGGCAGTACAAAGCGAATGTGCGTACCAAGACAAAACTCCTTTGGTTTTCGTGATACTATAAAAATATGTGCGTTTAATATTTTTTGTTTAATAAATAAAATAAAATGTATACATGTTAGAAAAAAATAATTTATTTTTAGAAAAAGAACAAAAACCGACTTTAATGTATCTTCGAAGTCCAAGGTCAAAATATTGATGAAATTTATATGGGACCACTTCGTAGCTGTACTGAACTTAACGCAAAAAGAATTTTTTAAATCGGTTCATAAATGACGGAGTTCTGAGGTAACACAAAAAAATACAATCGAACGGAGAACCTTCTCCTTTTTTGAAGTTGGAAAGTCGGTAAAAAAAAGAAAACATAATTAGTTTAAAACATTAAAATATAATAATCATGACTAAAATATGTTATGCTAATATCTAAAGTGACTGGTTTTTGCTACAACATGTTATAGGTGCCGCGCATAACCGCATTACATAGGGCATAAAATAAGCGAAGGGCGCAAAACACATTGTCTTAACATAATTTTCCGTACCCGCCAAAGATTTCTCTGCACACAAACACTATCTCCGAAATATACAACAGCAAAAGGCTTTGACACAAGACGTGGAAAGCCTGAGCAGATTTACTATAAGCCTGTATGCTTTACTATAACTCCAGTATGCTTTACTATAAAGCCTGTATGCTTTATAAAGTCTATGCCTTTCAGAGTGCCGGATTATTATGTTGACGCGATATTTGGATATCCCCTGGATATACACAACTCGCATCCAGGGAGTTCCATATCTGAACCTGTTGATGTTGTTGAGAGATTTGTGAGATTTTTTTTAATTCATGGGTATTGTGCATGATTATACTTACTAAGTTTGTTCGGCTGTTTGGGCTGGGATGAATAGAAAATCACATCAACACACTGATAATATCGACACTTACCACTTTCTGATGCCTATTCCCAAACCCACGACACAGGTTTTCCTAGTGTGGGTTCCGGGTTCACCTTGCATTGCATAACAAACCTAACAATTGCAAATTGTTCCACATCTCCGATATGTATTAAAATTGTTAATTGTTACCTGGCTAAATAAAGATATATTTATTGTTATTATCCAAATTATTTATTTTCTTTCTTAAATATAAGTTTTTACATTATTTCCATTAAAAGTATATACAAAAATATTATAAAAAACCTAAACCTAGAGTGCCGCCGGCAGCGGGGCAGGGCCCAAACTACCGGTGGTTAAGGCTGCAGAGTGAGGAACCTCCTGACAATACGTGCCGTGTCAAGGAGTACTGCCTTCTGCATCTGACCCTTAATCCAACCGTCTAGCGAGAGCCTCTTGAGATGTTGGTCGAGGCTCTTCGCTATTAGGCCGTTCGCCGAAACAACTATCGGGACAATGATCTTCGAGTCAACATTCCATATGGCGGTTACCTCGTGAGCCAAGTCAAGGTACTTGCTGAGCTTGTCCTTCTCGGCCTTCACGAGATTCTCGTCATGTGGGATGGTGATGTCGACGATTATTATTATTATTCACATACTAGTTGGTACACAATAATAACATAATAATTAAAAAAAGCCAGAGCTCTCCAAATAGCATTTATTTTTTTCGCTTAATAGATCTATGTTTGGCCACTATCTCGCCTGATGTGAAATGATGATGTGGCCTAAGATGGAGCACATAGATCTAGAGAGAGATGGCAGTTGAGCGGCTGCTCACACCCGTCTCCTCGATGGTTCACCGAACATCATCCCGAAACACGACTAGGTCGCTTGACGGCATGGCTTTATTCGGTGGGTGGTATTACAACCATTTTCGCGTATACATATATCTTTTGAAATTTTAACCCGTAGTTATATACATAGTACATATGTAAATATACCGTATTTCGTTCACATCATGGTTATTTATCTTTTATGTACAGAAACGTTACTTTTTAAGATATATTTTTTAAGTAGACCCAAAGAGCGTCGATATTAATCGACACGAATAGAAGCAAAAGCAAAAAGTTTGACAAAGTTATTACTCTATACGAGATTTTTTTATAAATATCACAAACCTCTCATAATAGGCACAGCTCTCCAAACCCCCACAGGATCTTGCTGGCTGAGCTGGCCCATCGCCAGCTGCAGCAGCGTCATCGGCAGCCCCGCAGCCAGAAGCCAGAACGTGTAGACCACTAGGTACGGAACAGCTCCATGCTTGAACGCCTCTCGTGGCAGGTGGACCGAGTTGAACAAAGTCAGCGATAGTGCAAACGTACAGAGCTGAGTCTTGATCCATTCTCGCAGTGATTTCAGCGACTGGAATGGAAAAATAAACAATGAATTAAATATTTACCCTTGGTACTATTAAGTATTTTGTGCATTTACCTATCTTACTAATAGCAGGCCTAGCGCACTCCGCACTGTAGGTACGAAGCTACAAGTACATAGCCGGACACCGACGGCGGGTCGCGTGTCTTTACACGTGCCGCATCAGAAGAGATAAGAGCTATGATAAGAGCTATATAAAGAAAAGCACTCTGTAGGTTAATATGACTGGTAGGTAAGCAGCGCTACGCGAGCTGAATTGAATTTTATTGCGTCATAGCAAGAGTCGCTATTCGTTTCAATTTCTTTGCGGAGTGAAGCTTCTGTCCCTTAGTATTCTGTGCTAATAGGTAGTATAAATGCGAAAGTTTGTGAGGATGGATGGATATTTGTGGCTCAATTACCCAAACACTACTAAACAGATTTTGATGAAATTAGACAAGTAGGTACTTTAGGTTCTAGAAAAGAACATAGGCTACTGTTTGCGCCTTGGAAACCGCGGATGAAACAGCGGGTGCAGCTATATAATATATTTTTGGATTTTTATAAGGTTGGTCAACAAATAAAGACGTGGATCGAGAATAACTGCCCGCAATTGCTGAAAGGGGTTATAAACCTAGGGTAGTTTCTTCGGCCAGACGAGCTTTGTCGCTCTCGCGTTTGTTTTTCATTACATAAAACCTTATTTTGGTACCAACTCGCCTAATGTAAACTGGCGATATGACCGAAGATGTAGCGCATAGATCTACACAGAAGACGGCAGTTGAGTGACTGATCAGGCTTGTCTCCCTGATGGTTACCGAAACAGAACTAGGTCGCTATATCTTTAAAGTAAGAAGGATAAAAGATCGTATATTATCATATACCATACGATCTTTCGTTTAATCAGTGAGTCAAGTGTCTCGTTGACACGAGACAAAGGTCAATTAGCCCCATACCCACTGGACCTCAAGTGCCAAACTTATATCATATTTATTAAGCTCAGATTATGGTGTAGATTCATTGCAATGGCACATTCTCCGTGGTGTAGTTTTAAGTTTAATCGCAACTTGTAGTTATAGCGTTTTGGTGTAAACTAATAAGATGTCTTGCCTGAATCGACAATAATTAGACCGCATCTTATTTGTCGCAGTGAAGCTATACCTTAATTTGAGCTCATCAACGAATGGCGCTTGTAGGACCAGTGGGTACGGGGGCAGAGTTGAATGATACTATTAGCAATAGTCAAGTTTATATTATTATTCGTTTAGATACGTATCAGATTCACACACCATGTCTTTGTTCAGTGCATTGGTAAAAAACATGAATATATTTATCTCTATTGTTTAATAGCTGATAATAATAACTAAATGTAGTAAAAACGCAGGTAATTCGTCTAAAATGAAATAAAAATAAGATTATATGTATGAACCCATTAATCTCACAAAAAATATAATAATAAATCAATCAATCAAATTATTTATTAACGGGAATACATAGATTAACTTCTTAACAATACTCACAGGCAAAGTATTCAGTCTGCAAGCAGACATGCAATAATTTGAATGTTAAACTATAATTTAAATTGAAATTATTACAAAAATAAGCATAAAAAAATTATTTAGTAAGTAATTATCTAATTTTTTTGTTTCAGCTCTCCCTAGCTGCGTGTTGAATAGCAATAATTATTTCTAATCCTGATTATATTTAACACAACTCAAATATAAATTCATATCTAAAAAAATAATTAAAGCGATTATGTTAATCTTATGGAAAAACCTTATTTTGATACAATTCCGCTTGGCATTAAAAAGAAAATTAAAAAATCTTGCAAAAACTCTTACTCCAAGCTTACTGGCGCAAAACGGTTAGCCAGCGTTTCTCAACATGAGATTTGCAGAACCATAATTAAAAGTAGCATGCTAACAAAAGCAAAATATTATGAATACTTATAGAAGATTAAAACATACATTTACCGAGGCAGCTAAGTAGTTTTTTTTCGATTGGACTATAAGAACTTTATTTGTGTGTCCAACGACTAAACTAAATTTAGCCATAACATTTGCAGTGTAACCTAGACCTTTGAATTAAATAATTTATGTATCAGAATAACGAACGCAGTGTATAAAGTGTAAAAAGTTCATACAACATTGCGTTCGTCATTCTGATACATCCGCTTACAAAAAGTAGCTCTTTTCACAAAAAGAAAGAACTTTTTCTTCCTCTCAACATTCACCGAATTGGATGAAATCTAGACACGTAAAAGATGTTATCAATATTGAGGTTAATAGACTTTTTTTCTTCGATAATTTGTATAGGATTTATAGAAATAGAATGAAACTTAAGTGTGTTAAAGTTTGTAAGTTAGACAATTTCTCCCAAAACGCAAAAACTGAGGCAAATTACAAAAGCACATGCAATTGTTTTTCTCGCACGTTTGAGAAACGCTGGGTTTTACTCGAGTAATAGAAATGGTCTGTTCTTGTAATAGAGCCGGGATAGTTACATCATTTGTAAAGGAAATCATTTGTCAAGTGTTACAAGACCACATCTTGGAGGGCCAAATGGAAAGATGTAAACGTGTTCTTTAAATTTTATAAAATCTACTGAAATATGTCATGGGAGATAAAGTTGCGCTTTTAAAATGAGCGTATATTTCTCATAAAAAATACATAATACGTTAAAAATCTTACATTATTAAACATTTTCAGGGCACACAAAATACGGACCTGGTGATCACGCCAGACAACCAACGCGGACCAATGCGGAATTTTGCATTCCCTTATCTATTATTAACCGACTTCAAAAAAGGAGGAGGTTCTCTGTTCGATTGTATTTTTTTTTAATATTTGGTACCTCAGAACTCCGTCATTTATGAACCGATTTTGAAAATTCTTTTTGCGTTGGATTTAGTATAACTACGAAGTGGTCCCATATAAATTTCATCGATATGTGACCTTGGACTTCGAAGATACATTGAAGTCGGTTTTTGTTTTTTTTCTAAAAAAATATTATGTTATCGATCAATGGCATCGATCGATAATAAAATCAGATCAGTCGACGTCGTTTGAGAATCTACTCTAGTTGAACGTAGGTTGATCTTATTCTACTATCGATCGACACCATCGATCGTTAATAGATCGTTTGGTGTAGTAAGAGTAGTGACCATTTATTGATAATTTTTATTTTGACATTTTTATTTTGAATTTCATATTGAATTTAGAATTTTTGCTAATTTATTTATTAATTTATATTTTATTGTGTCTTATGTATACATGCTGGTATATACCTTCCACTCAAATTACTTACTAGACTACTTATTGACTTGTAAACCCAGTTTATCAATAAATGAGTATTTGAGTATTTAATGATATAATAAGTAACAACGGGAAGGTATAATTTTGCAATATTATAACTAAAATAAAATTTTATTAAAATTAGCCTTTTAAAAAATACTGACACTGGGAAGATACTTTTAGACCAATATCAATTTTTTTTTATGGAACTGAGTGGTAAAATGAGCAAGTCGTTCGCCTGATGGTAAGCGCCTGCCCCATAACAATTCTTGATATATTTCAATTGTCATTTCATTCGTTTAAATTTTCAACCAAAGGAGCAGGTTCTCAATCGTGAATTATGAATTAATTTTGATGTTTTTAACCGACTTCAAAAAGGAGGAGGTTTACAATTCGACGGTATGTTTTTTTTTTTTTTTTTTTTTGTGTGTTTGTTACGCGATTTCTCCGCCAATTATGCATTGATTTCGATGATTCTTTTTTTGATTGGTAGGTAATACTTCAAAGGTGGTCCCATATAAATTTTATCGAAATTTATTCAGTAGTTTTTGAAAAAACTAGCAAAAACAAAAAAATATAAGTTTAATCTTCAAGTCGGTTCTTGTTTTTTTCGTAACCAACTTTCTAAAGGTGGAGGTTTGTATTCGACTGCTTCACCTGCTTCACCCAGGGTTGACTTCCGGTGAGGGAACTCCTCAACGGTGAATAGTACAGACACAACATTTCGTAAATGGATTTAACCATAATAGCCTGTTCTAAATTCCATCATGACATGGCAGATACACCCAGGATTGACTTCCAGCGAGGGAACTCCTCAACAGAGAATAGGACAGACATGAAATTTTTTTGCACACGCATTTAATTGTGATAGCCCGTTTTAAACTTCGTCATGTTGTGGCTTCTAGATCATAATGCTTGTCTTTAAAAACTTTTTGAATTAATTTAATTAAAACTTGTTTTTCACTAAAAAGGTTAAAATAAATTATTTTTCAAAAAAAACTAAACCGACTTCAAAACCACAAATGGCACTCAAAAGTAAAAAATAAATTAATATAATTATCATAAGCGCTACCCACTCATATATTTGAAGTCGGTGCCAGCCAAGTCTAAAAGGTAGTAGATAAATACTACCTACAAGTAGTACTTACTATATACATAGTATTTATCTACTACCTATTAGACTTGGCTGGCACCGACTTCAAATATATGAGTGGGTAGCGCTTATGATAATTATATTAATTTATTTTTTACTTTTGAGTGCCATTTGTGGTTTTGAAGTCGGTTTAGTTTTTTTTGAAAAATAATTTATTTTTGTTTTGTTGTTTGGTAAGTCATACTTCAGAGGTGGTCCCATATAAATTTGAAATAGATTTAGCACTTTTTGAAAAAAATAACAAAGTCAAAAAATATAACTTTACTCTTGAAATCGATTCTTGATTTTTTCATAAAAATTTTCTTTTTTTATTGTTACAAGGTACTGTGTCACAAATCCACAAGGCTAATGACAGTTTAGCACCTTCGTCAGGTTAAAATGGTTCACATTGTAAACACGTCTAATCGTTCATTGTATATAGAAATGTTATGACACAGAAGTGAGGGCATTGTCGGTAGTGAATTCCGCCATTGTAACACAAAACAAACACAACACTATGTTTTTAAAACATTTCTATGAAAATTGTTATTGAACCGGTGATAGTGCTTCGAATGCGACGGTGGTTCATTGAATTTTTTTTGTGTCACATGTTAATAATAGCTATAAAGTTTGTAACTTACTAATGACTGGGATATATTGACTTACTGGTTCCTATAATTTTGATGACTAACTGATTATTCATCGACAGACAAACGTTCCCACAGCTGGGACACGGGCTTTTTTTTCATTGAGAGACGATAATCTACTACGCTGGCCCAGGGATAGAAAATATCACATGTCCCTAAATTTTCTCATGATATTTTGAAATTACTGGGCATTATGAGACTTAAGATCTATGTATATGATCGTTGGGCGTAATTTATTTATTTTATTGTCTCAATAGACGAGCGCACCCTTTAGAAATTAAATCTTCACTGCAGTGCTGCGGAGGATATAGTATTGCTGCATCTTTTATGCTTTGGTGTTAGTTACATTAAGATAACGACTTGCTTGTCTCGTTACTCAGTGCATGAACCAAATTTGTGAAATTATTAATTTTACTGGTGGTAGGTTTCTCGTATGCGAGAGGCCGTCTGGGTGGGTACCACCGCTTTGCCAGTTACTCAACCGCCAAGCAGTAGTGCGCAAGCATTACTGTGTTTCGGTTTGAAGGGCATTGTAGCCAGCGAAATTATTGGGCATTATGAGACTCAATAGCTAATTGTCTCAGGGTGACGAGCGCAGTGTAGTGCCGCGCAGGATTTTGCAAAACAAAGTTCTGGGTGGTGCTGCTATTGTTATGGGCTGGCGTATTGCTTACCATTAGGCAAACGACCAGCTCGACTTGTCATTCAGTAACATAAAAAAATAAAAAATAATAATAATAATATCCCTTTTGCCTTAGCCACAGTAGTAAAGAAAGTAGAATATGAGGAATCGTCATAGAAATATAGACGATAACTTGTCTATTCCTATATTATTGGTACTATTAGATATTATGTGGTATCGGGATGATATTGTGACCACTATATAACCACCACGATAACCACGTTTACTCGTGGTAGGTCTCTCGTATGCGGGAGGTCGTCTGGGTAGGTGCCAACGCTTTGCCAGATATTCTGCCGCCAAGCAGTAATCATCATCATCATCATCATCAGCCCATCACGTTCCCACTGCTGGGACACGGGCCTTCTCTCATAGAAATAGTATGGGCCATAATCCACCACGCCAGCCCAGTGCGTGTTGGTGGATGTCACATGTCCTTAAATTATTGTGATAATTTCTTGGACATGCCGGTTCCTCACGATGTTTTCCTTCACCGTTTTTAGGCAAGCAGTAATGCGCAAGCATTATTGTGTTCCGGTTTGAAGGGCATTGTAGCCAGCGAAATTACTGGGCATACTGATATCTGATGTCACGGGACGATGAGCGCAACGCTGTACTACGCATTGCTTTTCTGGGATAAAAAGTTCTAGCTGACACTGCAATTGTTATGGGCAGGCATGACGCTTACCATCAGGCGAATGACTTGCTCGTCTCATCACTCAGTACCATAAAACTAAAACGTCAGACTAATATTATAAATGCAAAAAAATTGTGTGTGCGTATGTTTATAACTTCTTCACGATGTAACGGATCAACGGATTGAGGGAAATTCGAAATGGCGATAGCTTTATACGGTGGATTAACACATAAGCTACTTTTTATTTCAGAAAACTGCGGGTGATACCGCTGGGTGCAGCTAGACATAATATGAACCTTATGTAATACACAATACGATGTATTTTTATATTAATTTATTGATTAGGAACTAAATCCCATTATCAATGTAGATATTGATGTATCGGTTGTAATACTGTTTGTTAAACGGTACTTCATTTCCTAACAAATAACTCATTTACATAACTCGGATACTAAGCTTTTGCACCTTATTTCAAGGTCATAAGAGTTAAATTCATGTTTCTCGTAATTGTTTCTAATAAAAATGTAATTGACGCTCGCCTGTTCGTGTACTGACGATCTAGTGACATAATAACCATAATTACTATTTCCCCTACTAAGCGCTTTATATCTTCCTTATTTGTTGTTCAGGCCTGCTCTAGGTTAGTTCAGGAGGCTCCCTCTGTGGATAGTACGACAACGACACCATCAAAAAAGGAAAAGAATCAAAGTAAAATTATTTTCTTAATAACACAAATATCATAGCACCCTCGATCTGTGTTCATGCAGAACCCTCTTACGTTACTCGAGTTTCCGAGGATAGTTTAGAAAATTAATTCAGTTTAAGCCCTAGAGCTTCATTTTATATGACGGACATTACGAGCCCGAGAAATAAAAAAATATTTTTTTTCATATACAAGTTAAAGATACCAAACAAAATCACAAGTTTTTTAAGCTATTGCATAGCTTCTATCGCGGGCCTTGAGCGTGGAGACCGAATCCAGAAATTCCGTAACGAAAATAACCTAACACCCCCCACTCCGAATGCTATGCAATAGCTTTACCGCGGCAGTCTCCGAGTGCCACACGTCTTTTTTTTTTTTCACTTACAAGTTTGTGATTTTGTTCGGCCTCTTTTGGTACATCATTCTTACATTCTTGTTCAAGATGCTTTCATAGACAAACATCTGTCAAAAACATATTAGTAAATAGCAGCATTATAAATAATATCATGCGGTGCATTGAAAAATAATAATATGTCAGCCTTTGTGGCAGGTTGGCTCAAATCTCGTACACCTCTGAGTTTGCGGGTTCGATTCCCGTGACGGGACAAATGTTTGTACACAGAAAAAAAAAGCGCAAGCATTTGTTTTGTATCTGGGTGTTATAGGACCAAACCAATGTCTTCGTAGGTCCAGGTTCCCTAGATACAGGGAATCCTACTTAGGGGCCAGGATCTATGTACATATAGGTATGACCACCACCACCAATCCTGCAAAGTAGCAAACTGGTACATAAGAAACATAACATTGTAGAAACCCAAAAAGTTGTAACAAAAAAGTCAAAAAAGGCCCCTCAGTTTCTTGCCGTATCTTCTGAATAGTGGTTCTTTTTCCGATGCGGTGGTAGAGTCGTTGTGATAATTTGATGTTCATTAGTGCGTCTGTAATGCCAAAACTTAATAAAGAGATTTTGACTTTGACTTTGATGATCGCTGGGAATAATATTAATGAAGAAAAATTAAAAAAGAAAAACTTTTTTTTTACGCTTAATAGATCTATGTTTGTCCACTATCTCGCCTGATGTGAAGCGATGATGTGGCCTAAGATGGAGCACATAGATCTAGAGAGAGACAGCAGTTAAGCGGCTGCTCAGACCCGTCTCCCTGATGGTTCACCGAACATCATTCCGAAACACGACTACCACCACTCCAAAATCATCAATCAATCTTTAGTGAATTACATAATTTACCGTGATATAATCAAAATATACCTTTTTCAAGTACTTTCCCGCTAAATTAAAACTTTCAGTAATTCGACATTCGTCAATATCTTCATACTATAAGCCAAGGTTGCGTGTGTTTGATATGCGAGCTAAAATGCGTAGTTTCTTTATCACTTTCATTTTCTAATCCACACTTAATTCGTAGAAATATTGCCTGTAGTTTGCTTGCACGATACGAGTCTATTTGGCTTAATAAGTATAGAAATATATTTTTCAAGTATATACAATACTCTATCAATAATAAGTATTCAATAATATTCTATCAATATAATAAGTAAATAAATATTCTATCAATATAATAAGTAAATAAATATTCTATCAATAATAAGTATTTATTTATATAAGTATTCATTTCTATGTATTTTAGTTTTGGATTATATATGTAGTGTTTTTTACTGTTATATATTTTAATAATTTATGCTTTTGTTTTACGATAATATGTATTATGACATATATTTTGTTTTACTGTTAGTTTTTTTTTCTTTTTGATTTTTGATGCACGCCTTGTAGGGTTCTTTTACCAACACTGGATAACTGGTAGAAAATGCTTTAGCATTAAGTTCTCCTTTTGTACATTACTTGTAATAGTGCAATAAAGAATTAAATAAATAAATAAATAATACTACCAAAACGCAAATCCTTAATGTTTCCCAGAAAGCCGCCTAGCTAAAATAGGACTGCGCTGGACACGTATGTCGTATGCCAAACCTGCTATGGGCAAAAGTCCTTACAGACTGGGTTCCAGCCGGAGCAACACGACCACGGGGCCTGCCCCGCCGTAGGTGGCCTAGACGCCTACAACAAGGAATGTCCCTTAACAGCAATGGACAGAGGGACATGGAAAGAGGGAAGGGAGGCCTTTGCCCAGCAGTGGGACAAAAGAGGCTCATAAAAAAAAACAATACTAGCTTTTTCTCGCGACTTCGTCCGCGAGAACTATAGAGGAAGCCCATATTCGTATTTTTTCCAAGACCATCTTACCAAGACCTCCCTAGTATAAGAGAGCGCGTGCTACAATGAGTGTCTTCGTAGTCACCCAACCATTATTTTTTTTACTATTATTTATATACTGGGCCTGCGTGGTGGATTATGGCCCATACACTGTCTATGAGGGAAGGCATGAGTCCTAGCAGTGGGAACGTCATAGGCTGATGATGATGATGATGATGATTATTATTATTTATATTCTTGCGTTTGACCGCTTTCTCATCTGTTGTGAAGTGACGATGTGGTCGATGTAGCACGCTCGCCTAGAAGAAACCTGTTCACTCTTGTCTTAAAGACACCCAGATTATAGCTATCCGGAAACACAGATGCCGGCAGAGAGTTCCACTCCTTTGCCATTCATTTTGATGTCACTCTATATATGTATAATCTAAGTTGTAACTAATGCTATCAAACCCTGTAAATAGCATTAAAATCCGTGCCGCAGTTTCCCAGTCTATAGATAACAAACAAAAACAAATAAACAGACTAAAAACCGAGGATTCATGTTAGTACCCTTTTAATAGTGGATCCTAGTTGGTTTTTCAAAAATATCTTTAATTTACAGAATTGGTATAGTGGAAAGGTGCCATTTTTATATCTAATCGTAATAATATTAATATAATAAAAGATACGGGGATATTGGAAAGTTTTTTTTTGTTAACCTGTTGAGTCTCACGGCAAAGGGCCCAATCTCCTTCCAAACATCTCTCTTTCGCTATTTCTATCCATTCGGGTCGGTAGGTATGGAGATCCTTAGTAAAATAAGTAAGGAAATGTATCGAGGCGGAGGACGTTGCGTCTCAGGTAGCATAGAGAGAGGTACCTACCAGCTATAGTTACGAGTTGAGTTCGGATCAAGTCAAGAGTGCTTGGTTTTTTTTATTATGAATTGGCTTTCGTTTGACCACTATGTCAACTGATGGTAAGTGACAATGCGGTCGATGATCTATCACGCTTGCTTAGATAGCACCTATTCACTTTAGACTTGAAGATTCCTAAATTGGTATACCCTTCGTACTGTACAATGATAGCTAAGCAATGTTTTATTAGCCGATTGAGTGATGTGACTAGCAATAAAGCTGTTCACCTGATATTAAGCGCCACGCCTGGCCATAACAATTGCAGTGCCACCCATCTAAATATCATAAAAAATTATATGGCACTGCATTGCGTTCATCTTCCCAAGACATAGATATTAGGTCACATATGCCCAATACTTTTGCTGGCAATGCCCTTCAAAGCAATATACAGTTGATGCATGCGCACTGCTTGGCGGCAGAATAACTGGCAAAGTGGTGGTAAGACCTACTCAGACGGCCTCTCTTATACGGCCTCTCTCATACGTGTAAAGTATAGGTAGGGAAGTCTCTATATTATGGTATAGGTAAAACTAAAACATTTATAACAAAAGCCAAAACTACGAATTTTTTTCAAAAAATATTTTATATAATCCTATTTTCGACAAAAACACTACTAGGAAAAATACCAACACTGCATCAAAAACAAAACTATCAGGTATATTTATTCTTTTCCAGCTCAGTTGCCGTAACAAAATCGGTCTTGCACCAAGGAACTGTATTATTCTTTATCTTTAAAGTTTACACCTACGGAAGCACTCCAAACTATCACATAGGGAAGACGAACTCTCGCAAACTAAACACTTTTTGTTTCCAAAATCTCGGGTCAACTCGACCGTAAGCGAAGTCGCCAAGTATCTGGGCTTACTTGGACAGTTGAAATCCGCGAAAGGAATTTCTCTGAGTTGTGTTTTTTGACTCACTAGGTGCCCCGCACAGCGAATAGTACAACCGCTTTTCTTACTGATTAATTTTCTTTACTGGCACACTGCGTATCGTCCTTTTCGTGACTGTTACATTTATAGACTTTTTACTCATGGTAGGACTCTCGTATGCCAAGCAGTAGTGCGCGAGCATTACTGTGTTCCTGTTTGAAGGGCATTGTAGCCAGCGAAATTACTGGGTATATGAGACTCGGGGACTGATCTCGGGGTGATTAAAAGTTCTGGGTAGCACTGCAATTGTTATGGGCAGGCGTGGCGCTTACCATCAGGTGAACGACATGTTCATGTTATCACATAGACCCATAAAAAATACTATCTCGGAAAAAACGTGGGTGCAACCGCAAGCCGCAGATATTGAATTATAAATGCGAAAGTTGTAACAAACATCCATCTATTCATCCATCCTCATAAACTTTTGCATTTATAATATAAGTAGGAAGTAGGACTGTATCATGAGGAATTACTATTCGTAATAGTAAAAATACTGCATGTAGTTTAACGCGTTATTCACACCGACGTGTGTCGAATTACACTAATAGCAGTATCTTTACTAGCTATTGTAACGGTAATTAAGATGTAAGAATAGATATAATACCTCTGTATTACGTTTTTATACAGTTTCTGACTAACCACAAAATATATTTAATGTTTTTACCTAGAATACAATCAATTACAATTAAATATTGTAAATATTTAATGAAACGGCTAGGAGTCACGTAGTTTGTCGAATAAGTCGACCTAGGTGTATTTGTAGGTGTATTTATAATGAATCAAACTCACGAAAACTTTTATACTAAATATTGTGAGTTATAATATATTTATTAGAATGTATTTGTGTAATTTTTGTAAAAAGTTATTTTGATATTGACCATGGCGGGTCGTATCTGTACGAAATTCTAGTTGCGTTTATTGAATAAAAAATTAAAACATAGAATATATCTATATTCTGTTCTATTCAATATTGAGCGCAACTTAATTAGATGTAGACCTCGTATTATATCACATCATATTTATATATCATTATTTTTATTTATAATAAATCTACCTTTGACCAACATCTCGCCTGACATTAAGCGAGGATGAGGTACGTCCTTTTCACTATAGCCTATCTAGCCTATATGTATATATATATAGTTATCAGATAACAGAGAAGACAGCAGAGTTTAGCAATACGCACTATAAACGTGGAACCAAAACGCTTTGTACGAATTGGCGGAATATCTACTATATAAGGGTGATATTTGGCCAACTTTCTGCTCATCCTGTGATGGAAGGGGGAGAGTGGAATCAGATCAAATGGAAGGGGATTTTTAACCGACTTCACGAAGGAGAAGGTTCTTTGTTCGATTGTATTTTTTTTCTTATTCTGTCTTTATATCTATATTCTATTCTATATTTTCACCTATTATATTATATTTCTATTCATTTTGTAAAGCAGCATACCTAAATGTTTTTGAAATAGTTTTCGAGGTCGATTCACCTAGTTATTCACGTTCTTAATATTATTATGAAAATGAACATTAGCATTAACTTCATCTATTGCTTTAACTTATTTTAATTTTTACAAAACTGCTTATCTTCATCAAGAACCTTAGGCAATACCTACATATTATTTTAAACGGGATTTCTTATCGTTGCATTAAACGTTTGTCGAAAATGTTACACTAACAAGGCTGATTCAGTGGTTTCCTTATAAAAATGATAATATATATTCTTGAGTTTGTATATATGTATTCATTCTATCCTGCCTCTCACAGCCTCTGTAGTGTTGCGGTTGGTCAAGTCATATCTTATACACCTTGAAGGTTGCGGGTTCGATTCCCGCTGAGAGATCATTTTTGTGTAGGAAAGTGCAAGTATTTTTTTATGTCTGGGTGTTGTGGGACCATAGTTTAAAGATGCCATAGTTCAGGAAATCCTAGTTAGGATCGGCCCTCAGACCCTTTTAAGCGTTTTTTGCCATACTTTATAGTTTCAGATTTGGACATCCACGCTCACTTGAAAAATGATTACTCGGGCCTCATGCTACTGTGGTTACCGTAAGAGGCTTAAAATATTTTTGCGCGTCGTAATTAGGAGCCTAGAACCATAAAATAATGAACTAACAATCACAGAAGAAATTCGATGGTTGCACCGGCGACACCAGGGCCAAGCGGATAGTTTAACCGCTCACACGTATATTCATTTAAATTATTTAATATCCATGTACATTTAAGAAAACTTGCTTGAATAGGACATTCTATAAAATATCCGTGAAAATCTATTGCGTTTAAGGAAAACTCAACTGTTATGTCATAGTCAAGTCAACAGAACACAAGGTCACAACGTAACAAGCAAGACTCGCGAGAAATATCACGAAAACCTGTACTGTCTGCAACACAGAATATTTACAAGTTACTACGCTCGACACACAGAATAATTACTAGTTACCATAGCGCTACAATTACAGATTCACACTGTAAACACAACAAGGTCATTTCTGTAGAGCAGTAAGACAACTTCATTTGTAGCTGGATCTGTGACGGTTAAAGTATTTAATCGATCATGACGTTCCAATTGCTTGTTCCAAAATATTGTTTTTATTATTATTTTTGAAGTGCCTAAGTACTGCTTATAAACACTAAAAATGACGGATTATTAATACACAAACCGATTTTTTTTTTAATTGAACTTCTTAATATTAGTATTGTATATATTATTAACGGGATATTTACCATGTTTATTATTTGATTTGAGTTTTCGATATTTCGGCACAGTTACAAGCGCTATGATTACGAATGAACTGAAGTGTTTGCGGGTGGATGGTTTTTCTAGGAGCAAACAAAACGGTCTACCCTCTTTCGGACTTGTTTTTTACCGACGACACCAGTACCATTGTTTTCGTTTCCATTATCACTCACACTACAAAAAAAAACATTAAATAAATTCTTAAAATTGACAATATCAGTGGTTAAAATAACTATAGATAAATTTGATACTGAATGCATTAGTGCATGCTTGGCGAACATTTTTCGATCTTTAAACCTGCATCTTTGGAATACCGTCCCGACACATTGACTATTGGTCACCAAGCCCACTGCTCGAGGAACCAAATTTCTTCAATGCTTCTTATATCGTCTTACGGGGACGATTCTACGTCATCTGTCGTCAATGTTTACATTGATCAACCAAATGTGGCTCTGTCAAAGGCTGAGTATTAAGTAGTGAAAGGGAGTGATTTTTTTTATTTCTATATTAATACTCTGTTAGATATACCTTTCGGTTTAAATAATTTCAGAACAGTTTCATTTACTGGAGGAAGATACTACCGCTATAAATATCTTAACGCCAACATAACTACAGAAATTGTTTCGAAAATTAACTACCAACCACAAGCAACTCGCAATTTCACATCTTTTACCTTTTCTTTTAGATATACTCGTACTACTCACGTATCGAATACAAGTCATGCACTATGGATGTACTTAAGTATGTAAATAGTTCAAACCGCCAAGCAGTAGTGCGCAAGCTTTACTGTGTTTCGGTTTGAATGGCATTGTAGCCAGTTTTATTACTGGGCATAATATGAGTATGTCTCATTGTGATGAGCACAATACAGTGCTACTGCTACGCAGTGCTTTTTATCGAATTTAAAGTTCTGGGTGGCACTGTAATTGTTATGGGCAGGCATGACGCTTACCACGGTTTGGTCTTCTCATCATTCAAATCCCAAAAAAAAAACGTTTACCTGGGATAACGCCGCCAAATTTTGCAATATGTTGGGCCTTTAAATTGTTTCTATGATTTAATTTTTATTCAATGTTTCGTTGTCGACAAAGTCCGAAACACTACGCTGCGCACCCTGACTGGTGGGCTCAGATTGTCACGCAGTGGGTGCCAGAAGATGGGCATCGGCGCCAAGGGAGGCCGAGAAAACGCTGGCGAGATGTTATCGTGGTATTCCAAGAGGAATGGCTTGACATAGCGGGGGATCGGGATGCGTGGAAAGAGATGGGGGAGACCTTTGCCCAGCAGTGGGACAGTATGGGTTAGAAAATAAAGAAAAAAACAAGGTTTGTTGTTAGATATGCTTCTTTTCCCTCGTTTTTTCTCTCGACTTCTTTTTATCCCTGCAATCGTATTCGGGTAACATGCATTCACTCCATGTCCATGTCTTTTTGCACTACATCTGTTGTTTGGTATGTTTGTATTAGTATTTCTTTTATTGTGGTTATACGTACCTATTTGTAAAATTAAGAGAATGTCTTTATTGCCGAAGTGTCTTCAATAAACAAATAGATTTTAATCCACAAACTAACAATAACTTAGCACGTGACGTCTTTACTTGTACAATGAGTAAGTAGTTACACAGTAAATTATAGTTTGTTCACCTCAAACAGGTAAATAACAGCACTACATAAAACTTTTTAATATGCTCTACGTATAAGATATAATTATTTTCATCTTTACCAAGCCATTTTGCGAAGTTCGTCCTCTGCAAGAACTATACTTCAGACAATGGAAATCACCACACGGACGGGCCACCACTGCCATATATCACGTTCGATTATCAATTTGGAAACAGAGCGCGAAAATATTTAACGTTAAAAAATCAAAATAAAGCCGCGAAAAAGACGATTGCGCGCAAGCGCATATCACGAAGCACTGAATTACTGTCAAGGAAGGTGCATCATTAGTGATGGACGGTCGATGGTAGGCGGTAGCTTGTCGATAGTCGTCATCGATGTTTAATGGTAGTCGTGACTAAACGGTTATTAAGAGGTAGTTTATTTAATTGGCAGTTAAATCCAGGTTGACGGTTACCGTAACTTAAACGATTTAGGTTTTATTTTAACTATCATTATCATCATCATCCTTGAATTTTGCTACTTCCTTGCATAAAATAAATAGTAAAGTGCATTATCCTTTTAATTGGGGGCTAAGAATTTTTATTGTAATTATATCTTATACCCGCACGTATTGATGAACGTGTCTTACAAACAAAATTTTTAATTAAAATAATAATTTATTAAAAGACGAGTTTTTTTAGTGATGTGACTATTTTTACTTACCTGCGTAATAAATACGCATTAATGAAATGATTCGGGCCGTTCACTACTAAGTTTCTGTACTCTGTAAAATCATAATAATTATATTGTCTCATTTACAATAAGACCTATAATATTTATCCTTTTAATAATTATTTATTACTCACCAAAATCAATCATTTTACGAACGGTTTATGTTAACCGTAATTCATCACTTCGTTTAAAATAATTGTTTGTTTCTTTTTACAAAGTAAAAATAAAATATATAATTTGTTAGGTACCTTCCAAAAAAAAAATTGTGAATGTGAAACTTTAAAATATTGTGTATTTTTTTACGTCACTGAATCGATATAGCGGAAGTCCGTACTATCGACTACTCCCATCTCTAGATGCGCCGGAGCACGCCACGGTAGACCGCGTACGGCACTACTCAGTTATGGAAATTAACGTCAGCGGAGTAAAAATAAAAACACGGAATAATTACTATGGCTATGGTCAGTGACCATCACCATCGCTGGCCAATGGAAGGGTTTTCACATGTTTAGAAACTTTTATGATCTTCCGGGCCACTTGTGTGTGCGTAATTATGTATCCTCTTCATTCATCAACTTCGTTAGAGATATAACTCGCTTAGGAAGGTAAGGTCGATTCTCCATGGTATTTCCTTTAAAAGTATCCTACCCATCAAGTCAAAAGTCATGTCTCCGCTTCTATGTGAAACTGTTTAGTTCTTTAATCTTAGTATTTTGTAGAATTTTGTATTCGAGTTAAGTAATAAATCACATACATAGATCCACGCCTAGGATTCCCTGTATCTTGGGAACTAGGAGGACCATGGTCCCACATTACCCAGACATGAAACAAATGCTTGCGCTTTTTTTTCTTAGCACAAACATGTATCTCGTCGCGGGAATCGAACCTGCAACCTCCGTGGTGTATGAAATTTGACCCAACCTGCCCAACCACTATATCACAAAGGCTGTCTGCAATATATAGGTAAATAAGAGAAGATGCTTTTGTAATTAAAAAAACTTGCATGTGCTTCCGGCAAGCATGATTTTACAGTCTCGGAAATGGATAGATAGCGTTTATGTTTTCTCTTAGGACTTAATGTGATAAGGTCTACTGATCAGCGGAACACGTTATGAATTGCATAAGATTGCGCATACAGTAAATCTATTTTTATCAGTGTATTTTTTCGTACACAATTTAAACAACGCCTTTTGGATGCTAAAATATGAACATTCAACTTGCTTGATCGAATTTGATGCAATGTTCACCATCGTTGACAGAATTTTTTGGGGTGATTATTTCATATAAAATATATAGTACGGGTCGTGGTCCAACTAGTCTGTCCAACTAGTTGGACTACGGGCCTTCGGCAGGAGCAGTTGTCCATTTATTATTTTTATATGAACGTACAAAAAGTGCGCTCACTAGATAATTACAAGTACATATTTTAACATGAGTAGGTATAATAACTTATGAGATTTATTCTCACTTTCTCTGACATGCTTGAAACCTTCGGATATTTTGCTTTTACGATTCAGCTCAACTGATTTAAAAGGCATAAATATTAAAGGCCGATCAATCTGAGCCCGATTCTCAGCCCCGAGGGCTCAGATTGTCACGCAATGGATACCAGAACATGGACGACGGCGCCGAGGGAGACCAAGAAAACGCTGGCGAGATGATCTCGATGCATTCCAAGAGGACTGGCTCGACATAGCGGAAGATTGGGACGCATGGAAAGAGATGGGGGAGCCCCCTTGCCCAGCGTAGTGGGACAGTATACCTATACGGTATAGTAAAGGTATATAAAGGCTTCAAAATTTTGAACTACCGCTTTGGTATCAGTCCCGCGAGCAAGACTATCGTAACAATTGCTTCTCCTTATAAGTAGTTAATTTATTTTTAGTAAGAAGAGAATTGAATTAGTTATAGTAATAAAGGCATTCGCCCGATAAGAAAAAAAAAACAAAGTTAAAAGACATTTCATAGACACAATGTTATAACCTATGACCTAACAAGGTTTTACGAGTTTACTCTTAACCTTCCAGCAAAGTTCTTCGGGCAGTGATTACTTTCACATCGATAACTAAGCCTTTCAAACAAATCTCTCCTTGTCATGACCAGATTGAGAAGCTGAAATATCTTTTATAAAATGTCTTCATACGACGTTTCATCACCGTTGAATATTTGTAGTAAAGTATGATAGAATCGCCACGATAAGCCCGCTCGTGAAAAGAATCCCATAGGCTACATTGAATTTCAGATAACTCCGAGCTTAATGGCAGAACAAAAAAATTACGGCAGAAAAGTATATAGTCTATAACCGTCTTATGTTTATCATGAGTGATAAGATAATGTATTCGTAAGATAAAGCCCAGTTGAAGCAATTACTCTGTCAATTTATTATATTCCCATTTTGCTTTGTCATTTATATAGAAAGCAATTTGTGTAAATCGATTGACTTGATTTATGATATCGATGGAGGCTTTAGAGCTTTTGTTATAACTTTGTTTGATTTTACGATTATGATAAAGAATATGAATATAGAAAATTTCATAAAAGCATGATTTTTTCCAATAGATAAATCCAAAATTTGAGATTGATTAGAAGCCCAATTTTATTAATACTGAATTTTGTATAAAGACCGATTTTTCTATTCTCGAATAAAAGTGATAAGATAGTTATCTAGCTGGACAAATTAATGAAAACTGTGCAACGAGATGTTATGCAGGAAACGAAGGGGGCGCCAACGGAACATTGCTGCCAGCATCTTGGGTACGCTGCCAACTGGTAGAGGGCTGGAAAAAAAATCGGCTATTATTATTATAATTATAAGTCGTATAAGTCTTTAATGAACTATAGCAAATTATACAATGGATGACTTTTTGAATAATTATAGGTAGGTACTATGGTTCTCAATTTTGAAAGACGCCTGCCTTGCTTTTTGGGCCAAAACTTGGTCTTGATCACGACGATATTCTGTTCTTCATCTTACATAGTTGAAACGATGGCCAACTGAAGGCTGTAGATCATAGGCACCATTATATTGACACACCAAAGTGTCTTCTTTTACTATTTGCGACTAGACTCAATTTGGATCGCAACCGTTCCAAGTTTATAAATTCCAGTCAGAAGAGACCTTGTCCTTTCACAACCGCATTTTTTCCCCCATTTTTCCTTAATCGAGAAAAATATTAGCTCACTCTCTCACAACATGGTCCGCGTCAGTCAACATTGTTTTAAGATTATCATAAAATACGGGCTGTTAAACCTATTATGTAGGTAGCGTGTTAACCGTCGCTTAAACACGGGTTTAAACTATGTCGTGATTTAACAGGCATTGTCCGTTTAATGGATATAAGTAGCTACACTTCTACATGTGTATTCAGTTAGTATGCTAAAGTTTCTTACTTCAAGTCACAATCAGACTGTCAGTTGTTGAAAAATTATTATGACTTAAATGTAAATTAATAAATACACCCACCGATCACATACATAGATCCTGGCCCTTAACTAGAATTCCCTATAACTAGGGAACCAGGAACTACGAGGACCATGGTCCCACAACACCCAGACACAAAAAAAATGGTTGCGCTTTTTCTTTTCTGTGCACAAACATTAGTCCCGTCGCGGGAATGAAAACCGCTACCAACCATATGAGATTACAGCCAACCTGCCCAAGCACTACACCCCAGAGGCTGACTGACTGATTTGAGAGGTGATTTCTTTTCCTTACGCCATGTAGTAAGTAAGGATGACCTTTACACAATTTTATAAACGCTTTATTCTGAATACGTTTTAAGCACTTGTGCCGATCAAGGTACAATCCATGTTACGTAATTGGGTTCTGTTAGAAGTAATATTATGGGATTGGTTGACATTTTCCAATTTTTTTTTTATTGGAAGCTATCCAAATCAGCTACTTATTGTGTTAATTTTTACGAATTACCGAACCATTCCCGCCTATTAAAGCCGGTGGGTGTGATAACCACGCAGTCTGGACTGATATACACCTATGATATACGTCACATAATACGTAAATATACGTTGAACGTATTTTGTGACGTATGATTTACGGAACGTATGTATTACGGTTGAAAGTAAGAAAATAAAATAATGCTTAATACAGATATTTTTATTATTAGTTCTCATAATGATTTCTTTTGTTTTAATGCCTATTACTAGATAAAATAATAGGTATAATAATATATTTTACAAAGTATAAACAAATGTACACAGTGAAATTAACTGACCTTTACCTAGACAAGATAAAAAGTAAAAGTGAAAACAGAATGCAGGTCACCATCTTTGGGTAAGGTACTCAAAAAGCTGGCATAACAATTTATATATTTCATATTATAATATTTTTATAAAAATAAAAAAAATCATATTGAATATCAGGTACATATAAACGTCTTCACAAAGCATTTAATTGCAACTGATATTCTTCAATATTAATATATTGAAATATGTCAGTTGATAATAAATTATCTAAAACGAAATTTTTTAAATGTTTTTATTGATTTAGGTTCGTGGGCCCGAGTTATCAGAGAAGGCCAGAAGAAAGATAAAAGACATTCAAATATTGATGAAAATAAATGAAAAATAAATAAAAAATGCTTATAGCACCCACATGTAGGTAACAAAAGCAAACAGTCTGAAGCATGAATCACAATTCAAACATGATACACGTCGTAATGCGGTGTTAATCATATGAGTCAATGTTGTAGATACGTCCGATGTTTTTATTGATTAAATTTATGGAAGGTGGTAAAATAAACAAGACATTTTGATGACTTAGAGAAAGCTGGGTATCATATCAAAGGTGAAGAGTTATTTCACACCGGAACAGCTGCTAAATATCTACTAAGCACAAGTCCAGACATGTATAGAGTTCTGCTCTCAACTTTGGGATGGATCAGCTAAGTACCAGCGTGAAGCACTAGAGTCAATCGAAAGGCGAGCCAAATGACTTATTGGCGACGACGTGCTGTTCGAGTTAAGACTACAGTCTTGAACATCGACGCAAAATATTACAATACAATACAATACAAATACTCTTCATTGTATACCAGTAACATAAAAAAAAAATGATTACAGATAAACCTTATAACTAGGGTAGTACAATGGGCGGTCTTATCGCTTAGAGCGATCTCTTCCAGACAACCTTTGGATGGACAGTATCGGAAGAAAAAAAAAAAAATACAACCGAATAGAGAACCTCCTCCTTTTTTGAAGTCGGTTAAAAAGAAGTAGACGGTGGTGTACAATAATTCATAAATAAATAATACTATTATACCATTAGATACTTATATACATATAAATCCTAATAAATGAATAATAATATAACTATAAACTAATATATATATATTCATATTCATTTATTTACAAAACTAAGTGTACAAAGGTCTTATTCTATAGTACATAGACTTAAAACTTAGTCGCCTTTTTCAGACGTCGCAAATTGGGCGGGCGCTGTTCATGCAAAATATTAAATATTATTGACAAAAGTATTTATACTATACTATGCTATATTACATTATATTATACGATATATAATTATATTTTACTATATTATACACATTTTATTTACCAATTTCAAAATATTCATTTAAAGTGTAGAAACAATGTGTTGACAAGAGATGTTTTAGTTTATTGTTGAAAGATAAATATTTTGGTTCAAATACCCAGTCTATCGGTCTTTTATCGGACACATATTGGCAAGTGTGCGTCGGAATTACACTAATTAATTCCCCCGTCCCCGTTTCATCATCGAACTACTAGACGAACGGCAACGCGCACACATTCCTTCTGCGCGCACTAAGTGCTTCGCTTCCACTTTCATTATGCGCACCGCTAACGAGTGGAACTCCCTGCCGGGGTCAGTCTTTCCCGATATTCACAATCTAGGAATCTTCAAATCTCGAGTGAACAGGTACTATCTTGGCAAGCGTGCTACATCGCTTACCACCAGGTGAGATAGTGGTCAAATGCAAGTCAATAATGAATAAAAAAAGGGTTACTTTAGTGAAAATGTATTGATGATTTGTTTTTTAGGGGACTTTTCAAATTTTAGTTTACTGGAATTCGTTGTAGATGTCAGTTTTTGCTTATCATCAGGCGAAATACCTGTTCGTTTCGTCACTCAATCAGATGACGGCAGCGGAACGGCGTATCATGACTTGTTGGTTGAAGGCTGGTTTGAAGGGCATTGTAGCCGGCGAAATTACTGGACATTATGAAACAACAGCTAATTGTCTCAGGATGACGAGCGCAGTACAGCGCTGCGCAGGATTTTGCAAAACAAAGCTCTGGGTGGTGCTGTTATTGTTATGGGCTGGCGTATTGCTTACCATCAGGCAAACGACCAGCTCGTCTCGTCATTCAGTTACAAAAAAAACTATTATTATTGGTCTGAATGATTAAAATCTATTAGTTGCTCTATTATCAAATTATTGGATGGTCTAGGTGATTAGTACTTTCAATTCATTAATAATTAGTATTTATTTATAACAACAAAAAAGGTTGCAAAATCATTAAAGTACTGCTTACCTTTATTTTTTTATTTCATACACGCAAAGGAAGTTACCAATCAAGCAAATGAATAAACGTAGAGCCTAGAACATTACAAAACACACGAAATGTAAGTGATTTAGGTAAAATATGGAGGCGTCTTTAAAATAACTTCCGCTCTTGCCTTGGTATGGGGTCAGGCCGATTGCAACCGTGACGAGGTCATTGCTATGCATGGACAAGTACGCACTTCTAAACAAAATCACTTTAGAACCCTATCGCAGTAAAAAGCGCAATATTATGCTCAATGGAAATGATTTAGAGTATTATTTTGAACAAATACTAGGGACTTAAAAAGACTACAAGGGGCCTCTGAAATTTGCCTCTGTTCACAGTTTACCTAGTGATAGAGACATGACATACAGTATAAAACAGATCACACACAGCAAAAGTATGTGTTACCGGCAAAGTATATAATGCAGTCATTGCATAGAATACCCAGTCATCCTATACAATACCGAGTCGTAGGCAATGTAAAAAATAATTCATACATTTTGAATCAGTACATACTTTACATAGGCAATGTATGCAATACAATTATGAATTGTATAGAATGCCAGAAAGAGATCAGGAAAAATATAAAAATGACAAACATCTTTTGTTTGCTAAGAAAGTATCGCCGTACTCCACTACTCCATGGCCCAACTCGCTCTTACTCCTAGAGAATATATTAAAAGCGCAGAGCAGAAGCTTCTAAGCAAAACTAGCGTGCATCGATATCCTGGTCTTCAAATCGAGAGGGAACAAGTATCTTCTATGCGAGCATGTTATATTTTAGACCATATCGTCTAAGATGATCGCATACCATCAGGTGGATAACGGTCAAAGGCAAACCTATAAGCAAAAAAAAAATACTTCTACTGTCTTCTTCTTTCTTCTTCTACCTCCGGTCTGCTGAGTTGTGTGCCGAGGAGAAACAATCAGACTAACTTTACTCCCCATTAGTTTTAGACTTTTTTCCCACTGATATGAATATCTGTTTAAATAATATCTCGCCTCATGTTATTGTCGAAGTGGCCGACGATGGAGCGTGAGGAAGATGGCAGTTGAGTGACTGCTCAGACCGTGTTTTTTGATGGTTCACCAAAACTCATCTCGAGAGATGAGATTTTATAAAATAATTAAGTTATTTGTTACTGTTATCTTCCTGCAAATTGCAAGAGCACCGTTTGGTAAATAGAATATTTATTGCGATAAGGGACTAAGCTGTTAGCATTTAATAAACACTGTGTCTAATGTTAAATAGAAAATGATGATACGTTAACCGAAAAGGCAAGGTCATATCAAATTCGTTACACATTCGGAAGGTTAAGCTGCTGATTAAACGTCTTACAAAACTTAGAATATTGAAAATGTAGAGTAATAAAACGTTGGCATTCAGTAAGTTCAATGGAATCTAACCTGCGAGCAGGTAAGGAAGGAGTTTTTATTGGAATGGTAGTTTCCGCCCGCGGTTGTATTATCACCCACCGAACAAAGCAAGATTCATCAGATCAGTGATGAGAGAAGCAAGTTATTCGCATAAAAGCACTGCGTAGCACTGCATTGAGCTCATCATCCCGAGACATCAGAAGCCTAATTCTACAAAATAAATCTATTCAATTCAATTCAATTCAATTATTTATTGCAATCCATAATGTCATTCGATGGTAGGTAAAATAAAAATAAATTATTTTTCAAAAAAACTAAACCGACTTCAAAACCACAAATAGGCACTCAAAAGTGAAAAATAAATTAATATAATTATCATAAGCGCTACCCACTCATATATTTGAAGTCGGTGCCAGCCAAGTCTATTAGGTAGCAGATAAATACTATGTATATAGTAACTACTGTATTGTACTTTATTGTATTGTACCACTTGTAGGTAGTATCTATCTACTACCTTTTAGACTTGGCTGGCATCGACTTCAAATATATGAGTGGGTAGCGCTTATGATAATTATATTAATTGATTTTCCACTTTTGAGTGCCTATTTGTGGTTTAGAAGTCGGTTTAGTTTTTTTTGAAAAATAATTTATTTTACCCTTTTTAGTGCAAAACAAGTTTTAATTAAATTAATTTAAAAAGTTTTTAAAGACAAGCATTTATGATCTAGCAGCCACATCATGACGAAGTTTAAAACGGGCTATCACAATTAAATTTATGTACAAAAAAAATTCATGACTCTCCTATTCTCTGTTGAGGAGTTCCCTCGCCGGAAGTCATTCCTGGGTATATCAGCCATGTCATGGTGGAATTTAGAACAGGCTATTATGGTTAAATTCATTTACAAAATTTTGTGTCTGTACTATTCACCGTTGAGGAGTTCCCTCGCCGGAAGTCAACCCTGGGTGAAGCAGGTGAAGCAGTCGAATACAAACCTCCACCTTTAGAAAGTCGGTTACAACAAAAACAAGAACCGACTTGAAGATTAAACTTATATTTTTTGTTTTTGCTATTTTTTTCAAAAAGTGCTGAATGAATTTCGATAAAATTTATATGGGACCACCTCTGAAGTATGACCTACCAATCAAAAAAAGAATCATCGAAATCCATTCATAATTGGCGGAGTAATCGCGTAACAAACACACAAAAAAAAAATAAAAAAAAAAACATACCGTCAAATTGTAAACCTCCTCCTTTTTGAAGTCGGTTAATAAAGTTCATCATGGACCCTGTTGGGCGCAGCAATTAGGAGAGAGGGAGACTATTTGTGCATTTGTATTAAAACATGTCAAATTAATTAAGGAATATAAAAAAAAAAATCATAGAAATAGTATTATTGAGTCAATCAAAAGTCAAACAAAAAATTAAAAAGTGACAATATCGTAATATATACGATTAATTATTGTAAGTCAATTTTTTTAATGATAGTTTTTAATGTTAAATTCAATTAATTATGTCCAGTTTCTTATTAATTTATTTAATCTAATTCCAATGTAGAGTCGATCTCATAAATGTCACAAATCACAACTTTAAAAATAATGTTAAACGTCATCTGTGACAGAGAAAATTGAGAGACGTAGTTATTGAATATAAGAACTATCGAGGACATCTACCATTTAAAAAATATGTGTTGAATGATCAGACAAAATAATACAAAATGGAGTAACATCCGGCCATCTTCTAGTACTTTTTTTTGTGTAACTGGGTGACGAAAAGAGCTGGTCGTTTGCCTGATGGTAAGCATTACGCCAGCCCATAACAATAACAGCACCACCTTAAAATTGTTTTGCAAAATCCTGCGCGGCGCTGTACTGCGCTCGTCACCTTGAGACAATTAGCTGTTGAGTCACTTGCTATATCAACTGATGAAATCTTACACACTTCATTCATTGTTGTCCTTTAACCACAATACATATTAACATTAAATATTTACAAATTATTTAAATAATCGCTAGAGATGAATACTACAAGCCGAAAATTTTACCGGAAATCGGTACGGTACTTTTACCAATGCGCAAAAAGGACAGACAGTATTTTAGTACTTCAGTGTCCAATTGCATCACATTTTTATGACATACAAATGTATAGACGCATGTTATCACTCCTTTACTTCTTCTGATCTCTTTGGACAAAAATCATAAATTGAATATTAGCAGAATACCAATCACAATATAGTTTCGATTCGGTCAACTTTCATTTGGCAGTATTGGGGTACAGATATCAAGTCTCATATGGCCATTAATTTCACTGGCTACAATGCCCTACAAACCGGAAAATCGTCATCGAGCTTAGGTGAACAGACTTTTTTTAGCTTTAACGTTCATACAATAATTAAGACATTTCAATAGTTTGAGTAATCTTCCTTCTACTCGTATTGTATACTCAACAGCAAATTTCTAAGTTTCCTAAAGCATCCTCTTGTTCCTTGTTTTCAAACAGACTTAAATCTTTCGGCTGTCGTTTCGACATGTTTTCACGGCAAGTTGTGTTAATACCCTAAACCAAAGTATCCCCCGAGGATAACAACGCTCAAACTAAACCCCAAACAAATGTACACGTGAGACGCATCTATAAACCAAGGTGCCATAGCCAAACATTTTTTTCTTTAAATTCGATCAAACTCTGTCCAGAAAGTAAAAGGAAATCGCTACCTGAATACAAATTTTATAACATTGATTCACGACAAACGATGCTCCAATCCAATCGGAAAGTTTCTCGGGGGATGACCCTTGGATTTAATCCATTGGTAATACGAAAATTGATGTAAAAGCCACGGAGCGTCTAGCATGACGCAGGGTTCCATACAAAGTGAACAGGCAGTCAGGTTTTGACAGAATCACTGCGGGCCCCAGCGGCGTGCCAAAATGTGGCGTGTTACAAGCTAAAAAGGTTTCAATTCAATTGGTTTACGAGATTATTGGAAGCAATTCCGTTCAGAAAGAACTATGGCACGTGACCGGAGTCCTGAAGTAGTGACTGAGGGGCTGTAGGTGGCGCGACTGAGACGATTTTTATCGACAGTTTATTTACCTTTTTATAAACGATAAAAAAGATGTTGAAGAAGTCTCGATTCGAAGTTTAATTATTCAAGACTGTTAAAGTGAGTAGTTTTATAAGACTTCTTAGGAATCTGCATTTGAACTGCGCACTTCAGAACGGGTCAGATTTCTACGAGATTTTCCTAAGAAATTTATATTCCAGTATACTAGGTGTACAGTTAGCAGCATTAAAAAGTATCTAATAGTACCATGCCATATACATTTTTATCATAAAAAATAAGTAAATATCAAACTAGTGAGTATGACACGAGCCATGTTGCTAAAACGAATGCTTTTTACTGTTGTGTAACTATACTACCCATAACTTTTTCAGTCTCAAATAAATAAATTAAAGTAATTAAAGTTAAACTTAAAAAGTCATATATATAAAACGAAAGCATTTTATCGTTTACATGTTTAAATTACTGCACTGCAAGCAACACGATCTTAACCAATCAGATGATTATCAGCCAATTACCCCATCTCCCATCCGACCATCCGACTAAAAGCCAAATTAATTCAATTTCCTGCAACACTATCCTCCCGGATCTTGCCGGATCTTATCGCGTGATAACATCTCACGTTTGAGACGTATTGTCCCTAACCCCATTGTGAGGAAACTTGGGGATTGTTCTAAGGAGAATTAATAGAAGTTCCCGTATCCGTATAGCTCGCTGGGAACCCTATTGTGGCCTGATTTATCGGTGAAGAACAATGATAAATCAAATCGAAATTGCCCCGACGAGCGTTCTTAACGCCTCGTACCTAAGGTTGGATAACAGTGGGAAGCAGTAAGGACAACATCCCTCATCATCATCAGACTACGCTTCATTTTTGCTGATAATCACAGGATATAATTATCTACGACCTGCGAAAGCCGTCTTGATATCACTCCATTTGGCGCTACTTCTTTATCAATTATTACTACTAGCAACCACCCACGACTTTGTTTGCGTCGACATAATTAAATAAAGCCTATAATACTCCAGGATAGTGCAACTTTCTATCAATGAAATAATTTTCAAAATCGGATCCCTAGCTCCAGAGATTACCTATATACATACAAATAATTTTACCTGTAAATAATATTAGTATTATATAGTAGATTAAATATTTCCTCTAATTTGTTGATCCTCTTGTTGATTGAGTTCCTCAATTCATGGACCATCGTTATAAACTAAAGGTTATTTAAGCTATTTAAATAATAAAAAACAACTTGATGTTATCCTGATAGATGAATTTTAGTTGGCTCTTTTATATAACTCAACTAGATGTACCCCGCGGCCTCGCCCGCGTGGAGATTGATGTGTCGCAAGTAAGAAAAGTTGAAGTTGAGTTGAGTTGAAAAGTAAGGCTGCTCGGCTGCACTGTTATGATTATTTCCGAATCTGTCATGATTCTGTATTTGCGAACTCGCTTCAATTGTTAAGCACGTGTTCGACGATTTGTTTTCTTATTTCCCGTGCCAAACATGGGTTGCCGTATATAATATACGAAATGCCTAAATGCCTCATCACCGATTAATATGGAAACGACGACGGTGTATTGCACTATTACCTACGTCATTCACGTCTAAGCTCTCTATTTTTTTTCGAACCATGGAATACAATTTTTCATGTAAAGTTTAGAACTCTATTGCACACCCCCTAGTGGTAATTTTGTAAAAATATAAAATACATCATTCATTATTTACTTTATAGTTTATTTAAACCGAGTTTTTAGTGAATCGAACCAAGAAATAAAATTTTCCATAAAAACTTTGGAATCATTTGCACCCCTTACAGAGGTAGTTTAGAAAAATAAGTGTTTTACTATTTATTTTGTAGTTTATTTGTACCAAGATTTGAGTGAATTAAAACATCACACACACAAACTTTAACTCAATAATTAGCAAAAATGTTTGAACTTGAAAGGCATACAATGCGTTTTTATTATTGAAGCTGATTGTACCTACTTCCCAACATTCCTTACTGTTTATATTGTTCAAGAACGGTTTAACGTTACCCACGGTGTTTGGTATTAGCTCGGGGGCTGAGGTTATGGTGGGATTTAGTTTATTAATTCATGGTCTGGGATCAGGATAATGTATGAGTCTGGGAAGTCAATCTCGTAAGAAATGGCACAAAAAGGATTTTTTTAAAATCTAAACTTGATGGTAACATGAATTTTTTACACAGTAGATCTTTAAAACTCACATTCAAAATCTAACTTTGGATTTACCTAGCTACACCTTTGATAGTATTTGATAAAAAAGATAATAGGATTACAAAGATATTATCTTACTAATCCTATCCTACTAAAATTATAAATGCAAAAGTTTGTAAGGATAGATGGATAGATGGATAGATGGATAGATGGAAAGATGGATGGATCTTTGTTATTAAATAACGCAAAAACGACTAAATTTTAATGAAATTTTGTCCTGGTTCTAGGACTTGGAAAAGGATACTTTTTATCCCGGGAAATCGCGGGTTAAACCGCGGTGCGTTGCTAGTATAGAAGAGCAAAGAAAACCCATTCATTCGGCACACAAACACGACTAACAAGAAATGAAAAAATAAAACTTAAATAATAATAATAATAAAAAGACGTGTGGCACTCGGAGACTGCCGCGGTAAAGCTATTGCATAGCATTCCGAGTGGGGAGTGTTAGGTTATTTTCGTTACGGAATTTCTGGATTCGGTCTCCACGCTCAAGGCCCGCGATAGAAGCTATGCAATAGCTTAAAAACCCCCGACCCCCAGCTTGCCTTAACTGGCCGTCCGGGGGTGGAGATGCAAGAGCTAAGAACTAAGCTCCAAGGGTGGAAGTGTTTAAGTGAAACTGCAGCACACCTCTCGACACCCTTTAGCCACCCACACCAACGCTGCCCCTCTCATCGCCAATGAACGGCGGTCCTTATAGGGGTCCGTTTAGTGGGTGGCGGATCACCACCTGCCAAAATATTTTCTTATGAGGCGGAACTGGCAGGTGCCGAGGTCTCATATCATAGATCAGCTCTCATCCATTAAAAATTCACCTCAATAGTCCAATCATAAGTAATTTTCATATCTTCAATAATAGTCCTCGCACTTATCGGGGGCTGTCTTTGATTGTATCTTCTAATGATGCACTTAGAGACAGTCCCCGATAAGTGTTGCCTATTCCTTATCAAAATTAATGCTCTAAGAGGCCTCTATGTGTGGGACTCATGTCCCCGCGCAAGCCTTTCAAAGGACCGGGTGTATAACCCGTACATAATAATAATAATAATAAAAATATTATAACATTTAGTAACTAAATATATTTTATATACGTTCTTGTATCTGATTGACATTATATAAGTAAAACGTTAGACCAATTCGTTTTTATCTACACGAATATTTATTTAGTTCGTTTCATTATTCAACAAATATTTCCGATTTAAATGATGATGCAAACGATCAAGGCCAAACAGCGTCCACAATATTGCGTTTAAGTCAAAAAAATCATAAGGCAGAATTCATATCGTACTCAAGTAGTACAATGATACGAAGAGGGGTTGCGTATTAACCTGGATAAAAATGTTATTTAGATTCTAGCTCTTCGCTGCTACCGCTTAAAACCATATCCAATTTCCCCTAAACTTTTATCTATATGTTTTTTTTAGCACAATCAGAAACCCACATCTTTCCACCTTGACCCACCGTCGAACCTTTCACCACACAAAGTGTATGTAAAAAACCTACAATGCACTCAATACTGGAGCTCCAATAAATCACAGGCTGTGGTCATCCCTGAACATTGATTGATGTACTACCCGCGTTCAATCTGCTAATAGGCCCCTTTTTTTGTGCGTACGACACGATCTTACGACTTTAGGGCGCTATTATAATTATTTTTATATAGGAAATACCCCTTGTATTACACCCCTCGTATAATCACTACTCGTGGTAGGTCTCTCGTATGCGGGAGGCCGTCTGGGTAGGTATTACAGCTTTGCCAGTTATTCTACCACCAAGCAGCAGTGCGCGAGCATTACTGTGTTCCAGTTTCAAGGGTTCTAGTAGCCAGCGAAATTACTGGGCATATGAGACTTAATATCTGATGTCTCGCAGTGATGAGCGCAATGCAGTGCTACGCAGTGCTTTTTATGATATTAAAAGTCCTGGGTGGCATTGCAATTGTTATAGGCAGGCAAAGCGCTTACCATCAGGCGAACGACTTGCTCGTTTCACCACTAAGTTTCATAAAAAAAATCTACCTATAACAGTTACAGTGCCACACAGTGATGCCACGACTGCCCGGGATGAGTCCAACCACAAGGCCTTTCAAAATAGCGCAGTTATATTAGGAACTGTTTTAGAGCGCACGATTTCTAAAAACTGTATTACTTGAAATGTCTTGAAATTGCTTACCAGAGTACTTTCTGACACTGCAGTAAATATACTCATGACAAAGTTTAGAAAAATACATTAGGTATTAAAAGACAAGTACTTATCCACTTATTAGATCTATACTACGAATAGACATAAATACTTTAATTCGATTCAAATTGGAGCAACACTTGTTTGCAGTCTTTGCTCAGATGTAGTGGTAAGCTTAATCTGCAAGACGCTGCACTGGGAACCATACCTTTACCAGATTTTGAACCACTAAGCATTGCAAACATTAATTTGTCACGGTAAGAAGTGCAGTGAAATTTTTGGGCATTGAGAGCCGTTGTGTCAGGATGAAGAGCGCAGTGCATTGTCACTCATTATTTTGCAAAGTAAAGTTCTAGGTGGCGCTGCAACTGTTATGGGCAAGCGTGTTCTTTATCCTCTGGTAAATGATTTTTTAGTATCGCCGCTCGGTTGTATAATAAAAAGTTGCTGAGTCATGTAGTCGGATCGGAGCTTGTAAATGGGACCTAATAGCCGACCGACCCCGATCAAATAGAGACAGGAAACAGACGGAAATTTCTTCTATTCGTATTAACCCCATAATGGAGTTGAGACTTTTGAAAGCTGTCGATACTGTACTGAAGTATACTTTGTACTTTGAAGATTTGGACTTTGATATGTTGTTTTGTTAAACAAGTTTCTGTTGAGGACCCGCTCGTCTTCACAAAAACTTTATTTTATTTTGGTTTTGCTTTGTGATATCACTTTACTGCTAAATACTTTTAAGTGTACATAGGTATTATATATCATATCCTTGATTTTTTGTGATAAATTGTAGGACACACCGGTTTTCTCACGATGTTTTCCTTCACCGTTTTTAGAGCGAGTGTTAATCTGCACATAGTTTAAGAAAGTCAGTGGTGCGGGGCCAGCGGGATTCGAACTCGGGTGCGTCGGATCGAAATTCGCACGTGCTTCCACTGAGCCACACTCGCTTTTATATATATATGCAATATAATATAATATACGTGAACGGTGTCCTCACATGTAGCACATGTAATCGTACGTTTACAGCTAAAATTGGATACGTCAGTCATGTGAGGATGCACCAAACACGTACAGTAACTTAACTTAAGTCAGTCGCCGTAGCCGAAAACGACTAGGAATGCATCATCATCATTATCATCATCATCATATACATGCACTGAAATAATATACTCTTAGGATTCCAATCACAATAGTAGGTAAACAAATATCTAGCCATTACCGCATAGTTGAGGCTAAATCTTGAACTAATTGCTATCTCCTATCTACGGATGTGTACAGTGTAATTGGTATACCAAACGTTCATTTGATTGTAGGTACATAGGTACACATACATAGTACACATGGTAATTATTAAAGTTAGCAGCTATTCAACTAAAAATGTAATTACCTATAACTACTCAATATCTGAGACTCTGGCAACGATTGGCAGAATTTTAATTTTGAATAAATGTTAAAAAGCTGGAAAAACTACTAAAACATTAAAAAATATATATATAAACTTAAACTTTTTTTTTTGTGATTTCTTACTTTTCTATAGTATAGTACCTACTTCTTTTTTCAACTTAAATGTGTTTACAAAGAATTCTGTCCCTTATAAGAAACAGGATCGATTAGCATCATAAAATAAAAGTGTAGATTGTATTATTGTAACATTTTTTCTAAATTTGTGTGTAAAAAAGTTTTAAAAAATGTGCCAGCCAAATTCCTCCAGCAGCTTCAATGGCTTAGCTGCCTTCAATGTTCTTCCTCAATTTTCTACCGTGTATTACCTATGTAGAGATATTGCAAAGTAAAAATGCGCACCCTCCCACTACAATAATCATTGCCTTTTCCTCTTATATACTATCACCATAACCTGCGGATGTGTACACACCCAGCTTGTCTCGTAATTCAATAACTTAAAATTGTGGCGGATTATGGCCCATACTCTCTCTATGAGAGAACGCCCGATGATGATGATGATGAAAAATCGATGTGTGTTTTCCATCTAGTTCACGGCAAAGAACGGACTAACGTCTCTAATATCACAATACACCACCACACACAAACTTCATTGCTATTACAAAGTAAGGTACTCATCAACTTCCAACTCAAATAGTCCATATAAATTCTAAAATCCCATCATAGAAACTTAATGAAAACTTAAAGCTATATTCTTGTCTCTAACTTAAGCCAGTGTTAAGCTCAGGGAGTTTAATGCGACGTTTCATACGTTGAGAGCCAGGAAGGACTGAATAACCGAAATATATCGGTACATCGTATCTTTAAAATATAAATGCAAATAATATATCTATGATAATAAACCTTTATAATAATATTAGTAATAGTAATAAGTGTTACCTATTACATATTTAAATTAAAATCTATTTAAAAATCAGACATTTTAGCTGTACAATTTTGAGGCTGACAAACTTAACTATATATATAAACAACACTAAGGCCTACCTTGTGTCGTAGGTATCTGCTAAATTAAATGTTTTGATGGGATTTCCGTATTGGACTCATGTTCCCGCGCAAGCATTCCAACAGCATCGGGGGTATAGCGCGTGAGAAAGAGCGACATAATAAGAACATTGAATTAGATTCGTACAAATATTATTAAATAATGCAATTGATTACAGTTTCTGATATACCATAGATATTATAGCACTTTATTTTTGTTGCTTTTAGGATTGCAGTTATATTTATTACTAGCTGCGCCCTGCGGTTTTGCCCGTGATTTCCCGGCATAAAAAGTTGCCTATATCTTTTTCCAGGCCCTAACGTACCTATATATCAATTTCAACAATATCTGTTAAGTATTTTATGCGTGATTGAGTAACAAACATCCATACATCCATACTAACAAACTTTCGTATTTATAATATTATAATAGGAATTTCAAATAACATCGATATCAATAACTTGCGGTTTTATTATTTAATAAACCAGTTAAATACCGTGAAATTTATACTGATATCAGTACTTTCAGTCAACATGTTGAAGAGTACTATGAGTTTATGAGACAAAAAGCCGTCGTGTGTACACGGCTTATCTCGCGCGAACATTCGTACTTCACATTCGTTCGCTCCGATGATTACATGGTTTAAGAGTGACTGCTGAGTAGTTTATCATTAGCTGGGGAGTAGAGATATGGTTATTTGAAAATATTAACCTAATTAAAGTAGCTTAAATTATTTTAAAATAATATAGACTTAATAGTGTTTAAGTTATTAATTAAGTGATAATAGTTATTACTAATGAAATAAAGAAACAATTATTTAAATATCAATAATAAATTTGCGATTTAACTAAAATGTTGCAAAATATTATTCATTTGTAACAGACTTTAAAAAAGGACAAGGCTTTCTGTTCTATTGTATTTTTTATGTTTGTTACCTCAGGACTATGAACCGATTTGAAAAATTATTTTTGCGTTGGGTTCAGTATAGCTACGAAGTGGTGCCATATAATTTAATCGATATTCGACTTCAAAGATACATTGAAGTAGGTTTTTCCAATTTCGTTTCTTCCTTTCGTAGGTACCTACTAAATAATTGCTATTCATAATTTAATTTTGAATTAAGGTAAAAATTAAATTTCAAACAATACCCGAAATCAAACCTCTATAATTATTAAAACGATTTTCAGCCGCTAATTTAAAAGTTTGAACTGCATGTATTATGTAGAATCCTATCGATGAATTTAGTTATTGCCAAAATAAGCTTGAGTCTTCAATAGTTTTTAAAATTAACAGGTATGCAAGTGTGTAATTATTACAATATTTTTCACACAATATTTTTGTTCCCATTCAATTTTGATTGCGCAAAGCTATTGATTTTATTTGATAACTCTGTGCTAATACGGCTATAGGAATGAAATAATATTCAGTTAGCAACTAAAGATTCGATTATATTTACGCAGATCTTAACTTAAGTTATTGTATTTTCATAGTGCAGATTTTGCACGCTAGCTCTAAAACGGTGAAGGAAAACATCGTGATGAAACCCGCTAACGCGCTTTGGAGTGGTAGGCTCTGGCCGTGGTTTTAATACCACCCACCGAACAAAGCCATGCCGTTAAGCGACCTAGTCGTGTTTCGGGATGATGTTCGGTGAACCATCGGGGAGACGGGCCTGAGCAGCCGCTCAACCGCCGTCTCTCTCTAGATCTATGTGCTCCATCTTAGGCCACATCATCGCTTCACATCAGGCAAGATAGTGGCCAAACATAGATTTATTGGGCGTAAAAAAGAATACGAGAATTACCATTAATAATGGTACGTACCTATTGATCTTCTTTTCTCGTGTAGTCGGGTGGCCAAACCTGGTGTCTGAGTTTTAGACCACTCGAAGGTCATGACCTAGCCAAACGACTGTTTTTTAAAGACAAAAACCGGCGTGCCCTCCGAAGCACGGTAAATGTAACTACCACACAAAAGGTCGCCAATCTAAGTTGCAACCGCTGCAAGCGTTGCTCAACGTAGAAGATCTGTTACGAACGTCTAGGGCTAGGCGTATGAGCGCTACGGTGCCTATTGATAAGAACCCAGCAACCCAACTAACATTTACTAAACAGCTACTCCTAAACCATCATGTTACTCGTGGTTGGTCGCTCGTATGCGGGAGGCCATCTGGGTGGGTACCACAGCTTTGCCAGTTATTCTGCTGCCAATTAGTAGTGCACAAGCATTTCTGTGTTCCGGTTTGAAAGGCATTGTAGCCAGTGAAATTACTGGGAATATATATATGAGACTTAATATCTAATGTCTCGGGGTGATGAGCGCAATGCAGTCCTACACAGTGCTTCTTATGGTATTAAAAGTTCTGAGTGGCACTGCAATTGTTACGGGCAGGCGTGGCGTTTATCATCAGGCAAACGACTTGCTCGTCTCAGCATTCAGTACCAAAAAAAAAGCCCGTATTCGCCAACCCCTAAGCATAGGCTTCCCACTGCTACCATTCTCCCCTATCTCTCTAATCAAAACTCGGCATACATGCAGGAAACTCCATAATTGCTCTCCAAACAAATAGTTTAGACCCCCTGAAAATATTTATCCCCTTGGGCCCTTCATCAGATGTTGGTATTAACAAAACATCCGAACAACAGCTTTCGAAAGCTTTTCAAAACGCGCTGTAGATAGTTTTTGAGATATTTAAATTTAGAACTTTATCATAATAACCCCTTGTAACATATTAAATCAGATAACATACCCTCTTTTAATTATAAAGCGTGGTGCATAGCTTAAAGAGTACAAACAAATCGGTTCGTCAAATGCTTTAATGTTGTTTTCAACAAAACTTTTTCTTAACACAGAATACTGGCATTGGAGGGAGTGGCAGTTTGCCTGATGGTAAGCGCCACGCCTGGCCATAACAATAAATAATTATAAATACGCCCAACGATCACATACATAGATCCTGGGCCCTAACTAGGATTCCCTGTATCTAGGGGACCAGGAACCATGAGGACCATGGTCCCACAACACCCAGACACGAATAGCAATGCCATCTAGAAATTTTAATACCGTAACCAGTACTCCGTAGCAGTGCATTGCGAACACAGTTATGCTTGCGCACTACTGCTTGGCGGCACAATATCCAGCAAAGCGATGGTACTGCTAATTATTCTATTTTACAACATTGACATAAAGTGTTTATTCTTACTTTATCAATCAACATTTCTATGAAACTCAGTAGAGTAAGTCTAATTATATCCATCACTTTAAGCAGTCTTATTACCGGGAAGGGGGGTGGCAACCGCGAATTCCTATAATTTCCAGTCAGTGTTTGTTAGAAAGCTTGTTAAGAGCGCGGGGTAGGGTAGGGAGTGTAAATTTTACCAACTACCTGCCACGGTTGGGCCATGAAATTGAAAACAAGATCTTATTATTAATTTATTTATTAATTATGGAACACAAAACAGGATACAATCGAAAAACATACATTATAGTAGTATTTCCCAAGATGATCAAGAAGTCCCGCTTTCTTTGCGACCCCAAGATACAATTTGCGATTAGACATCGCATATTGAGAAGCTATGTCTGGTCCACCTTTTGTTACGGTTGTGAAACTTGGGTCCTACTCAAGGAAATCTGCGACCGGTTGAAGGCGTTTGAAATATGGACACTGCGGAGAATGCTACACCTTGGACTAGCTTTACCTCAAATGCCAACCTACTTGAAAAGGCAAATTGCAACCGAGAGTTGTTGACGACCATTATGAGACGGAAGGCTGCCTCTTTCGGACATCTTGTGTGTGGAGTAAGAGAGAAATTATAAAATAATATTTGTTATTTTATAACTGCTCAAATAACTGAATCATATTTTTAATTTTCATGCGTTTAGTACCCGAGAAAATAATCTAAGGGAATATGATCCGGTGACCTTACCGAGCACGGCCCAGGACCATGCGTCGAAGAATGAAATATTACTTAGATAAAAATGTCATGGTTGTCGAGTTTACCAGTTGCAAAACTCAAGACATCAAGTCCAGATGTGTATTAAAAATAAAGCATCATTTTGAACAATGTGAAGAGTCACGGTACGGATACTAATAAAAAAATGAATCAGTTTATTTAAAAAATGAGCACTTACTTCCCAAATTTTAAATTATAAGCGACACTATGGGTTGGTGCAATAAAAAAGGTGTTATTATTTTCAAAAGCAATGTGTTTGATTCCTGGCTTAGAAAATAGGTTTTTCAAAAATCGAATGACAGATCGAAAAATGAGAACTTTGTCCCCTGCTCTAGGTCTCTGTTGAGCCTGTATAGCGGGGTTAAAGTGGATCACTCCGGCTACTTCTATCTCCATTTCACTGCGTACATAGTACCTAAGTTGGTATGTTTAAGAATAAGAATAAGAATAAGAATTATTTATTTGCTAGATTACATATTGGAAGGTACATATTATTCTTAGAAATGGTGTTACAGAGTACATAAGTCATTGTAATCAGTCTGCATGCAGACGTGCAAATATTTATTTATTTATGTCACTACAATTTATAAATTCTTTAATGTCATAAAAACAATGAGACAAGAGCCAGTCACTTAAACGTTTCTTAAATTTACATCCTTCTAATAATTGAATGTCCTTTGGTAGCCTGTTATATAAATAAATACACATATTATAAGCATTATTTTTATAGATTTCTTTATGAGAAGGGGGTTGATAGACCAGGTTTACAAATTTTGCTCTTTTTTGCCGAGTTATTACTTCGCTGCGTTTTCTAAAGTACTCCGGATGGGATTTGACGTAAAAACACATCTCTCTGATTTACATACAAGGCAGAGGAAGGATGTTACATATCTTAAATAGAGGTCTACAGCTATCTAAGAACCATGCCTTGTTAATCACCCGGACGCAGCGCTTTTGCATTTTGAAAACTCTGTCCATGTCTACAGAGTTTCCCCAAATTTTAGAAACAACAACAAAAAAAAATAACAATACTTTCCTTAAACGCTACTTTTTGTTGGTTGTTAGTGATACAATAACTGGTTTCTAGCTGCATTCACTGGTTCGCCTATTTTCTTTAATATTTATTATTGGGAATTGGCTTGCATTTGACTACTATGTCACCTGATGGTAAGCGACGATGCGGTCGTCGATCTAGCACGCGTACCAAGATAGTACCTGTTCACTCGAGATTTGAAGATTCATAGATTGTAGCTATCGGGAAAGATTGACTCTAGCAAGGAGTTCCACTCGTTAGCAGTGCGCATAATAAAAGTGTCGTACGCGCAGAAGGAATGTCCACCACAAAACGGTGGCGACGGTGGCGCGTAAGTCTTGTAGTCCGATGATTAAACGGGGATGGGGGAATTAGTTGCCTATTTCATAGCTCCACTACCTATAGCGCTGTCTAATAAATTAGCTGCCGCTATTGTGTGGGCTCACTTAGCGGCAGACTTATTTACCTGACTGTGTACAGCACGGCCTGATTCTCGGCATAAGTCCAAAATCGTAGATAGTGGAGCACTCCGTCTTAGGATATCGTTGGTTCTGGCGACGGTCGGAGACGTTTGTCTCGGTTGCAGTGAATTATTGTTGCGCAGTGTTTGAGTTGTGGAAACTTTAGCTTGGCGAGGACTATTTGGTAGGATAATTGTGTAGTATTCCACAATGAACATTATATACGTTTATATTAATGTATACATTTTTTAACGCTAAACTGCACTCGCCACCTAATTATAGTAGGCAGCTCTCATACCCATACTTATTTATTAAAAATATGACACTGGACCGATTTCGGTAATTCTTTTTTTGTTGTGTTTGTTGTTTTCAGGAAAAGGTTCTTATGAATGAAAAAATTAAGAAACTTGCGCGGAACATAAGATTTATAGTTAAGACAGTAAAACGTAAAACGTCTGTCGGGTTAGCTAGTATTATGATAAAAAAAAATCGGGCAACCTAATTTTTTTAAATATTTATATGGTGAAGTGTCTAAGTCGTTTGCCTGATGGTAAGCAACTTGGCTGCCCATAACAGTTGCAGTGTGCATGGCACTACGCTCGCCTCCCTGACAATGACTATTAGGTAGAGATGAGATAATAGTAGGTACTAGTTAGTAGTGTTTAAGGTCTCATAATGCTATGTAATTTCACTTCAAACAATAGCCTTTGAACTAGAATACATATGTATGCACACACACTACTGATTGGCGGGTAAATAATAAAATTCTAGTAAAGGTGTTGCACTTTTAGGCGGACACTTGACCACAAAAAATACACTACACACATATTACAACTATTACATAAATAAATATCCTATTATTATTACTTTGTTATAATAATAGGAATACCTTTACTCTAGCAACTAAACAGTAGTTGTTAAAATACTGAAATGCTTGGACATTTGTTACTATGTAGAGATTTTTAATAAATGTTCTAAAATTTCAACCTCACACCGGATACACAAATACACCGGATACAAATATTTAACTTCAGTATTATATTATTAAGCCGTTAAACAAAATAATTACCTCTTCAAAGAAAACATCTGTTCGAAACTCTATCAAGCGATCTCTTTGATTATTACGAACAAATAACCTTCAAAAGTCGATTTCCCCCTTCATTTTCTTATCTTTGATTTTCATATTTGTCAGATTTCCAGTAAATAAACAAAACTTTGTCCTGCGTGGTTTAATAGACAGATTCTGAAGGATCGCTCGTTTTAGCCCTTCTGTAATTAAAAGTTTGATGTTTGAAATAATTTTGGTGTAAATTGGTATTGAGAGCACGAGTTTTGAAAACGTTAATTACTTTGGAAATAAACACGTTCTGTTAGGCTTAAGTGTGATATTAAAAAAAGTCTTGATAAACACTTATAATTAAAAATTGAATGTATTCTAAAACCTATGTTTATTTATATTATTTTCAGTCTTAAATCAATACACAAACGGCTTAATAATTTAAAACTAAATAAAACTAAACTAAAAGATAGAAAAGTCTGGCTGTCGTGTGGCAGTTACCGCACCTGATGAGTCTTAAACAGACAAAACAGCTATACACTCCCAAAATTAACATGTGCATGGGCGTTGAATCTTTTGGCATTTGAATATCTATTATATGTGCCTATAGCTCGATTAACTAATTCGAGTTGTTTCATCCAGTTGTCTCGTTGTCATCCTTCATAAACTAAAAGATATTAAATACTATGTACCTATATGTACTATATATATACTATATATACCTGTAACCGATACCCGCATGGTATCGGTTGAGCCAACTTGCCTACAGATAATTCAACCGATAATTGTAATTAATTCTGATTTCTCATTAAAATAATATTGTTGGTTCTTAACGAAAGAAAGTTATTGTCATGCAATTCATTGTTATATTTCATGCCAATAAGCCCAGTCTATTTTACCAGTAGACTACCGGACTTAAGTCCGGTTTTATTAAAAAACAGATGACATTAATATTTTTATTGCGATTAATTGCACTAAAAATATTACTGTAATCTGTTTTCTTTCATGTCTTCTCGTGACCATGGCCAATGCAACTTGGTTGAAACGTCGAGGTAAATAAAAAATGTTTTAGCACAATTAAGTCCCGTTTTATTATCATAAACTAATCCGAATCGCTAAACTATTCCGAATCGCGAAAGTTTAAAAAATACTATAAAATAAAATGTACCTATACTATGATTACGATGTATAGTTTTTGAGGATTAATGTAGGTACTCCCCTCTTTACAACGTCCGTTCAGTAGTTTTTATGTAATTGAATAACAAACATCCGTCAATCTTTAAGTTTTGTATTTATAGTAGGATTGTTAGATAAGCTAAGTAGAATTTTGTTTTTTACCTGCTATAGGTACCTTGGATTTTTGCTAAACTATGGTCTAAACATAAATTATAGTTAGACCGGGATCACTTTACTTCTTTTTATACATACTATTGGTACCATACATACAAGGAACATCGGAACATAGAAGGAACATCGCATCAAACTCAGCAGATTTTGCACGCTCGCTTGGTGAAGGAAAACATCGTGATGAAACCCGCTTACGAGCTTTGGAGTGGCAGGATCTGGTCGTGGTTGTAATACCACCCACCGAACAAAACCATGCCGTCAAGCGACGAAGGACAAGGATGATGTTCGGTGAACCATCGGGGAAACGGGTCTGAGCAGCCGCTCAACTGCTGTCTCTCTCTAGATCTATGTGCTCCATCTTAGGCCACATCATCGCTTCACATCAGGCGTGATAGTGGCCAAACAGATCTATTAAGCGTAAAAACAAATCTCACAGATTCTATAATCAACGTGTTTAAAACTCGCTCCACTGCACCCTTCCCTCACTATCAACAACACAAATCATTTTGCCAACCTCACAATCCCTACTAAGACGCAATATACAGAATATTCGGGACATAATCCGAAAAAACGGTGGTCAAAATAAACTGAACAGGCTCACCCGCCGTATTTATCTGTTGAGATGAGCCCATCGACTCGCAAAGTCGGTCCTCTGCAAAATTTAATCCCGGGATAAAGAGTATAAAGAGTATCGTGCGCGGGAATTCGGACTGCGCCGGGAAAACGCCGGGGTGTTTTGAGTATTACCCCGGGTTATATCCCGCCGAGTGGTCACGTGGGGGATTTGCTAGTCGTCTGCCCGCGAAAATAAAATTTTGCGCACACAATTGCAAGTTTTATTCGTTGAGTTAATCTACATATTTTAAAGCTACGGTAGCTGACTCTGTTGTCGTGGTCTGCTGGAGAGATAGTGGCTGATTTGCCTGTAGTAGACGAAACATAAAGAACGCCGAGTGTATTCTTGTAAATAGAATATCCTGTAATAACATTATTTTGTGTGAAACAAATAGAGCTTCTATTACTTTCATAACAAGCCTATGTCAAATTTTCAGTTGTGGATCTTGTACGTCACGCTAATTATTTTACAAATACGCATGGATTGATATAATTATGCCAACCATGTACCTAACTAATAATTAGGTAGGTAATCTACTAAATCTTACTAACTCATTAGCAAAAAGTACTCCGATAGCTAAGCCGATAGATATCAGTACATTATGTTGACACAAACTGGATATAATTATACTTATCATATTTATATCACGTATAATAAATACTTACTCTTTAGCCAAGTATAGTTAAAATAAATAACTGGCATAATACCTGTTTATTTGTGCATCGCGGACGATTTATCAATTGCGGCCACCAAAACCCATAGAACTCTACAAAGTTTGTTTACCTTTGATCTTGTGAAGGACTGAGAGTCAAAGAAAAATAAAGAGATAACTCACCAGCAATACGTTTCTCCTAATCCAATAAAATCATCCCTAAAACTCCGGAAAAAATTCTCGCAAATATCCCTAAACAAAGTCTGATTTACGTTTTCAAATTATCGCGGAATATTGTCCAATATAAAACAAACAATATGTCTTCCGAAACAGTTGGTAACTGAGGGCCCCGTTATGGTCCTAAAACATAAATTCATTGTAACAGAGATCGCTTCCCTCCCAACCTCCGTACGCGTTCGAAAATGGTCCTTATAGTCCTGGCTTTGGGTAAATAATGTTCTTTAAAATTTATTGCCATAATAAATGTTCTGTCCCCCTTTTCTACGAAAATAAGTTTAAATTTACCGATAGAAGGTCAAGTTATGCCAATTTAAAATTGTGGGGAGCTATTATAATGAATAATGATTAACTGGTAATTTAGGCCCGTATTTATAAACTAGACTTGATTGACGTTTGATCTGCAATCATTTTATCTCGACTTAGGTCTTGATTCTTTACCCGAGTGAGTCTCTGTATATTATAAAAATCTAAATTAAACCTAAATCACAAGAATCTCAAATTAATTTCAACGTCCATTTAATTGTGCAATGGGCGGTCTTATCATCATTTTTAATTGACTATTTCAATTACACACAAAGTTAAGGAGTCTCGTATATTAACACTTAGTGATTTATTCTTTATTTACATTTTGAGAAACGTTTATAAAACCATGTGAAATGAGTTGATTTACAATTGACATTTACTTACTTGAGTGATTTGTTAGTGAATAGTGAATTAATGAGGAATAATAAGGAGGACACGTTGAAAACACAGATAAAACTTCTTTAATTATTTAATTGGTTGAATTGATAGATAAATAATCCCCACTTATGGATTTGGCATAACAATGTTCAGGGCTGCATTTTTTTAATTTATCATTTATCAGACTACGGTCCATTTTGTTAGTAAAACTTATCCTATGTTAGTAAAATTCATAAAAATATACATACACTGCCATTATCGAGACACAGACATTGACATCGGCTTTCGAGCCGCCTCCGTCCAGTGTCTCTGGAAGTGCGAGTCCACACACTCGGCAAACATGTTCAGAAAACTGTTGGTACTGCCTCACACGTAGCGCATCAAGGAAGCGCTTCTTTTACACATTTATGAATAAAACGTGTTGCTTTATTAGGAAAATGACCTGGGTCCCAATTCACTATGACAACTTGGCGATTCCTTGTTCGAGGTCACGTTGATTCCTTCATTAATAAACGACATCTGCGGAATTTTTATTCTCTATGAAGCGTCATAGAGATCTCGTTTATTAATGAAGGAATCAACGTGACCTAGAAGCAAGAAATCGCCAAGTTGTCATAGTGAATTAGGACCCTGTTTGTCTCGTCACACAAATTGTGTTCCATATTTAAAGTGTCTATGATAACGTTTGTAAGTTCCGTTTTACACGGACCCTAACTAACAAGATACAATAGAAACTATTTCCACTGTCATCACAGCACCTAAAGGAGTATCATACAATACACGTGTACCCGTCGCCTAATACATTTCATCCCTTAATTTCCACCCCATCAGTTTGGCAGGTGTGCGAAGCATATTCGTAGATAATTTTGATAATGAAGTAAGGGTAGGGTTCTGTTTGTAGATTTTATCATAGAAACGAGGAACCCCCATGAGTTTTTGATGTTTATATATTCGAGGGGTCTATGTCCTGAAGAAAAGCTGATGGAATTGCAAAAGTTTTTGCGATGAAACTTTGGCATAGGTTTTACCTGTCAAATTGAATGAAAGCTATTTTGCGCTCGAGTTTTTTATACTGCTTTTGTTTTGTGTTTATCGTATTTACTTTCTATATTTATGTGTAGTGGAGTTCGGAAGCTTGTGGTTTGCAATGGATAAGAGTGGTCAGCCGACGTGTGGTTAGCCATTGAGGCACATTATTATATCTATAAGCTTAAATCAACCCATAATTTGCAAACGAGTGGTTACAGTAACAGTCAATTAATTTTTTTAATTGCCTTTAAATGCAGAATGAGTTCTCAGCAGAGGCAGAACTTAGATATTATTAGCATTTTGAAAAATAAAAATACTGCTTCGCGGCAACTAATTTACCAAAACTTATCGTTACAGGTATGCATTTTATAAAAAAGAAAACCGCCTTCAATGTATCTTCGAAGTCCAAGGTCAAATATCGATGAAATTTATATGGGACCACTTCGTAGATATCCTGAACCTAAAGCAAAAAGAGTTTTCCAAATTGGCTCATAAATGACGGAGTTCTGAGGTTACAATCATAAAAAAATAAAAAATACAATCGAACAGAGAACCTTCTCCTTTTTTGAAGTCGGTTAAAAAAGACTAGTATCTATTATTAAAACTAGCGTGAGTGAACTAGAGTACGTGCGGTCGCGCCAAGCGCTCGCCGCGACCGCACGTACTCCGTGAAGATGAGCGTCTGTACCGCTCGAACACCGGTCGAGTGTCTCGACTTATTCTCGTGAGTGTAGCCGGTTAGTAAACAATAATAAGACTAGTACCTGTCATTGGAAACGATACCTATAAAAGAAAATGGTCCCATATACCCTTGAATCGGAATAGTTGGAAAGAGGAAAAAAACGCCTTTGCCTAACAGTGTGATAGAATGGGTTCCTAATAAAATGACTTTACGAAAGTCTGGACGGTTCATTAGCACGTTTTGCACTAATAAATAATAATAACAAATACGCCCAACGATCACATACATAAATCCTGGCCCCTAACTAGGAATCCCTGTATCTAGGGAACCAGGAACTATGAGGACCATGGTCAAACAACACCCAGACACGAAACAAATGCCTGCGCTTTTTTTGTGCACAAACATTTGTCCCGTCGCGGGAATCAAACCCACAACCTCGGTGGTGTATGAGATTTGAGCCAACCTGCCCAACGACTACACCACAGAGGCTGTCTGAATTAGGTAGTTACATTCTTCATACCTATATACCTACTTTGGAAAGATCTACTAAAGATCTACTACGGAGGTAGGCACTTTCTACGCAAAAAGAACAGCCCGTAAATTACCGTTTAGCACTCAAGCGTCCGCATCAAGCTTTGAGTCGCTCGGATTCAATTTCCAGCCCCGACGATTATCCTCTTCGACTGAGAGTCGAACAAAATGGCGGTGGCTGCGGTTTCAGTTGCCACTTGATGGTTATTTACGGCAATTTTCTGAAAGATATTAGACTGGGAGTTGTTGGAGAATCTATTTTCTTGTTCGGTCCTAGGTTTTTGTCTTTAGGCCGCACATAAACGTTTTTGTATCGTTTATAGATGTACGTTTGGTCACTATCTTGCGCGATGATGCAGCCAAAAGTGAAGCGCATGGATCTGAAGAAAGACGATAGTTCAGCGCCTGTTTTTACCTGACTCCCTAATAGTCAAAGGCAGTCATTTTTTTAGATAGGCACTATAATGGTTCACCGCATATCATCCCGAAGCACGACAAGTTTGCTTGATGGCATGCCATCGCATGCCACGGCGTGTTTTATTGAGTGGGTGGTATAACTACGGCCAGAGCCTACCAATCCAAAGCGAGTAAGCAGATATTTTCATGATGTTTTTTTCTTCGCCGCTTTTATGCGTTTTATGAGTGCGTCCGATTGTAAGGCGCACAAGTTACACTCCCCGTTTCCTTTCCACACTCGCTCTACCTATATACATACTTTTATAATATGTTATTCTTATAACATAAATATTAGCCCATCAAAACTGTCATGTAAAGAAACTATTACAATTTATAGTATATAGTTTTTTTGATTATATTGGTAGTTTTCTAGCACTTAATATTTAGTACATTAAACGTTGATGTTACCATAATAATATCGAATACTTAATTAAAATGGCTTGTAATTCATAAAAAAATGACGTAAACTATTTACTATACAAAAGATACAATGGTCCAAAAAAAAAAAAGCATGGTCCTTTAAAAAAAATCACAATATTTCAACTACTTATCTTTCTATGGCAAGAATATTTCGACGAAAGATCAAGGGAAAAAGGTATTTGGTATCGCACTATACAACCACAGATTTCAAAATTTCCATGGATAGAAAACAATGTGATGAATCGAAAATTGTTAGTGACAGCTCTCAGGTTGCGCTCTGCACACATCCCATCAAATAAGTTTGGATTTTTAATGAAAAAAGTGTCATCTCCGAATTGTAATGAGTGTGGACTTATAGAAGACGTACAACATATTTTGATGGAATGTGTGCGGAACGAAAACTATAGAAGATTTTGTTTTGGCCAATACAACATAATTTTTGATGTCGGATTCTGCAATTCGATCTTAGCTTGCCCATTGTCAGATATAGCTCAACATTTGTATAAATTAGTAGATCTAGGACTGAAAAAGAATTAATTTATTACCATTTTCCTTACCGGACGATATGGTCGCACAGCGACAAAGACCAAAATAAAATAAAAAAAAAAAAAACTTCTTATCTAAATGTATCTGTTAAAAGTATGGAGTCTTTTAGGCAAACGTGCTGCATTGCTCAACATCTAAGAAATAGGTAGCATGCTTATTATTTTAAACCAGAAAGTCATTAGTGATTAGAATTTCCAGTGCTCCCTGCCTATACGGATACATATCGAGCAAACTCGTCTTGTGAATAGGATCATTACAGCTTGTGGTATAATTATGGCATTTAAATATGTACAGTCTCTAAGGTTTTAAAACTAAGGTTTTTTTCAGGATTTATCATGAAGATCGATAGAAGCCAAGGCCAAGCAACATCTAATGGAATCAGGCGTGTTGTTGAGGAAATTTGTGTCAAATCTGAAACGCAATTAAAATATATAAATAATATTCAGCGGAATTACTCTTTCTGCGTTTCAGGCATAAGCAAACATTCATGCACATGTTGTACGAGTAATATCTGCCAAGCTACACTATTGGACCATGGTTCATACTCTTTCTGAAGTACTAGCATCTCTTAGAACTTGCATGGAAAATATGTATAATAATAATACATCTTATATATTTAATATAGTAGGTACATGATACATCATCATCATCAGCCTATAACGTTCCCACTGCTGGGACACGGGCCTTCTCTCATAGAGAGAGTGTGGGCCATAATCCACCACGCTGGCCCAGTGCGGGTTGGTGGATGTCACATGCCCTTGAATTTTTGTGATAAATTCTTGGACATATCGGTTTCCTCACGATGTTTTCCTTCACCGTTTTTAGAGCTAGTGTTAAATCCGCACATAACTTAAGTCAGTGGTGCGGGGCTAGCGGGATTCGAACTCAGGTGCGTCGGATTGAAAGTCGCACGTTCTCCCTCTGAGCCACACTCGCTCACATAATACATATTACACACAAATACCTACAAAATACAAACCTTACCTTCATACACAGCGTCATTCTTTTCCTCACACCAAATGCACACTTACTTATTTATATATAGCGACTTTAATAAATTGTATAAAAAGCTCGAACCTGTTATTGGCAGTATGAGTAGCTTTATGCAATTTTTAAGTACTGTTGGTTATATAAACACAAGCTTGACTCACGACATTTGCCTACAAATGACGTCATGCGCTGTGATTGTTGTTTTGTTTGAGATGAAGAACAGATTAAAAATGTCAGAATTATTAGATTTTATTTATATATATACATAATAATAGGTAAATATTATGTACACTTAACTCATTACTGTCGGTTAAATGACAAATAAATAAAAAGGCCCGTATTTGAGTAGTGATTCCATTATATGATCTTTATCCAACACATATTTAGCTATTTTTTTATAAATCATTGCATCATTATAAATCATATCATCATTGCATATTTAGCTATTTTTTTATAAAGTACTGATCGATGAGACGATCAAGTCGTTCGCCTGATGGTAAGCGCCACGCCTGCAAATAACAATTGCAGTGCCACCCAGAACTATTAATACCATAAAATGCACTGCGTAGCACTGCATTGCGCTCATCGCCCCGAAACTTCAGATATTAAGTCTCATATGCCTAGTAATTTCACTGGCTGCAATGCCCTTTAAACCTGAACACAGTAATGCTTGCAAACTACTGATGAATAACTGGCAGAGCTGTGGTACCTACCCAGACTGCCTCCCGCATACGAAAGATTAGCACGAGTACACACACACACACACACACACCCTCTCACACACACACATGTAACTCGCATTTAACTCAAATTTGCAATAAAAAATACTTAAATAAAAGCAAAATATAATTACAGTAGACACACCCCATTAACTCGATGTCGACGCCGTAAATGAATGTTTCACGATCATAATCTGCACAAAGGAGTGTGGGTGTCACACACTGCGAAATGTCATAATGTTATAGATAGTTGGCGTACTGCCAACTGACACACTGTGCCATGTTACCGTTTACAGGATCATTCATAACCTATGGTAAGTTCCCATTCGGTATGAGGGAATAGGATCGGAACGAAATAAAGTAGGTACTGGCAAAAATACCGATCAGGGCCCCAATTCACTATGACAACTTGGCGATTCCTTGCTTCGAAATCACGTCGATTCCTTCATTAACAAACGACATCTCTATGACGTATTCATATATTCATATATATGACGCGTAATAGAGAATACAAATTTAGCAGATACCGTTTATTAATGAAAGAATCGACGTTTCTTCGAAGCAAGGAATCGCCAAGTTGTCATAGTGAATTAGGGCCCTGATATGTTATCAGTACGAAATAGGAGCGATGATATAAATTATAAAAAATGTAAATATATATATATAAAAAAAAACATTTTACCAGTATCGTACCAGTTTTTTTTAATATATTAATATTTATAACACAACACAAGGGACGTGCTTCTTTTTTTAATATGTAGGTACAAGGCTTTTTTGGGAGGTATAGTGATTATTGGTAGAATAATGTAGCGACACGAGCAAAACATTTAAGGTAAGCGCCTGGTAATGTACGCCAATCTACCTTTCCGAGCCTTTAGCTACTTGAACAAAAAACTTAACGAATGATATCCCTTAACTCAAAAATCACATGTCTAACTGTTAATTAAACCTTTGCAGATTTATTAATGTAACAGTCGATTATATCTACCGTTTTATTCCACTACTTCAATAAAAAATACTATAGTAACATAAAATTATTATATTAATTAATTCAAAAACAAAAACCGTCTTCAATGTATCTTCGAAGTCCAAGGTCAAATATCGATGAAATGTATATGGGACCACTCGGTAGCTATACTGAACCCAACGCAAAAAAAATATTCCAAATCTGTTCGTAAATGACGGAGTTCTGAGGTAGCAAACGTAAAAAAATGATAAAAAAAAAATACAATCGAACCTAAAAATACATAGAACCTTCTCCCTTTTTGATGTCAGTTCAAAACAAACAAGCGAAACGCTTATAAACACTTTTTGTGTAGAAACCCTGTTACTATCTGTTTACCTTATTCACCTAGCCAACAAGTAAACGGATTTGGATGTTTAATCAATCATTAAAATTACTAGCAGTTTCCTTCCATACATTGTGTTATGAGATCACAAATCTCAAAAGGCACTGACAAAATGTCCACACATCGTAAACGTTCCTTACATCTTCACAGTCAAATTCTTCACACATAATCCTACAAAGTGTGACTGTGAGTGCCACTCATTCTGAGTTGGCGTACTGCCAGCCACGGATACCTAACTGTATGTAAGATAAGTACGCTGGAATTACGTATCTACGCAATGTCACATACAAAGTTGCGTGAAGTATTTGGATCTGCTGACCCGTTTTCTAATTAAAGTTATTATTTGGGAAGGAATAGTGATTATTGATAAACAAACAGGTACACGTCCTTTATGGGCAACTGCGTACGTTTTTATAATAAAATTCCAAAATGTATAACGGAGCTCACAGAAAGTAAATTCAAATTACGCGTTAAGACTGTTCTAATGAGAAAAGCATACTATACTGTTCGTAATTACATAGAAGACAATGATGCTTGGAACATTCCACTTCTGCAAAGTAGCCAACTGGTACATAAGAAGAATAACATTGTAGAAACACAAAAAAATTTAACAGAATCTCTAAAAAAAATGCCCCTCAGTTTCTTGCCGTATCTTCTGAGTAGTGGTTCTTTTTCCGATACGGTGGTAGAGTCTTGTGATAATTTGACGTTCATAAGTACGTCTGTGATGCCAAACATGAATAAAGAGACTATGACTTTAAAAACTCACGGAAATAATGTCCAAATTATTCCGAGGTTGTAAAACCAATTTTTATTTAATTTTTTTTGCCTAATTATCATATGTATAGAATAGATCCTGGCCCCTAACTTGAATTTTCTGTATCTAGGGAACCCGGAACTACAAGGACTATGGTTGGGTAATGTGGTCGCTAGGCGACAAACCTCTTTAATCAATAAATGAAAAATGGACCACCCTCAAACATCCAGACACGAAATAAACGTTTGCTCGTTTTTTTCCTTATGAACATTTGTTCCGTCGCGGGAATCGACCCGCTACTTCAGTGATGTATGAGATTTGAGCCAACCTGGCCCAACCACTACACCACGGTCAGAGACAAACTGCATATCGAACATGTTTAGCGATTGTGATTGGGATAGGGATTAGCACGCGCACTTAGAGTAGAAAAGTATGGGTAAATAAATGGATAAAGTACTGGTGGTAGCTTTCTACTGGTGGTAAGTTTCTCGTATGCGAGAGGCCGTCTGGGTCGGTACCACCGCTTTGCCAGTTATTCAGCCGCCAAGTATTAGTGCACGAGCATTACTGTGTTCCGGTTTGAAGGCCATTGTAGCCAGCGAAATTACTGGACATTATGAGACTCAACAGCTAATTGTCTCAGGGTGACGAGCGCAGTGCAGCGCGGCGCAGGATTTTGCAAAACAAAGATCTGGGTGATGCTGTTATTGTTATGGGCTGGCGTATTGCTTACCATCAGGCAAACGACCAGCTCGTCTCGTCATTCACTTACATTAAAAAAAAGAAGTTCGACAATTCCACAAACAAATACCGATCACAAGACATGTTTGATAGCGATCGGGATTGGTGTTCGAGTTAGACGATTGCTGCTGGTACAAATGTGAACCCAAAATGTTCATCGCAAGCTTACTCCCAATGCATATTCGCAAAAAATACAGACTTTTCTGCCAAAACTCGTTTCTCTTTTACAATTGTAAGAGGAGTATTTATCCATCGAGAGTGTTGGGTCGCAGCCAACAGGATGTTGTTGCCTTCTGATTGTTGTGGCGTGTCTCGTCCATAGGTCGTTCAGCAGTTGGCTGTTTCCTGCCAAAACTGTTTGTAATTATTGAAAAAATTCTGAAATGATATTATGTGAAATATCCCACTGGGAAAAAACAGTCGGTCATAAAATTAAGAGGAATTTTTTCTTTTATGTCTATTTCTGTATATTATTTTATTAGGTTTAAGGAAATTCATCTATCACGTCAACTCTCCTTTAACTTATGCTTAAATCCTGGTCTCTTGGATCATTTATTTTTAGGAAACCAGGAACTATGAGAACCATTGTATACAAATGACTCAAAAGTCATGTTCAACCGAACTGTAATGTATAACTGAAAAAGATTAAAATTCAAACTAGTTTATTTAGCTTCAGATATAAAAGATCTTAAATGAAAATGCAAGTTCAACATTTCAAGCCTTTTGGATTGCGAATAATAGATATGTTTGGTAACATTAAATACAATATAGGTAAATAATTGAAAAGAGCGAGTGTGGCTCAGTGGGAGCTCGTGCGACTTTCAATTCGACGCACCCGACTTCGAATCCCACTGGCCCCGCACCACTGACTTTCTTAAGTTTTGTGCGGATTTAACACTAGCTCTAAAAACGGTGAAGGAAAACATCGTGAGGAAACCGGCATGTCCAAGAATTTTTCACAAAAAGTCAAGGACATGTGACATCCACCAACCCGCACTGGGCCAGCGTGGTGGATTATGGCCCATTCTCTCTCTATGAGAGAAGGCCCGTGTCCCAGCAGTGGGAACGTGATGGGCTGATGATGATGATGATGAAATAATTGTAACTATCCGTACAGATAATAAGGTATTTATGATACCTTAACTTTAACTACCTACCTACTTCTGTAGTACAAAATGTCTTTTTATACTCGGAAACATCATTCACAGCATTAAAGTTAAGTAGCCATTGGAATATCTAGTTTTTTTTTTTTTTACACTTAATGGATCTTTGTTTGGCCACTATCTCGCCTGATGTGAAGCGATGATGTGGCCTAAGATGGAGCACATAGATCTAGAGAGAGACGGCAGTTGAGCGGCTGCTCAGACCCGTCTCCCCGGTGGTTCACCGAACATCATCCCGAAACACGACTAGGTCGCTTGACGGCATGGCTTTGTTCGGTGGGTGGTATTACAACCACAGCCAGAGCCTACCACTCCGCTTTACTAACCAAAATGTATGGTTATTTTTACATCATTAGAGCGTTTGTTATTCTGGGACTCCCCATTTAACTTAATAATATTTAGTTCAAGGATTAAATAACACTCATCATCAGTGGAGAACTAATCTTTGATAGCAAACGTCACAATGGCAGTTCCGACAGGCGACGAGAGATAGATGCCAGTAATAAAGTGACCATGCATGGACACACATCTGGCGCGATGCCAGATGAACTGCAGAATAAACGCGATGGTATAGGCCGAAGATGTTGTTACGCCTGAAATATCTGAACTGGCGTCAGTGAAGTTGCGTTAGTGACAGGCTTTATGAGGTGTGCTGAATTTGTCGCTAACAAGTTTAGAGAGACTTAGGTAGATAAGCTTAGAATAACGACAAAATAAATGATTATTGAGAATAGATTTTCGTGTCGCATCTAGTTTTATCGCGTCTTTTTTTGTATTACTAAGACTGAAATAGCCCAGTCTAGACCTAGATTTTTTGTGTATAATAGTAGCACACTAGTAGGTCGGTCTTAAATTGAGATCACTCTAACGTTATAGATATTTTATAATATAGAAGGATGGCAACGCAAATCTCAAAACACGGACCTTATAAAAAGACTCGAGAGCTAGCTACTAAAATTATCGTGGTAACACCGTCCATATATATTTTTGTCTACATTTCTCCACTTATGTGTTGTCTGGAAGAGATTGCTTTAAGCGATAAGACCGCCCATTTTGACACTGATATTATGAAATGTTAGTTGTTATTTTAGTTTTTAATTATTTCTGTATTGTGGTGTTATAATAAAGAGTTATTCTTTTCTCTATGTTTAAACCCAAGGCACAGAGAAAAGCTTTAGCTTAATACTAGCTGCGCCCCGCGGTTTCACCCGCAGTTTTCCGGGACCAAAAGTAGCCTATGTCCTTTTCCAGGACCTAAAGTACCTAAATAGCCAATTTCATCAAAATCCGTTCAGTAGTTTTGCGTGATTGAATAACAAACAACCATCCATCCATCCTCACAAGCATTCGCGTTGTTAGCCAAGGTATAAGAAAAGACTAAGTTAGCTTTGCTCGTGATGTAGCGCTTTATCCCCAGAATGACACCATTATAGTCAATTGCTTTATATAACTATATGACGAGACAAGCAGCAGAGTCGTTGTTGACTTTAATAAAATTATATAAAGTACATACAACTACGTTTTGTTCCGAATGAGAAAAGGGGATGCTGCTCTATCTCGACAGTAAAAATTTACCTAGATTTAAATTTTAATTGATCGTTAAGTTAGACCTTCAACTTACTGTAGAAAATCACCAATCACAAATTTCCCGCCTATATGCAAAATATCATCATCACCATCATCAACCCATCACGTTCCACTGCAGGGAAACGGGCCTTCTCTCATTGAGAAAGTATGGGCCATTCAAACTCTGGCCCAGTGCGGGTTGGTAGGTGTAGTATCTTGAATTTTTGTGATAAATTTTCGCACATGCTGGTTTCCTCATGATGTTTTCTTGCACCGTTTTCAGAGCAAGTGATAAATTTGCTCGAAATTTAAAAAAGTCAGTGGTACGAGGCCTGCAGGATTTAAACTGGGGTGCTTCGGATCAAACGTCACACATGCTCCCACTGAGCCACATTTGCTCTTTCTGCAAAATGTGCACACACCTAATGATAATAATATTCACATAACCCAGTTCAGTCTTGTTCATTGTGCCTCAGTCCATTGTCGGAAGCCTGCAGACTGCGTCAATCTATTTATAACATTTATCGACACACTTAGCATTGCGACCCTTTGTTTCTAACGTGTTTCTAAAGCTGTGAAGTCGATTGTGTCGATATATGTACAGGAAAAGTTCTGAAAAGTTATATTACTATTTTGTACTTAATTATTTATTTTGTTAGATGATTTTGGTGAAGTTGTGAGAAGTAGGCTTAATTTGGCTTATTAAGATAACCATCAGTAAACTGATATAGTAAACAACAAACAAGCAAACAAATGCCGAATTTAGAAACATGTCCTAAGGAGAAATTGTCCCAATTTTTTTTTTTGTGATTGATTGATTGATAACACTTTATTTTACACTAATGACATAACGAAAATAAAAATAGAACTTTAAAATTTGAATAGTACAATGGGCGGTCTTATCGCTAATAATCGACCTCTACTAGACAACCTTTAGTGAGAACCTTAGTTTAGTTATTTGGTTGGAGCATTTGAGCTATCTATAGGCCTTTTATGATCTATGGGTTGTCCAATTGCTTCTCCTTTTATGTAGTTAGTTTAGGTTTAGTAAGTAGAGTGTAGTTTGTTTTCAGTAATAAAGGAATTCGCCCGTTAAAAAAAAGTTTAGTTATTAAATGAGAGGATAGGTCGTTCATCTGAAGGTAAACAACGTACCTACGCATAGTAGTTGCAGAACCACCCAGAAATTTGTTTAGCAAAATAGTGCCCGGCACTGCACTGCGCTCGCTACCCCGAGATAATAGCGCGTAATATATTAAAGCTCAGTCATTTCACCAGCTACAATGCCCCTAAACCGGAACACATTAATGCTTGCGCCCTACTGCTTGGCGGCAAAATAACTGGCAAAGCAGTGGTACCAACTCAGATGACCTCTCTTGTACGAGAAGCCTAGGTACCTATTACGTCCGAAAGGGATTTCAAGTTTTTTCTTAATTCAAAATGTCGGCAAGCAAGCAGACGGCTTGTCTGATGGCGGTTACCGTCGCCTTTGAATATTTACAGTAGGTACCTACCAGAGGCATTGCTAATTCGTTGCCGACTATTAAGGAATCTATTAATACCCTCTTAAAGGACTCCCAGTTGTAGCTCAAAGGAAATATCAACGAAGGTAGGTCGTTCCACATCTAACAAGTGCGAGGAAGGAAAGTGCGAGTGAAGCCAGTGGTATCAAAAATTCTAGTAATATACTGGTTGAATGATTTTGAAACGCGGATCAGTTTTCTTTTCCCTATAGATTTTGTTAGAATTTTATAGCTAGAAAACTACAAACTTAAAAAAGAAGTAGATTAGCTGTTTAGTACATCTTATGCCTATTTGACTCTATTTCATAATTATAATAACAACATATTATTTGACATTGTGTTTATGTATTACTAATTTTATTATATTGTATTATTTCCTCTGTCAAATTGCACGCCGTGATATGGCTAGATATGGAGCACTGCTACAAAAATTTTGACATCAAACCAATTGAACAATATTTACAATTAAAAATTATTATGATTATGATTACGATTACGATTACGATTACGATTACGATTACGATTACGATTACGATTACGATTATGATTTTGATTAAGCGGATCTATGTGAAGCTTTTCAAATGAGTAACGAGATCGCTGCTTAGCGATAAGACCGCCTATTGTACTTATTAATTATGTATTACCAACTGTAATTCTGTTTTCTTTTTTAAGTGTAATAAAGTGTTATCTACCTATCTATCTATGTAACGAGGAGTGACTCTACTATATTATAGGTTATCTATCACAACCGTCCCTTTGATTACCATGCAATAACAAATCAATTGTATAAACCTGGTTAGTCCAATTAAAGTAATAACAAGGCGGGGCATACGCACGTTTACCCTCACTACCTACTTGCTTCTCCCTATATTTCACTATATTGTATGTAATAAAGGGCAATAAATAGGTTGGCGAGTTTGTTTATAAATCCTCAAACTAATTAAAGAACATAATAATAATAATAAGAGACGGGTCTGAGCAGCCGCTCAACTGCCGTCTCTCTCTAGATCTATGTGCTCCATCTTAGGCCACAACATTGCTTCACATCAGGCGAGATAGTGGCCAAACATAGATCTATAAAGTGTAAAAAAAAAAAAAATTATTCAATTGAATTCATTTATTAATTTTCAGATAATTACAATCCATTATGTTAGTATCAACTTACGGGCTATATTAGTAACTTTCTCTTTATAAGTTCATGTAAAATAATGTCATTTTGTCAATTCAATATACTTTTTTATACAATTACAGAACTCTTTATTGCATACCAGTTACAAAACAATAAAAATAATAATAGCATATAATTCCTTACAATGGTAGTGCAATGGGCAGCATCTTATCGCTTAAAGCGATCTCTTCCAGACAACCTTTGGATGGAAAATAGATAAATAGTAAAATACGTGTCAAAAATCATTACAATAATAGGCTCATAATTACAACGAATGTCAACAAAACATAGTAAGTACTAAAAAAAATATTAAAATTGATTAAGTATAAAAAATTTTGAACTAAAGTTTATAAAACCTCTCTAATACCCTTTGCTATGAGAATGACGTAAACACAATTTTTTATTGTATTGTGTCTAATACTTGGTACTTCTCAGTACACCCCCACCCTACAAAGGGCAAGGGACCGAAAGCAAATGACCAGAATCAATACACGTTTAATAATTGATACGGTACTGCCACCACCGTACAATATGTTACGTTCTAACAAACGTAGATCAGGGTATCGATTGTAAGATAACACTAACTGAGCTGCCCTTGCATCGCTTGTGATGTTTCAAATGATTTTATTTTTAATTTTATTTTATTTTATTCGGGAAACTAACAGCTAGTTAGAAAACATTGGTAATTTAACTAAATTCTTATGGCTAATTAAAAGTTTCCACTTATAAATACTAACTAAGTATACACGTACATAGTTGACGGGCGCGTACAGTGTTGGTGGAAAATAAAAATAAAACGTTAACAATCAACAAAAACACAAAAATGAATCGATTGGTGTCGTCGTGTCGTTAATCATTGGAAATAAATAATATTTGCAAATGGTAGGGGGTTGGAGTATTGGAGTTATCTATAGAAATGTAATTATTAGTCGGTCCATTGTTTCACTATGAAAATTAGTTTCAGTTAGCCTTTATCAGATATCATCAGCAGCAGCTAATTGTCTCAGGGTAACGAGCGCAGTGCAGCGCCGCGCAGGATTTTGCAAAACAAAGTTCTGGGTGGTGCTGTTATTGTTATGGGCTTTTACCATCAGTCAAACGACCAGCTCGTCTCATCATTCACTTACATAAAACAAAAACAAAATATTGTAACCATATGCGTAGTGATCATCTATATATATATATATTTTTGTATTTGCATTTGCTATCTATGATGCGAGTTCTTACACACATGTAAATTTATTAACGAATGCACACATATCCATACTTCATTTGGTTTGAAGCGCGCAAAAAAGAGGCCCGCCTTCGTGAGTCAACAGTACTATATCCACAGAATACTAAGGGACAGAAGCATCACTAAGCAAATAAATTTAAACAAATAGCGACTCTTGCAATGACACAATAAAATTCAATTTAGCTCGCGTAACACTGCATACCTACCAGTCATATTAACCTACAGAGCGCCTCTCTTTTTATCGCATAGCTCTTATCTCTTCTGACGCGGCACGTGTAACGACGCGCGACCCGCCGCCGGTGTACTTGTAGCTTCGTACCTACGGTGCGGAGTGCGCTAGGACTGCTATATCGCATAAAAACATAGGTATTATTCAGTTATGCCTTAATAACATAACTTTATCAAAACTACCATTTCCAACAGCTTGGATGATTTTAAAAGATTGCATTAATAAAATATAAACTTCTTCTTTCTATATATTATATTCCTTACATATTTATGTTTTTACCCTCAGAACGCTGGTATAGAGATAAACGTACCTATAGCAACTAAAGGTCTATTAATAAGTGTGCTTATCTGACTTGTAAGATGTTCATTCTATGTACGGTACAAAGCTACAATACGTCATGGCCTAGTATGCCACCAGCCAATTAGATAATATTGATTCAAGGGTTGCCAGGATAAAGGAGAAATCAACAATAAATAACTAATAGTAATAATAGATAGCGTTGTTATATAATATATTATATCATCATTTATACATTGCGATTTATGTCTGGTGATAAAAAGAAAATCTTTAAGTTTATATAGAAAAAATAATATTGAATTGAACTGCAAAAACATAAATGCTATTTTTGTAATAATTAGTCAGTCAAAAAGTTATTGCACCTACTGGTGAAAGAATAATTACTATCTCGATCGTATCTCTAATTTGCGCGGTCGCAGCCGTGCCATTGGCAAAACTTCAAAAATAGAACACCAGCGTCGATTAAAAAAGCTATCGAGACTTTCGCACTCCTTCATATTTTCCCGCTTTCATCGATGTGTGAGTGCATTCATGCGTTTCTCGTCTATAAAAATAAATTGTATATACACGTATACAAGAAAATATACCTAACGGTCAGTCAGTTGTCAGTTACTTGCGGGAAAGAGGGGCGCGTGTCGTGCCGCGTAGAGTTGATAAAATAAAATTGGTTTCCCGCGACTCCCGCGTTTTACCGGCGTTTGTTTAGTGTTCAGTGATTCTGTGCCGGGCTTTTCTGCGCAACACGTGGTGTGAAAGGCGAAAGTTTGCGAACAATTCGGCTGATTAGCAAAGTTTGAGTTTACCTACTTAATTGTGGACGAGTGTGTGTTTACTCAATTTGTGGTCGTTGTGAGTGTTAGGGTCAGTGGTGTATGGTTATCTAACTTTAACAATTGGAGTGAGTATTGTTTAATATCGTGCGGAAGAGGTTGTTATGTTAATTTTATTGTTTATTTTACTTACTAATTTGGTACTTGTGTCAGTCAAATGGTTCTTAAGTACATGCTTTCTGTGGCAAAGTAAGTTTTAGGAACGTTTGACCTCAATTTTAATTAAGACTTAATTATGTAAGGCAAAAAATAATTTTGACGCAACTGTAGGTAGTTATCTAAAACTGACTTACGTATCATCCATACATTAATATATCTCTGTTATATATATTGTGTTTTTATAACCTGAACTGTTTCATAAAACAATTTATTAATAACATTTCTATAATAATAATATTGTTATATGGAACAATTTACGATTAATTTTACTATTATGAATATAATATTCAATTCATAAACATTAAAAAAAAATTATAAACAACTATACAATTTACAATATTCAAATATAAAAGCCTGTCATATTAAACAAAAAATTAGTTATCATCGAAATGTCAAATGTACCTTTATGATAATATAATAATTATAATATCTAGTGCATGAATACTAGCGTATCTCAAACTACAATCAATCATTGATCATAATGACGTCGCTTCCTATATTTATAAGAGAGAGTGCTCGCTGAGTTAAGATAAATTAATTTAATATGAAGGTCGCAATATACAGACAAAATACACGATTACTAACAGAGAAATTAATTATAAATAGTTGAAAAATCAAACAGCCATTTTACTAAGTTAGCATTTGTGTAGCTTTTTATCTTTCTTCAAATAAAGCAAACAAAATCTCACTAATATTATAAAAACGAAAGTGTGTATGTATGTCAGTGTGTTTGTCTGTTTGTTCCCTGTTCACGGAGTGAATTCGTGAGATGAAATAGACAGAGCGGTGGGCAAAAACTGGCTGACAATTGAGTGGTATAGAAATAAATGCTTTGAAATGGAGGAGGCCTTAACCCTATAGGAGGTCCTTAGTTAAAACATATTTTTATATTAATATTATACATTTATTAGGAAGATATTTACAATTGTCACAAAAAAAGAAACTATTAATAAGATATTAAACTATGTACAACTAGAAATTTATATACAATATTTAATGATATCATACGTTATAATAAAGAGACTAAAACAAATAAAAAAATATAAAAAAAACAAACTAAATAAATAAAATATTATGGATTAACATAAGCTACTTTTTATCCCAGAAAACCGCAGGTGTAACCGCGGGGCACAGCTAGTAGTCAAGTAAAAGTACCAATGAAATCGAATGAAACATCAAAAGCTAATGAAATACGATTAAAGATCTGCTGAAAGCTATCGAGTTTCGGGTAATAACGTCGGTCATAGATTAACGTTGGCAGAATAGATTTATTCTGAGTCTAGACCAGTATTAATTTTACTAATAAATATGTCTGAATACCTTTAATATGTACTGAAAATATCTCATAACTCTGACTCTGACAAGTTAAAACAGAATACCTATAACAATTCTATTGATACAAGATACAGCTTTGACAAACTAAGTAATATCACTAATATCATAAATGCGTGTGTATGAAGGTGTGTTTGTGTGAAGTGTGTTTGTGTGTAACGGTGTTTTTAACCTCTTCACGCAGCAACGGCTGAACGGCTTTGGGTAATTCTGGAATAATGATTTTTGGCGCAAAACGATAAAAAAAATGCATAAAATAATTATTAAACTCTATCGCATCCTACTTAATATTACAAATAAGAAGGTTTGAGGATATATGCATGTTTGTTACTCTATCACCCAAAAATTGATTATTACGATTTTTTATGCAAGTACTTTAAATCCTCAAATAGGACATAAGATATAAAATATAGCGTAATTTATACATAAGCGAAGTAATTGTACAAGGAACTTCTAACTTTAATAATAATCTAAGAGTTAATGATAATAAAATTCTTGTCCAATTTTCTTTCAAAATCATTGAGACCCTTCAATTTTTCTTTTAACAACATTTTTCTATCACTTATGAATTTTTCAGACACTTTAGACAGCGTAGCAAATTTCTGCTGTTTTAGCATTTGTTTATGTCATCGCCGGATGTTGGCCGTTGTCTCGCACTCTGTTCGAATTTATTATATTAAAAACATAGGGCGCGTAGTAATATCTCTGCAAAGGTAAATTGTGTATGTATTCATATATAAGGTAAATAGTAAAAAATATTTGCTATGCAGATTTTCTTTAAATCGTTCCTTCCTACTTCTTCGTCTGATTATGGCAAAAAAGAAAACTACTACAGTACTTAGATTAAAAACTCTACCGAAAAAAAGTAAAAAAACCTTACTTTTTCATTTCTGGATTTTTAACGCCCACTTTATTCTATTCTTAAAACAGGAAGAAAAGCGCTATCGTAAATCATCTCTTATTTAAGCACAGTAGACAGTATAAACAAGGTTAATTTTAAATTTGAAGAAAAACCTTTCAATAGCTATTTATTTTTCAACGGGCAAACGCCTTTATTACTGAAAACAACTCTAGACTCTACTTCAAATAACTACTTACAAGGAGAAGCAATTGGACAACCCACAGAGTATTAAAGGCCTGTAGATAGATTAAATGCTCCAGCCCAGCCCAGTCCACTACCAGTTGGTAGCGTACCCAAGAGGCTGACAGTATTGCCCCGTTAAAAAAGGGCAAAAAAAACATTAAAGTACATGTCATATCCATTAGATGATTTTTAGCCTAGCTCATACTGTGGTTTTAACCGCAGCGGAAAAAACCGCGATTCATAAAACCGCTACAGAGCACGCGCTACGGTTAACAACATCAAGCGGTTTTATGATCAACCGCGTACAATACAGTTCTATGATAACGATCTTTGATAAATGCAAGTGTTGAGATCGGCCACAGGAAAAATAAAACGCAAGTACCTAAGTGGCAAGATAAACGAATATCATGAGAACTGCGTAGGTAGGTACAGTTCATATTTTGACATATTTATTACTCTTTATTTTATTTTTATTTATTTTATTTTTATTTATTTTATTTATTTATATATTATACCTTTGGGTGAGCATTTTATGTAACAGAATAACGAGACGAGCTGGTCGTTTTCCTGATGGTAAGCAAGACGCCAGCCAGCCCATAACAATAACAGCACTACCCAGACCTTTGTTCTGCAAAATTCTGCGCGGCGCTGCACTGCGCTCGTCACCCTGAGACAATTAGCTGTTGAGTCTCATAATGCCCAGTAATTTCGCTGGCTACAATGCCCTAAAAACGGACATATTCGGTGGTTTAACACCATGTTTGGTAAACATCATTGCATAGAAATTCACTTGCATGTATGGTACATTCCGTTTCTGCCAAGTACCCAACTGGCACATAAGAAACATAATATTTTCAAAAACACACTAAAATATTGTAACAGAAATAAAAAAAAAATGCCCCTCAATTTCGTGCCGTATTTTCTGAGTAGTGGTTCTTTTCCGATACGGTGGCAAAGCCATTGTAATAATTGACGATCATAAGTGTTTCTGAATTTAAAAAAGGAGAAAAGAGACTTCAAAGTAATAAATCCAATAAAATAATACGAGTACAACTGATTTATTTGTAAGCTAATGAGATATTATGAGCTAACCCACTAAACCAATACACAAAAGAGGGTTGCAATTATTTTTTTTTACTGAGCAATGAGACATTTGAGGCATTATAAAGAGTCATTGTACAGGTTAATTTTTAAAATACCAGAAAGCTTCATCATCATCATCATCAGCCCATCACGTTCCCACTGCTGGGACACGGGTCTTCTCTCATAGAGAGAGGATGGGCCATAATCCACCACGCTGGCCCAGTGTGGGTTGGTGGATGTCACATGTCCTTGACTTTATTTTTGTGAAGATGTTTTCCTTCACCGTTTCTAGAGTGATAAATCCGCACATAACTTAAGAAAGTCAGTGATGCGGGGCCAGCGGGATTCGAACTTGGGTGGGTCGGATCGAAAGTCGCACGTGCTCCCACTGAGCCACTCTCGCTCTCCAGAAAGCTTGCAGACCGTAATTCCAATCATTTTAACCTTTTCTACGAATTCAAAATTCTATGCATTACAATTCGCACAAAAACAGCTTTGACTGAGCACGTATTTTACAAAAGACCCTGTGTATGCTTTTATTAAAATGTTTTAAAAATATCTGCATCTTTTTTCTATATCATTATTTTTAACTCATGTCACACTTTGATTATATCAAAGGACAACCTACACGGTCCTTAAGCGCTAGCTGACCCGTGGGTTATCGCCACTTGTCTCACAGGTCAACGCATTTTCTATCTTTATCGTCATTCCTATCATTGCCCGTTACTGCATAATTATGTTGTTATAATATAATATTGAGATGATGGTATACGAAATGGAGACTATGAGTAGAAGAGAGAGGAGTATTTTGTAGCAAATTCATACATACATACAGACATACGCCCAACGATCACAAACATAGAACCTAGCCCCTAACTAGGATTCACTGTGCATATCTAGTGGTAGGGACTGGAGAAGGAAAGCCGAAGATCGGGCTCAGTGGCGTGCTATGGGAGAGGCTTAAGTCCAGCAGTAGACTGATGTGGGCTGATGATGATGATGATCTAGTGAGCCAAGACCTACGAAGACCATGGTCCCAGAACACCTAGACACGAAACAAATGCTTGCGCTTATTTATTTTTCCTGTGCACTAAAATTTTTCCCCTCGCGGGAACCGAACCCGCAATCTCAATGAAGTTGAGCCAACCTGCCCAATCACTACACCACAGAGGCAGGTTACAAAAATTTTACGAGCATTCTGGTTAACACGATTGACCACAACAGTTGAACTGCGAAATTCTGCGTGGCACTGAACTGAGAGGTTACTGGTCGCCCAGGGGTCACCTGTTTCAAAAACCTATCAATAAAATATTGGTCACTGTTAACCTGACACGCGCATTACGCACATATAGTTGTGCATAAGGCTATTGTTAAGTATTTTATTTATTGCGCACGAGTAAATTTAAGAAAAAAAGTATATTTTAAACCTTTTTCATATACCTAATTATAATAATATATTATAATCATTATAATAAGCGCGAGTGTGGCTCACAGCGCGAGTATGGCTCAATTGGAGAACGTGCGACTTTTGATCCGTCGCACCCGAGTTCAAATCTAGCTGGCCGGACGGGATTATGGCTCATAAAAATAAGGCCCGTCCCAGCAGTGGAAACAAGATGGGCTGATGATGATGATGATAACAATAATATTTGTTTTAACTAATAATCTGTTATTAATGTTTCATTCTGTCAATAAACATTATTGATAGATGGGAATAGCAAATTTTAACTAGGCCCTAAAATACTGAAATATTCAGTAATTTCATTTTCTATGAAGACAATATCAAACTACAGTTGGAAAAAAAATAGAGAAATGTATGTATGGATAATACAATTTCCAATGGCCCAATTTTTAGCGCTTATAGAATCTATAACCGTTGGGCTTTATATCTGATATATCTGATATAAGGCCCAATAAATTAAGCTTTTGTATTTGATGCCACACAATCCACGAGCTAAATAGTTTTACACGCTTAGCTGTATTCTATAAATGTGTCAATTTAAAAAAAAAAATTATTAAGATATTTTACGACAAAGTATATAATATATATAATGTTCTAATTTGCCACGAAAACGACACATTACATAAAAACGATGCTACCACCTGTCCCTCACAAAATAAAATAATCATTTGCATTTATCACATGTACTTTAACGCGGTAACCTCTCCTATCAAAACTCAAGAATATCACGGCAACAGAGAATCCAAGACACAATAGATTCACGAAAACAAAGTGATTCCAACCAAAATATATTGGGCATTAACGCGCGGTGCACACACGCGAAAATAAAATTCGTGGATGTTCGCGCAACCTCGAAATTGTAATGAATGCTTGATATTTCGGTCTTGCAATGCGAAACTCAGTCGGTGCACGAAGATACGAAGATATTCTGTCACCAACAGCTGACTGAGTTATAGCGTTGTTTGCAATGTATGTTTCAGGAATGCGTAATAGTGCACTTGATATTTTTATCGCCAATGCCTAGTGCCTATTAGAAAGCATATTTAATGGATCTTTTGTTGATTTTAGTAAAACAACTTTTTCGTTTAGGATTTAGACTTCGTATAAAGATTGCTTGATAGTACTCATTTTGATATTTTATGAAGACCATTAATTTTATTGCAACGTGATATTAAATAAATGTTGGCAAGTGTTGTTACTTAAAATATATTGATTTTATTTTTATTCATATTATTTTTATCATGCGTTACTTTAGATTATTTTAATCAAGCATGATCGTCATCCTTACAACTAACCTACTGAACGTGTTCATCTACCTACTAGGCGTGTTCTTTAAATCGACTGTAAGTAATTTAGTAATTTTTAATCTTTCGCACTTCTCGTGACCACGGCCAATGCAACTTGGTCAAAAAGTTAATTTAACAAATGTCTTTAGCGCGATTAAGTCCCGTTTTATTATCATAAACTATGTAAGGAATGTTTCTGCCTTCAGGTAATTAAATACTATTACGTATTCTGTGGTGTCCTAAACATAAGTAAAATTTGCCTGCATGTACTGTGCATTTGACGACAAGACTGTCATTTTTGTTTGATCGATAAAGATCACATAAACTTCAACCTGCACGTGAGCTGCACAAATATTATTTTTGGCTGAAAGTTACTCCGCTGTTTTCAGTTTATTGACTCACGTTAAGGGTGCGTTTATTTAACGTGAATTTACGGCGCTAGTTGCTTTGCTGTGCCGCCTTTGCGCCGCAACTTTGTAACTGTTCAATTCAGTTGGCTACTTAAAATATTGTAAAGTTTGAAAATCATAAATATATGAAAATGAAAAATGAAATAACTCTTTATTGAAACACACACAGATTATTAAAAAACTAACAATAAAAGCTTATATATATGTAATGGATAATGATTACCTGCTTTTATTTGGGTCAACAAAAAACTTAAGAGTGTAAACTAAAAATTTAGGAAACCGGCATGTCTAAGAATTGATCACAAAAATTCAAGGACACGTGACGTCCACCAACCCGTACTGGGTCAACGTGGTGGGTTATGGTCCATACTCACTCTTTGAGAAAAGGCCCCCTGTCCCAGCAGTGGGAACGTGATGGGCTGATGATGATGATGATTCAACTGGGCATTATGAGACCTAACCCATAATAGGCATCGCGAGCATGAATTTGTTACGCGCTGTTGTGTCACGGTGTATACTATCAGGTAAACGTCTTGCCACTCACTTTACATAAAAAAAATACTTAAGTGAATACTAAGTTTTAAGTTGAAGTCTAGTTTCATGAATTCTCCTTAAAAGCTGTATCTAGAGCAAAAACGCTATTTGAATAATGGAATCGTCAAGTTAGTTATACAAGAATGTTGATGCTCCCAAAGTTTACCATAATTGTCGAATTTGTTTAATTTTAGCATCATATTGCGGTAATAATTCTAGGCATTCGTCTGATATACGAAAATATAAAAATTATGCAAAGTACGCTGGCGGATTTTTTATAGTCTTGCGCTGAATTTTATTGACTTTAAGCGAATGGAACAGAACTTTAGGATTCGCTTAGTAAAGCCGAATAATATTTTTAGTTAAATATCACAAATTGCGACATGATATTTTGTCAGCCTCTGTGGTGTAGTAGATGGGCAGAATGGCTCAAATTTCATCGGCCACAGGGGTAGCGGGTTTGATTCCCGCGACGGGACAGACCAAAAATTGCAAGCATTTGTTTCGTATTTGGGTTGGTTTGGGTTGGTTGTAGACCATGGTACTTGTAGTTCCTGGTTTCCTATAAATACAGGGAAGTACATATAAGGGCTAGGATTTATGTATGTGGTCGTTGGGCGTATTTCTTTTTATTATCTCTTAAATCTTGGAGGTTGCGGGTTTGATTCCCGATGCGGGACAAAATTTCGTATATAGTAAAAACGCATCAATATTTATTTCGGGGTCTTTTAAACGCATATATATAACATATTTTATTATTTTTATAAGGGACCACAACTTGGGAGTCTTCGAATCGATACTGAACAGGTATCTTCTAGGTAAGCGTGTTATATTTTAGACCACATCATCGCTTACCATCAGGTGAGATAGTGGTCAAACGCAAGCCTATAACCAGTAAAAAAAGATAGATGGAATACATAGATATATAATCTTTGGATATTTTCAAATGTATCACGGGAAAGCCCCAACCAAAATTTGATTAAAGCCGGATATATATATATATATATATCCGGCTTATATGTCTATGTATTCCATCTATCTTTTATATATATATATATATATATATATATATATATATATATATATATATATATAAATAAATTTGATGATACTGGTTCAACTAACTACGTCTTAGATGTTCTATTTCCAATAGTTGCATAAATGTCGAACTAACGAGACGCGATCACTTAACCCAAATACATTTAAGGCGACATTCCTTTAATTAACGAAACAATTCTCAAATGCATCGCGTTACCCCGAAATTGTAGTAAGTATGTATTTTGGATGGTATCCAAAACAATTAGTGCAGCTTCGTACGCCAGCGGCTCGGGAAATTGAGAGAAATTCAGCAAATTCAGTTACGCTGTCTAGAGAAATGTTTTAACACTTGATTTAACTATTAATTAGACCTGGTTAAATAAAGTTATTGTGTCTGGTATAACAATTCTGTCGGGATACATAAATCTAGGTGACGATTTAGAAACGGGTCAATGACGTTGTGTATTGTATCAAGGTGACTAGCGCAGTGCAGTACCGCTGAGATTTTTGTGAGTCAATGTTCTGGTTGGTGATTCATCTGTTATAGGCAGGTGTGTTGCTTACCATCAGGCGAACGACTATCTGCTCATCTTGTCACTCAATTGTATTAAATGAGTGTTTGTAACTCCTTCACGCTGCGACATCTAGAGATACCTGCCTGCCTGCCTGCTACCTGATACCATTTCACCATCGGACAACAAAACGATCGGTACAACACCACCCTTACATGGAAGAAGTCCCGCCTATCCGTACGAAGCGTTTTGGCTCATCCTTCTTAATACGTACAGCTAAGGAGTGTAACACCCTACCATCATCTGTGTCTCCTATTAAATAAAAACTGGGTGTGTTCAAATCAAGAGTGAACAAATACATACTAGGCGTGCTTCATCTTTGACCACATCGTCGTTTCCCATCAGGTGAGATCATGGTCAAACGTTGGCCTAGTCTGAGGTAAAAAAAACCTAGTTTTTACGCTGTATTAACACATAGAATACTTTTATCATGGTGTTATGACCAAGCAAGTGAAACCGTGGAGCGCCGCTAGTTTAAAAAAAATATTATTTAAAAATATCTTATCTTACTTTGCGCTTTTCTAGCTAACATACAATCATATCATTTAAAAAAAACGCAGGCATTTGTTTCGTGTCTAGGTGTTGTGGGACCATAGTCGTCGTAGTTCCTGGTTGCCTAAATATAGGGAGTCCTAGTTAGGGGCCAGGATCTATGTATGTGATCGTTGGACGTATTTATATATTTAATTACTTATCATATCCTTACAACTGGCACACGTAACATTTGTGACAATTAAAATCCCAGTGAACGATTGAATAATAAATGAATGAACATATTGTATGACTTGGCGTAGAGCCGATTAGCGCAGCCATACTGCAGGCAAAATGGGCAGTGTAACGGTAGGTAGTATAGGGTGATGGTAAAATTCATTAAATTTAATTAACTACTAAATTGTTGAAGAACCTTATAAAGTAAGACAAGGAAGAATTACTTCTGAAGCTAAATCATCGCATCCGCTGGATTTATAATATCCAACACAAATTGGTAAAAATTGATTTCTTAAAGTCAGTAGATAACTAAAAAATATTAACAAATAATAAAAAAATATCCCTCAGTTTCTTGTCGTATCTTCTGAGTAGTAGTTCTTTTTCCGATGCGGTGGTAGAGTCATGGTGGTTCAAGATTAAGTAAAATGGTGATAATTTGACGTTCATAAGTGCGACTGTAATGCCAAAATGAATTAAGTTTCATTAAAAGGTTGGTATTTCCGCAAGTAAGACGACGCTAAGCAAAAACATAAATTAAAGAAAAGAAGCACTTTATTTTTCGAAAAGTCTATTTTGTCAAACAATTTATTGATCTAAATTCATTATCAGAATTATTTTTTGTACCTATCATTATAATAAATTTTAGATATGGACAATCAATGTTGTTTTGTTTAGTGCCATCTAGTTCATGGAAAAGTTCGTACCAACTCTATCACTCAAAATGAAAAGAGCCTTATCTCACCTTTTTCACAAAATAAAAACCTCTTGTTTTGTTAAAAACCATATTATTTGACATTCAGGATTTCATCTTTTCAAGACTAAGTAAAATACATATCGTATCAGTATTGCAATCCAACGGGGTAATACTGCCAGCATCTTGGGTACGCTGCCAACTGGTAGGGGGTTAGAGCATTTGAGCTACCTATAGGCCTTTAATGGTCTATGGGTTGACCAATTGGTTCTCCTTGTAAGTAGTTTGTTTAGTTTTAGTAAGTAGAGTGTAGTTTGTTTTCAGTAATAAAGGCATTCGCCCGTTTTAAAAAAAGTAAAATATCTTATCATACATATTGCTTGATGGATGACCACATCTTGTCATTTGGATTCTAGGACATACCGGTTTCCTCACATATTAGCACATATAACTAGTAATGTTTTTTTTAATAGTTATAGCCAAACGCACTGTATGCGAAAACTGGAGGGTGGAACGACCTGTACCCAATCTATTCCCAGCTTCGATATTAATTAGCCCTCTATGCCAATGTAGGCGTATGTTAACGCACGTTTTCCATCTATCTATAATTGTGATTTATTTCCATGCGAGTGTGCTGTTATTCATTCATGATTCGCTGGAATAATATAGTGGGTACATTTGGGCTTAAGCATCTAACAGCGTCTGTAGTCGCGTTATTCACGAGTATGACATTTGAGTCATGTTCGGGAATTACCTACTATTTTTGTTGAAATAGAGCTGAAGAAATAAAACTACATAAGTAAAAAAAGAAAGAAACGTAATGTCACGAAAAAGATTCACGAGCATTTTTTATTTAACCATTGATGAGACAAGCAAGTCATTCGCCTGATAGTAAACGCCAAGGCTGCTCATAGCAATTGCAGTGCCACCGCGAACTTTTAACCATAAAAAGCGCTGCGTAGCACTGCATTTCACTGATCACCCCGAGACATCAGATATTAAGTCTCAAAAGCCCAGTAATTTCGCTTGCTACAATGCCCTTCAAACCGAAACACAGTAATGCTTGCGCGCTACTGCTTGGAGGCAAAATAACTGTATAATAAGTGTGCTTAATTGGGATAAAATTTCTATATAGTTGTCCGGGCTACAGGCTATCTCTATGCCTAATTATATCTAGATCGGTTCAGTCGTTTGTAGTGTTACATATCATCTTCATTCATTAATTCATGACTTATCGAACCTATTTCTTATATTTTTAATGGACCTACTTTTATTGCCTGAAGAGAAAAGAAGAAAAAAAAAAGAGAATTCGAAATTAACTGACAGAGAACGAAAAGATATAAGAAAATCACGAACTTGAACTTGAGCTTCGTGAGAGAAAGATTCTCAGGATTTGTTGAAAGGTGGAAAACTACAATATTATATCAAGGTGGAAAACCCATATTATTTGAGACAGTGTTGTTGAAGTCTCACCAGATGGAGGCCCAAATACAGGCCCACTCGCCGCCGTCGAACGCCTAAGGAAAGGTTGCAATCGTCCCCTAGATTGGGAGTAGTAAGAACAAACCCAGGACAAAGTATACGTTCTCATTTCCCTCTATCGACAATTTTCATTACCCTCTTCGACAGGCGGAAGATCTTTTCCTCAGCAGCACTAATGTTTTATATATTGTATTAAATGTATCACTAAATCAATATAATTTATTATTACAGCTTCCCAGTTCCTCTCTCTCTCCCAGAGAGGTACTGTACGTGCGGAGGTCCTAGATAGAGCTAGCCGGGGGACCTCCGTAACGTTACACGTTTAGTGCTGAAATGTAACAAACAGACAGGTTTACTTTCATATTTATTACATTTTTGTGTTTGTACCTATTAGCGCAATCTCGTACCTCGAAGCTACAAGTACATGGCCGGACAACGACGGCGGGTCGCGCGTCGTTACACGTGCCGCGTCAGAAGAGATAAAAGCTATGCGATAGAAAGAGACGCGCTCTGTAGGTTAATATGACTGGTAGGAATGCAGCGCTAAGCGAGCGGAATTGAGTTTTATAGCCTCATAGCAACAAACAAAAAAAGCAAAAGTCGCTATTTGTTTAAATTTCTTTGCGGAGTGATGCTTCTGTCCCTTAGTACCTATTCGTGCTATAACCAATGAGTAAGTACCAAATGCATGACGTCAAAGTTTATCGCAAAATACTCTTTGATACTAATAGAATTAAGTACAAGGTTAACTATCTCAGATATCATTTTAGCATTTGAGTCGAATCAGGTCAAGATTTACGTAGACTGATCTAATTCACTGCGTAATATCATTAGTTTTAATTAACGGAGACAAATTTCTAGATACTGGCGCTTGTGATGGTTTATAGTCTTAGAATATTCGTCGTTTACACTTTAGAGAAGTTCTACTTCTTTTTGTAGAAGAGAGTTTTGTATGTTGAGAATACGTAAAGAGTTCTTCTAATAAAAGTTTTTACGTAAGAGGCCAGGCCAGTTATAATTTTGAAAATACGATTATTTACAAGTAAAAATTACGATTAAAAATTGCGCAGTGCAGTACTTTTTATGGTATTAGCAGACCCCCGACACTCCATACAAATTCGCAGAGCTAACTGTCAAGTACTACGAGTACTACTAGCGCACCGGCCTGTCCGCACACGTTTTGTGTGTGTGCGTAATTATTGTAGGGATGAGCTAATACGAATCGAGCGCGACAAGGAGGACAACGCTATACGTAAGCAACCTAATTGTTTCTATTAAATAATATACATTTGATAAAATTACATTGTTTGTTTATTTTCCAATTATGTCAATGAATCAAAACGTCACAATTCTCTACATCTACCAAGTAGGTATATATCTGTTTCTCGTTCACACCCACTATCGCTTGGCTGGGAGACGCGAAAACCAAAAAATCTTCGATTTTTATTTGTGTAAGTGGTTTCTTTGCATCCATACACAGAACAATAAAGAACCATTTTAAAAGAGATAGGCAGACCACCGTCAGTCAGGTCAGAACCTGGTCAGCTCCACCGTCTTCAAACGTTCTCCGTCTTTTTCTCAATATGTTTCGTCTATATGTCAAAGTCAAATAGTCAGCCGGCCTGCTCTACCTCTGTAAAGCAGGTCGTCGTCGTCGCGTCATTCAAAAAGGTCATAACAACCTCAAATAACATCAATTGATCGCACATATAAAATAAACATTTGAATCTCACTCATTAGTCATTCGCAGCGAGCGGTGACAACCGAGTGACGCAAGCACGGCATTGCCCCATTGAGGAATAGTGTGAGACCTCAATGCATTACCCATTTTTTCATCGGTTTGTTGCGGGTGATGACAAATTAGCGGGGGGGTGGAAGTGTCGCTTCTTTACGTAGTAATACCTATTTAGTTTTCTTTGGTATTAGGTTCTGTGTGGCACTGAAATTGTTATGGGCAGGCGGGATGCTTATCATCAGGCGAACGATTTATTTAGCTCATCAATCAGTTCCATAAAAAAAACACTTAGGTTCTGAGGTATTGCGATATAAACAAATCCCACGCGCACAAAACGCGAACGGCAGCTAGCACACTTATATAAGTTTTATATGTATATAGCATGAAATAAATATTGGGAGCTTAATCTACCACTTAGTAGCTTAATTGACCTTACAGGCCTGTCCTTTTTATGCCGACGATACTCGGAGTTACCTACGACTCGAAAAATTTGAGATTTTTTGCTATCACTAACGCGCGACGTTACCCGCAATAAAAGTAACCTATGTGATCCAAGGTATAATGCTATTTCTATTCTGAACCTCTATCAAATCCGTTGAGTCGTTGCAGTTTAAAGAAGTAACAAACATACATATACTTGCTAACTCACTCACAAACTTTCGCATTTATAATATTAGTTGTGAGTATTTTTTTGGTCATTGCTTGGAGTTGCATAAGTTACTGCATTGTATTTGTAAGCTTGAACAAATGAAAAGACAAACGGCCAAGTGCGAAGCGGACTCACGCACGAAGGATTCCGTACCATTATTATATTTAATGGCAATAAAATTACGTTTGTTGTATGGGAGCCCCCTATACTATTTATTTTATTCTGTTTTCTAGTATTTGTTGTTATAGAGGCAACAAAAATACATCATCTGTGAAAATTTCAACTGTAACTATCACGGTTCATGAAATACAGCTTGGTGACAGACAAACAGATGGACAGCGGAGTCTTAGTAATAGGGTCCCGTTTTACCCTTTGGGTACGGAACCCTAAAAAGGCAAACGCCTAGTTGCCAAATTCAGAAGTGAAGCACTCAAAGTATGCCGGTCTGCTCGTTCGTACGCAAGCCTGTCACACACATTTACGTCTCGCTATGCCGGTTGACTGTCAGATCGGCCCTCTGTTCACACAAACTTACGCTACCCGCCATTGCAATGCTTCAGTTGTTGCTTAACGAGATTCTGTCCGCCTTTTTGTATTCGTGCCAGTATGTACCTAAGTGTGTTATGTATCGCCACAGAGTAGATAATAGTATTACGTAATCTATCTAAAATATAAAGCAGTGAGTATATAAAACATGTGATCAAAAACCATTCCCAAGCAAAGATAGTCCGTAATGTCATTATACAAAGCCTAAATGAATTCTCAATAAAACCTTATAAGGCACATCGGTCGATACGTTTTGTATTCCGTTTCCAAGTAACTGGCGACCTCATCAAGTATTGACCGTCTGCTATTGATTGACCGCACGCCGTTGCTTCGATTGGTGTATATGGTAATGGTAGCGTGTCTTTGTTGTGGTGTTTAGCTTTTCTATTACTTTTATCTCTTTAGCTTTGAGTCCGTTCTTTATGACAGAAAGATGGTAGGTGATAGATTTCTTGTATACAAGGCTGTCGGGTTGGTACCACCGCTTTTCCAATTAATCTGCGGCCTAGCAGTATTGCGCAAACAATACTGGTGTTCCAGTTATACAGCAGACGGGGGGTTTTTGTTCAGAAACAAACTTATGCATGGCGGCCATCTTGAAAAATGGCGGAATCTAATTTTTTTTTCATAATCGTAATCTACGATCCCTAAAACCTCCCGATGCAAAATTTCGGATTGGAAAATTTCGGAATAATCGGAGCAACTTTAAAACAAGCCGATATTTTTTTCCTACTTTTTCAAATTTCCTCATTGCCAATACTCTACGAAATTTGGTAGAGCACACCCATCTCTCATCTTTTAAAATATGTTTACATATGGCGACCATATTTTTTTTGTAGATCAGTCATATTTTTTTTAATTTAGAAAATGGTTCAAAGTTTTGAGTTGAAAGGTTTGAAGCATATTTAGTTCAAGCGGTACCCCCTTCCGATTTATAGTTTCCAAGATTCCCTGAGCAGTTCCATCGAGGAAAACACTTTCTGGTCATTTCAGATTTTTCTGGTCGGTTTCAAAACACCCTATATAACAACCACCCTCTACAACAACTAAACCAAACATTCCCCCCACCATAACGGCATCTGGGAGAATAATTCTGTCGATATGTCAGTCAGCGAGTGGTAGTCCAGCTTTATACTAATATAAATCATAAAATTACATAAAACTAACATTAATATAATCTTAGGTTGCTTGATCATGAAATAGTAAGTCTATCGAGGCATTACAAAGGAAATGCCCATAAATATTTATATAAAAGCATCTCACGTTAACTTCACATCGGTAGCCGTAACAACAGCTTCAATAATTCAGGCGGTAGTTACATCGGCAGTTACACGGAATTTTAAAACTGTACAACCCTTTACAACTGCATTTTTTATTAGACGACTAACAGTTGAACAGTAACAAGCAAAATAATTATACGTACCTACCTAATATGTATTATTTGTCTATGTAAAAGAATTTAAAAAGATAATACCTAATGCTTTAAACTTTTGGACTTAGGGTTTTGTTGTATTTAAAAATAAACTGACTTTTAGTAATTATGATACTCATGGTAGGTATCTCGTATGTAGGAGGCTGTGTGGGTAGGTACCAACCTACCGCATAAGCGGTGGTCCACTTTGCCTGTTATAACGTCAACTCTACCACCGTATCGGAAAAAGAACTCACTCGCAAACGTGGTACAAGTAACTTCTCATATTCCCTTTGCAACTCGAAACTTGATAAAGTACTAGTAATTAAAGATCTAGGTATAACCCTGGATAGTAAATTAACCTTAGACATACATATACAGAATATTATAACACGAGGTTTCAAAATGTACAACTTTGTCATAAGATCTGCAAATAATTTTAAGAATGAGCTTACATACAATATATTGTTTAAGTCTCTTGTCCGATCGCAGCTTGAATATGCTGCACCGGTATGGGACCCTTACTATAACTGTTACATTAAAGACCTTGAAAGTGTCCAAAAGAAATTCCTACGTTGTATTAACTATAGATGTAATCGTGGTTTTATGTCGTATGAAGATTTGCTAAAAAATATAACTTAACAGACCTAAAGTCGAGGAGGTTGCAACTTGGTGCTATGCTTTTATATGATATCTGTCACAATCGTTACGACTGCCCTGAGTTGGTGCATAGGCTTTGCTACAAAGTTCCATTAAGAACCCATTCACGCACCGTGCACAAAACATTTGCCACCGCAGCCTGTCGCAGCAACGCAGGTCAGCGATCACCATTGTATCGCTTGACTAAATCTTATAACGATCATTTTAATAGTATCGATATATTTCATGAACGTACTAGCTGCTTTCGGAAGCTAGTGTTGGAGGTTTTGTGCGAGAGTGGTAATTAGTTTAATATGTAAATAACAGTACAAATCATAACCACACTCGTTCTGTTCACATTATATTATCAAAGTAACCTGTGGTCAACGATGTTGGTACACTAATTATGTAATCATGTAAAAATAAGAGAATTCTCAGATACAATTGCTACAAAAAAAACTTCGTAACAAATAAATTAAAATACAAAAAATACAGTAATTTACTAAAGCGGTGTATTCAATATTCCCAATGTAAGAGAAACTATACTTATATTTCAACAGCTAAAAACAAATGTAAAGCCACTTGGCAAATTATTAAAAACAAATCAGACTCTTATAAGTCATATGACAGTATAAGCTCAGTCCGTGTGGATAACAATACTGTAAATAAGCCAGATCAAATAGTTGAAGCATTCAATGACTTTTTTATAGGTCTAACAAACAAAATTAATAAACATTGTACTAACGTGAATACTGATAAAAACAGAATACCCATGCAAAATCATAGTCTGTACTTGAATCCCTGTCACTCTCAGGAGATAATGAAAATTATAACTTCACTAAATAACACTATGGCAGTTGGATATGATGACATAAACACCCGTATTCTGAAAATGTGTGCTGATATTATATCACCTGTTCTGCAACACCTGGTTAATCTTTCTTTCTCAGAAGGTACCTTTCCTGATAAACTTAAACAATCGATAGTCCGCCCTCTGCACAAAAAAGACGATAAACTTAATCTAAATAACTATCGTCCTATAACATTAATCCCCGTAATGTCAAAAATATTTGAAAAAGCTATGCACCGTCGTCTCACAAATTATCTCGATAAATTCCACATCATAAATGAAAACCAGAATGGATTTCGAAAGGGTAAGTCGACAGCATTAGCAGCATACTCACTTATGACGAAAGTTATTGAAAATATTGATAAAAGAAACCCAGTCACTGTGATATTCTTTGACATGAGTAAGGCATTCGATTTTGTGGATCACCAATTACTCCTTTACAAGTGTGACAAGTATGGTATTAGAGGACCTGTGCTAAAGTGGTTATCAAGTTATTTATTTAATCGAACTCAATGCGTAGAAATTTCATCTCTGGATGAAAACCAGACAATTACAGCACGTAGGTCTTCTTATCACCTGAACAAATTTGGTGTTCCTCAAGGAAGTATCCTAGGCCCGCTATTATTTTTGATCTACATTAACGACCTTCCCTTAGCGATTAACCACAACAGCGTTCTGTTCGCTGATGATGTTTCAGTAATTATCTCTGAAAAGAAAAAAGTTTCAACAACTGACTATAATAACATAATAAACGCGGCAACTGAGTCAGTCGTTGGTTGGTTAGAACGTAATTACTTATGTGCTAATCTAACTAAAACCAAATATATACATTTTCGTAACTACAATAACCAAGAGACGGCAAAGTATCACATATCCTGTCGAGGTCAAATACTTGATGAAACTGAGGAGTACAAGTTTCTTGGTTTGGTGGTAGATCAGCACTGTAACTGGAAGTCTCACATTCGTCAAGTCTGTACAAAACTGAACCGGTTCGTATTTGCCTTGAAGCGCTTACGACGCATTTCAAGCGAAAAGGCTGCTCTCACTGCATACCACGGCTATGTGGCATCTGTTCTAAGATATTGTCTTCTACTATGGGGAAACTCTACAAATATTAATCAAGCTTTCATTGCTCAGAAAAAGTGTGTAAGAGCCTTAAGTGGAGCGGGACCGCTAGACTCCTGTAGACCACTTTTTAAAAAGTTAAAACTATTAACCTTGACAGGGCTATACATTATGCAGATAGGAATATTTGTTAAAGAGAATCCTCACTTGTTTTGTAAACTTAATGAAAATAAGTTATTCAAAAGTGCAAGTAGAGACCCAACCCGACTAAAAATGTACATCTGTAAAACCGCACTTTGTCAAAAAAACTGTAATGTTATGACTATTAAAATATTTAACAAAATTCCTAGACATATAAGAGAACTGCCTCTAAACTTCTTTAAAAATAAATTGCATGAATGGCTTGTCAATCACTGTTTTTATAATCTACATGAATTTTTTAATTGCAAAGACTAGTGACATTATGGACATATTTTATATATTTTTTTTTTGTATTTGACATATTGTGCGTGTGAATAATTAAGGCAATTTGATTTAATTTGATTTGATTTAATTGATGTTTAATGGTTATGTATTTTTTTTAAATTAATCTTTGACATTTACTGTACTAATTACATGCATGGGACATTTTATTTCAATCAATTTAAATAATGTAATATTATGAAAATTTGTATGCCAGAAATGGTGAGACACGCAGAACTCTAAAAACTTTTGTAAACTTTATTATGACCGTGTTTCCTACAAATAAATATCATTTCATTTCATTTCATTTCATTTCATTATGTAATCATTTATTATACCTATGTAATAATATCTGTTGTGTACTGTTTGTGATCCATAAATAAAAAAATAAAAAAAAAGAACCAATACACAGAAGATACGGCAGGTTTGTTTTTAGAATATTATGTATCTTACGTGCCAGTTGTCTACTTGGCAGAAGCGGAATGGTTCCATGCATCTTTGTCTTCTAAGTAATTAACAACCTAACGGTATAGGATGCTTTCTTCATTAGAATATTTTTCACACGCAATTTGAAATTACTTTTTGTGAGCGCCGTTATACATTTCGGAAGTTTATTATAAAAACGTAGCTATTCTTATTACCAATACTACTATCATCTTACTCCGCAATATGCCTAGTTCAATTTAACCACTCTTAAGATCTAAAGCCTGCCCATATAATAATAAATAGCAGTCAAAGCCTATCAATATTTTACATTATTATTAATTTAGTCCATTATTAATGTCCCACTGTAGGTCAGAGGCCGCTCTTCCCTCCTTCTAATCTTCACTTTTAATTCCACACAAGTCACATTATTACATTCTCTTTCTAAATTATGCGGCATCCTCACCAACAAAATAAGTGAAATATCACCGCGCCTCCCTTATAAAAATGCAAAAGCGTGCCGTAAAGTTCATAATCGCATTTTGTCATAGTCGAATCGCGTTTCGTCATCGTTCCATACCTGACCTGATTGCATAGCAAATTGTTCATGAATAAATAATATCGAAAGAGAACACTTAAGAAGACGTGCCCGTAAGTAGGTAGGGAGTCAATGGGAGATTAAAATACTTGTAAGAAAAAATTTACACAAAAAAAATATTGTGAATTTTCTGAAATATACACAGGGAACGAAACGACTCTAAAAAGCCTCTATTTGCGATAGTTGAAATGGAATAGAAGAATTAAATGCCTATTGGTCCTTTACTATTTAACTTTCTTGATCTGAGAGTAACAACATTGATTTTCAATCGCTCCCGTGCTTTTACGTAATCAAAAATATTATTTACGATTTTATGAATGGAAAGTGTGCACAAAACATTCAAAAGGTTTATTTATATATTGTTATTAAATGTATTAATTTAGGTACCTTTATATTATTGTGTAGAATAATCTATTAGGATATTCAATAGATTTTATCTATTAGAATTTTCAATATTAACTGCTTTATTACAGTTTTTATACTACATTTTTGCATGCATAGATACATAATACTTAACTAAACGTCGTCTATAAATATTGTCTCTTTATAGCATACAGTTGTCTGGAAGAAATCACTGTTTAGCAATAAGACCGCCTATTGTACTTATCATAAGAATGTATGATAATTCATAATAAGTAATTCCTTCTTAAGTGCAATAAAGTGTTTTCTATTCTATTCTAAGCCCACGAAATAAAGCTATTTTAACAATTAACTTGTACTTATTTCTGTGTTTAAGGTGAATAATAAATTGTTTATCTATGTATTTATCTATCTATTTTGTAAATGAGAAACCTTGTGCAAAATTGTCAAGACCAACGAAACAGCTTAATGACTAGTAAATAAATATGCCAGAATATCTCGACCCAGCATGCCTTGTAAAAGATTGATCGCGTTGTGTTAAACTGAATTCAAAGGATTTCGGTAAGGAGCCTCCTGAAATATGAACAAGGACAAAATGTGTTAAGACTTTACTCAGTGATGAGAGAGCAAATTAAATATTTACTCAAATACGATGCTATTACGATTTATCAAGAAACAGTATAAAATTTCTCAAATGGAAGTACAAGTCTCATGCTATGTCAGTTGCGTCAAGTTAGTATGTTTTTTTTATGTGACTGAATGAAAAGACGAGCATATCGTTAATCTAATGGTAAGCGCAAGGCTTACCCAAAACAATAGCAGTGCTATCCAGAACTTTTAATAGGTACCATAAAAAGTACTGCGTAGCACTGCATAGTGCTCATCACGCCTGCCAATGACGATTGCAGCACCACCCAGAACTTGATTTAAAATCAAAATCCTGCGCTGCACTGCACTAAGCTCGTCACCTTAAGACAACTAGCTCTTAAGTCTCATAATGCCCAGTAATTTCGCTGGCTATAATGCTTTTTAAACCGGAATACAGTAAACAAATTTAATATAATATAAAATTTCTACACACTAAATCTCCATATAGTAAGAAATCTCCACATAGTATAAATAATGACGTTTACCGCCGTCTGTAAGCTTAGATCTTTTAAACTACGTAACGGATTTTAATGTGGTTTTCATCAATAGACAGAGTGATTCAAGAGAAACGTTTATATGTACCTATAATACATGCATATAAACCTTCCTCTTCTTCCGTGCGAAGCCGGGGCGGGTGGCTAGTTTAATTTAAAATCGTAATTTCTTCACACTAAATAAACTACACTAAATATGATTTGTATCTTAAAGAGTATGGGATTTATCCTATCTACCCGTTGATGTACCCGAGCTTGTTCGTCATAGGCATGGTCGGGTACGGGCGGCTGGCGGTAAGGAGGGACGTGGCGCTCGCGCGGTAAGTGTTCCGCGTGCTGCGCGGCGCGCTGCATCACCCCGAGGTGCTGGCGGCGCTGCGGCTGCGCGTGCCGGACGGAGCCGGGCGCGTGCGCCGCCGCCCCGCCTCACTTGAGGTGCCCGTGGCTAGAACGAACCTGCTCAAGTTTTCTCCCTTGTCACGCGCCATACGAATAATTAACCTCTTGTCGGAGGAGATTGATATTTTTAACTGTAGCCTGTCGAAGTTCTCAGAAGTAGCTCGAATTTTTTTGGATAATAATTATTTACATTGAAACTGAATATTATATAAGGTACCTATAGCATCGTATTGGCATTTTTTTAGCCGTAAGGATGTTATATATTGTGATTAAAATAAATAAATAAATTTTTGAAAAAGTCCAGAATATTTTTAAAATTCACGCCAGTAATGACCATACACACCATTATGGATACTTTATCTGAGCCATTATGACAAAGAGCTCGTATTCGCAAAGAATATAATCCAGAGAGATTACAAACTCTTTTCTCACGGAAAACGTACAAGCCGGTAGCAAAATGACATTGTCACTAAAAGCTCGATGACAGAAAAGAAAACAATGTCTCATTCAGTAGTCAAAGAAATGGCCGAGCGATGTGACTGAAATTTTAGTTTCTTTTTTGTGTTGTGTGTTTTTTTTATATATTTTATGTAGTCTTTTTTTTATTCGATTTATTATTCGATTTTTGTACGAAATTTTCAGTGTCGCGAGACAGTAAATTAGGGTGTGTTGCCGTTTTACCGTGACTCTGTACGTGATCCGATTCTGTGATCAAAATTTTGGTTTTAAAGGTGAGAACCCTTAAATTTCCTTTTTATCTCGTTTTTCGTCGTCGCTTAATTGTCTTTCAACTTTACTGTTTGGGCAGTAAATGCTAAAATATGCAGCTACAATTTAAGATATTGACGCAATTTTGACGGCAGCACATGTTAGGAGATACCCAAGGAGGATGTACATATATCAAGTAACCTTATAATAAGAAACAACAACGGTTTTAAAATAATGTACGTTAATTAAGTGTAACGTGTTGATAATACATATTTCACCTCTCTAAGACGTTATAATCAGTGAACGAAAACAAAGTTCTGGGTGACACTGCAATTGTTATTTATTTATTTATAATAGGATCTCTGACAATGGATACACTTAAATGCTAGATTTTATGAGCAATTGTTTACCATCAGGCGAACGACTTGCTTATTTCATCACTCAGTTTCATAAATAAAGCAACAAATTGTTAGCTAATCGGTGATGGCTTTCCGATGCGTGAGTTTGTATGCAATCTTGTGTCAAAATGCGCGCTATGTTTAGCCTTCCATGTTTCTTTCCGTTCACTGGTTATAGTAGGTATATATATATATATATATATATCGACGTAGGAAAGCATATTTGCTGTAAGTAGACATATTGCAAGTGTTCACCAGAGCCAAAAAACTTTATTATTTTCGGAAAAAAATTAATAGTGACTGACCTATCCATGATATTGCTACCATTTTTGGAACATAGGTTTATTTAACTGCCAGTCACCATTTGCAATGTAAACTTTTTATCCAATGTTACTATAAGCACGTGTTTGGCTAGTTACAGCAAACAGTTTTTTAAATCACATACCTTTAAAACGCTGTAACTAAGGAAGAAAAATGTACGCGTACATGGAAATATTATCAATTTACAGGCGGTCAATATGCTACATGCAGTACATTTATTTATCTGGGTACTGCAATTCAAGATGTAAGATTACATTTATAATTATGATTAGATCTAGAAATGCAGTGGGTCAGTTGGTAATGTAATGTTTGGGTAAAATAAAATTTCGTAAATGGTAAAAAAAATATGGTCTTTTAAATTGTTGAAACAAAATTTGAAACTCTAATTATACTGCCAGAACTTCGTTTCAACAATACAATGAATTAAAAAAGTATTTTTCTCTTTATGTATAAGAGATAAAACATAAAAAAATAAAATATACAAAATAAAAACGAAGGCCCTAAAACTAGTTAGGAACGCAAGATGTAAATAAAATCATTGTACCTATCTAATCAAAAAATATTTATTAAAAAGTAAAAAACAGAAACTTAGTGGCAATTTGCCTTATTTTAAAACGAAAGATGTAACAAAATACAATTATAATTGAAACTTAACATGAAGACATAGTGTCCAATCAAAAACATATTTAAGGAAAAGTAAATAAACCAATGATATTAAAATTATGCTATCGCGAATCATTCACTTTTTTTTTCAGTCATCTTCATCGGTTACAGGTAAACAGTCATTTGTTTTACAGCTGTACTTAAAACCTAAATATTCTTTAGCGTACATATTTGGAATCACTTTTTTCTCCACAATTTTTTTTAAGTCATTATATTTTTGTTGGGATATTGGTAACTTAGTCGAATATAAATTGATTTCGGCATTGCACTATTGAGGCTGCTCAATTGGACTTCAATTGTTTAAATTTGTGGCAACATTGAGTTTTTCACATACATCACATTTGGTTTACACCTTTTAAATGTAACCCCATGCATCTTTGAAATACTAATTCTTTGGTTTTTTATAAAAGTATTATTTGTTATTTCTTCAAATCCCATAAAATTTGTTCCTTCAAGTGTGGCTACTTTGTAAGTAAAGGGGTTCTTCCTGGCTATTCCTACAATAGTAGGCCATTGAGATGGAGCCCATACTATTGTTTTCTTCACTGCTCGTTCTATCACAGAATGCATGCTATCTACAGGCATATATGTATGGCCAGGGATCAAGTAGTTCATCTGAATAACTTCAAGATTAACACACCTAGATAATGCAAAGCGAAACATAGATAAAACGGTCTTATTTTTGTTTTGTCCGTAGCAGGAATCGGAATACAATAATAAATTCTTAAGTTTCTTATGCGAACAGCTAAGGAATAGAACACCTTACCAGCGTCTTTGTTTCCCGATTCATATAATCTGGGTGTCTTCAAGTCTCGAGTGAATCGGTATCTAGGCAAGCATGATCCATCTTCGACCGCGTCGTCACTTTCCATCAGGTTAGACTGCGGTCAAATGCTTGCCTATAAGTATTAAAAAAAAAAAGTTTAGCTTGAGAATCAACTTCCATTATATAATTTAGTAAACATGTCCAAATCTCATTTGCTCCACGATGGGCATCTGTTTCATTCCATATATTACAGAGCCAGAGAATTATACACTGATATTTTTCGGCTATAATAAAGGGCCATGTTGTCACCGTGTGGAGTATGAAGCACTTTCTGCATGTCAAAGCTGGCACAGATAACACTTTTGTCTGCCTTGTTAAGATCCTGATGACATAAACTGTAAAACTGTAGGTTCCCTAAACTTGCTGTAAGTAAACTAATGTAAAAATCACACGCCGCAGAAATGCTGTAAGTAGCGTTAAGTTTTTAAATGGGAAGAAGTAAATATTTGGAAAGCAAAACATGCAGTCTTTCTTTTGCTGTAAGTACAAAATGTCTAAAATGACTAGATTTTGGTCTACATACAGCATTTAATCTTGCTAAAAAAAATATAAGTACGGGCGTTTTCAACGGCGTATGTAATTTTTTTTTCATCGTAGAGACACAGGACCCCGGTCATTCGATGCGGCTTTTTTTTCTGATTCTAATGGTAGTAAAAAGTCACTTTAGGTATTTTGTCTACTTACAGCAAATATGCTTTCCTACGTCGATATATTTATTTGCCACGAAATAATAATACATCTTTAAGCTACATTTATTATTACTAAGCTTAAAGATACAAACAACAATGACACTGTCAGTTGTTGAGCCTTATATACCTAAGCTAAGCGTATACCTATAGGTGAGATAAACAACTGCCCTTCTCCATGAATTCAAAGTTATCAAAAGCTCTTGCCGCTGCACTCAAACCACGGAAGTATGAATTGATTGAACTGAGCTGATTTATCATTTATTTCACTCAGCAGAAAGATCTTCAATCTCTCTTTCAAACACCAATTTTCAAAGACATAAAACATCTTGTCTCGATAAAGTTCCGCTCATTTACGATCAGAAAATTTTAGAAACTCTTACCTCGGAATCAGAAAATCTCATAAAGTTATGAGACCACAAAGGATATTGGTTTCGTTCGTAACTTTGTAACTAAAATATGACTTTGTTCTTTGGTACACTTGGAAGATACATTACTCAGCGCTTGGCATTCATGTATAGTCTAAGTAGGTCCATTAGACTCAATATCCGAGAGTTCTCTTTTATTACAAAAGTAGCTGTTACCCGCGACTTTGTACGCGTAGTGAAGTAATCTAACCTGTTCCCGACAATTTTCCATCCCGTTATAATCCCGCTCCTGCTCCCGCTCCGCTCCTATCCTGATCTCATCCCCATCCTATCCCTTCCCTGTCCGGCTCCTGCTCCTGATTTCGAATGCGTTTAGGTTGCTTATTATCAACTCTTATATAAGTGCGCTAATAATAAATCAGACACCGATCTTGATGGCTTTCAATTTCAAATTTGGATTACGTTAGCATCATTTCAAAATGGATCATTTTTAGGGATCGTGATTAAGATAAGGACTTTCGGATGTGGACTTTGAGTAGAACAGTTAGACAATTCCATAAACAAATACCTATCATGAAATATATTTTAAAGGGATCGGGATCGGTGTTCGAGTAAGACTATTGCCCTTCAGGTCTTTACTCAGAATTTTTTTCATTGAGTCATTAAACAAAACAAAGACACCGAGATATAAATTTCGTTCTTGTTCCTCCGAGGAGCCTGGCGGGAATATACACCCATTTTGTGTTTGAACCAAAGCGTCATTTTTGTAGGGATGTCATTGTACACTTGAAATATTATGTACTTTCATTATAAAGATTTTAATTGCTTCTTTTTTACGAAAATTAAAGAAATAATGCATACCTAAATTAGCATTAATCTAGCATGTAAGTTTATTCTATATTAGAGATCCTATCTCTATCCTATGTGAAACTTTGTGAGGATGGATGTATATTTGTTACTCAAACATGCAAAAACAATTAAACGGATTTTGATGAAATTTGGTATAGAGTTACTTTTGGGTCCTGAAATAAGACACTTTTCACCCTGGACAAACAAACAGTACCTGAAGGAGCAACCATAATATAGACCTTATTCTACGCGAACGGAGTCAGTCATCTTGTTTTAAATAAATGAAGCGCATCTTCTAAAATTGTTATCAATGCTAAAATATTACCATGTATAAAATATTAGGAACCAAAAGGAAAGCTCGCAAGGTTAGGTATAAAGTCCTCAGAATTTATGCATTATTATAAAATACGGGTTTATGGGAGACCGGGAACAGAACGGTTCCATGTGAACCTGAGGAAACATACGGGGGATATTTTTCGCAAACATTCTCGCTTGAAATGATAAACCAATGTTATTTAATGACTAATTAAATATGCACAACTGTAACGAGACGAGCAAATCGTTCGCCTAATGGTAAGTGCCATGCCTGCCCGTAACAATTGCAGTGCTACCCAGAACTTTTAACCGTAAAAAGTAATGCGTAGCACTGCATTACGCTCATCACCTCGCGACATCATATATTAAGTCTCTTATGCCAGGAATTTCAGCTACAATGACCTTCAAACCGGAACACAGTAATACTTGCGCACTACTGCTTGACGGCAGAATAACTGGCAAAGCAGTGTGTAATTGCTCAGCAAAACAGCTCCCCGTGAATCTCCACTTATAAGTCTCATCGGGGATTTTAATCGGCTTACCGCTTCGGCACAGCATCCACTTGAAAAAGCTCCTACTTTAGTATTATTAGTATTTCTCATTTGGAGATAAGAGATTAACAAATTGAAATATTATTATTTTGGCAGGATGAAAATGTTACATCATTAAACTGTATATATAAAGTTACACATAACCGTTGGGGTAGACGAGTTCTAGAGTGGAGACCGCGAATTGGTAAACGTCTAGGACGCCGACGCTAGATGGAGCGACGATATACGCAGGGCTGACAGCGGCTGGAAGAGGTAGGAGGTAGGAGAGCCAAAGATCGGGCTCAGTAGCGTACTTATACATACATTTACTTAGGTATAAATTTTATTGTTACCTGACATTCAAAAGTGTACGGATGTACCACATTGAAATAATTTATTAGAATTGAATTGAACTGAACTTTGAGAAAGACCTGTGTCCAGCAGTCCAGCAGCTCGTAGCGTAGTATTAGATCTGCTAGGTTAAGCAACGTTCGTAGCGTTCACAACTTGGATTTTTTTGACCAATTTATATGGCCGTGACCGTTTTTGAAGTATTTGCATTTGACCGCTGCCATGATGTTTCGGAAGGCATATTACACCGTTGGCCTCAGGCCATGTCTGCTTCGGAAGGCACATTAAGCCGTCGGCCCCAGGCCATGTCGAAAAGGACCACTCCTCAGAATATACGGAAAGTAACTGGAGAACGATTATAAAAAAAAATATTTATAATTTAAATTTAAAATAGTAAATGCCTTTTTACAGATTTAGGGTGTTGAGTGATTTGATATAAATGTTATCAATTAAAAATACCATTTTTTACTAATACAAATCTGATGACAGATTGTCTCTGAAATCAAATAATGAATAAAATCGTAGAGTAAGGCGTTTCACCCCCTCCCCTGCTAACGAGAAAAGTTGGGTTTGGCTGATACGCTTGCCGCCGCACATTTCACTCTTTCTATGGTAAGGTTTTGGTGAAGAGAAAAGCGGGCATTGAACTCAGTTTCATAAATTTTAGGGAACGTGAAATATCTCTTAACTCCGCGCGGCGATTGAACACCACTCTCGCACACATATATAATTGGCAGAGCCCCCACGATGTATATTTATAATTTTCGCTAAGTTCATTATCATAGGTATATTTCAAAATCAATAGGTATATGATAAATGCAATAGTTACTCTGTCTGTCTGTACGTTTGTTACCTTTTCACAACTAAACAGGTTTATAAGGCGTGGTTGACGGTGTGCCAGAGTGTAAATCAAAAATGGTTTGTGATACTTATTCACAAAATTAGTTTTTATATTCACTGTTTTGTTTGCTTGTTTTTTACTTTCTACAAATGTATATGTAATTTTAATATTTTCAGGGTATTTTTATGGGTATCTGACGCCTGAAATAATAAAATTATTTTATTTATTATTTTATACGGCTGAACCGATCTTTGGCACAGAGATAGCCTGTGGCCCGGATAAGAACATTGGATAATTTTCACCCTAATTTAACACGTGGTTCCCGAGAGATCGCGATATAATCGCGTGAAGCAGCTTGTTTAATTATGTTTCACGGAAATACTTGATTGAATCTGAAGCGCAATGAAAATATCTAGTTTTTTTGTTTATTTTCTTATGAATGCGTTGCGTTTGACCGTTATCTCACCTGTTGTTAAGTGACGATGCGGTAAAAGAAACCTGTTCACTCTTGTCTTAAGGACACTCAGATTATATAATAGCTTTCCGGATACAGTGTAATTCCGCTGAATACCTCATTTATTAATTCATTTCATTTATTCAAGTGATTTCATTTATTAGAGATAGTCCTAGTCGTGTTTCGGGATGATGTTCGGTGAACCGTCGGGGAAACGAGTCTGAGCAGCTGCTCAACTGCCGTCTCTCCCTAGATCTATGTGCTCCATCTTAGGCCACATTATCGCTTCAAATCAGGCAAGATAGTGGCCAAACATAGATCTATTAAGAGTTAAAAAAAAGATGAATTTGCGCAACGTCACGCCTTATTTTATTACAATACTTGATTGAGTTTATACCTGATTAAAAAACAACTCTTTGTATATCCCAACCTTAGAGTAGAGTATATATAACTATATATATAGTTATGTATACTCTAAGATCCCAACCCGCTAAGCTTATCACTGCGTGCGACAATTCGGCCTCCTATACGGAATGATTGCCGTGCGCTTGTGTCAGCGTTTCTAGTTCATCTCCCTCGTTAGGGCACAATTGCAGACGTGAAATTAAAACCACCGCTCATTCAGATATGTCATTGTAAAATGTGGACGCTTGTACGCCGACATTTTGGGAGACACACGTGTTTTATGCGGGTGCCGTAGTAATTGGATAGGTTTTAGTACTGATTGGACCATGCTAGTCAGTCATATTGGCTGGAATACTGGATGTTATTACAGGCAGACCAGTAATTGTGAGCTCGTCGGTCTTACCCGCGATAATAGCCATGCTTTGTTGTTATTAATAAACAGCGTGGAGTCATAATCACTACAGTAAATGAACACTGGTAAAGGGCTCATCATTATCATCATCAGCTGGTACCAGTCCACTGCTGGACATAGCCCTCTCCCAATGCACGCCACTGAGCCTGATCCTCAGCTATTCGTAAGGAATTACTGCTAAGGCACTTTACGCAGGTCGTCGCTCCATCTGGCCGGAGGGCGTCCTACACTACGTTTGCCTAAACGTGGTCTTCACTCTAGAACTCGTTTACTACATCGGTTATAGGTTCTTCGACATATGTGACCGGTCCATTGCCATTTCAGCTTACTTATTCGGTGAGCTATGTCGGTATGTCGGGGAAAGGGCTACTCATCAGGAATCATAAAAAAATTTAGAAGTCAAATCTGAAACAAGTCGAACTAACTAAATAAAAGTAGTAAAGACAATCGCTGCTCACTTATATAGATGATGATATTTTGTAATTTAGATTTATAGAAAATTTAAATAGCAAAAAATTTACGTTTTTTTTAATAGTTAGTTTTTCTACCCTTGTGCTCATTTAATGTCCTCATTGTGGCACCACGTTGTATACTTGAGTACTATGGCATTTCCTGTCTACGTGTATACATAATACGAGTATATGTATAGATTTAAAGAAACTAACCAATCTCTAAATCAAACGTGATACAGTAGTGGAAACTAGCTATAAATTGATTAATTTTAAATGCGTTTGTTTCTTTTTGCAGTTCTTCAAAAAGTCGGCAAGCTGGAGCACTTAAGTGAGTACCGCAGAACTTGGCTTTTCAAACTCGATACAACTTGAAATAACTTAAACTTGGTTTAGGCTTTCACTCATGATTTATGAAGCCTGTGGTAACTTATTTTCAGTTTTTGCGAATTTGAAAGTTGAAAGTGACTGACAGTAAAGTTACTTTAGTTGATGGAAAACGGTGATACGGTCAAATAGTAAGACAGCTTGTTTTATTAACACGTTTTTATTGAGTCACTTTCTTGTTTGTCTGTCTGTATGTCTGTCGTTCCGGGTGGAATTTTGCAACTCAAATTTCGTGCACTCCCCGACTAGCTATACTGCTGCAATATTCAGAGTAGCTCACGACTTGATGACAATGCGTTCTAAATCTATTTATTAGCATGCAATGCTGTTATTTTGAAACAATACGAAATCAATAAAATCATATCCCAGTTTGCCACAATTCAAAATATTTTGACATTCTACTTCAAGTAGGTACAGTCAACAAGAATAATTGCAGAACTGCTCCATGTTGCCGCATCAGGAACGTGGTCATAAAGTTTTAGTTCTTATGCAATAGGGGATCGGACAAATTTTCAGAAAGTGTTTAAAATTAACCATACTTTATATATATAGCCATGAAAAATAATATTTTAATTAAATAAAGCCCTAAAAGTACCTAAAACTATGTTCAAATGTTATGTTTTAAATATTGCCGCGCAAAACGTCTCCTCACAACGTATGACGTTATACGCTGGCAAACAAAACGATAGGCTCTGCGAAAGCAAACTTGCAAAGTAATTTATATGTTTTTGTGAAGTTAAAGGAATTTAGGGTCATCATGGTATAAAAACATATCGTTTTTATTTAGATAAAAAGCAAAAAATATAAAATAAACACAAGCTTCGCACACGGTTTTTACTTTGAAATGACGTAATGCACTCTGTTGGTGTTTCGGAACAGATAAAACATGACAGAATTATTAGATTATTGATTTAAAAATATAAATTACTATTATTTTACAAAAATATTGATTGAATGAATGAACTAATATTTGTCGAATTTCGGATTCGACAAACATTAGTTCTAACTACATTTTAGATTTTTTTCGATTACTGTCCGGTCCCCTATTCACCAAATTTTGCTTATAACTGTCGTTTTTCCTTACAGGAAATATCAGTGTATTTTTACCAGAAACTAAACTAACTTTAACACAAAGTTTCATATATTACGTAACTTTTACCAACAAATGTCCAAGCATACAAAGTAAATATGAGAGTATCCGATTTACATTACAATTCCAACTTTTTTTTGGTTAATACAAGAAACGACGCAACTTTCCCCATATTCTCTGAAGTCGAATCCCATCCAAATATTGGTAGGCACTTTGTTTTTGTCGATACGACTGTAAGGCTGTGTATACACAAGGCGATATGCTCGTATTGTTATTTATACAATCCGTTTTCATTCTAAGATTTGGGACTGATACAAGTCTCTGAATCTGGCATTTATATTAGGTATACAGTACTTTTAAACCTTGGCAGTGTAACGGGACTTAACTGATTTGTTTACTTTGATTTTTCGGCAAAGTTTCGGCAAACTTCTAAGCAATATTAACGAGAATTCAAGATTCATCCACTAGTCATGAGAAGACTCAGTCATTAAGTCTCAGACTTCTCGTGAACTCGTTTAATAATAAAAACTGTTTATATTATACCTCTCAATGTAACCTGAACTTTACTTTGAGTTGAAAGTTGAAGTCGTTGTTAGATGAACATCTCATTTATTCGCCTTTGGTAGGTAGACGATGCGACTGCAATGAATTTGGCAGCTCGAGTAAATACGGTATAAAGGCGGATTTTCTTCTTCCGTCACTTATAAAATCTTTGCTAAACAATTGTACTAAAAATAAATATATGAATAGAAAAGTCATCGTTATCGCATTTTTTTATAATTGAGTGACGAGACGTACAAGTCATTCACCTGATGGTAAGCAATATGCTTGCCCATTACAGTTAAGGCACCACATTAAACTTTGTTTTGCTAAACCCTCGCAACCCTGCACTGCGCTCGTAACCCTGAGACAATAGCTCTAGATACAATGCCCAGTAATTTCGTTTGAATCAGTGTCCAACCTGACCACAATAATAGAGCCAAAAATGTTTTTCATGAAGCTTACTGTAATTCCCTCAAAACTTCATTGACGAATTGTATTTCTCTTGATACCGAGATTCAAATTTTAACATATTTATTTCCAAAAATCGATAGGCACAAAATATTTTTTATTAGATCAATTCCAATTAATGTATTTTACAATACAAACGTTTTCAATTGATTTTATAAAAGTAACTGAGTAGCTATCACATGTTAGTTTTTACAGAATATATAATAGTAATAATGTGGGATCCAAACTAGGCAAGTGCATAAGTATATCTTAGTGACCCTTGAGTTAGCTATATACTCCTAAATATGAAGTTAGAAAGGTTTTTTCGTCGGACTCTCATGGGAAACGGATGGCTATCGCTGCCGGATCGTTAGAAAATGTACTTACGACCCGCACTCCTACTGTCCAGGGCGTGCTTGAACCCGCATTTATTTTCAGCAGTTGAGTGCACATTTCACCTTTTCATTACGTAAACACGGCGTCATTATGAAAATATCAGAGGATGTAAATAATATATGTACAAAACATACATACCTCAAAATTAAAGGTAATCGTTCTAATGTGAGCATTGTAAAATTTTATTTTAACATAAACTAACCAGGGTGCCAATTCACTATGACAACTTGGCGATTCCTTCCTTTGAAATCACGTCAATTTCTTCATTAATAAACGACATCTCTATGACGCACTCTTAAATTCATTTATATGATTCTCTATGATGCGTCATAGAGAATACAAATTTCACAGATGTCGTTTATAATTGAAGGAATCGACGTGACTCGAAGCAAGGAATCGCCAAGTTGTCATAGTGAATTAGGGCCATGGAATTTTTTCCGAAGTGTGAACCGTAAAAATTCTTAAAGTAATCTTCGAAACATAATACCCTCTAGAAATTAAACTCGTGCTGTTTTGCATAAAGTTGTGCGAAAAAGAGAACCACCTGTGTATAAGTGTGGGTCTTGGTACAGCCCGAAATCAAACGAGGGTGTTCGAAAGTTTTTCCTCCGATTCTCGACGAATGAAAAAAGTTTTTTCGCCCCGGACTTTGGAAATTCGCGACATTCGACGAAAAAGGAAGGCCCCGATTTCGTTATTTTAAGCTTCTTATATTCTTAACACGAACGAAACGCGGAAATATTCTGGCTTCGTTTTTTGCACGAGTTTAATTTCGCATCTAACTTTTCACTTAGGTAACTCGCAAACTTTGTGAATGTGAATGTAAGTTTGCGCTTTTGGAAAGTTTTTTTTGGAGTGTATCCAAATAGAGCGGGCACTTGCATGTTAAACTCTAGTAATTTTCATAAAACTGCTTGCACAATGTTATTTTGAAATTTACGACGCGACTCAAGTTATTACATTAAATTTTTTAATAAAATATTTAATATTGTTAAGTTCTGGCGCGGGAGCCAAGAATTTGTTGTCTCATTTAAGAATTTTCGTAGAGATTTTCCGGCATTATAATACTCCGGTATTTGCTTTGTTTTTTTTCGTCTGTGTTAAAATAAGTAAATAAAAATCAAGGTTTTTAAATGGAACTGAGTAAGTAGACGATCAAGTAGTTGGCCTGGTGGCAAGCCCCACGTCTGCCCATAACAATTGCAGTGTCACCCAAAACTTTTAATACCATACAAAATACTGCATATCACTGTGTTACGCTCATGGGTCATTTAAGACAAGAGTGAATAGCAATAGAATTCTACACTAACACTCAGCAGACCTTTCTATTATGGAACTAAGTGGTGAAACGAGCAATGGGTTCGCCTGATAGTAGGCGCCACGCTTGCCCATAACAATTGCAGTTCCACCTAGAACTTTTATCACCATAAAAATGACTGCGTAGCACTGCATTGCGCTCATCAGCCCGAGACATGCTCACTATTTTTTCTGGCTACAATGCCCTTCAAACCGGAACAGTAATACTTGCGCACTACTGTTTGGCGGCAGATTAGCCGGCAAAGCTGTGGTACCTATCCAGACGGCCTCCTGCATACGAGAGACCTACAACGAGTAAAACCTTTGCTAAGTACAAAAGAAACACAATGTTTTTCATCCAATCTGATCAGCGTCTAACTAAATCGTTTACTCTTTTGCAATAAAATTGCAGCTTGCAATCGCAATCTCGAGGGATTGAAGGCAACAATCAATCGCAAGCTTGCACGTAATTTACTTTTCCCGCCTTGTAAATAACGATCAAACATGGACGTCGGAGCGGTGCGGAGCGAAGCCCGCGGGAGCGGAGAAATGAGCAAGTTGTGAGAAAAACCGCGGGCTGCTTTGAATTTGCAATGACTTTGGATGTTTGATTGCAAATATGGAATATTTTAGAAATATTCATAAAAATAGTCTACACATTTCTAAAAACAGACGATTGCAGCAACAAAGCCCTAACAGACGATGGTACCTTATTGGCAAGCCCTTAATATAAAAAATACTTTTTTTATTAATCAGAGGTTTGCGTTTGACCGCTATCTTACCTGTTGTTAAGTGACAATACAGTCGAAGATGTAGCACGCTCGCCTAGAAGAAACCTTGAATAGGTTTCTTTCAGGCGAGCGTGCTACATCTTACTCTCTTCTCTTGTCTTAAAGACACCCAGATTATAACTATTTGGATACAGATGCTGGCAGGGAGTTCCACTCCTTGGCCGTTCGCATTATGAAAGTAAAGCAAAGCGCTTGGTGCGAGCAGGAGATCAACCATAAATTAATGACGGCCTGCCGTACGTCTGGTCGTCCGATGATGGAATGGGGATGGCGAAATGAGCTCATGTAATTCCGTCGCACAATCTCCACATATACATTAGGTATGTAGGTACATTATAGTTAAGATTATACACATCGATTCGGTTTTTTTTGTAACAGAAACAACGGTTTAACGTGTTCTCTAATACAGGAATTCACAATAGATGGTAGCGTTCAGATATAATACCACACAAACAGTCACCCACCATAAGTGATGACCGCAGCAAACGTTGCTTAACCTCGCAGACTTGCCGCGAATAGTTAAGCAAGCTATGCTACAAGCATTCTTAAAAGATCGATATGAGTTACAGGAATAGTGGTAGTACGCATTTATTCAGTGAGTTAGTAAGGATGATAGAACGGCATACAAAGAGCTCTGTAAATCTGCATAAATTCAAGGTGAATAGTGACCACCACAACATAAACACTAATATATAATATGCTATATAGGCAATTGCATACGTTTTTACAATAAAATTCCGAAATGCACAACGGAGCTCACAGAAAGTAGATTTAAATTGCGTGTGAAAAATATTCTAATCAAATATACAGTTAGTAATAAAATAGAAGACAGAGATGCATGGAACATTACGCTTCTACCAACTAGCCAACTGGCACATAAGAAACATAATATTTTCAAAAACAAACATAAAATAATGCAACAAAAGTTCTAAAAAAATATGCCCCTCAGTTTCTTGCCGTATCTTCTGAGAAGTGGTTATTTTTCCGACTCGGTGGTAGAGTCATTGTTATATTTGACGTTCATATGTACGTCTGTGATGCGAAAACTTAATAAAGAACTTTTGAACTTTGAACTTACTCGTACGTCCGCCGCCGAGTGTAAAATCAAATAAAGGTCACACCGAGCAATTAGCGATTACTCCACTAGGTGTAGAGGTAGGTTTATACCGCAATATTCGCAGCGAGCATTGTGCAGGCTTCTTGCTGCAACTGCGCGCTAGGGCTTCGGTGACCTGAGCAGCGAACCGACGACTGACTGATTAATGCAGAGGTTCGAATTGTTATAAGATGAAGTTTTGTGAAAATATAATGAAGTATTACAAGAAAACTCTTGTTTCTTCTTCTTGTTCATTAGAAGAATCTTTTTATTGCCATTACATTTTCAGAACGCACCAATTTTGTTATAATGATTTTTTATTCACAACTTGCCAATAATAAAGAAAGATTACCAGTGTACACCTCACCAAGATGCTGGTCCTAAGGATGGTAAATTCTGAGGTGGTATTTTAATAAAAAACCAAATCCACAGTAATTTCTATTTATTTTTAAATTTAAATCTTGCCGCCTAAGTATGGTCCGCGGCGATTTTTGTCACCGCGATGCAGGACTTGGCTTTTACGACACTAACGACATCTAGTTTTTACACTTAAACTACAAAATTTATACATACATCGCCCACCAAGGACAAAGTTGAGCCTTTGTCCTTAAACAATACCTTTTATAATAATAAGTTGTACTATACTACAATAACAATCAAAAGTGAAATGAGATACACAACATTTTGAACGCTCAATACAATGTTTTTAACTAACTCATAGCCTTAATACCTAACTTAACATATACATTCTTAATGCTTGAGTTACAATTTTGTAGATGCACATGATTTGCTAAATTAACAATAACATTAGTATGGATACAAACTTATATTCTACACTGATCTTAGTCCTTAGTTATTGGCAAGAAACACAGTTTTGAAACGGGTCTTTTCAATGTCCCATTTTTGGTTTTTAAAGTGACAACGCGCACAATATTGTCGACTCCTGGATGGGTAGCAATGATTTTGCCGTACAGCCAACGACATGGTGGTAAATTATCCTCTTTTACTACTACTATGTCTCCGAGAAGTGGTTGAGAATTTTGAACAGACCATTTATATCTATGCAAAAATTTGTTGAGATATTCTTGCGACCATTGTCGCCAAAATGTTTGCAACATTCGTTGGGTGTGTTGCCATCTCCTTAATGTACTCATATTAACTGACTCTAAATTATGGTCAGGTGCTGTCACTGGAGCCTCGCCAATGAGAAAATGTCCGGGTGTTAATACAGTGAAATCGTCCGGATTATCTGTAAGAGTTGACATAGGCCGAGAATTAAGACATGCCTCAACTTGAGCTAGAACTGTAGCCATCTCTTCATATGTCAAAGTTGAGGTTCCAATTACTCTTTTTAAATGGTACTTTACCGATTTAATACCGGCCTCCCACATCCCTCCAAAGTTAGGAGAGTGGGGTGGTATAAAATGCCATTCGCAGTTGTTGCTTGCTAGCGCATCTGCGACCTCGTGCATTTGCCTTTGTTCAGCAATACTGCTCTTTTTTAATTCAGATGATGCTCCGATAAAATTTGTGCCATTGTCGCTCCACAGATGCGAACAATGACCACGTCTTGCCACGAACCTTTTGAACGCCTGCAAAAAGCCTTCTGATGTTAAATCACTAACCACTTCTAAATGTATGGCTCGCGTAGCCATACAAACGAATAAACAAATGTATCCCTTAGTAGATTTATGACCTCTGCCTTTAGTTGTTCTAATTTGGATTGGCCCCGCATAATCTACTCCACTGTGATCAAAAGAACGAGCTGGTGTCACACGCGCGGCAGGCAGCTGGCCCATTAAAGGGTTTTTAGTAGCAGCAGTATTTTTAACGCATGTGACACAGTTGCGATAGTGTGACTTCACGAGTTGTTTTGCTCCCACGATCCAGTATTTGGATTGAATATAAGCCAATGTTAACTGCGGTCCGCCATGAAGTGTCTGCTGATGAGCGTCTGACACTATAAGTTGCGTCAGGTGAGACTGCTTTGGAATTAAGATGGGGTGCTTTCTGTTAAAGTTTAGCGGCGAAAAATTCAGCCTTCCTCCCACTCTTAATAAACTGTCCTCGTCAAGAAATGGATTTAATGACCGGAATTTGCAGCTCTTGGGTAAGTCTTTTCCTTGTTTTATTAGATTAATTTCCTTATTGAAATGGCTCGCTTGACAATTTTGAATCCAATATTTCAAAGCTTCATTTAATTCCTTTGCTGTAAGATGGTTTGTAGTTATCTTAGTTTTGCATGCTTTCTTAGAATTGTTAATAAACCTCCTGCAGTACGCCATAACTCTTATTGTTCTTGTTAGCGATGAGAATTTATCCCAGTCCGAGCTCTCTACAGTAGCGCAATGTGTTTTTACTGCTTCTAAATCAGTTTGAACTTCCTTTGGTTTCACGTAGTTGATGGTTTCCCCAGAAATGAATTTCGGACCATGAAACCACAACTCATTATTCACCAGTTCTGATGGTCGCAATCCTCGGGATGCACAATCAGCCGGATTTTGCTTTGAAGTTACGTGATACCAGTTTTGTGGATCTAAATTTGTTAGAATTTCAGAGACCCGATTTGCTACAAATACGTTCCATTTGCTTGGATGGCTATTTAGCCATGCAAGAACTACTGTAGAGTCAGTCCACGTGTGAAGGTTATGTTTTTCTATTTTCATGACCTTCGCAACTTCAAGGATCAATCTAGAAAGAATAACAGCGCCGCACAATTCTAACCGAGGTATTGAAACTTGTTTCACAGGTGCTACCTTGGTTTTTGCAGCAACCAATGAAACGTTTACTTTCTTTTCAGAGTCAATCACACGGACGTATACCACTGCTGCATACGCCGTTTTTGAAGCGTCGCAGAAACCGTGCAATTCAACCTGGACATCATTTGCTTTAGTACCCACCCATCTTGGTATGTGAATTTTACTCAACATCATTTGTTCCTCGCGATAAGATAACCATTCTTGCAATATAGTTTCCGGTACTCTCTCGTCCCAATCTAATCCCAGTAACCAAAGCTTTTGTATCATCACCTTCGCTATGATTATGCTTGGTCCCGACCATCCAACGGGATCGTAGAGACGGGAAATATCTGATATTATTTTTCTTTTTGTTACAGGTTGGTGCAACTTTGGAAGACTCACAGCGTAGCGGAACGTATCATCACTGCGGTTCCAGGTAAGACCCATTATTTTTATTAGTTCGTCCTCCTTTATTTTGAATTCTTCTGTAATATCCTTCTTCCCAGTCACCTTTCCATTCATATCTCTAGCTAAAACGTCATTATTGCTGTTCCATTTTTGAAGTTCAAACCCTGCTTTTCCCAATAGCTCGTTCATTTCTTTAAACACCTTTCTTCCTTCCTCGCAGTCTTGAACTCCTGTCATCAGGTCATCAACATAGAAGTCGGTAAGTACTCTTTCAGAAGCCCAAGGATAATCTGTACCGTGATCTTGTGCAACCTGTTGAAGCGCTTTCACTGCCAGCCATGGAGCGGACGCCGTGCCAAATGTAACACGGGTAAGTTTATAATGTTCAAGTTCTGATGAATTATTCTTTCTCCACAGTATTCGTTGATAGTCGGTATCTTCTGCGTCAACCTTCACTTGCCGATACATCTTAACGATGTCAGCTGACATGCAAATTGGATGCGATCTCCACTGCATGATGATGTGCCTCAGTTCCGGTTGCAAGGTAGGTCCTACTAATAACTGATTATTCAGTGATAAATTATTTTTTCCTTTGCAGGATGCGTCGTACACAATTCTGACCTTCGTAGTCTCCTTATCGTTTCTAACAACCGCGTGATGAGGTAAGTAGATTGCTTTCGGATTATCAATTTCTTCTGCAGGTACTGCCTCCATATGATCCAGCTCTAAATATTCAGTTATTACTTCCTGATATTTGACCTTTAATGTTTCATCTTTGCTTAATCTTTGCTCTAATGATCTCAAACGTTTTTCAGCAATCTCTCGAGAGCCCGTTACCTCAGGATTTCCATTCCTGAACGGAAGACGCACTATATATCTACCGTTGTGATCCCTCTGAGTTGTCTCGGCAAAGTGTTGTTCACAGCGTTTTTCTTCTTCTGTAAACAACATGGATTTGGGTTTTGGTACATCTGATTCCAGTTCCCAAAATCTTTTAAGCATGTCGTCATTTGAACAACAGTGCATCACATTGATGTGAGAAGATGGTTTGGTTGTGGAGTTTACAACACCAGACAAAATCCAGCCTAGACTGGTTGCTTGTGCTATTGGTGCACCAGGTGGACCTTTTTTTAGACCATTTTGAAGTATTTGTGTATATACTTCTGCTCCCAAAAGAAGATCTATTCTATTAGGAGTATAATAATTTGGATCAGCTAAAACTAGCTCGTTGAGTTCCTTCCATTCAATAGCTTCGACTCTTTTAGTTGGAAGAAGCGACGTTATATTGTTTATGACATGTGCCTTCACCGGAATTATCATTTGTGGATCAATCCGGGACCGAATTTCGATGGTAACCATCGCCTTGGAAATAACATTGTTGTTTCCACCCAGGCCTGATATTTGGCCTGATGATGATGTTTTAGTTAAGCCTAAGAACTGAACTGTGGACTCAGTTACGAAGGATGCCTGCGACCCCTGATCTAGGAGCGCCCTTATTTCATAATTTTCTCCATTTTTTGATGTAGCCTTCACTATTGCAGTGGCAAGTAAAACTTGTTGTTGAACTTTACCTGCTGCAAAACAAGATACCATTAGGGAGGATGTTGCCTCATTCGAATATGCATTCGCATTCGTAGTTGTAGCAGTTTCTGACGAGTTGGCAACACACTCACCCTTGTTTACCTCAGCTGAATAAGCACCCTTAGGATGTAGCAGAGAATGGTGATTTCGTCTGCATATTTGACACCTTAAATTATTACGACAGTCTTTGGCTCCATGATTGCTACCCAAGCAATTGAAGCACACATTATTATCAAAGACAAACTTGCGACGGGTTTCAACATTTTCCGTTTTAAATTTCTTGCAATAACTTAACCTGTGATCCTCTGAACAGTACGGACATTTTACATTTGAAACGTGAAAAGATTTGGACTTCTGAGCCTGACCCTGATTACTAGAACTCATACCCTTGTTCCCTGTATTCGGTTTAGTATCGAGAAACTCGACAGCACGGTACCGAGCAGTTAGGAAATCTTCGAACTGCTTATAGGTTGGTAATTCATCCGAACCATTTTTTGTGCTAACGTGGAACTCCCATTGTCTTTTCGTTTCTGAATCTAATTTGAGAGTCAATATGTGGATTACCAAGATGTCCCAATTATCAACATTGACCCCACTATTTGACAAAGTTGACAAACAATCATTTGTAGTATCAATTAACTCTTTCAAACCACTGGCTGATTCAGTGGTTAAATTTCTTTGACTTAGGAACCTCTTCAAGACTTGATGACAAATATATTTTTTGTTGTTGAAGCGTTCGTTCAACAGCTTCCAACACCTATCATAGTTGGTATCTACTATTGGGATATGTCTCAAAATCTGTTCGGCTTCCCCTGATAAATATCCTTTTAAATAATGGAGTTTTTGAACGTTATCAATGCCTTTGTTTTCATGAATTAATGACACAAACAAATCTCGAAAAGTTGACCACTCTGAATACTTGCCAGAAAAGGTTGGAATATTTATTTTGGGAAGTCTGACATGAGATGGAACCTTGCCTTCACAATTTTCAGGTGTGCTAGATTGTTCTACTTGAATGCTAACGAACGAAGACAGCGCGGTTTTTATCAAACATTTGTAAGAAGTGTATGCTTCCTCGGTTTGGTCATAATAGTCACCCGTTACATACATCGAGTTCTTTAACTGCTTAGGATCGTTTTCACACATAATTTTTTTGTGACCAGCCCTAAATTCAGACCATAGCTGTTCAAGTGATTCAAGTTTACTTTCTATAAAATCTTTAGTTTTCCTCTCTTTGGATGCCTTTTTAAAGTTAGTCATGGCCTTTTCAATGCGCGAACGAATATCCTCTTGAAAGAAAACTAGAGATTCCATTGCTGCTATTTCAAAATTTTTACACTTAACAAATTACAAAAAATTTTATAATGACAAATATTTATTACCATTAACATAGACAATTCAAAATGCAATCAAAACATTTTTTTTTTTTTTTTTTTTTTTTTTTCGTCTCGTTATCAGTTGAAATTTTTCTAAGTCCCAGAAATAAGCAAATTTTTCTAAGTGTTTTGCACTATTACGTTTTACAAAATCGGGCATGGATTCCCCGTACCTCCGTTTTTTGGCAAACTATTCTAAGTCCTAATCTAATATTCATGCACACAGAAATTAACAAATTATACAATTTTTTGTTTTTTTTTTTTAAGTTTTTTTTTTTTTTTTATTGTCTTTTAATAATAACTTCAAAAGTACTCACGGTTTCACTTCACTTTTTCCTTACGATTTCCCGAATCCTGAAACTTGCTCCTATTTCATGAAACTCCAACTGTCTCCCAGCACCGTCAGTAGTGGTGCTCCCAGCACCGATATTCCTGAGAGCGTCTTAGCTCCTCCTCCACGACGATATCCAAGGTCAAATTTTTCCGCGCTAGCCGAGCCGCTCAGCACCACCGGCAGCGTCAGCAAGGCTCGGTCGGCTCCTACGCTTGCGTTATCAACGGCGATCCACCGTCCGCAAGCTCTGCAGTATGCAGACAACTTTCCTCCTGGTCTTGTCAACTATTCGTGACGCAACCGGTTCCGAAGGACCATGTACACCTCACCAAGATGCTGGTCCTAAGGATGGTAAATTCTGAGGTGGTATTTTAATAAAAAACCAAATCCACAGTAATTTCTATTTATTTTTAAATTTAAATCTTGCCGCCTAAGTATGGTCCGCGGCGATTTTTGTCACCGCGATGCAGGACTTGGCTTTTACGACACTAACGACATCTAGTTTTTACACTTAAACTACAAAATTTATACAACCAGAAAGAAATAAAATAAACTTTATCGTAAACATGACACTGAATATACTAAGATAAGGACAAAACAAAGACAATAAATACGACACCGTAAAATGTTGCGCGATGTCAGGAAAAGGTTCCGGCTCAGCATACTCTAAGGTGTTTTTAAGCACCTTAGCTCTGGTTTTCAGTCGAAACTATGTCCATGGCATCTCGAATAATCAGACAGGGAAAGATTTAAACACGTGGAATGTAGTACTGTTTGCAGAGGCACAAAAATACGGATATTTTCTATTTAACCAACGTTAATCTAAAACTTAACGATCGTGTTTTACCTAAAATAACTAATAACAAATAATTTCTATTACTATAATCACACTTAGTGAACAATGAACAAGTCTTGTGTTCCTCAAATGCATATTAAATTAAGTACATTTAAAATTTAGATGGCAGAACTCACTGGCACCTGAAACACAGTTTCTAACTATATAGTTCGGTAGCCTATTGATTCAAAAATTACCTGTAAAACATAGAGGCATATAAACTCATTTATTTATTTATTTATAGCCGATGTAGGATCTATCGTATGTACGATCACATCAGAGTTGGTAAAGCTGATACTGTTTCTAGACATTAATCGTTTTATATCCTATACTATTTCCACATCAATATTACGTTGTGTACGAGTAGTTTGTAATAATATTACACTCTTACTTACGATTTTCTTTGTAGTAATTTTCTAAGTTTCATAATGGTTAATCACAGTAATGGCTTAATTCAATATATTTATGAAAAGTCACTCTTCATCAATCCAGTCATAAAATATCAATAAAGGAGTACCTATCCATTAATAACACTTCAATTTTCAACACCAGAATATCTGGCGTCCAGCTTCAAAGTATAAAATAATAACAGTAACTCGTTTTGCAACAAACAATAATAAATGAATCGCATTCACAACAAGTGCATATGCTTGCAGATACAGAATAATTATATGTTTTTTTTGGAGTGGTAGGCTCTGGCCGTGGTTGTCATACCATTCACCGAACAAAGCCATGTCGTCAAGAGACCTAGTAGTGTTTCGGGATGATGTTCGGTGTACCATCGGGGAGACGGGTCTGAGCAGCCGCTCACTCTCTCTAGATCTATGTGCTCCGTCTTAGGCCACATCATCGCTTCACATCAGGCGAGATAGTGGCCAAATAGATCTAATAAGCATAAAAAAATGATCTTATTTTTTTTTATTGGGCCTTCAAGCACTTCTTTAAAATAATAATTAATCGTTTGTACTGGTGACTCAGCAAAATGTATCATGCAAAGTAACCAGTATACTATTACTTCAAATGTCACTAGCATCACAAAGAGCGAGTGTTGCTCAGTGGGAGCACGTGCGAATCTGGAGCACCCGAGTTCGAATCCCGGTGGCTCCGCACCACTGACTTTCTTAAGTTATGTGCGGATCATCGTGAGGAAACCGACATGTCCAAGAATTTATAACAAAAATTCAAGGATATGTGACATCCAATAACCCGCATTGAGTCATCGTGGTGGATTATGGCCTATACTATCTCTACGAGGGAATGCGAGTCCCAGCAGAGAGAACGTAATGAGCTGATGATGACGATCACAAAGTCTCAACATTCTAGTTTTAAGACAAATTAAAGTTTTTTTGCCTAGAAACTGAAAACAGCAAAATATTACAACTATTATTATTAGGTTACAACCCGCTTACGCGCTTTGGAGTGATAGGCTCTGGCCGTGGTTGTAATACCACCCACCGAACCGTCAAGCGACCTAGTCGTGTTTCGGGATGATGTTCGCTGAACCAACGGTCTGGGCAGCCTCTCAACTGCCGTCTCTCTCTAGATCTATATGCTCCATTTTAGGCTACATCATGGCTTTACATCAGGCGAGATAGTCGCCAAACATAGATCTATTAAGTGTATAAAAAAAAACATAATGCACTTCTAGGTAATTGTTTTACTGCCTGAATCTTTATGTTTGTCCGTTCGTGGAAGCTATCAATTTCAATGAAATAAAGATGGGAGACAAAAACGAGCGGGTAATCAATCATACGACGTCATTTCGACGTGGCACTGAAGGGTGGTGCAATACCAACAGTGAGTTTCGGTTTTCATGTTATTGTGTTTACTTTTAAGGGTTTTTTTGACGAGGGTAGAAAACTGTACATAAGCGGCGTTTGGGTTGCGTGATTATGGAAAGTGAAAGGTGTTTTGTTATGGGTTTTTTGGTTACAATCTTGAGGGCGACAAATTATAAGTCTGCATTTTGTCTTTATTCGAATCATGAAAGAGCAGAATTAGGAAAGAATCTTTCATTTGAATACCTAAAACGTATCGCATCGTTTGATTTTATACATATCTTATTAAGTATGTTTCTTCTTCCAATATGCTATAATTATGGATTAAAGAGCTAACAAAACTCTTGTTGGTAAGCACCCCGCTTGCCCGTAATAGGCAGTTTTACTGCCTTTTAGTTGAAAAATTTTCGGACATTGCAAAGCCTTCGTCATCTTGAAACATCAGGTTTCTAGCCTACATATTAACCACTTATTTCAAACATAGCAATTTTTTATTATAAAATGGGCTTACGTTTGACAACTACTCACCTGATGGTAAGCGTAGTTGCGGTCTAAGGTGACACGTTTGCCCATGAGGTGCCTATTCAATATTGTCTTAAAAAGAACCAGAAAATAAGGATTCCGGAGAGAATCCCACTCCTTAGCAGTACTTACAATGAATACACTACTAAAATAAAACAGTCACTTAGTATTTTTGACGGCAGAATATTTGAAATTTTAACTAATATTAACTTCGATTAAAACGTCCTATGATTGACGTACAATAACAATTGTAATTTCTCAAATTCAAAATGATTTGTCCTATCGTACTTAGTTACAACAAACTTATGATAATTATTATGTATATTTACATCTACTCGTGCGCCTTTCAATCCGACGCACCTGGGATCGAATCCCGACTCGGCCCTGCACCAATGACTTATAGTTAAGTGCAGATTTTGTACGCTCGCTCTAAAACGGTGAAGGAAAACATCGTGATGAAACCCGTTTACGCGCTTTGGAGTGGTAGGCTCTGGCCGTGGTTGTAATACCAGCCACCGAACAAAGCCATGCCGTCAAGCGACCTAGTCGTGTTTCGGGATGATGTTCGGTGAACCATCAGGGAGACGGGTCTGAGCAGCCGCTCAACTGCCGTCTCTCTCTAGATCTATGTGCTCCATCTTAGGCCACATCATCGCTTCACATCAGGCGAGATAGTGGCCAAACATAGATCTATTAAGTGTAAAAAAAAAAAAATCTTGCAAAAAAGTATTTTAAGTAAAATGTTCAGTAGGTATGTTTATGGCACTTATAATAATACCAAAAACTCAGTCGTCAAAATACTATAACAAACAGATAGCGCTCCGAACGTTCAGGATTCAATCAATATTACAATGTTACTTATATATAGCTACAACAAACACCTTCGTCCAGTACTCTGGCTTGCCACACGGTGTAGGGCTAGGTTAGCCAGGTATGCGGTTCATCATCATTTATTTATTTATGTCATAATTAAATGCTTGCTGCACTTACAGCGACGCCAAGACGTACAACAAGCCACAACAGCGTTTTGCATAATAATAATAATATAAAAAACTAATTACACAAAAAAATGACATCATATGACATTGTAATTTATAGAATAAAAATAATAATGAAAACGATTACAAATAAATAATTAACTTATAAAATGAATACATTTAGCTACGAACATACGGACACTCATAAAAAAGATGTCGACGTCTGGCTCACTAGCGATAAGGGCATTAAGGAGCGGTACAGCTTGGGCTGTGGGAGCGAACTTAGCGGTCAGCGTGCGCACCGGCGGAGCCGCGAGCAGACGCCGCGCGTGCGGCCGCCGCGACCGCGCCGGCGCCGGCGCGATCAGCGAGCAGCGCGACAGAGTGGTAGGGTTGTTGATTCTACTGTTAAGGAGCAAGTAATAGTGTAACATTATCGCACACTTGCGCCTAAGCTCTAAGGTGTTAATGCCTACCATGCCTGCTACGAATAGAGACTAAATACGGATAGTATCCGTATAACTTCGAATAAAGGTACCGAGCAAACTTTTTTTGTACCTTTTCTACCATGAGTTTGTACTCATCAGTCCATCACGTTCGCACTGCTGGGAGGACACGGGCCTTCTCGCATAGAGAGAGTATGGGCCTTAATCCACCACGCTGGCCCAATGCGGGTTGGTGGATGTCACATGTCCTTCAATTTTTGTAATAAATTCTTGGGCATGCCAGTTTCCTCACGATGTTTTTCTATCACCGTTTTTAGAGCGAGTGTTAAATCCGCACATAACTTAAGAAAGTCAAGTGGTGCGGAACCAGTGAGATCCGAACTCGGGTGCTTCAGATCGAAAGTCGCACGTGCCCCCACTGAGCCACACTCGCTCAGGTATGCGGTTAACCATATTTATATACATATATATATATATATATATATATATATATATCAAACTTGATTGCCAGAGAGACGCCCTACCACTACAAAGTCAAATAAGACATGAAATCACGTTATTTTGAACAACAGCGTATTCTATTCCTGCTATTATTATAGACAGCATTGCTATTATTATAAAACCATTTTAAATAAATTTCAAGTTTTTACTGAAGACCACATTGATATCGGTTTGGCTATTTCGAAAATACGAGATGGGAACTCTCGAAATGTGCACATTGTGAACATTCAAACAAATAAATTACTACCTATTAGGTACCCTAAACGCTTAAAAAATGTTTCCGTTCCATCGTGGGTATAAAGGAAAAGGACATGAATCTCAAAGAGGGTGTGTGATGGTGTGTGTGTGTGAGATTGTTTATTATTGGGTGTAGAGTCTTCACTGCATATTATTTACTTGAATTAGTGTTTTGTATTTTATATTGTAGATTTTCTATAATATTTTAACTGGTGCATAAGACTTTGTCCATGTTCAAAAAACATCACAGTATTGTTACATTCTAAAAGTTTAGAATCAATTCCAACGAAAACGGTGGTAGGCTTTTTTGATCCAAAAAATCAAGAGTTAGGTATAAAATACGACGTTACAGATCGTTTAGGAGATTAGTTCCATCAAATTGAAACTAGATGGAGCTAATCACCCTTAAAACACGCAAGCGGTTGTAGGTGATGTAAAGTTGTAAATAAAAAAAATTAGAACAAGGTACGTTGGTGTTTTTATTGCACTCCAAGCGTATCCCATAAAGTACAAACCGAGCTATCGATAAACACATAACTATATTTACCTAACATTACTCTGATTTATGCCCGAATGACACAGGCTATTAGTATAACAAAACTAGGGTTGAAAGTTAATTTTAGTATCTACCCTGGCTTCGTGTAAACAGATCTAGTTTTAGTTTAGCTATGGCAAAAGCTAAACTAAAACTAGATCTGTTTACGTGGGATCGTGAGCCAAGATTTAAGATCCGAAAATATTAGCGTGTAATTTTAGCTTTCGCAACTGGCCCCGTGTAACCCTTGCATTATGCTCCTCTACGTGTGTGTGTATGTTTGTGTTTTTTTGTAAAACTAAGCAACGAAACAAGTTTGTCGTTTGCCTGATGGTAAGCGCCACGCTTGCCTGTAACAATTGCCGTGTCACACAGAACTTTTAAAACCATGAAAAGTACTGATTTGCACTCGTCACTCTGAGACATCAGATATATTAATCCTTGTCTCAATCTTCTTCACTGTCTCTTACTTACATTTCAATTCTGACCATTGATACTGCGCCGATACTCATAGATATATTAGAAGGGGAAGGTATAATTTAAGGGTGCTATTTGTAATTTGTAATTTCAATAATGACTGGGTTGTAATAGGGGTTCGATTCGATGGAAATCCCATTTTAGTTTCAAAGTTTAAAGGATTTCTATGGTTTTAATATTGATTTAGAATAGATGTTTGTTGATTTATTTATAAAATTTATGATAAGAAAGTCGTGAGGAAAATGTCCAAGTATTAAAAAAATTTAAGACATGTGACAATCGCCAGCCTGCAATAGGCCCGCGGGCGCATACTTTCTCCGTTTTGAGGAAAGTCTTATAATAATGATGATGAATAGTTTTGATCGATAAAGGTTTTTTTTAAGTTATATAATGTGTTTTGTTATATCACAATCTTAATAAGTGATACATTTTAATAGAATTAGTGCGTGCAAATTTAAGATTCCAAACAGAGCCGTATTTTTTGAGTAGTGTTTCTTTTTCCGATATGTTGGTTGATCTTCCCACCTTCTGTGCTGTCTTTCTCTTGACCTCTTTCCATCCCTGGGGTACCAAAGTGTGACTTCTATGATCCACTTGTTTCTTGGCAATCTTAAAATTATGTGGCCAGTCCGACGCCATTTCAGTTTGATCATATTTGATAGATCTGACACCCCTGTGGTCTTCCTTATCTTGCTTAGCCTCCATTTGTCCCTCAGCTTGATATTTAACATGCTCTTCTCCATCCTCTGTTGACATACTTTAAGTTTTTGCTTAATGCTGGTCATAGGCCACTCCAAATGCACGCCATTGAGCACGATCCCCGGCTACTCTCATCCAACTGCTACCGCCACCATGCGAAGATCGTCGCTTCACCTAGCCTGAGGGCGTCCTATACTACATTTGCCAACCCGTGGTCTCCACTAAAAATTTTATAATGCCCAGTATTTTCGCTGGTGGCTACAATGCCCCTCAAACCGAAACAGTAATGCTTGCGCAGTACTGCTTAGCTTTAATGTAGACTTCAATAATCGGTGAGCATCAACCGTAGTGATTATTTACATTCATTTCAAAAACATTAAACTCAGCCGATATTGAAATAGTTTCGCAATATTGGCAGCTCTGACATTCCGACAGCGAACTATGGAGTGAAATATGTTCCACAAACAATAAATGGACAATGGCCACGAATATTCGAGCTGGCAATGATCCCGGGATTATTGTGTGTTCGGGTTGTAATCGTGTCGAAACAATTTTTGTTGTATACCTGCTAGCTTGCACGCGTTGATATTAAGATAAATGTAGTTGCTAGTATTTGTTGTAGGTAGGTCTTCTTGATAACATTTTCTGTTGCACCATGTTATTCTAATGAAGATAAATTAAACTGATCACGCACTATTTGAACTGCAATGATACTACATAGTAGCGTCTTCTATTTAGTCATAATTTTATTAAAATTCATGTATTTCATGATCTATTTTTATATTTTTATCAATAATAAATAAATACCTAAAATATTTTTCGGCATTCAAATGAATGCCGTGCAGTGTAAATACACTACGAACCAAAACACAACCTAAAGTAACGACCTCATGTTTGAACCCTCTTTTTTGCAGCCATAACTAACTAAAATCCAACGCACCCGAGTTCGAATCCCGTTGGTCCCGCACCACTGACTTTCTTAAGTTATGTGCGGACTTTACACACGCTCTAAAAACGGTGAAGGAAAACATCTTGAGGAAACCGGCATGTCCAAGAATAAATCACAAAAATTCAAGGATTAATCGCAGAAATTTTTAATGACAAAAATCCAAGGACACGTGACATCCACCAATCCGCATTGGGCCATTGTGGTGGTTTATGGCCCAGTCTCTATGAGGGAAGGCCCGAGTCCCAGCAGTGGGAACGTGATGAGCTGATGATGATGATGATAGTCATATAGTGTCATATAGTATAGTCATAATATCAAATACCTAGTAGTTGTACAGTTTAATTACAGAAAAACTTAAAAGTAACGACTTCAAAAAGGAGGTTCTCAATTCAGCTGTATCTTTTTTTACGTATAAAACTTATGTTGCCTATTTTAAATTAACGTTATTTGATTTCCATTAAATTGAAGTTCAGTAACGTATCAAAGAGAAAATTTCAAAGGACGTTGAATTTTCTGTAAATAATTTATCTTTTATCATTTTTTTCCTACTTAACGACATCCCCCCGAAAAGCTCTAATTAGCTGAATAAATACTAATTAACGTACAAACAGAAGTTTATTTACTTTAATGGAGTAACGAGGCTTTTTCTATTTTCCCCTTGAGTGAGTCGATAAAAGGAGACGAGAAAGTGAATGAAAACACTTCTTTACGACCCGTCTCATTTTCACTTTATTTGTTATTTACTTCTTGTGTTTATTGTTGCATAGCAGGTTATCGGGAAACTTTATCGCTATCAAGTTTTTATTTTATTACTTTCTTATGTGTTAAGTAGAAAAGTATAAAACGCAGATTGCATTGAATAAGTTACTAGTCAGTCTACAGGCAGCCGTAGTGTCGTTTGCCTAGCATTTCATATTAGGGCTGCTAAGAAATGTTTGCTGCGGTCACCACTTGGATGGGTGACCGTTTTTGTGGTATTGACATCTGGTGTTACCGTGCTTCGAAAGGCACGCTTAGCCATCCCTTCCGGTGGTTGTCTTAGGACAATCGTTAGACCGTGTCCAGAAGCCTCGGGCCCTCTATAACTCCAACAGGGTTAGCACAGAAGAAATTAAGAAAGTTCATAGGCCAGAAATTTTATTTATTTATTTAAAAGAGGTACACATAAGTGCCCTGTAAGGGCATTGTACTTTTTTTTGAGTGTAACCAATTTAACATGCATTAAATTATTACTTTTATATAATTTTCATTATGTCATAATGTAGATAATTATTTGTATTACAACTATGTCATTATTTTTTTATATACCAAATACTTATTGCTGGTACAATAAAATGTCATAACATTAGGTTCAAATACATTTTTATGATAGTGAACTGATAGTATAATTTTGGTCAACTTTCAAAGTTTAGAAAGGCTGGTCTGTAAAATTTTGGCAATTCCAACCCAAATCGATTAGAACATAACTTAATTATTATTCCTACCCTATTTGTAAACCTTAGAATAAGTTTCCGAGTATACTAATATTAAGTTTTTTTTGTACCATCATTTCTAAATGAATAAATAATTATTTATTATTATTATTATTATTATAAAGCTTTGAAAATCTCTACTAAATCAAATTATAATACAAAATACTGACACTAATCTTTAGAATTATGTATCTATAATTACATTACCCGGCGTGTAAATGTTTGAACATTTACAGTCACATACATATCTACATCATACATATGTAAATCTTGTGCAGTTTTATCGAATACTTTCCTATCATTATCTCTCGTTAACAGCGCTATATAAAATCAAACGGTGCACATTACATTGTCTCACCCTCTTAGAGCCTCGTCGTGGTATCATAAAGCGTGTACGCACGAACGGACCGCCCCATGGACCAAATACGCGTACTCGAGCGAGAAATTGATTCAAAAATATCCCGTCAAATTGAATAGCCGTAAGTGAGTTACGCCCCTAAGCTTGCAGTGGAGATATAAGCAGAAGATTCTGTCAAACGGCTGTGTCGTTTTTTGTTATAGTAACTTCAAAGCTTCTTCAAAATGTTTCCGTAATGATGATTCACCTAACCTAATTATCAGAAAAGATTTTTAAAGTATCTGTGTCAGTATGTAATCTCTTGGATATAGGGAGTATGTACCAGTTTGATCGCATAATTAATTGCAAATTGCATAGTATTTATAAAAGACGTTTTCAGATTATAGTTTTAGTAGTTTTTACCTACGCTACGAAAGTATAATATATCATTTGCTGTATAGCAAATGATATATTATGCAGCTATAGCATATATAATATATATTTTGATATATTAGGTAACTATTATGCAGCTTTTGCAGCTTATTTGCTTGTATATATGTGTATTTTGTGTATAGGTAGTCAAATTAATTACTTTTACTTGTTAATTTGAAGTGGCGAAGTCTGACATGTCCTATTGGCATGTTGTTAACTGTGGCAACCGTTTAGATTGTGATATGCACTGTATGGGCTTATATTGTTTTACAAAAGGGCTCAGGATTATACTTTGATATAAAAAATACGCTTCGTTGGAATCGTTTAGCGAAATCATTTTTATCTGCAGACCATACTAGTATATAAATAGCAATTAAAATGATAGTCCACATACGAAATACATATAATATTAAGACTTCATTGTTTTGTTTGAGATTCTTTTTTAATTGTATTTTTTAAAGGTCTTTTATTGTTTGCAACATAATAAAGGCTTCAAACTGACCTACTTGCATACAAGCAACTAGGTGATCACAATTAGAAACTATGTCGCCTACTCACAGATACAAACTTGTAGGCAACCGTTACCGAGCTGTTAATTGAACAACCCAATAGCGATTGGCTAGCGATTGTCGAGCGATTAGAAAATACAAAATGTGGTAGTCGCTCTCTTATATATCTTACAATACATTACAATACAATAACACTTTATTGCACACCAAATAAACACACAATACAAAAAAAAGAAATAATGACAAAATACATAAATTTGTGGTACTGGTCTACCTTATCGCTTAGAGCGATTTCTTCCAGACAACCTCTGGATAGTTAGAACAGAAGAAACAATGCTTCTTAATATTCTAAATTTAGGAAAATATACTCCGGCATCAACATTCGAACCTGCGTCTTCGGAATACCGTCCCGACCTTACCATTTCTTATAGCAGTACGCCGTCTTCACAAGCATGCGCCATTCTTGACCAAGTCTTCACATATTTCTTTCAAGCGTCATAAAAACAAGATTTAACGGCCTATTCCACATTATAAAATAGCCCACCCTACGAGAGCATATTGAGTGTCACAGACGCACCCCACGTACCCTCACGCGACTGCACCTAGGGGAAAGGAAATCAATACACCTTTGGAAATTTTAACGATCGGTTACCATGGAATTTGAGAGGGAAGATGGGCAAGACCGCGGTTCTGCTTGGAGACTCTATACGTGGGGTCAAACATGAAATGACTACGTTGTCATGATAATCTCGCCAAGCGTGACACTTCGTGCAATAAAGTTTCCGTTAATATTTCTTGTAGTTGAAAAGGTATGTTTTAATCGGTAACTTCATATGGGGGCTTGAGTCGTTGTGCAACTATTTTTTAAATCTAGCTGTATGCATTTTAGTAATATATAATAAACAAAGCAAGAAAGAAAGAAAAACCATTTTTTCGGCATACAAAAACAACAAACAAAAAAATTAAAAATAAAACTTAAGTAATAAATATATGTGCCGAATAAATATACGGCTCAGCTCAGCATAAAACGCCGAGAGTTATTATAATAATAATTTGTTATATATATAGGAAAACAGAAATAAAATAAAATTATTTATGTATTGAAATGAAATAAAATAAACATGTCATGAATTTTTTTTTAAGACTTTTCCCTATTTTCAGGCCGCTCTAAGACAAAACAATGTAAAGAAAAATAATAAGTCTGATGTTTATGATGGCTGCTAACAATGCAAAGCAGGTACCTTTTTTTGAATTTACTAGATTTTATTTCTAATGTATTTGTTGCGAACAAACCGAATCAATCGAATAATATTGGAAACATTGATCCTAAACAAATATTTTCTTAAGAGTCTATTGGAGACAAAATTAATAAATCATCTTTTGAATGGCTTAACAATGCTACGGGTCAGATTTTTTTACGCAGAGTACAGTTGCCGGCAAAATTCTTACCCTAGAATATCTCACTAGTCACACTATTATAAATTATGCGAAAGTTTGTATGTGTTGTGTTTAAGTATGTTTGTAACTCTTTTTCACTGTAACGGTTCAACGGATTTTTTTGAAATTGCTTATACCATGGATTAACGTCCTTCCCCAATTTCTTACACCTGTCTCGCTCTTGCGCCACCTCACACCATTTTTTTGCTGTGCATCTAGATCATCTCGCCATATTTTTCTAGGTCGGCTTCGGCGACGTTGTTTCTGTCCAACACCCCCAAAAGCACCCCCCTAAAAGCAAAATTATTATGTACATAGATAACATTTTTAAGACTGCCAGTGCGTAATCAAACATTTAATTTTATCCCAATATTGTATCAAACCAGAACAAAGGCCTTTGACTGGTCATCAACCTATGTCACATGCAAAGGAATTTTCCCAGTACTCACTTTTCCACATCACTGTACTAGCGTTACGTGAATAGGCGCCGCTTCTATGGACTCGAGTTCTATACATTTGGATGATATTGGAATTTCATGACAAAAGACTGGTCACCTTTTAGAGGTAGTTTCTCGGACGTACTGAGGTTTTGGCGGTTCGGATCCTATCCTATTAATATGATAAATAAGAAAGTTTGAACGAAAGACGGATGGATGGATGGATGTTTGTTACTCAATCACGCAAAAACTTCTAAATGAATTTTATTAAATTTAAAATTTTATAGGCTCTTTAGGTCCTGGAAATAAACATAAACTACTTTTTATTCCGGAAAACTGCAGGTGTGAAGGGTAAGAGTTACCTCCTTTAAAGATGGAAAAAACAAGTAATACCTACTTTATCTTAGTAATAATATCAATTTGGTTAACTCGTGCAACTTTCGGCCCCGACGACGCACCGGATTTCAAATCCTGCTTGTCTATAATGACCTTCTTATGTACAAGTATCTACCGGGTAAGCGTGCTTATAATAATTTTAACTAACATCTTCGACCGCATCGTCACTTCCCATTAGGTGAGATTGTGGTCAAACGCAGACCCAGTCTTTTGTAAAAAAAAAATACATGCTGCACCCCGCGGTTTCCCGGGAAAAAAGTAGCCTTTGTGTTAATCCAGGATAAAAGCTATCTCACTTTCGAATTTTAATAAAATCTGTGGAGCCGTTACAGCGTGAAGGAATTACAAACTTATATACATACTCTAAGTGAGTATGTATATAAGTTTGTGATTCTCATACCCTACTTCTTCTCATACTTCTTCATACTCTAAGTGAGTATGTATATAAGTTTGTGATTCCTTGGTTACTAACTGTCGCATTTATAATATTAGTGTGATTATAATTGCGGATTTACACTTGCTCTAATCGAAAAATCCAAGAACATGTGACATTCACCAACCCACGGTGGGTCCACGGGGTTGAATATGTCCCTTACAGCTATATATGCCACCACCGTCCCTTACAGTTTCTTTGAGTCCTCCCCATCCAAAGGTTGTCTGAAAGAGATCGCTATAAGCGATAGGACCTCCCATTGTAACACTTTAGCTTTAAGTTTTGTTTTGTAATTATTTCCTGTTGTTGTGTAACAATAAAGCGTTATCATACTCCCACTTTCCCTTGTCCCCCCGTTACCCCCGTCCCCTTCCCCCCTGACTCTATATCTGTCTTGCTTTCTATTGGAAAAGGCTTGTGTCCCAGCAGTGGAGTGAAATTAATGGGCCAATGATGATGATGACCATGACTCCCCCTCCCACCCCCAAAATCAATCCTTAATACGCCCACGGGTGGGTCCCACAGTTGTAGATCCCTATCGGTTGGACTATTGTGTTTTAGATCTATATTATAAGGGTTAAAAGGTTTTTTTCCATTTCTGGGTAAAATTAATGGGAGAGTTCTTGTGAATAGTTTGATATTCAATGTAAAGATTGAATCTAATAAATTAGTTTTTCTCTTCACGGAAACGTAATTTGTGAAAGAAGAGGAAATACATGCGACTTTCGATCAAAAGCATTGTAGTACGAATCTGAGCTTGGCTTTATATTTTAGGTGTTATATTATCTATGGTAGTCGGAGAATCTATATACTCTTTGACTCAATTCTCTCTGGTTGAATTCACTCTTGTCTCTTGTCAATATGTCGCCGCAATGTACAGGCTTTGCTTATTATTAATAAATATTACTTCGTCTACGCATGGAGTTTCAATTATAAAGAGAACACCCAGGAGCCGCCCTGCACATGAACATACATAAGGGTTATGTAATATAATATCTTATTTGACATTGTAATCCTATCCTACTTATATCCTAATAATGTTATATAAGCGAAAGTTTGTGAAGATGGATTGATGGATGGATGTTGTTACTCAATCATGCAACAAATAAATGACATTTTCTTTGACATTTTCTGTACTAATTATATGCATGGGACATTTTATTTCATCAATTTAAATAATGTAATATGAAAATTTGTATGCCAAAAATGGTGAGACACGCAGAACTCTAAAAACATTTGTCAACTTTATTATGACCGTGTTTCCTACAAATAAATATCATTTCATTTCATTTTATGAATTTTGATAAATTTTGAACTTTTGTCCTGGAAAAAGAATAACAACTTTAGAACTTTGTATCCCGGGAAACCGCGGGTGAAACCGAAAAGAGCAACTAGTAAAAGATTTATCCAAAATTCAAAACTCATTGTGGTAATGACGTGATTGAGTAACAAGCATTAAAACAAACACCAAAATACATTCACTCAAAACCTTGGCCCCAATTCACTATGACAACTTGGCGAAATCACGTCGATTCCTTGTTTCGAAATCACGTCGATTCCTTCATTAATAAACGACATCTCTGTGACACATTCATATATTCGTATATATGACGCGTCATAGAGTATACAAATTTCGCAGATGTTGTTTATTAATGAAGGCATCGACGTTTCCTTGAAGCAAGGAATCGCCAAGTTGTCATAGTGAATTAGGGCCCTGGTGAAGATGTCTTAAGGAAGCCGTCCAAGAGCTACATAATACTATAATACCTATACCTAAACCATATAGCTAGATACATAATACAAAACACACCATACTCTCTCTCCCTCTCTCTCTCTCTCTCTCCCTCCTCCCTCTATCTTCCCCACTTTCTATCAGTGTAGCCGTTGGAACATAATAGGGTGATGGTAATTTTGATAATTTCATACAATATTTATCTGTAACAGACTAGTAGAGAAGTTTCGATAAACATATTAATATTCCAGATGTAATCAACAATGTAATCTTCCTACAACTTTTGATAGCTTTCGTAGAAGGTCCCAATGAAGGTATGAAGTTTACGAACAACAATATAACTTAGCGATGTCTGCAGGTTTACAATACTGTACAAAAAAATACAATTATTTTTAAATGCTATGTGGCAGCGTGTGTGACGATCCGACGCACCTGAGTTCGAATCCCGCTGGCCTCGCACCACTGACTTTCTTAAGTTATGTGCGGATATAACACTTGCTCTAAAAACGGTGGAGGAAAACATCGTGAGGAAACCGGCATGTCCAAGAATTAATCACAACAATTCAAGGACATGTGACATCCACCAACCCTCTCTGGGCCAGCGTGGCGGATTATGGCCCATACTCTCTCTATGAGAGAAGGCCCGTGTCCCAGCAGTGGGAATGTGATAAGCTGATGATGATGATGATTTTGAAATGTGTCATAACGAAAAATATTTTAAAAATAAGATTGATTTTAGATTTAATTTAATTTAGGATTGAAAAATAAAGAGATAGAATTAAAATATTATAATTTAATTTTAATTATAGTTTTAATCTATCTATACTTATAATAAAACTGTAACGAAGCGGTTACTGTACATTGAAGATATTTTTGAAAATCAATTTTTTTAGGAGTATATGGTAGCAACAGAACCCAAAAATACAATTTTTAAAATTTTTGTCTGTCTGTCTGTCTGTCTGTCCGGGATAAACTCAGAAACTAGGGCACGAATTTGAATGCAGTTTTTGAAATATGTTCTGTGGAGTCCGGCGCTACACATAGGCTTTGTTTCATCAAAATCGGTCCAGTAATATTGAAGTTATGACGGAATTTAGGAAAAAATATGCGTGTCCACTATAAGTTGAACCACGGAACATACCGGACCCTTTGTGCACATGGCTCAGCTTATACTGGTTTATTACTTACCTTCAGAGTTTGTATAACTAAGGTATTGGTTGACATGATGGTATTCTAAAAAATGTTTTGTGGAGTCCTAGGCTACATAACAAACTTTGTTTTATAAATATCGGTTTACGAAAACTGGAGTTATTACGCAATTTAACAACGTTGAGTACCTACCGATTAGCAATTTTAGTATGAAAGTTTTCGTGAGTTTGATTCATTATAATTATATATATATAAATATTTAATAAAACGGCTAGGACTCACGTAATTTGTCAAATTAGTCGACCTAGGTTTCGAGCATGTCCGATGCTCTTCATCAGGGCGAGTTTACACTGCGAGATCGCGGCGACTATTGGCGGTGTCGGTGACGGTGGCTGGTGGAGTGGTATAACGTTGAGTACCGTACCGCAAGGAAAATTAGCTGTTTAAATCGAGCCACCCATAGATAGCACGTCTTATCAAGGGGCGTTTTTCTGACTCGCGGTGACGGGTTTTATGGACATGGCGCTGGACCTGCACCGGAGCTTTTTTTTGATCAGTTTGCAAAACGCTTTTTTGCTGATGCGATTATGTCGCCTTGGAAAGTAGTAGAGGAAGTTTACCTAGCGGTTCCCAATTTTTTTTAGCTATGGAACACTAAATTATGTATCTAATTTTGGCGGAACCCCAACTCATATTTGTAACCGACTTTAAAAAAGGAGGAGGTTCTCAATTCGACTGTATGTTTTTTTCTATGTTTGTTAGGCGATTACTCCGCCAATTATAATTTGATTTTGATGATTCTTTTTTTGTTTGGTAGGTCTTCAGAGGTGGTCCCATATAAATTTTATCGAAATTGATTCAGCACTTTTGCGCGGGTCAGTATATCGATAAAAATGCTGGCCAGCGTCGGCAATTCTCGGAACCCTAGGGTTCCGTGGAACAACTATTAGTAACTGCTGGTATAGACGAACAAAAAGCATAGCAACACCGTACCGGTCCCGGAACGGCCGCGGCGGCTAGCGTGGCACCGCGGCGCACCGTCACCGTCAGTTTTGCGTACGAATCGTAAGGGGTCAATGGCAGTTCCCCCCGATGGCAATCCCACCCGTGTTATTTCCACCCGGCCTCCGTGGTCCCGTAATATGTTTTTTAAACTGAACGATGACATTTGATACGTATACTCGGTCAAAGAAACTATAACACATTTTTCACCAATTTTTAAACATCCCTAAAAGAACTTGCTAAAATGTATATATATCTAAATATAAAAATAATCCACTCCCTCAGACACAGACACACACACACACATCACACCTCGAAAACCAAAAACCTATGAAGCTGTTTGGTATGTAAGTTCTATAAGGGGATCATTACGAGAGCGGACAAAAGAAATGAGAGTTTATGTTTTTAAAGATAGGGCTATCAACTTTGGTAATAAGGATTGGGACCGGAACGGGATGATAACGGGATAAGATGGGCATGGAAATGGGATAAGCGCGAGAGTTACAGGATAGGAGCGTAATGGTAACGATATAGGAGCGGGACTGGAGCAGGAGCGGAGCGGTACGGTAACGGGATAGTAGGGAGCGGTAACGGTATAGGAGAAGGACAGGATCAGTCCAGAACGCGGCGGTTACGGAATACAACCAGGACGATAACAGGATACGAGTGGGAAGGTAACAGAATAGAAGTGGTACGGTAATGAGAAAGGAGCAGGATGGGAGCTGTAACGGGAGTATTTTGGGACAGAAAATGGTCGGAAGCATGATGAATTACTACTACACTACGCGTACGAAGTCGCGGGCAACAGCTAGTTGAAAAATAAGACTAGTTAATTAACGTAATAGCGCATGTTTTATACGCGTCACTGCGCGTCCTTTATTAATTGCGGTTCGCATTTTTCCTCCTACATGTAAAAAATTTCTAATAATAGGTTTATCTATGACACTGTGATGATCCAAAGGGGAGGAAAATTAATACGATTTGTCATTTTGACGTTAAAATAAATTAAATTTTGTAAGTGCATATTTCTAAGATTTTCTTGACAAAAGGAGAACAGATATGTCACGAAATAGCACCAAACCATTTATTATTCTCACAACAGATAAAAGAAAGAAAGAAAGAAAGATAGAAAATACATTTATTCAAGACATACACGCAACATTACATTAAACTATAACATAATACTATGCTATCTACACATCTATATAAATAAAAATGAATAGCCGAGATGTTTGTACGCGCATAGCTTTCAAACGATTGCACAAAATTTAATAATTCTTTTTTTTTGTATTCGTTATTGTCAGGACAAGGTTTGTAAAAGAAAATTAATTAAAAGAACAGGTTTTTTTAATATGGTGGTACGAATTTCGCCGGGTCATCCAGTAACAAATAATACTATACTTTTTTTTTACTATCCTATACTGTCCCACTGCTGGGCTAAGGCCTCCCCCAATTCCTTCCACCTGTCTCGCTCCTGCGCCACCTCATACCAATTACACCTCATACTCAACTATACTATATAACGGAAAAATATAATAACACATGTAACACAATAAATACATAGTATAATTATAGTATATTGAAATAAAAATAAATAAAAGGGTTAGTTAGGCCCAAATCGTTTAATTATCAAGAGACAGATCCATCAAAGACCGTCCATTTGCAAACATTTCCCTTACGCATATGGGATTGTAGGCTTTCCGCCGAGATGGAACCAATTAGCGACTGTATTTATTACGGCTTTGTCCTAAGGCTTCGGAATGGCAATAACGTGACGCGAGGAATTCGAATGGCAATTTATGTAAGCGCGAGATGTCTGGGATACCTTGCAAGTTGCGATACTAATTAGTTTGGATGTACTCGATATGGGACCAACTAAAATTAACAACAGAAGATTGTGGTAGGTTTCCGATACGAGATAAAAAATTATAAAGTGTAGGAAAAAAGCCCACGTTTTTGTTTCTGGTCTAGGTGTAGCGGCACTATGATCTTCGTAGTTTTTAAAATTGTATTGTAATTGTATATAATACAGCACAATACAAAACGGAAGACCAGGTCGTAATAGAGAGGAAAATTTCAAAGAAATTATGTCTTCCTTTTCTTCTGGATCTATTACTAAAAGCCAACAGTTACCCTTCCAAATTATTTTGTTGTCAAAGTTTTCTTTATGACGCTTTATTTATTGTTGGATGTTGCAGATACAGAGCAACTTAAATATTGTCTCCCTATAATTCTTCTTTCAATACAATTTGCCATTCTAGATTCATTTTATGTGCTCAATTTTCACTTATAATTACTTTTATTTCTTAGTCTTATTTAATAAATTAGGTCTGATTTAATAGTGCAGGTACATAACAAAAAAATGAAGTCTACCTACAACGATTTATGATTCACGACACGACACACTGGTCATTACTGCGTAGTAAAACCGTCATTTATACTTCATTGCTTCGTCCTTCGAGATTAGTAAACATTGTAGTAATACGTTTAGGTATCGCCTTTCTACCACTAATTTGAAAGCAGAGAATCTGTTCTTTTTTTTTTTTTTTTTTTTTGTGGGTACTTGGTCTTCCTCTTCCTGCCGCCTGTACTGTCACTCATTCGCGTTTTAGTGCCTCGCCGATCACCACGTTATTCCATTTTCTTTCACAAAAAAGTGTAAAACGATGTCGAAACGTAGTCACAAAAACGAGGAAGATTACCTGAGAAGGAAACTGAGGAAAATTGAAAAGAAACTTGCTAAACACGACAATCGATCGCGAGATCAAGTTTGTTCCGAAAGTAGTAGCTCCTCTGCGAATGTTCTACTTCCACCATCGCCAATGCTATCTGAACATGAAGGTAAGATAAGTGCATTTTGTTAACCATATCCAGCAATAAGTACCTACTATAAAAGATAATGTGAATAGTTGTTAGGACTATATCCGTATCACACTAGACATTGCGTCACTTTCCAAATAATGTTTTGTGTACATCTTAACGGGATGTTACCTTCACAAAATTTGGAATACCAAATAATTGGTGGATATTAGTGATTGTGTACATTTGAATTGAATGTTACCTTCGCTTTAATCATCTATTAATACTTGTTTTTTCACCCATCTGGATGATAATTACCTAAGTGTTGTGGATAGTTTCTAAGGGCTATCGCCGCGCTTAAATACCGGGCACCTGGTAGTGGTCCACATATCTATGTATTCATGCGGCCGCGCTCCGTGCGGGGCCGCGCGGCCGCCACGCGGCCGCTGCGTGCCGCGCGGTCTTAAATTAGTATTGTGCCGCATCTAATAAGGATGGGACATATCGTTGAAATTGTACAAAAATCAATACCTACCTTAATTAGGTTGTATTATTTATATTACAGACGAATGGGAAGTACAACCCGAAGTCGATATAGTACCGATGATTGTAGAAGAGTCCCAGCCGGGTCCGTCTACCTCATCAACACAAGCTGCTGCAACAGACACGCTGCAGACAGAACTGCCCGTTGGAACGGAAATCGACCGTCCAGAACTGGATGAGGAGATTCTAAATCTGTTGGGAGAAACGCCTTCAAAGGATAAAAAGTATGGACCAGATATTCGAGATGAGTTAGCTGTACGCTGGGAGCACATCGCCACGACGGGCTTAACAAAGGATTCCAAAAAGGAACTCATGGAAAAGCACCTTGTTCCAAAGAATTGCACAAAAATCGACGCACCAAAGCTAAATCCAGAAATAAAGGCTGCCTTATCGGAGATGCTCGTTAAAAAAGACAAGGCATTGGAGAATAAACAGGTGCAAGTTGCAGCAAGTATATCTTGCATCAGTGAAGCTCTCACTCGACTATTCTCTTTAGAACACAAAGACCAGATCGTCATAAAGTTATTGATCGAAGCTGGTCGACTAATGTGCGATTCACAACACAAAGAGTCCATGACGAGAAGGAGTTTTATATGCTCCACAATAAAGAAAGATATTAAAGATCATCTTTTTACTACAGAAATAGACGGTTTTTTATTTGGAGAAAAATTGGCCGACACACTCAAAACCGCCAAGGCAATATCAAAATCAGGTGCCGAGATAAAAATAAATACACAGGTTAGAAAAACAACCTCAGCGCAAAAACCGAAACAAGCGCAGACTTTAAACCAGAAGCCTCCGCTCCCGGCAGCCAGGCAGGCGGGAGCAGCGAGGAGATTCGAGCCGCCGACACCGCGCCCGCGGCAGCCGCAGCAGCCGCGACAGCCGCCGCGCTCGCAGCATCAGCCGGGCCCACGTCGCTAGATCCGGTACGTTCCTCTGGACGATTATCTTATTTTCATGATCAATGGCAACTGATAACTAATGACCCCGTCATACTATCGTGGATAAAGGGATATGAGATACCTTTTTCTAAACCAGTTTCTCAATCACACGAACCGAGTTCGCCTACGTTATCCGCGTCTGAATCCCTTCAGTACAAAGTAGCCATCACTGAGCTTATAAATAACGGAGCTATATCACAGTGTGAACCATGTGCAGGACAGTTTCTCTCTAGTTATTTTATAATTAAAAAACCTAATGGTAAAAACAGATTTATATTAAATTTAAAATCTTTAAATAAGCACATCACAACAGATCATTTTAAAATTGAAGACTTAAGAACAACCTTGAAGTTAATATCAAAGAACAGTTTCATGGCTACTCTAGATTTAAAGGACGCTTATTTTCTTTTGTCTATACATCCGAGCTATAGAAAATACCTACGATTCAAATTCGAGGGTAAACTATACCAATTTAATGTTTTACCTTTCGGCCTGAATACAGCCCCTTTTGTTTTTACAAAACTATTAAAACCTGTGATGTGTTTATTGAGATCATTAGGTTATTTGTCGACAGTATATTTAGATGATATATGTACTATATCTAGAAATTATCAAAATTGCCTAGATAATATCCTACAGACAAAAAACATTTTAGAGTCCTTAGGATTCATTATCAATGTCGAAAAGAGCTATATGACCCCAAGTACCGTATGCAAATATTTGGGTTTTCTAATAGATACGAAAAAATTTCACGTTAGCCTGACTGATGAAAAACGGTATTTAATAAAACAAGAATTACAGTCATTTCAATCAAAAACTCGTTGTAAAATTAGACAGTTTGCGCGCTTGGTAGGACTCCTCACTTCATCTTGCCCTGCGATCCAGTACGGTTGGATGTATACCAAGCAAATGGAAAGATGCAAGTACCTTGCCTTATGTAACACAAATAGTTACGATAGCTACATGTCGGTACCACATTATTTACAGGATGATTTTGCCTGGTGGATAAAATCTATTGAAGTTGCAGTCAACCCTATTAGACAAGACAGCTACTACTTAGAAATTTTTTCTGATGCTAGCAAAAAAGGGTGGGGGGCAGCATGCGGTGAGGAGACCGCTAGTGGCCAGTGGAGTATTTCTGAATCTGTCAAACATATAAATTACCTAGAACTCTTGGCAGCTTTCTTAGCTTTACAGGTATTTGCAAAGAGATTAAAAAGTTGTCAAATCTTATTACGGATCGACAACACAACTGCTATTTCGTACATCAATCGTATGGGTGGAGTCAGATTCCCACACCTTACTGAAATAACAAAATCTTTATGGCAGTGGTGTGAAGCTCGTGACATATTCGTATTCGCTTCTTACATTAGTTCAAAAGATAACGAAATAGCAGATGCGGAGTCACGTAGGTCACATCCAGATACAGAATGGGAGCTAAAAGACCATGCTTTTAAAAAACTTGTACAAAACCTTGGACAACCAAATATTGACCTTTTCGCATCTAGACTAAATAATAAATGTACTAGATATATCTCATGGAATAGAGATCCCGGAGCATTCGCCGTGAATGCATTCACTTTGAATTGGAAAGACCTTTCCTTCTACGCTTTTCCTCCTTTTGCGGTAATATTAAAAGTTTTGAGGAAAATAATAACAGATCAGGCTGAGGGTATTGTGGTGGTTCCATTTTGGCCCACACAACCCTGGTTTCCCCTATTTCAAGATCTTCTTTGTTCTGAAATTATTCAATTTAGACCCTGTGATAATGTATTATTATCTATTTCCAACAGTATCCCCAAGCTCACGTTGATTGCAGGGAAGTTATCAGGACGGCACTACTGAAGAGGAGCGTACCGCCGTCATCGTTAGATATCATGATAGCTTCTCTGTCAGAAAATTCAATAAAACAGTACGACGTCGCGATACGACGTTGGGTAAATTTTTGTAAAAATAACAACGTAGATATATATGAGGCGTCAACTCCGGTAATTATTTATTTTCTGACTGAATTATTTCAGTCAGGTTTACAATACGGATCGTTAAACAGTCATCGCTCCGCTCTGTCATTGATCTTAGGATCGAGAGTAAGTTCTGATGACCGTGTTACTAGGCTGTTTAAAGGTTTCTATAGACTTCGCCCTCCAGCCCCAAAATATAACATAACATGGGACCCGTCAGTAGTTTTAGAGTACTTGTCAAAATTGTATCCCAATAATAATTTGAGTTTTGAACTTTTAACTAAAAAGATCGTTACTTTACTTATGTTGGTAACGGCACACCGAGTGCAGACGATTGGAAAAATAAAATTAGAAAATATAATTTTCGGTGAAGAGCAGATATTGATTAAAATACAGGATTTAATAAAAACATCACGTCCAGGCTCAACTCAACCGTGTCTACACATTCCATTTTATAAAGATCGACCTGAAATATGCCCAGCAGAAGCGCTGCTAGCTTACATTGATAGGACCAAGTCTATAAGAAATCATGAAAATTGCCTATTCTTAAGTATTAAAAAACCGCACAAATCAGTATCCACGAATACCATCAGCAGGTGGATAAAGGATACGTTATCTGCTAGCGGAGTTGACACCTCTGTATTTTCCGCTCACTCCACCAGACACGCTACCACCTCAGCCGCTGCTAGAGCCGGTGTCAATATCAATACAATACGAAATACAGCTGGGTGGAGTGGCAACTCTACTGTATTTGCCAGATTTTATCGTAGAGATATTCATAATGATCAATCAGATCAGTTGGCTTTGTCGATTCTCAATACTGAAAATAATCATCAATAAAAATAAAAAAAAAAATAAAATAGAGTATATATACATATAATATATATATATTTGAATCACTACTAGGATATTTCTAATTTGTATCTAAAGATAACTAATTAAAGTACCTAATTTGTAAAAATCATCTAAGTATATACTAAGAGTCTTGATTATAATACATACATAAGAGATAAATGAGTGTTTTCAATAATATTTCACTGTCTTTCAAAATCTACAATGTTTACTAATCTCGAAGGACGAAGCAATGAAGTATAATTAGTGATTAAACGAACTTACCTGAAGTGAAGTTCTATCCCAATTATACGAGTTGCTTCGTCCGAAGAGATTAGTTCCCTCCCAACCCTTTGATCCCCTACTATGTGAAATATTAGAATTCCAGGCTTTCAACTAAATGAGTGACAGTACAGGCGGCAGGAAGAGGAAGACCAAGTACCCACAAAAAAAAAAAAAAAAAAAAAGAACAGATTCTCTGCTTTCAAATTAGTGGTAGAAAGGCGATACCTAAACGTATTACTACAATGTTTACTAATCTCTTCGGACGAAGCAACTCGTATAATTGGGATAGAACTTCACTTCAGGTAAGTTCGTTTAATCACTAAATATTCAATATTATAGTGTATATTGGTCAAGTTGGTTTTATAATGTTCGTTGTCAATATTATATGTCGAAGATAACAGGGCTCTATATTATTACAATTCGCAAAACCGTTGACCTAATTTCTAGTCATCGGGTTTGCAGCAGTGATTACATGCCTACCTTCTCTAGTTATCGATAAATTAAATTGCTATCGGGAATGTACTTCTGAGGTCAGGAATTTAACTTCAAATCAAAACTAGAAATTCATATTTCATTCATTTTTAATCAATTAATTTTATTTGTCTACCTTCACTAACAATTAAAAATAAAAATCTCTCTCTATGAGAAGACCCGTGTCCCAGCAGTGGGAACGTGATGGGCTGATGATGACTAACAATTTACTTAATGATGCTGGAGCAATTACATTTTTAATAGCAAATGTACTCAGAATAAAACGAACAGGAAACAAAAAAAAAACAACTGGATTTATTAGAAATCTAACAAGGTTTCTACACACAATGTTTTTAGCTCTAAAATCCCCACAAAAGTGCATTAACGGTTTTTAGGCTTTCATTGCTTGTAAAATACCTTTAATAAATTGAAAATAATTTTCGTAAATGATTTGTAAATGGTTATTGCTAATTTAATGTAATTTCCAAGCGCTTGAGGACGCCTTTCCACTGACATTTTTCAAATGTCAGAGTGGATAGGTGGCGCCTCAAGCGATTGGAAATTACATTAAATTAGCAATAACCATTTACAAAGCATTTACGAAAATTATTTTCAATTTATTAAAGGTATTTTACAAGCAATGAAAGCCTAAAAAAAGCCTTAAACAGAAACAAATGGACTTTCTATCACTTACTTCTTAGTACCATTAGTGTTTTCATAGTCAAAATAATCCACATTAAATTAACAAAATGAGTAATAATTAAATCCTAATTTCACCATTTAACAATAAATTAATATTTTAAACAGTAATTATGCAATCAAAACTCTTATTAGTAAATTAATTATTATCAATTTCGTTATTCATAAGACCTAAGTAACAATGAGATAAATGTATGAATAATAATTAATTTAAATTGACAAATGTATAAATAATATATTTTTAGAAAAAAACAAAAACTGACTTCAATGTATCTTCGAAGTCCAAGGTCACATATCGATGAAATTTAAATGGAACCACTTCGTAGCTATACTGAACCCGACGCAAAAAGAATTTTTCAAATCGGTTCATAAATGACGGAGTTCTAAGGTAACAAACATAATAAAAAAAATTACAATCGAACAGAGAACCTCCTCCTTTTTTGAAGTCGGTTAATTAGATAACCAAAGGACTAGGAATAAACTAACTCCACTCAAAACTTGAACAGCGCCCTCACAGGGCACATGTATCTATTCTATAAGACATCTCTAAAACTGACTGGTACATTATATGTAAGCATTAATATATGAATATTTTAATAGTTGTTGAAGTTAGCATCTGCGTCTATCATCATCATCATCATCATCAGCCCATCACGTTCCCACTACTGGGACACGGGCCTTCTCTCAAAGAGAGAGGATGGGCCATAATCCACCACGCTGGCCCAGTGCGGGTTGGTGGATGTGACATGTCCTTGACTTTTTGTGAAAAATTCTTGGATATGCCGCATAGAGCGAGTGTTATATCCGCACATAACTTAAGAAAGTCAGTGGTGCGGGGCCAGCGGGATTCGTACTCGGGTGCGTCGGATCGAAAGTCGCACGTGCCCCCACTAAGCCACACTCGCTCTCTGAGCCACACTCGCTCTCTGAGCCACACACGCTCTCTGCGTCTATATATATTATTATTATATTTTTCTGTTTATTCAAAATTTTACCTATCTCAACACACAAGCTTTAACAAATAGACGCTTTTAAATATGACTTTGACAAAGAAACTCAACGTAAACTTGTTTTAGCCATGGAACGAAAACATTATTTAATTTAGGTAATTGACTTCAAGAAAACAATAATGCTAGAAATTGTTAGTATTAAAACAAAAATACGGCACTGCGACAGAATATTGTAAAAATACGACGTTTCAAAGCTGAGCGCGCGGTGGCCACGAACTTCTTAAATGACGCGACCGCTTTGTGTTTTGACTTTACTTAAGCTTAGTTTACACTCTCGCTCGACTTGTTTCGGGAACAATCGTATCCTAAAAAAGACAGTATAATTTTTTTTTTTAAAGTAAACGCACAAAGACACAGGTAAACGTCTTAAACCCATTTTGAAACTTAAGTTATCATGACTTAAAAAATAATTACTATTTTCATATAAATGAAGAGGTCCATTCAAGGATTGTCTGACAGCGATCGCTTTTAGTAATAAGCCACCCACATATCAAAAATACGTTTTTTTAATTTTTTCGGTCATATTTTGTTATTGTATTTGTACTTATAATAAAATACCAAGTAAAAAATCTACACAGATAAAAAAATTAAAAGAGAAATTTCTACTAACATAATCTTTAATAATTAATTTTTAGAAAAATCAAGAATCGACTTCAAGAGTAAACTTATATATTTTTTTGTTAAATTTTTAAAAAAGTGCTGCCTCAATTTCGGTAAAACGTATATGGGACCTCCTCTCAAAAATGACCTAAGAAATGCAAGGGAATCAGATCAGAATCTCTCGTTCCAGCGTTCGGCGAGTCGACACCTGATGATGCCTCGTGCAGACGGCGAAACACGTGTCGTACAAAGAGTGTTGTTGTTAGGAACTAACAACAACCTACATAATATTCAGCGAGATTACACTATATATTTTCATTGCGTTTCAGTTTTGACCTAAGAAACAAAAAATCATCAAAATCAATTCATAATTGGCGGAGTTATCGCGTAACAAATATCCAAAAAAAATTCGAATTGAGAACTTCTTTTTTTGAAGTCGGTTACAAAACGATAGTATTCACTATTTTTACTAGAATCCTTCCTTCTTAGCCTTTATATATATAATATTATATGATATTATAAACGCGAAATTTTGTAAGAATGTATGTTTGTTACTCTTTTATGCAAAGACTACCAAACCGATTTTGATGAAATTTGGTATGTAGGTACTTTACGACTTGGAATAGCACATAGGCTACTTTTTACCCCGGGAAACCGAGGATGGAACCGCGGGGCGCAGCTAGTATTTTTATATTGTAAACCCGCTTGTGTCGATCTGTATTCAGGCGGCATTGTGGCCGCGCAATGATTACAGTTGAACCGCGTCTTTATGTTAATGCTTGTGGAAATTCACTTGCGTGTTGATTTTTTTTCTTCACGCCCCAACCCGGCGGGAATTGTGTGACGGACGTGCGACAATGCTTAAATCGTTGTATGTATATTGCGGTTTCGGTATTGAGGTCTTACGTTGAATTTGTTGACTTCTAAGCTAGATTTTCACCTAATCTTTAAATCACTTTAGGGTATGGTTCAGTGTGCATTAAAATAAACATGACGAATATACAGTAAAATATTTCGACGAGACTGGTCCTCGCTTCGGGGAATCTCAGAGTTGGCGCGTACTTTGCCCAAAAATTAAGCCAAAGCTTCTAATACAAAGGGGTAACGCCGCCCGTACTAAGTAAAGGAAAATATGAGTATTGAATTGAATTGCAAAATATCTCAAAAAATGCTCACATGTTTGAGAAAGTACGTACATGAATAAAGAAGTCTCACGTGTTACTCTCAGCAGTAGATTTATCCACAGTCAGATAATACTTTTCTCGTAGTGTTTTTTCTCCTCAAGGCGTTTAATCACGTCTACCTTTCTCTGTCATTCGCACGTGACCCGAGATGAGACGTGACGTCACAACTTTTTTTATTACACGCCCACTATCACAAAGTTTATTGGGGCAGACTAGACGCAGTATTTCTTTGAATATTTTCCGGGGAAGTTTCCTTTTGGGATTGTTTTGTTTCATTTCGTCACTTTCTAAAGGTGGGAAATTGTACAGAGATATTTGTGTGATATTTCTAAACATATTTTCCAAATGAGTTTTTTTAAACTTGACTCTAGTTAGTAAATAGAACTAATTGATGTTGGTCACCAATGTTGGCACCTGAGTTCGAATCCCGCTGGCCCCGCACCACTGATTTTCTTAAGTTATGTGCGGATTTAACACTCGCTCTAAAAATGGTGAAGGAAAACATCGTGAGGAAACCGGCGTGTACAAGAATTTTTCACAAAAAGTCAAGTACATGTGACATCCACCAACCCGCACTGGGCCAGCGTGGTGGATTATGGCCCATTCTCTCTCTATGAGAGAAGGCCCGTGTCCCAGCAGTGGGAACGTGATGGGCTGATGATGATGATGATGTTGGTCAGAGAGTGCAAAATTATTCGCAGTCACTTTATAAACATGTCTAACAGACACATTAACTACAAAGTAAAGTACAGTCCACGACATAAGTAACTAACTTTTACAAATTTTAAATTGTGAATAACACCAAAAATATTCAAATTACTCGCAAAGTTTTGCAATTTCCCTATTTGCACAGTTATTAACAGACTTTTTAAATGCAAAATTCGGAGATAAGACAAATATTGAAGGTGTAGTCAGTCAAAGATTCACAAATTATCAGCAACTTTTGTCGTTGACTGTACTTGTATTCAATGAAAGTGACTGTAGGCACCAATTTACAATATAGAAATGTAGATCAGCGCAAAAGTTTATCAATAGGCGATTACGTTCAGATATGGGTTGTCGTCCAAATTTCCGAATCAGCGCTGCCACGGGGATACTCTCATAGAGAGAGAGAGAGAGAGAGAGAGAGAAAGATAGAGATTTTCGTTTATACTCCACTTACAGTAGAGTTTTTCTGTGAAGTTATTAAAAAATATGCCGAAACTCCCGAACATAGGCTTTATCATCATGTGAACGTCGAGGCAATCCACAACCACACATATGTAGTGAGAAGACCTAAAACAACAAAACTGTTCAAGTTAATGTAGTCTCTAGTGATAGTGAATTAGTGTAATGTAGTACAAGTGCTGCCCGTTGCGCACACAAGAACAAAACATCTTCGCGTTATTAGAGACAATAAGAAAAGTGTTAATGGACACATTCTTAGTATTAGTCTATCTATCAGTTTAAGTTAAGTGTAAATTACTTGATAGCCTAATCAATTGGCTAGATTTAAATAAAAATGAGGATCATAATGTTTATGAAACCACACTATAGGAAGAAAAAATATCCACAACAAACAACTCTAGTGCGCCGAATCTAAAATGGTCCGACCACACTCGCTCTAAATCAAGCTTTTACTCGTAATAATATCCAGTCAACCTTCCATTTTTGTCCAAACCTTCCTTCCAAAACCTCAGCCATCTATCACTCCACTAAATCATTCACGGACCTAAATCTGCGGCTCACCTAAGGCACATTAAATAACCACGACGGGATCCTAAAATAATGCAGTCGACGTAAAAAGATTAACAGCTCACCCACTCTCACCTACTTTTGTGTCCGCGACAGGGTTCAAGAATTATAGTCCGGATAGAGGAAACACGGCGAAGGTGAGCGTAAGAACGGTTCGCCTTGTTTAAGTTTACTCTTCCTTTGTTTGGAGACTCTATGGGATTGCAGTTCGAGATAAATAGTGTTTTATCACTTTCTTGCCTCCATATTTGACGTGTTGATGTCTAAGCTAGGGTGATGCGTGCCTTTGACATTCTAATACATGCGTGGAGTGTCGAGCAAAATCACAGAATCTTCATATTCAATAGATTTTCAAAGTCATCGTGTCGTTTTGTGTATATATTAATTAATTGCAACCGGCAGTTTCAGGCGCTGTTTTAGGGGTCATAGTATCTTAAGTATTTTTCCTACAGTACCTACATATACAGAATTTAATCAAAGTACGTAAAGTTTCGTCGTATATATTCATCCTGACACACTTTCGCGTGTATAATATAAGTAGGATAGGATACATAAATACATTTTGCACATCCAAAAACGATCAGAATTGACGCTGACATTTAAATATGTACGAATTCTATGTAAATGGAAAATAAAACTTTTAACCAATCGATTTATCGCACGCAATACCTACAGCATAATATTTTCTCATTCAACGCACCCCATAACAATTTCAATCAAAGTCGATCGTCGAACACGACTTGCTCTAACTGCATTAAACTTGACAATTGCCAATTTTTCCGCTAGATATTTAAATTATCGCGACATCATCGCAACGCAATTTATAAAGGGGAACGCTTATTTCGGGGTGCGAAAGAAAAAAAAAACAATTTCGTAAGGGAATTCGAAAAGTTTCACAGGTAGGCCGCCCTTGGCAATTTACCACGTACGGCGGTAAAGTGAAGTCTGAAAAAAGCGATTTGATAATTTCGTTTTTCCAAGTTCTAATAGGGACTCTAAGCCTGCCTACGATTTGGGGCGAGAAACTCCGCGTGGAACTTTTATATGACTATGAGACAGAATTTGAAGTGAGAATTTGCTTAAATGAAATATTGTCTTTACAGAAATTGTTTTATAGGAACTAAACGATCCGAGCGAGTCGTTCACCTGATAGTAATCGCCACACCTGCCCATAATAATTGCAGTGTCACCCAGAACCTTCGATAGCATAAAAATTTCTGCGTAGCACTGCCTTGCGCTCAACACCGTGACACATCAGATATCAAGTCGCATATGCCCAGTAATTTCACTTGCCCTTCAACCCGGAGCACGTTTCGTTTTGTGATTATTGATTAAGATTTTAGATTTTATATATGACTAGGTAGTTTTACTAATTAAAGCACACTTTTATTAGGACAGTTTTTAACCGCAGACCGGAATAATTTTTCAACGAAACATTTTACCTATCAGCAAATATTTGATGTGACAAGCAAAACTATTAAGTGATGTAACCATGTAATATTTCAACGCATACCTAATATAATCTAAAAAAAAAAAAAGATTTGCAGGTGTTTCAAAGATATTTTGTGCTTTTTTTTACAATCATTGTTGGTATGAAGTAGGCTCCACCAGAAGTCTGGCTCCGTGCTTTATATACATCAATATTTTCTTATTACCAAAATAAAAAATCAGCGTGATTATGTATTTAAACCAAAATAAAAGTCGACTTTGGAAAATTATCCCAAAAAAGTTTAATTAATGGCTAGATATAAACAAACTAGTTTAGGCATTTAAGTAGTTAGAACCAAGTCTTCTCACTAGTCACCTGAAAACATACCAACACAGGAACTTGTAGTAATACGAGTACTAATATAAATGTCAGATGTATATAGAATGTAGTTATAATTTATTTGTTTTTTTTTAAGCTTATTCGATCTATGTTTGGCCACTATCTCGCCTGATGTGAAGCAATGATGTGGCCTTAAATGGAGCACATAGATCTAGAGAGGGACTTCAGTTGAGCGACTGCTCAAACCCGTGTTGTTTTTATTTCTGATTAATTTACGAACTGTATGTACACAACCATATTTTCTTTTTTGTATTTAATCTAATCTATCCAAAGGTAAAGTAAGAGATTGCTTCAAGCGATAAGACCGGTGGTGGTTTAACTGATGGTAGGTTTCTCGTATGCGAGAGGCCGTCTGGTGGGTACCACTGCTTTGCCAGTTATTCAGCCACCAAGCAATAGTGCGCAAGCATTACCGTGTTCCGGATTGAAGGGCATTGTAGCCAGCAAAATTATTGGGCATTATGAGACTCAACAGCTAATTGTCTCAGGGCGACGAGCGCAATACAGTGCCGCGCAGGATTTTGCAAAACAAAGTTCTGGGTGGTGCTGTTATTGTTATGGGCTGACGTATTGCTTACCATCAGGCAAACAATCAGCTCGCCTCGTCAATCAGTTACAAAAAAAAACAATATAGAGTATTTCTATTCAATTCTACAACTTTATCATATTTCTCCTTAAATATCACTACAGACGTTAACAGGTTTCGCCTTTTATAAATCGCCACCAGAAATTGTTCCATTCATCGTCGAGCAATACGGCAATATCTTTCTGTCAAAAGCCGAGCGCGCGAAATAAATTTTCTAAACATCATTATTCATCGACTCGGAATATTATGTTGCCAAAATATATGATGGCCATCAAATATTCGTTAAGGGATGTCATAGGTCGAAGCATCCTCTAAGGAGAATTAGGAATCTTTAACGGAATAATAAAACTCTCAATGAACTAGTATGAATGTATACGAAGATCAAGAGAGAACAAGTACATATTAGGTAAGCTCGTCACTCTTTGTATGTCTCTTGTATGCGGGAGGTCACCTGGGTAGGTAACACAGTTTTGCCAGTTATTCTGCCGCCAAACAGTAGTGCGCAACCATTTTAGTGTTCTGGTTTGAAGGGCAGCCAGCGAAGTAACTGGGCATATATGAGACTTAATATCTGATGTCTTAGGGTGATGAGCGCCATGCAGTCCTACGCAGTGTTTTTTATGGTATTTAAAGTTCTAGGTGGCACTGCAATTGTTTTGGGAAGGCGTGGCGCTTACCACGTGAACGACATGCAAGTCTCATCACTCAGTCCCATAAAAACAAGCGTGTTACATCTTCGCCTACATCGTCACTTCCAATCAGATGCGATGGAGGCCAAACGCTGAGCCAATCTATAGTAAAAAGGCTTGTCACTTCTATTGACTTATTTTTGTCATGTCCCTGCGGGTTATGACAAAAACAATTAAAGGAGGAAAGACCCATAGGCTCGCGATCAAAAAAATCTGGTTAAAAAGTCTGCAATGAAAATTATTAATATATTTTTCTTAAATACGCAAAAATGTCTTCTAGAGACTTTCTATACCGATCATCTTCTGCCAAGATTACGAAGAGACAAGAAAAGAAGCTATAAAATGAAGACATCTATAACCACCGAGCAAGTTTTTTCAAAATGCGAGAAGTAAAACGTTACCTACTCTGGTACAGTGGAAAAAAATCAACGTACATAAGCGTGTCCTATTTTTGCTAACTTTTAATTAATTTTAAGGTTTCTTTTCATTACATTACTTCCATTAACTTTTTTCTCAACAAAGAAGTCTTAACATTTGTATAAAAAAGGTAAATTTTCATTTTCAGTGTTGAAATTTCTTAAACGATACTGTTGCGGCGACTGTCAACGGAAACATTAGTCATAGAAATACGCAATCATCTCTGGAACCCCTTTTTAATTATGCAAAATCTTTGCCGTTCATTAACCCCCTCCCCTCCCAAACCACCCGTCTTTCTTGTCCCCCCATTTTCTTCGTGGGATGGACAAATTATTTACTTGGAAATTATGAAAAATATATAAGACAGATGACGCTATCTGTTTCAATTCCACTTGAATGGGAATTGTCGGGTTTCTCCCCCAAGAATGGGGGGAAAGGAGGCTTTTGTATTTTAAATTGGACAGGTGCGTTGAGGTAAAGAGATCATAAATGAGATGTATTTGTTATTTTATGGCTCTAGGAAATCATTGCCGGTCTTCTTTCTTTTCTTATCGAACTTTGTAATCTTTTCCTATGTTTTGTCCTTAAGAAAGACCGTTCCAGCACTGAAAAAACGTAGAACCGTGATGAACCGTTTTTATGATAGACTGAATCACCTGATGACAGAGATGGTACACGTTTTAAAAGGGTTTTTTTTATAAAATATAAAAACTTCGGGAAGTGCAATTTACTGCCAATCTTTGCAATCTGCAATTTCCTGCATCAGTGCTAAAACTACTACTGACTACCATTTACTTAAGCGATTGAGACAACTGGGTTAAAACAATAATATTAAGGGCATACAGTTGAACGAGATTGGCCTAGCGGTAAATTTAGTGCCATACGATCCGACGCGCCTGACTTTAAATTCCGACTCAGCTCTGCGCCAATGACCTTAAAAAGGGTGAGGGAAAATCTTCAGGAAACCTATCACTCTAAATCGTGCGTTTAGAGTGATAGGGTCCAGATGTGAATGTAACACCACCGAACAAAGCCATGCCGTCAAACAACTTAGTCGTGATTTTCGGTGATCCATCTGAGAGACGGACTTGAGCAGTCGCTTAATTGCCGTCTTTCTTTAGGTTTTGTGTTTTATCCTTAGCCACGTTGTCGGTTGACATGATGCGAGATACTAGTCAGAAATAGATCAATAAGGGACAAGAAAAAAGGATTTATATAACAGTTCCTGAACAATTAGAAACCTCATTTCATATGGACGGAGTCACAGCAATCAGCTAGTTGTCTGTAAACACTAAATAGCGAATCAGTATAAGGCTCCGTACTTATTATTCTCGCAGCGTCTGCCTTCCACGTTACGGACGGTACGCGGCGAGCGCGCGACAAATCACGCGCGAAGCGCCGCCCGCGGGCTAAATGAATATTGACATCGGTCAGGAACACCGGACTGAATTGGTAATCAACTGTAATTATTGGGAGCTAATGGATGAAGGAAGAGTTTAAGAAGATTTACATAGAATACATTCTACCAGTACCATAAATGTTGTTTGGGTAGATTAAAATAGAATCATGACAAAAGAGTAATATTCAATCGTATATTTCTTTTGTTACCGATAAATTTGTGCGCCATCGATTCAAAGTATGTGACGTCATGCAAATTCCAATTTCTATCAGAATATTAAAGGATGTATTGAACTTCCACATTCGCTTTAAAAGTGAAAAAAATGAAAGATTACATCATTGTGGTGAGATCGGCATGTCCAGAAATTTTGAGGACATGTGACGTTTGCCAAATCACATTGAATCTGTGTAAACATTTACTATGCCCTATTATATCTTCAAAAGAATGTCCGTCTCAGATTGTGAGAGAACAAGCAAGTGTGGCTCAGCAATAATTCTTGTGACTTTTGATCCGACGCACTGAGGTTTGAATCCCGCTTGGTGCTGCCGCCAAGTTCTTATTTGCGAATTTTACACTTGCTTAAAAAATGGGTAAACAAGTCACGGTGAGGATCCTTAAGATCGGCATGCTTAAGAATCACAAAGCTCAATTACAATGTGACATCTACCAACCCGCACTGGGTCAGCGTGGTGAATATGACCCATGTTCTCTCTTCGAGAAAAGGCCCATGTCCCAGCAGTGAGAACGTTATGGGTTGACGATGATGAACCGAAGTATGAGGTACGTAATGAGTAAATGATGAAAAAGTCTAAGTCTTGCTTTACTAAAACTGATAAATACTTAAGGCCCTGAAATATCTGAATTTGGCAAAAGTTGCTATAAAACAACCGGGACAATTGGTACCCAAATCACGTCTCGCCTTCCCGGGGGTTGCAATCGAAGTCGAAAATCGTTTCGTTATTAATAATTCGCAATCTGTCTGAGGGACGCACGGAATTGCGGATGTCTTTGAAGTTGCGTTTCGATTTTACCCCACCTCATTAGAATAACGTCAGATTATGTTTGGGCTTTTGATTGCTCGTTTATAGAGTAATGGGGAAGTTGTGCGTAGTTCAGAGACTTCAATTGACTGGGGTGTGTGGAATACACATGTGTCTTATGGAATATGGTAATACTTGCTTTGAAAGTTTTGATTGAAGGCGGTAATATATTTTATAGTCGTCTGTCTCTCTGGGGTTTTATCATTGACTATAGTTGAGCGGGGTGGTTAAACTTGGAAGTTATGAGTTTGATTCCCGTTAAGGCATAATATATTGTTTTTGTAAAAAAATACTTCGAACGCATAGAAATAAAGACGATATTGAAGTATTTGTTAAAGATCTGGGTATTGTTAAGTTATTGTCTTTGATGTTCCTGATTTTTTAGATATATTATGAAACCTTAAATTTAATTCCTTTGTAAATAAATGCCTAGAATGTTTAGTAAATGACGACTTCAGTAATCAATTCTCTGAATCTGTCTACTGTTCCCAATAATAATTCAAAAATGTGGTCGTACTCTATACCCGACATGGGGTTTTCCTATGTAACTGAGTGATGAGACGAGTAACTTGTTCGTCTGATGGTAAGCGCCACTCCTGCCCATAACAATTTCATTGCGCTCATCACCCCGGGACATCAGATATTAGGTCTGACATGCCCAGTAATAAATATATATTTATTATATTTTTACCTACCAACAAAATTGTTTAACCTTCAACCTGTTTGACAGATGTTACAGTCTTTTATGCAGAAACAGCCTTTTAAACACTGTTTAAAATATTTTGACATTAGGTTGCTGTTCTAGGTAACATTGTAGAAAATCAACAAATTGTAAAAAAAGCAGTCAGTTTCTCGCCGTCTACTCTGAGTAGTGGTTCTTTTTCCGAAACGGTGGTAGAGTCATTGCAATAAATTGACGTTCGTAAGCGTATCTGTGATGCCTAAACTAATAACAAATAAAGATGATTAATTTTGATTTTAGGAACGTAACTTCTTAAGTAAGGCTCGAAATGTTTACCATAAAAGGATATTAGACTCACATTGTGTGTTTTTGTTGCAGATTTTTCGCAGTTCATGGGTGACATGGATATACAGGAGTATAAGACGATGGCAGGCGGAACTGACAGGTGAGTTTAGGCGATAACATTACCTAGGAACAGGAAGACGGCTCGTTTCTAGGGTCTGCATGTGTCAGTTTATTCCTAAGCTTAAAGTTTGCGAGAAGCAGATATTTTACGATGTTTGTACTTCGAATGAAATATGATACATTTAGAAAATAAATTAACAATACATGACGTCTAGACGTCATTAAAAATAAGTAAATTAAATTAATTACATTAAAGTAAATTGATATTATACTAACTTGTCCAAATTATTCAAAATTATTTTGAGTTTACATTTAATCAGATAGGAGTTAAGTATGATAAGAGTTAAGTAATAGTAGAAAATTTGAAATTAATTCTGTCATCGAAATAAAAAATATGTAGGTAATCTTTTATTTTTAAGGAAGAATGTAATTAACATAATTACTTTATTCAAGTTGATAGATAAGTTTCTTTGTGACTTATTATCGGTCATAGAGCTTTCAACCTTTTAAATTGGTCACCGTTTTTAACTTTTAAAGCTTCCGCAATTTATTTCATGTTACTTTTATTTTATTTATTTTATTTTATTTATTATTAGATGATCAATAGCTTATACAAGAGATTCAGTTACAATCTTAAGTAATCATAATATAGGCTAATGAAAGATCATCCTAATTATTACAATTATTATGCATTTTGCGCTCTCTAGCAGAGGATTCGAGTATGTATAAAGGGTGCATGTGTGTGAGTCTATGTATGTGTGTGTGTGTGTGTGCGTGCGCGTATACATGTAAAGTTGACTGTGTATAGAAGTGTATGTTTGTAGTAAATTTATATATTAACGTTATTGGTTATTTGTCTTGGAGAGTTTTGAAGACTTAAATAAATATAAAAATAAAGACATACGATTCTTTATACTTCCATACATACACAATGTCAAAAATAAAAATTCTATCAACACAAGAGCCCTGTAATTCGTTCAGTCCGAAAAGAAACACTTTACCTGAGAGTTTATCACAAATAGGTACTTAAAATGCGCTACAAAAGGAAGGGTATTTTATACCTTCCATTCTGTTTGCTGATTATCTTGTTTCTTCTATTTAGAACTTGTTTATTTTAAACAACTTTTTCTGGTTAAAAGAAAGATTTGGTTATCGGTTGCAATATGAATAAGCGATTTTCTTAGATTTTCATTTTTTTTTTTTGGGTTTTTAAGTAATTGCTTCAGAAATATATATACGAGATATAGAAAATAACAACGAGAGAGAGGTCAGTACGGAGACTTCCAAAATATGTTCTAAGAAGCCAGCTCGTCGCTTTTACTGATACGATAAACTGTAGTAATTGATTTTCAGAAAACTCATACGCGATTCGAAAATCAAACCCGGTCATTTTGGAAAAAATCTTCGATATTTTATTGCGGTATTGACTGTGTAAGTTTTAATAAATAAATGTTGCTATGAAACCTTGTCTATAAAATTAAAAGACAGTTATACAGAACTGACTATTTTAATAGTAATTATAAATCATATACATAGAAGAAAAAAAAACGCTGGCAAAAACCAAATTTCACGATAATTAATTTATTAATTTATTTTAATCACATAATATAACATTCGTACAGCTAAGAAATGCCAATACGATGCTATTATGTACTTTATGATATTCTTATGTTTATAATAAAATACAAAATATTTTATTTTAAAATTTTAGAACAACATATATTTATACACATCAAAAACGAATAGCCCGCGAACTATATTGACACCATTTTGTGTTAATATTGTAGTTAATACCAACATCATTTTTACTTGCCTGACATTACATCTATCTTATTATTTCCTCCAAGGTTCCGGGTTTTCCTCAAGTACGTCAAAGTGCAATATCATCGAATCACTGGAAAAGAAGTTCCATGATTTCGATAGAGGTTACAAGGGTGGGGGATAAAATATTGCAACGAGTGAGTTTTGTTATAGTGGGTTGGGGTTGTTAGCCACTATGAGATGAAATATGTATTTATCAGAGATAGATGGTTATTATTTTTATTTATTTTTTTTATTTTTTTTTTATTATTTATAGGCTTGCGTTTGACCGCTATGGTTTGTCCCACTTCTGGGCTTGCTTGCCATTCCTTCAATAGGAGTCCAGTTCATATGAAAAGAAAGAAAATACAGAATAATACCGAAATGCGAAAGTTTGTGAGGATGTATATTTTGATGATTGTATGGATGGATAGATGTTTAATACTCAATCGCGCAAAATTTGTGAGACAGATTTTGATGAACTTTTTCATGTCTGCAAAAGGTCATACTATATTTTTCATCCACCTTCTATTTTAAAACCATCTCATATAAAATTTAAAGCAACTACTGAAAATAGCAAGAAATATGCACAAACATACAACATACGTTTTATCCCAAACCTTCCACGTTACGACGTGAAAAGAAATAATAATTTCATGCAAGTCGTATTCATATTGAAATGTCTTTTATATCATCTAGTGCACAAGGGACTTAACCACTAAGGAGCAAGGCGTCTTGGGCGTCTTATGCCGAGTCACTCTAGACGTATTTCATGGCACGTCGACTCTCGAAATAATATCGCCGGGATATGATCTGAGAGTGTAACAAATATATTATGTAGTGGTATAACAATAGATATGGTGTATTGATTCGATCTATTGCTTTTAGGCTCGAAGTTGCACAATTGATTTGCTTGGGAATATTGAAATTGATTGAGCTGTACGATACCTTTTCGAGATTAAGCGTTCTGGTTATTTTTTATGTAATTTATCAGAATGACGATAAAAGCAAAAATCGCAAAGCTTTTTTGATTTACCTAACTGATAAATATTTTATACACTAATAGGTAATTGAGAAATCACTTTGTAATATTGTTTTATTGAATACTTTTAGATAGTATAATTTTACATGAAGTTTGTTGTTGAAAAATTGCCATTACTTTTTTCTTTTTTTTAAGTTTTTACCACAGATAAATATTGTTAACTAATTTGACATAGAGTATACATATAATGGAGTTAAATTACTACTTATTCGTAACAGTTGCAGTCATGTACATTTCTATACTATATTATAAAACTGTAACTGAGCCAAATCTGTACAAAATATATTTGAAAAACCAACTGGGATCGACTATAGACTACTACTACTATTATACTTTAGAGCGAGTGTGGCTCAGAGGGAACTCGTGCGCCTTTCAATCCGACGCTCCTGGGTTCGAATCCTGAGTCGGCCCTGCACCAATGACTTATAGTTAAGTGCAGATTTTGTACGCTCGCTCTAAGGTGAAGGAAAACATCGTGATGAAACCCGCTTACGCGCTTTGGAGTGTTAGGCTCTGGCCGTTGTTGTAATACCACCCACCGAACAAAGCCATGCCGTCAAGCGACCTAGTCGTGTTTCGGGATGATGTTCGGTGAAACATCGGAGAGACGGGTCTGAGCAGCAGCTCAAATGCCGTCTCTCTCTAGATCTATGTGCTCCATCTTAGGCCACATCATCGCTTCACATCAGGCGAGATAGTGGCCAAACATAGATCTATTAAGTGTAAAAAAAAAAACTGTTTAGAGGGTACTGAACACTAATCCACGATTTTTAGAATTTTTGTCTGTTTGTTTATTTGTATGTTATTTATCGACTCGCAAACTGCTAAAAGGATTTAATGCGGTTTTCAGGGTTTGGTAGCACTAGTTCCAACTTAAATTATATGTTACGTATATCAAAGTCGGTTGAGTGACTACAAAGATACAGATTAACCTCTTCGTAGTACGCGCTCTCATACATATATTATACTGGGCCTCGCTAAGATGTTCTTGGAAAAAATACGAGTACGGGCTTCCTCTGTCGTTTCGTGGACAAAGTCGCGAGAAAAAGCGAGAGTAGCGTATTTCAATCACTTGATTGAAATACGCATATAGGTTTACGGATCCCACTCACATTGTTCCACCTGCTATTGTCGGACTATATTGCAATAATTAGCGTATAATCACTCTGTACCTGTTCACGTGAGCTCAACGTCTGAAACCAGTAGATAGATGAAAATTATTACAACCTAAAATTATTACGTGAAAATTGTGGTATTTTATGATGTTGAAAATGTAGTTATGTAGAAGTATTGAGAGATAGCGAGAATTAGAAAAAGAGAGAGAGAGAGAAAGGGCAGTCTCTACTTTGTAAGCTTTAAACGTCACTCTCGCTGGGTTGTTTAGTGCTATTTTCTCTCTTTTTCATTAAAATCAGTTTTCTAATATTTTTTTAGGATCGGACTTTGACTTGAGCATTCAAAAGAAGTAAATTTACTTTTTTATCAAATACAATAATTTATTGAGCAAGATTTTGCTTCTATGGCGTGGCGCTACAGAGGCAAAATTTTGCCCTCCACGCCAAGCTTCGAAATATACATAGTAGGTATTAGTCTGCCTATGCCGGTTGATCTATACGTTGGTTTAAAGACCACATTTTTCGTATGTCGAATAAATCTGACTATAGTTCAAAAGGTTAAGAGAAGGGTTAAGAGAAGGTTAGAAAGTAAAAGAAGAGTTTTTGATACTAGGCAAAAATCTTAAAATATTTAATAATGAGGAACAAAAATGACATTGTTCTGGCAGGGTTCAAACCTACCTCTTCGAAATACCGTCCTGATACCACTGGGCCACCGAGCCAACTGCTCGAGAAACCAAATTTTATCTATCATTCTTATATCGTCGTACGGAGACGATTCTGCGCCAACAGTTCAATATCTACCATACAGCACTTTTAGACAAATTTGTCTTTAATTCAAAAGCATAGAAGATCTATTTCAGCGATATCCACTTCTTTATTGATCGGTTACGGAATGGACTTGTTACATTTTCAACTTAGGCCTTTGCACATCCGACCCTTGTGTTTATTATTAGTGTCTAATCACCACCTGTTCACGCGAGCATGGTGGAACAACAGTTTGAAGAGTAAGGGCAAAATTACCTTCGTCATTGTTAGAACCAGACCAACTAATTATTATTCTCAGCATGTATTCTTCATCAGTCATCTTTTCAAAGCTTTTATTTTGTCTATACTTCGAGAACTAGCAAAATGTCATAAAAATTACAATGACAGTCATAAAAACGGTTTGATAGCTTCCCACAAATTAAATAAATAGGTACCTAAATAATTTCAGCAAAATGTATTTTTAGTAGATTATACAGCACATTGCGTACATTTATTTTTAAAGAATATATTCAAAAAAAGTTCTAAACACTTAAATACTCGTAGTTATAATTCAAAATATGTGAAAACTAAAAAAAACTGGACGAAATGTGATAGTCGCTTTTGGGTTGTCATTGTACGTGGCAAGCATCGCACATTGCGCGCGGTCAGCAGTTTACGCCTGCATGCCACATGTACTCGTACTTTGTGGGATGGTAGTGATAACTACTATGTTAAGATTTTGCAATAATGCAGTAACCGCGTCATCAATTGAAATCAAGTTTCCAATCACTACCAATCATTTCACACGTATGTAAGTACTAGTGATTTTGTACCGACTTTGCCTACTGTAATCGTATCGTAAACTGTTGTACAAGCCCACTGTAGCTAATGTCCGACAAAGCGTACAGTTCACGCTTCAGGTGTGACTCGTCCGTGCGTCGCTTCTGTCCGTTGTTGCTATTCTTGTTTGATCCTTGTACTGTAGTAGGTATACCTAGAGTAACCGTAGAACTAGTGTTGTCATGTGATATGGACATGGCTGCAGTACTATCATGATCACCAATTAGCAAGTCTTCAGTTAGACAGACAAAACACCTATAAGAAGGTTACATGGAGTTTTAAGATGAGATTGTATGGCCAAGCTGCTGCTAGCGAAGATCTGCGACGATCATAGCTCCACTTATGTATCTTTTGGATTGGGATGTCCTTCACTATGTTAACCAAATCGTGGTAAATTCTTTACAAGCATTGCTCCTTATTAGCAACAAAATCCAGTTAGATACAGTTAGATAATAGATAATATTTTTTATTTTATTTATTTATTTACCCCTGTTTATAATTAGTATAATGAGACATACAAAAACATAAATATTTCACACTTATGCATATAACCTATTTTTTAAATTATGCCATCAAACTTATCACATAAGTAACGTAAACACTAAACATTTATGTGTACAGTTCAAAACTGAAACGCAATGAAAATATATAGTGGGATCCTGCTGAATATACACACACATACACACTATATATTTTCATACATATACACTATATATTTGTACTATATATTTTATTGCGTTTCAGTTTTGAGATGAATTTCCGCAACGTCACGCCTGATTCCATTACATCTTGTACAGTTCAATTTGAAATATAGTTCAAGTTCAAATATATGACATATACGACAAATAAATGATTGAAAAGCAAGTGACAAATTTGAAAAAGTAAATATTTTGTTATGTCGAAAATCGAGCTCATGATCCTTACACCACTTTGCTCTATTTCTCATAGTTTCAGATTTGGACATACAATCCCATCTCAATATTCCATCTTGTATACAACATATTTTGTCTCGCTGCGCATCTAATATCAGCCATAATGAAGAAAGCTACAGTTTATTGACTCGGCAAGTCGGCAGTGCTTACGGCACCTAATCAGTGCCCAGGTAATTCTGCCGGGCAAGGCTCGCGCGCTGATTGGTTATCGATCCGGCTGCAGTCTTGGCGCCCGGCTAAAGATAGTTTCTGTTATTGATGGACGAATGGATAAAAAGTAAATGGGATGTTGTTGTATGCTCTCCGTTGGACGGTGCAAATCTGTATTCTATATCTTGATATTTTAAGTTACAATTTTTAACGTATTTTAATTGATGTTATGACGTTTAAAAGTGCGTTTTTTGTGACTATTTAATAAATATATTTTGACTTTTGAAGTTTGGAGAAGCTAGAGTAAATAAAAATCAAAAGAATAGAATAGAATAAGCGTTAAGAATGTTCTAATGAGAAAGGCATACATAAACACATCATCAGCATCTTACATAGAAGAATAAGATGCTTGGAACATTCCACTTCTGCAACGTAGCCAACTTGTACATAAGAAACATACAATTGTAAAATCCCAAAAAATTGTAACAAAATCTCTAAAAAAAAATGCCCCTCAGTTTCTTGCCGTATCTTCTGAGTAGTGTTTTTTTTTTCGATACCGTGGTAGAGTCATTGTGATAATTTGACGTTCATAAGTGCGTCTGTGATGCCAAAAAGATGAAAGAGATTTTGATTTTTGATTTTGAATAGAATAGAGTCAATAAAGTATTCAAAATGCTTTGTTAAACAAGCAGGTCGTTCACCTGATGTTAAATAACACAACAGCTGCAGCGCTACCCAGAACTTTGTTTTGCAAAATCTTGCACGGCACAGCTGCGCTGCGCTTGCTACCCCAAGACAATGGCTTTTGAGGCTCATAATGTCCAGTAATTTAACTTTAAACACCATTCAAACTGGAACACAATAATGTTTGCACAAGTCTACTGCTTTTGAATATCTAATAAAGGTATGGTACGTACCAAGGTGGATTCTTGCAGAAGAGGCCTAATATTACAAACTAGTTCGACAAGAATCTTAATAAAATTTTAATGGAGTGCCATAATTTTTTTATGGATTTGAGTGATGGGACGAGTAAGTGGTTAGCCTGATAGTAAGCACCACGCTCGCCTGAGCGCAATGCAGAGCTACGCAGCACTTTTAATGGCATTAAAAGTTCTGGATGGCAGTTGTTATGGGCAGGCGTGGCGCTTGCCACTAGGCGAACGACTTGCTTGTCTCATTACTCAATTCCATAAAAAGGGTCTACTAATGATACTACCAGAGCAGTGCTAGTTTTAGTTGATTTTCTTTTGTTACTAAGTGCTAGGTGGAAGTATCAAAGTACAAAGTTCAAAAGTTCTTTATTCATGTTTGGCATCACAGACGTACTTATGAACGTCAATTATTACAACGACTCTACCACCGTATCGGAAAAAGAACCACTACTCAGAAGATGCGGCACGAAACTGAGGACTGTTATCAAACTGTTAAATGTCTATACATTCAATGAACGTTATTATTATTATACAGATATTTATGTATGTTCTCAGAGTTAAAGGTTTTAAACAATATTTTTATAATAAACTACACTTCAAATTAAAGTGCTATGCAATGGAAGGACAACATTTGAAAATGAAAAGAAATTAAAGAAACTGTAGAGACGGGGGTGTCTACATAAATTAGATAAAATATACAAACCAATAAATCTCATATTTCATCTACTGACGATTAAATTAAATGATAATTTATGAATTATATTCATACATAATACACATAATTAATCTTTATTTAATATGTGACCATATTCAAATGAACATTTATTAAGTTTCACTAGACTATATATTTATTTATGGTTCAGAAAATAAATAATTTTACCAGGCATTTATTTTTAATTTTAACCGACTTCGAAAAAAGGAGAAAGTTTTCTATTCGTTTGTATTTTTTATGTTTGTTACCTCAGAACTCTGTTGTTCATGAACCGATTTGGAAAACTCTCTTTGCGTTGGGTTCAATATGGCTACGAAGTGGTCCCGTAGAAACTTCATCGATATTTGATCTTGGACTTCGAAGATACGTTGAAGTAATTTTTTTTATGTTATCATAACGTTGTATCAGAACACAGAGAGCTCGTAAACATGTAATATCGTTCAAATAAATGACGCTAACGTCCAAGTCGGCTACAGTTTATAGACTGTCTCAGAGTCTCGACAGAATCACCTCTCCGGTAGAATTACCTCTTCGCCGGCGACGGTATTAATGGCATTGGCACATAATCAATACCTAAGTATAAGAAGCCGCTTTTATTTTTAATTTTACTCTGTGACAAGGTGGAACTTTTTTTTATTTGTATCCCCATTTTTATTACAATCTAGCCAATTGATTAGGCTAATAAATAACTTACTAATAGATAGACTAATATTAAGAATCTGTCCATTAACACTTTTCTTATTGTCTGTATAAAGGCGAAGACTTTGTTCTTGTGCTCTGTATAGGTAGCACTCGTACTATGTTACACTAATTCACTATCACTAGACACTACAATAACTTAAACGGTTTTGTTCTTTTAAGTCTTCTTACTATATCCGTGTGGTCGAGGAGCTGGATTATCCCGACGTTCACATGAGGTGGAACTTTGCTGTGAACTATATGAGTAAACAAGATAATAATAAGTAATTTTCATATCTTCAATAATAGTCCTCGCACTTATCGGGGGCTGTCTTTGATTGTATCTTCTAATGATGCGCTTAGAGACAGTCCCCGATAAGTGTTGCCCATTCCATATCTAAATTAAATGCTCTAAGAGGCCTTTACGTGTTGGACTCATGTACCCGCGCAAGCCTTCCAAAGGACCGGGTGTATAACCCGTGAGAAAGAGCGACATAATAATAATAACGCCCAACGATCACATACATAGATCCTGACCCCTAACTAGGATTCCCTGTATCTAGGGAACCAGGAACTATGAGGACCATGGTTCCACAACACCCAGACACGAAACAAATGCTTGCGCTTTTTTTGTACAAACATTTGTCCCGTCGCGGGAATCGAACCCGCAACCTCAGTGGTGTATGAGATTTGAGCCAACCTGCCCAACCACTACACACAGAGGCTGGCGAGATAATTCATTCATGATATTTCCTAAAGTAATAAAGTAGTAAAATAAACATAGATCTAGTAAGAGTAAAAAAAAATGCAATACAAAATGCTTTATTGTACACCAAACAAAAGGAATCAGTAAGTACATGAAAACTTACAAACTAAGGTACAACAGGCGAACTTATCGCTAAAAGCGTCTCTTCCAGTCATCCTTTGGATGTAATGTTATGTTAATCTTTTGATATGATAGATTTAGGAGTTTAACTCACAATTTAATAAAAAAATATAAGCAACTAACAAAACCTAGACTTTTATTCCAATTCACAAAATTATAACCAAAACAATTAATTGAAACATAAAATAATTAAACAACAGAATATTATTCGAATTAAAAAATGGACAGCGATTTGACAAGCGATTCTACAACGTCCGTCTACTCCTGGTGTCGTCAACGAACCGAACTGCGACTGGCGTGCGCGCTGCCTCGAACCTCTGCTTGCCCCTCCACTCTCACTCTGACGGCGGGGATAGGCCACGCCTCCTTCTCAGACAAGTTTCTTCTTATACGGCCTCTCCTGACGGCGGCGCGTCCTCGCACGCAGATAGGTCAGAGTGTGAGGGTGGATGCTGCTGCAGATCTTCAGTGGAAGCAGGGTTGTGCACTTCTACCTCCACGACTTGGTGCTCAGGACTACACGTTGGATTTTCAGAAGCATTCGCCTCAACTTCGTCGTCATCTAAAAACATAAATACACGGTTTCTTTTAGTTTAAAAGTCAAATTTAGGCAAAGTGAAAGTGAGAGCAACTCCATCACTTTCATAATCTGTAGACGGAATCTTTATAAGATCGTCTAAGATCACCATCAACAACAGCAGGTGAGAGAGACTCCATCACCTGTAGAACATTTGGACATAGCCCTCAGGATATCCAGGACGACACAGCAGGTCGCCCTTCGTAAGTGGAGCCCTCGTCGGGACACTCACACGTGTAGAGCTCTCGAGATACACGTCAAATGGCAGAGCCCTCGGGATGCCCACTGTGCATTGGATCAGAATGCACAGTAACCGCGTGAAGGAGTACCGTTCAGGATGTCCTTCAGCGTAACTTAAGACATGAAATCTGTCTACATGGCAGAGCCCTCAGGATGCCCATCATACAAGTGCGGAGGCCTCACGCAACAGGTACGAAAATAATCAAAAAGACAAACGCAGAGCCCTCAGGGTGCGCTTACGTATATAACACAAATGCAGAGCCCTCAGGATGCACATACGTATATATATAACACAAATACAGAGCCCTCAGGATGTAAGTCTTGCGGTATTGATGCGGTGCTGATGGCATCAAAATCAGGGTAAATACTCACTCTCGAAAAATGTACCACACACATCAGGGGTCCATTCCCCTTTCCATCGCACCATATATTCTGCCGCAGCTTGTGAGGTTTTGCCGTAAGAGCCAGACAGCAGTTTAAGCTCATATCGGCCATGAGGCAGCGCTCGCGTAACCATGTATGGGCCACGCATACCAGAGTCCAACTTGCCCGTGGCTTGGCTCGTCTTACGGACGAACACCAAATCACCATCCTGAAAGGATCGTGGAGCTTTGCGCCGTTCGTTAACACGCTCATCTTGGCGAGCTCGGTTTGCATCTAGCAATTCTGAAGCACGTTGTCGGGCAAGTTCGCGTAGCGATTCGCGATTTGGACTCGTAGCCTCCAAGGCTACGTCGCGCACCAGGGATCGTATGACGGGCGTTGCACCATCGCTGCCAATTAACAAATTCAAGGGTGAACATCGAATAGATTTTTGCATCGTAATGTTCAAGTTGAGCTGTAATTTCCATAAAACATTTGACCAATTTTCATTCCTAAAGTTTGTCTCAACACGAATCATATTCATGACTGTGCGACAGTACCGCTCAGCTTGCCCGTTACTTTGATGCATTTCGGGAGTTATAAAATGCATCTCACAACCCAATTCTTTAACCCAATTAACAAAAGATGAACTCTCATACATCCGACCACGGTCAGCAACAATTAGTTTGGGTGTGCCAAAAAGAGAAAATGAATTTTCAAATACTCTTCTCAACTCGCTCGCGTCTTATTTGTGTATCGGATAGAGGAGACAATATTTAGTGAACGCGTCGACATTTATAACAACGTATTTGAAACCGTTTGAATCAGGAAGCGGCCCCAGAACGTCGCTATGCACAGTCTCAAATGGTTGGCTGGGCTTATTCCATGATTCAATGGGTTGCAACGGCTGACGTGGTACTCTTTTGTGAGAAAGACAAACAATGCAGTGTTGTATGTATTTTCGCACGAACTTTCTCAAGCCAGGAAACCAAAAATGTTTCAACAAAAGATCAGTAGTCTTTTCAATACCAATGTGTTGATGTTCGTCGTGGAAAACGCGCAGTAAACTAAGACGATGACCCTTTGGTATGTAGCACAGTAAACGTGTCTGCTCACCGACTACATCCATTTTGTAGTAAAGGATGTCATTGCGCTTAATATACCGTTTTGAATCGATATCACAGTCTTGTAATTTTTTCAGTAAACTCTGTGTCTCTTCATCAGCGGCTTGCGCTATCTGAGCCCAATTTTGTGGCTTACGAACCTCACAAATATTAACCGGGTTACGGCTCAGATAATCAGCATGAGATAGCGCAGTCCCCTTTCGATATTCAAGATCAAAGTCGTAGTCTTGCAAGAATATCCACCACCGAGCAACGCGTGGCAGTAGATCTTTCTTGCGCTGAGTAAGTTTTAATGCGTTACAATCCGTTACAACATTAAATTTCATACCGATGAGGTAATGTCTGAAATGCTGTAACGCCTTGACAACGGCCAGCGTTTCTAGCTCATAAGAGTGGTAACGCGGCTCAGCGCCCTGAGTAACTTTGCTAAAATAAGCAACAGGTCGCTTGTGTCCATTGTCATGTGTCTGAAGTAAGACGGCACCATAACCTCGTGACGAAGCATCAGTGTGCACTTCAGTAGGGAGAGAAGGATCAAAAATAGCCAACACTGGCGCGCTTGTTAATCGTGCAATAATGTCTTTACGTACCTGCTCTTGATCCTCACCCCACCTGAACTGGACACCTTTGCGCGTTAGGTTGGCAACGCAGGCCGTCATCTGGGAATACCCGGGAATGTATCGTCTAAAATAGCCCGCGAGGCCTAGAAATTGTCTGACCTCCTTTACATTACTGGGAACACGTGAATTGACCAGGGCTTCGACTTTGTGCTCGCTCGGCCGTACCTGACCATTACTGATCGTCCGACCTAAATATTCCACCTCAGTAGTAAGAAACTTGCATTTCTTCAGGTTAATCGAAAACCCGGCTTTGGTCAAAGTATCAAGGACCTCATGGAGCGTCTGTAAACCCTCGTCTATCGTGGAACTTGGCAGCAATACATCATCAATATAGACACAAGCCTTGCCAGAGTCGATGAAAGATCGCAGCGTATTCGATATTATGCGTTGGTAAACGACAGGCGCATTTGCAAGACCGTAAGGCATTTTTACGTATTTGTAGTGTCCTTCCGGCGTCACGAACCCAGTGCGGTGAATTGACTCATTATCCATTTCGATCTGATGGAAGCCAGTAGCCATATCTAAACTTGTAAAATATTTAGCTTTACCAAGTCGATCAATATGATCATCTATTAGTGGCAATGGATAATGGTCTTTCACAGTGTTTGCGTTCAGGGCACGGAAGTCCACACAAAGCCTATCGCTTCCATCTTTTTTCTTGACCAGTAATATAGGACTGGAAAACTCCGATTCCGATTCTCTAATGATGCCTTTCTCTAACAAATCTCTAATGATATCTCTAACGCGTAGTTTCTCATCATGGGACATCTTGTACGGTCGGTAAACCACCGGGGTTTCGTTATGTAAACGGATGTGCATTGAACCTGTCTTCACGGTAGTAGAAGCAGTACCGACAACAAGAAAATCCGCAAAGTCGTTAATGATGTCCATTAAACGTTCCTTGTCCGCACTAACTAACGGTGTATTGATCGGTAAAGGTTCATCGACTTTAATATTTAGGACAGTATCGCTTCGCGTAAGCATTTGTACACCTCGACTCCGGGTATAGGTAACGCCATCCCTATTTAGTACATCAGTGCCAACAATGACCGGCGTGTTCATGTATCGGTCGGGCACGACATGAAAATCAACTTCGAGAGTAATCTCAGAAAATTCTACAGACAGAGTAGTACAGTAAGATGATTCCACCTCTTGACTACCTATGCCACGTAATACGCGAAACGAAGGCGCCTGAGTGCACTGAAAATGTTTTGTGACAGATTCAGATATGAGGGAAATTGTCGATCCAGTATCTATCAGAATATCAACAGGAACGCCTTGAATAACCGCAGTCGCAATGTCATTCTGTTTATACACATGGGAAGTATCACTACAAAAATTAACGTTAGGTTTGCCGCGTGATTCAGTGCGCTGCTTTGCAAAACAATCCTCAACTCGGTGACCCATCTTTTTACAAAAAGAACATGGTTCACGCTTAGGGAGCACACTACTAGCATTCGAAATACTACCAGATGATTTATTGTCAGTTGGTCCATCTGTCCTTGTGCGCTTGGTGCATGAAATCTGCCTATGGCCAAAACCACCGCATAAAAAACATCTAACTGTTGAAGCACCGTGATCCCGTTTTCGCTGGTTCGGTTGAGGGTAGTTTTTGCGAAACACACTACGTTGGGTGTCACGCATCGGTGTGACCTGAGCAGGCTTTACATAAATTGACGAAAAATCAACTAGGTCACCCGGCACCAGCTGGGCGTTCGTGGCAGCCGCACGTATATGGGCATCCGTTAAGCCACGGATCACTATTGCCGTAATCAGCTCGTCACTCAATCCGTTAATGATACGTAATCGCAGCAAGGAACGTCGGGCATACTCCGCGTACGTGGGGTACATGCCTGAATCGGTCTTCATCACATCGAACAAAATGTTCGCAAAATCTAAACGACGAGGGCACAAAGCTTTGAATTCGCGTTTGAAGTTAGACCAGCTACGATCGTTACTTGCCCACTCGTTAAGCCATAGACGCGCGTCGCCTTTCAAGCAATGACCGATATGCCCTAAACACTCGCGGTCGTCCCACTTATTTAATATACGCACATGGTCAACATCATTACACCACACATCAAAATCATGCAAAGATGGATCGAAATTTGGAATAAAGATATGGTTTGATCTTACCGGGATAGCACTTAATACACTTACGAGCTTGTCAGCTACTTCACTCAAAACCGTATCCGCACTAGTATGCACAGCACTCGACACGTCCAAACTCGCCGCGCAAGAGTCGCCGCTCGATGGTACGGCTAGTGGTCCTGGTGGTTCACTAGGCGGGGGCAGCGGTACCTCTGTGGTGACCGGGTCGGGCACCGGTACGGCGCGCGATGTACCCGCAACGGCATGGTCGCCATCGGCGCTCGCAACACGTTCCCTAGAATGATCTTCCAAAGCATTCAAACGACTCATAATCGCTTGAAGCGTTTGATCCAAACCAGGAATAGGCGTTCGATCTCGTCTACGACTACTACGTGTAGTTCTTCCCGACATTGTTGAATAAATAAAAGCGGGAAGTTGAAATGTCAAGATAACCTATAAGCAAAACTAGCAGAAGGGAAGTAAGAATCCCACTTCTGAATTTAGGAGTTTAACTCACAATTTAATAAAAAAATATAAGCAACTAACAAAACCTAGACTTTTATTCCAATTCACAAAATTATAACCAAAACAATTAATTGAAACATAAAATAATTAAACAACAGAATATTATTCGAATTAAAAAATGGACAGCGATTTGACAAGCGATTCTACAACGTCCGTCTACTCCTGGTGTCGTCAACGAACCGAACTGCGACTGGCGTGCGCGCTGCCTCGAACCTCTGCTTGCCCCTCCACTCTCACTCTGACGGCGGGGATAGGCCACGCCTCCTTCTCAGACAAGTTTCTTCTTATAATAGATTATATAACGAGAACATGACTCATATTATCTTGCCAATTACAATTCACACCAGGTACCATCAGTATTATCAGCCAAGTAGAACAGGCGAGCCCAGTATTAAGTAGAAGATGTCTCTTAAACTTGTGTTTTTGTTATTCTTGTTAGTGTCGGTATCCTCCACCTTTTGTAGAGGGAGTGGATAATCAGCACATACAAAATATTAGACATCAAAATAGCGTTGAGTTTATTATCGTTACAAAATATGATGGCTGTTGCGCATTTTACTTCATTCAATTGAATTGATTCATATTTTGACGTTCCATGTTTTTTTTTTACACTTAATTGATCTATGTTTGGCCACTATCTCGCCTGATGTGAAGTGATGATGTGGCCTAAGATGGAGCACATAGATCTAGAGAGAGACGGCAGTTGAGCGGCTGCTCAGACCCGTCTCCCCGACGGTTCACCGAACATCATCCCGAAACACGACTAGGTTGCTTGACGGAATGGCTTTGTTCGGTGGGCGGCCACGGCCAGAGCCTACCACTCCAAAGCGCGTAAGCGGGTTTCATCACGATGTTTTCCTTCACCGTTTTAGAGCGAGCGTACAAAATCTGCACTTAACTATAAGTCATTGGTGCAGGGCCGACTCGGGATTCAAACCCAGGTGCGTCGGATTGAAAGGCGGACGAGTTCCCGCTGAGCCACACTCGCTCTCAATAATGTTCTTAGATATATCATTATGTACAAAAAAATAATAATATGTAATTACAAAATAATGATTTATCGGCAAAAGCCTCGTCAATACAGTAAAAGCTTTTATTAATAAGATGTTTTTTATGTAAGGCTTACGTTCATTAGTACTCATGTTTCTTGTTTCCAAAGGTATCTTATTATAAAGTTTTATACATATAGAAGTATAGCTTTTAGCAGTTTTCGATAATCTTGTCCGTGGCAGGACCAAGTTGTTTTTATTTCTTGTGTGTAAGTGATGGACATCTTTATGTGTGATCATTTTGTCCATGTTTTCCCTCACATACAGTATGCCCTGGTATATGAACTACATAACTTAGAATACGTAACTTAGAAACTTGATTAAAATGTATAAATAGAATAATTCAATTTTAAATCATCATCGTCTTACCTGGTTTCTCGACTAATTAATAATCTACCTCCGGATTTGGTTAATGACCTCACACCACTACACATTAAAGTTAAACTTAAGGCTCACTTCTTGAAACACTTTGAATGTTAAGATTGCTAAGAAATGTACTTACCAATTTTCTATCTTCATAGATAGAGTTATTAGATGATTGTGTACCTAATATCGATGTAGATTAATTATGGTATTGAACACAAACCTCAGTGGTTTACGAATGCCATGCAACTTACTATTGTAATGTTATTTTTAAATGATAAATAAATAAAATATAAAAAAAAGATTAATAAAATTCAATTTATCTAAAATATACCAAAAAAAGTAATTACCGCAAATACCTAATAACTGACTTAAATCAACCGATCTACTACACTCGAGAGCAATGAATCCGGGTCACTTAAAGAATGTTAAAAATCTCGGAAACTAAAAATGATAGGTTAATGCAATAAATTGTATTTAATAGACAATGTAATACTCCTTAAATGAAAGTAAAAAAAATATGAGTCACCATACATTTTATTAACACAAAATTACATAAAGAAAAAAACTGCTGATCTCTCCTTAAAACAAAAATAGGAAACATGAAATTTTTGAACTTTATTACGATTTTCTTGAATTTTAATACTTCGTATTGCCTCCTCGTGCTTCCATTACTGCGTTTACGCGGTTTGGCATGCTGTACACCAAGTTCCTTATACGATTTTGGGGAATATTCTCCCATTCCTCTGTGAGAGCAATTTTGAGCTCACGAAGCGTGATTGGGGGAGGGTTTCGTTGTTTTACGCATCTGCCTAGCTCGTCCCAAGCATGCTCGATCGGGTTGATATCCGGGCTGCGCGCTGGCCACTCCATACGAGTAATGTTCATCTCTTGAAGGTAGTCATTCACAATCCTACCTGTATGAGGTCGGGCATTGTCATGCATAAATATAGCATCCTCACCTAAATTGACCATAAATGGACCAACGTGATCATTGAGGATTTCTTCCACATATCTTACGCTAGTTAAAGAGCCGTTTTCTATGATCACCAGCTCTGTGCGACTTTCAGAAGAAATTCCGGCCCACACAAGTACAGACCCACCACCGTAGGCTACTTTTTCTTCGATGCATGCTTGCTTGAATCTTTCCCCTGGTCTTCGATACACTCTGTGTCTTCCATCGTGCTTGTAGAGCATAAATTTTGATTCGTCGGAGAACATAACTTTTGACCAATCTTCAATACTCCAATTTACGTGGCTCTGGGCATATCTTAGTCTCGAAATACGATGCCCACGCTCCAGTTTAGGGCCGTTTGCAGGTCTAAGGGGTTTTAAGTTAGATTCAGCAAGCCGACGTCCTACTGTCCATGCACTTGGGTTACTTCCTCCGAGGCGTCGAAACTGATTGGTGAGTTCAGTTCCTGTGAGAAAGCGATTTCGAAGCATGGTGTTCACCAAGTATCGGTCTTCTCGTGCTGTGGTACACCTGGTTCTGCCCGTTCCTGGTCTGCGTAGGTTAGAACCAGTTTCTTCGTAACGTCGGAGAACTCTTTGTACTGTTGACAGCGACACACCGACAGTCCTGGCTGTATCGCGCTGACTCCGGCCGGTTTCCAGCATTGTAAGTATTCTGGTGCATTCTTCAGGCGAAAGCGACATAATTTCAGCTTTAATAATGAATATAGAGCACTATCAACATGGTTTATGTACCCACATAAATGACAGATTACAAACAAAAGCAAAACCAAATGCTGTAATTTCGTAGTTCCATCTTCGAAAGTGGCCCTTTTTCAAATTTGATTTTTTTATGATATAACTTTACAATAACTAAGAAGTTTTAATACCTTCATTTAAGGAGTATTACATTGTCTATTAAATACAATTTATTGCATTAACCTAGCATTTTTAGTTTCCGAGATTTTTAGGATTCTTTAAGTGACCCGGATTCATTGCTCTCGAGTGTATATCCATACACAGGCGCTATTCCAGACAAAATATTCTGTTGCCATTACTACGAGATGCGATCGGAACGTATTGCGCCGGAAGCGCGCCTAATAAATAAATTTCCCCCATCATTATACTGTCGCTTCACGAGTACCCGAGATTTTTTCCTATAGGTATAGAAACAGCTTGTGCAGTACTTGATATGCTGAGAATGGGCCAAGAATCTTTTTTATGGAACTGAGTTATGAAGAACGAGCAAGCCGTTTGCCTGATGCAGTAACACTCAGATGCTCTATGTCGACGAAGGACTGCATCAATTCTATCCTACAAATATTATAAATGCGAAAGTTGAATAAGAGGACACCAACAAATACTAAAAAAACAGAATAAAATTAATATTTAAGGGGGCTCCCATACAACAAACGTGATTTTAGCCGTTTTTATAGATAATGGTACGTGACTCTTCGCGCGCTAGTCCAACTCGCACTTGGCCGGTTTTTTGTGCCCGTAACGAAATTGAATTCCAGAAGCGGTCAAAGTTTCCGAAAGGTTCATCCCTTTCTCTTCTCTTCACTGGAACAATCCAACATTCAGCTCTAGAACAAACTTACTAGATCAGTCTAGAATTGTTCTATCTTGACTCACTTCAAACACAGTTGCTATACTAAGTTCAGTTATAAATAAGTTGTCGAAGGCTCTCCGCTCGAATGCGACAAGTCCGGACAAGATGCCTTTGACAAGTTCCGGCGAGACGCCCCTTCTAGCTTGCGATTTATTTCGCTGTCGCTCCATGGACTTATGAGAACGCAGGCGACGGCAGTGGAGGGGTTCAGTTATAGTGTTTTGAACGACTTCTAGTTCTAAATGTTTCGTTGTTCGTGACTTTCGATGGAAGAAATGAAGGAACATATTCGAGCGTCTACGGAATTAAGATGCCACTATGTTTACGTTAATAGTTCACCTAACTCTACCGAAAAAAAATCACCTTAATTTTTTTTCCATTGACTTGATTAAGCAAATAATAATAAATGATACATTAATTAATTAATTACGACAAAAGACGTCCCCGGAAGTCTAAAGCTTTTCGCCTATAGCCGGCGGATATGGTATATAACTAATTACGAAGTCGGTTAACGCACCTGCCAGAGTCAGCAAGCGATCTCTTATCAAAAAAAATTAAATAATTATAATTGACTTAATAAATTATCGGTATTTGCAAACCTAAACTTCAATTAATAATAATATAATATGTTTGCCAAAAAAATTTAAAGAACATTTTGTAAACAACATACTGGCCTCAATAATTATACAAACAACAGTTACACTTCTGCAGTTGTTGAGTCTCAGATGCCTAAGCTAGGCGTATACCTGTAATATAGGCACCTGCGCTGCCCCATGAATTTAAACAAGATTTATAATTCATTATCATAGAAAATATTTTCTTTTAATAATAATAATAATAATAATTTGTTTATTCATTTAGAAACGTTGGTACAAAAGTCTTAATATTAGAGCACTCGGAAACTTATTCTAAGGTTTACAAATAGGGTAGGAATAATAATTAAGTTATTTAAGGTCCACTAGTTCCCACACTAGGATTCCCTGTGTCGTACGACACTAGTCTCTTCCGTAAAACGTTTTAATTAGTCTAAAGGGATCTATATTCATAGTTAGGAACATAACTAAATAAATGTGAGTAAAACAATAGGTAGGTTCAGATATGTCTTTCAACTTAGAAGTAGCTATTTAAGTTTTTTGGTTGTCCTGGTCCCTAGAACTATTACTAGGTGCGTATTACTAGTAATTCTTACGATTTTTTTTTTTAATTTTTTTTTAATTTTTTTTAATTTTTTTTTTTTAAATTTATTATTAGTAGTTCTTTTTTTATTATTATTAGTAATTCTTACGAACTTATTAGTCTCAAGCTTGTCCAGTTTCTTTTACTACACTTACGTACAGTTAGTTAACAACTGCGACAATTACATATATTCCTGCGACATATATTCCAAAAAACAATCAACACAATCTCATCCTAAACATTGTGCTGTTAGAGACGAATATAGTGTGTACTGTTTCAATGTATGATCAAGAGCAGTGTGAGCTAGTGTACATAATTGAAAACTGTCAACGGTTTTCGGGTTTGGCTAAGATTTAATAACAGATAACGAGGAAACTGTGTCGTTGGCGTCAAAGCTGCTAAGTTTTAGGTGACCTCTTCATTTAGAGTTAATCCTGAACGGGATAAGACCGTACTGGTAGCGTGTCACTAAATTTATACTATCTTAGAATTGCTATCTATTTTGCGATAAAAGCTAGTACATCTTGAGTACAATACTTGGAAGGTTTAAGTCTCTCAAAGGCCTGACTTATATACTAGACTAGGTTGAAAGGGCCGTATTGTAAAGGTAACGGTTACTAAAAGGGTTTTTACAGTGGCTTACGGGAACAAGTGGTTTCTGAGTTTATAGACGTACGTTAGAGAGTAACAAAATAGTTGTCTGAAAATATACTTACATTGGTTTTAGTACGTGTACGTTATAATCTTACTTAATATTGTGAATTTGACAAGTATCCTTTTATATAAAACAAAAAACCGGTTTCAATGTATCTTCGAAGTCCTAGGTCAAATATCGAGGACATTTATATGGGTCTACTTGGTAGCTATACTGAACTCAATGCAAAAGAATTTTTCAAATCGGAATCATGAAATGAATCATGATGGAATGATGGAGTGCTGAGGTAACAAACATTAAAAAAAATTAAAAAAAATACAATCGAATAGAGAACCTTCTCCTTTTTTTAAGTCGGTTAAATAGGTGCTATATAAATATGACTTTTTAAAGGAATCAGGCGTGATGTTGCAAAAATTCATCTTAATTAAAGATTGATTTGATTCAGTAAACAGAGATATTTCCCAAATTATAATTAAGGTCTCAAATACACACGAAAACGTAATAGCAGTCATTGTTATTCTTAATTGACATCTCGTCTTCAGATATACAAAACAATATAACAAACATCGCCAGAATTCTCATTCTTTTGAGTCAACAATCAGTCATTATTTCCAACATTTTTAGCTCGCAATATCTCTCAGTTTTATACAGAACAGAGGGTTTCGTCGGACACCCTCGTTATTCCTTATCTGTGACATTTCAATTGAAACTTTCCGAGCTCCGCATTACGGGTGAGGCGATGGTTCTATTGTGGTTGACAGTATAATAACACAGCGTTATTTTTGCATTTTCAAAATGTGAAACTCACATAGACGTCGTGATGATGACGTCAATGTGTTTTGTTCTAAGAAGTGGTTCATCGCAACTCTTGTATGTACTTCAACTTTACAATTATTATTTATTTGTAATCCGAAACGCAATATAGTGTAATTCTACTAAAAAATATGTAATTTGTTGTTAGAAAAAAATAATATGTGTGGTGGTAGATAGCAAATATAAAATGAATTGAAATTAAAAAAAACAACCCTTCCAGTACCAGAACATACAGGTATTGTACAGGAAGGGTTGTTGTTATGGCTTTTTATATTTAACATTATTTATTATTTACTAAATTAATACTCATACATTATATACCTTATTTTATTTAAAATATTTAACTCATTATCATATGTATTATTTAAATAAAAAGCGGAAGGATTATTTATTTATACCTATTTTTAATTTATTTTACATTTACCCCCATACATATTATATTATTCTAACAACAACCTACACAATTTTTAGCGGAATTATACTACATATTTTCCTTGCGGTTCAAATTTGAGATGAATTTCCGTAACGTCACGCCTGATTACATTAGATTACTTATTGGTAACTCTAGATCAAATTAAAGCCAATTATTTACATACACTAATGATAAGTAAATATATGATTGTAAATGTATGATGTAAATACGGATTTTATTCAAAACTAACTGCACCTAGCGGTTTTCCGGGATAAAAGGAAGCCTATGTCCTTTTCCAGGACCTCTAATATCGAAATACCAAATTTCATTAAAATCTGTTCAGTAGTTTTTGCATGATTGAGAAACAATCATCCGTCCGTCCTCGTCACGAAACACTTTCAGTATAAGCTAGACAGCTAATTTGCGTATGTAGGTTTAAAGGTAAAAACATGCAACTTTAATGAAAAACGGTAACGCGTAACCAGCAGGGAAATCGTCTATCTCGAACACTGATTCCGATCGTTTTCAAACATATCTTGTGATTGGTATACGTCTGTGGAGTTATCGACTTTTTCTACTCAAAGTCCGCGTTCCTATACCAATCCCAATCACGTTCCCTAACGAATTTCAGTAAACTAAAATATAAAAACCCCCGCACAAAAAACCTATAAAAAGTAAAAAACTGCTAAACCGATTTTAATAAATTTTGCCTAAGAAACAACGCTAGAAACTCTGCTTTCAAATGAAAAAAACCGCATCCAAATCGGTTCTCCCGTTTAAGAGCTATGAGGCCACAGACAGACAGACACACATAGTGGTCAAACATACACACTCCTTTTTGCGTCGGGAGTTGAAAATGATCAATATTGCAGTTTGAAAGATGCAAACGCCTTCCAAATTTGAAGTAAAAGCGATCATGATCGGTGATCAATTTACACAATTCCCCTGCAGGCTTTGTATTTATTTATATTATGTTTGACGGTGACAGTCTGTGTTTTACGCAGATTAATTAACGTATTGGCTGTATCCGATGGATTTTAACCGTGGCTATGACGGCGAAGCGAACGGCTGATGAAAATTAATAGGTGGTAATGATAGCGCGTCGTTTATTTTCCTCTTCGTGACACTATCGTAATTATAATGACATAGTTGTTTTTAATTAATGTGCTATTTTAATTTATTATTGTAAATTAATTGAAGTAAATAAGATACAATTCCATTGACCACCAAAAATTCGACGAATTATTAAGAAACATTTTATCAAGGCGTCCGTTTTTGAGATAGAATTATACAGTACAGTACAATACAATACAATACAATACAATACAATACAATACAATGCAATGCAATGCAATACAATACAATACAATACAATACAATACAATACAATACAATACAATACAATACAATACAATACAATACAATACAATACAATACAATACAAAACAATACAATACAATACAATACAATAATACTTTATTGATCACCAAAACAGGAAACAGAAGTTTATAGTTACAAATAGTGGTAGACTAACAGTAGTTAGGTAAGAAAAATATAATTTTAATTAAAGTGATTATTTAGTTAATTCATTATAGACAATCGTGATTTTAATTACAAAAGGACAAATAATTACAGAACAAAAAGAAATTCGGCGATTAAAAAAAATTCTGAACACAAATTTTGATGACACTTTTAAATTATTAACGCAATTTTATTATACAATGTTTACAAAACAATACATTAGAATAATATTTTATTGATCACCAAAACAGGAAACAAATTTTACAGTTACAAATAATAGTGGTAGAACAATGGGTTGCACACAAGCAATACGGCCGTATTGCTTGTGTGCAATTTCTTACAGGCACATTACATCTTATTAACATATAAGGCGAGAAAAGGGTGAGAGCGAGTGTGGCTCAGTGGGAGCTCGTGCGACTTTCGATCCAACGCACCCGAGTTCGATTCCCGCTGGCACCGCACCACTGACTTTCTTAAGTTATGTGCGAATTTAACACTTGCTCTAAAAACGGTGAAGGAAAACATCGCGAGGAAACCGGCATGTCCAAGATTTTTTCACAAAAAGTCAAGGACATGTGACATCCACCAACCCGCACTGGGCCAGCGTGGTGGATTATGGCCCATTCTCTCTCTATGAGAGAAGGCCCGCGTCCCAGCAGTGGGAACGTGATGGGCTGATGATGATGATGAATATATAAGGCAATAACAAAAATAATTTATTACGATAACCATAAGTGTTTTATCTTTTCTCATTTAGTCTCTCTCATCTCATTAGGCCACGTCGGAGGCTTATGGGCAGTCCATTATTCTGACACAAGGGTCGGTAACACACATTCACGAGAAGAAAAAGTGCCTATGCTTTAAGACCCGCATTATTTCCAAAGCTTAAATTAATTATTAAAACTTAGGATGCATTTTATTAACTTTGTTTGAAAACTAGTTTATAGTGCGTACTGCAAAAAAAGAATGGAATTTTTGGTCGTCTTATCGTTTTGTGATAACTACAATTTGGGTATATTCAAGGCCAGAGTGAATACGTATGTTCTTGATCTACTCATCTTGCAGCTGCATCGTCGCTTAACATGAGGCGAGATCAAACAAGGTTTTTCGGGAAAAAATTCGGGAGAAAAAGGTTCACTCCACTCTCAATAGATGGCGTACACGTCACGCTTAAGACGGTAAAATAACGGAAGAAGAAATTCGACACTCGAGTTGATGCCCACCGTAGCTCAATTGGTAGAGCGTCCCGCGCTGAGGGAATATTGGGTTGTGGGTTCGAGTCCCAGCCGGTGGTCGAATTTTTTCTTCCCGAAAAACCTTGTTTGAGTTTTTCGCTTGGCATTCGTTAATGCTTAAAAATATTATAAGAATCAGGCGAGATGGTGGTCAAACATAATTTTTTCATGTAAAAAATACTAGTAACTTCAATAAAGTAGCCTCGCATTACTCGAGCATTATCGCCACACGATAATTACGCTCGATACTCCTACAGACAGAGGAGAAAAATAACCCACTTAAAAATATCCCCACTGTATAAGCAAATCATCGGAAATCCGCGCACATGCTTCAGAGCATTCACTCGCCGGCATTAATGAATCAGATCTCCGCTACATAGTTTTTAATATCTGTAATGAAAGCTGCAAATGTAATGCGAGGGTGCATGCCACCGCCGGGTGAGGCGCGAACGCTTAATGCCATGGTTACAGTGAGGGAGATTAAGCGGGAGTGAGCATGAAATGTTTCAACCTCAGGTGTAGAGGATCCTAATAGTGGCCTGTATTCTATGGGTTCCAAATAAAAGACTGGTTTCGTGATCAGAAGTAGACTGTGCTTTATTTTGATGTCGACCCTACTATATAGAAATCGTTAGTCTCGCACTTAGTGCTTTTATTAAAGCGCGTCACTGTCGGTCTCCACCAATTGCGCGGTGGGTGGCATACTCCGTCCTGCTCCCACGGTGATTCTCGCTCCCACGCAGTGGCCTCGGCGTCCGTTACATCAGGTATCTTGAGCTGATGTAAAGTCAAACTATATTAATTTATAAATTCATATTAATCACACTGTTATTATAAATCCGAAAGTTTGTATGTAATGTAAAAGTGTGTTAGTATTTGTTCCTTTGCCACACGCTAATGATTCAACGGATTTACGTGAAGTTCGGAATTGAGATGGCTTGTACCTGATTAACAGATATACATTTTATTTTGAGAAACCACGGGTAAAACTGCGGAGCGCGACTAGTATTAATATAATTTACAAATGCAAAGATTTTAATGTTAATATACACTCGAGAGCAATGAATCCGGGTCACTTAAAGAATCCTAAAAATCTCGGAAACTAAAAATGCTAGGTTAATGCAATAAATTGTATTTAATAGACAATGTAATACTCCTTAAATGAAGGTATTAAAACTTCTTAGTTATTGTAAAGTTATATCATAAAAAAATCAAATTTGAAAAAGGGCCACTTTCGAAGATGGAACTACGAAATTACAGCATTTGGTTTTGCTTTTGTTTGTAATCTGTCATTTATGTGGGTACATAAACCATGTTGATAGTGCTCTATATTCATTATTCAAGCTGAAATTATGTCGCTTACGCCTGAAGAATGCACCAGAATACTTACAATGCTGGAAACCGGCCGGAGTCAGCGCGATACAGCCAGGACTGTCGGTGTGTCGCTGTCAACAGTACAAAGAGTTCTCCGACGTTACGAAGAAACTGGTTCTAACCTACGCAGACCAGGAACGGGCAGAACCAGGTGTACCACAGCACGAGAAGACCGATACTTGGTGAACACCATGCTTCGAAATCGCTTTCTCACAGGAACTGAACTCACCAATCAGTTTCGACGCCTCGGAGGAAGTAACCCAAGTGCATGGACAGTAAGACGTCGGCTTGCTGAATCTAACTTAAAACCCCTTAGACCTGCAAACGGCCCTAAACTGGAGCGTGGGCATCGTATTTCGAGACTAAGATATGCCCAGAGCCACGTAAATTGGAGTATTGAAGATTGGTCAAAAGTTATGTTCTCCGACGAATCAAAATTTATGCTCTACAAGCACGATGGAAGACACAGAGTGTATCGAAGACCAGGGGAAAGATTCAAGCAAGCATGCATCGAAGAAAAAGTAGCCTACGGTGGTGGGTCTGTACTTGTGTGGGCCGGAATTTCTTCTGAAAGTCGCACAGAGCTGGTGATCATAGAAAACGGCTCTTTAACTAGCGTAAGATATGTGGAAGAAATCCTCAATGATCACGTTGGTCCATTTATGGTCAATTTAGGTGAGGATGCTATATTTATGCATGACAATGCCCGACCTCATACAGGTAGGATTGTGAATGACTACCTTCAAGAGATGAACATTACTCGTATGGAGTGGCCAGCGCGCAGCCCGGATATCAACCCGATCGAGCATGCTTGGGACGAGCTAGGCAGATGCGTAAAACAACGAAACCCTCCCCCAATCACGCTTCGTGAGCTCAAAATTGCTCTCACAGAGGAATGGGAGAATATTCCCCAAAATCGTATAAGGAACTTGGTGTACAGCATGCCAAACCGCGTAAACGCAGTAATGGAAGCACGAGGAGGCAATACGAAGTATTAAAATTCAAGAAAATCGTAATAAAGTTCAAAAATTTCATGTTTCCTATTTTTGTTTTAAGGAGAGATCAGCAGTTTTTTTCTTTATGTAATTTTGTGTTAATAAAATGTATGGTGACTCATATTTTTTTTACTTTTATTTAAGGAGTATTACATTGTCTATTAAATACAATATATTGCATTAACCTATCATTTTTAGTTTCCGAGATTTTTAACATTCTTTAAGTGACCCGGATTCATTACTCTCGAGTGTATTTTATGTATTCGTTAATAAATCAAAACTTTCTCAAAAAATTGTGAATAAATAAAACAAAAACAATTAAAATAAAATAACGCTTCTTTCTCATTTATAGAGTTGTTATTTCTTTTTTAATAAAGTAAATAAAAACATTACCATAACATATCACCTGTTTCCTTGTATATCCGGTTTGCAAACTCGCTCCGCCCATCACCAACCGCTCAAGAGTTTCATTTTCCAATGCGAAAGTACGCGACGTCGGGTTGCATTAGTAAATTACTCACGTTCGCGAAGTCTGTACTTTTCAAACTTTGAATTTGTCCCCGGATTGTACGAGTACCGGTGCAGAGGCTGGTGAAAAAATGGCCTACCTGGTAGACTTTGGCATTCGAAAGTAAATTAATGAAAGTGACGTTCAATTTTAAAAATCGGTGCTTGAAATCTAAGGCTAAAGAGTTCTGAACAATAAATAAGACTAAGTGTAGTTTGATGAAACAATGTTTGCAATGTGTGCAATACCTTCATACATAGTTAAAAAGTCATGATATATAATAATGCATGATTGTTACAATATTACAGAAACTATTTTCTTAAGCTATAAAAAGCAAATACTATTAAATATTAAGCAATGCTAGCAAATACTATTCTTTGGATTGTAAAACTTTGGTATAAAATAAAAATAAATTTAAATATGCCCAACGATCACATAAATCCTGGGCTCTAACTAGAATTACCTGTACCTAGGGAACTATGAACTATGAGGACCATGGTCCCACACCACCCACGAAACAAAATAAATACTTTACGCTTTTTTATATGCACAAACATTTGTCTCGTCACGGAAATCGAACTCACTCGAACAACCTCGGTGGTGTAAGAGATTTGATCCAACCTACTCAACTACTACACCACAAAGGCTGTCTTAAGTGTCCGTAGAGTATTTTGCGTGCGTTTTTCTGGGCACGCACTGCACCTATAAATGTTCATACACCGGACTGCAGAACTAATTTGTTTAATTCATTGCTTTACACTGCCTATCTACGGAATCAGTGCATTCATTCAGTTTTAATTTATGCTAATTATGTTATTTTACTCTCGCTTCTCATAATAATTGTTATAGGTATTGGTAATTAATAAGGTATGTTTCAAAGCGCGCAACTTTAGACCGCTGTGTAGCGGAAAACTAAAGCCATCTAATTTGTGTCTAATTTTGTGTTTCAGAAGACTACAACTATCACATGTCCGTCTGTCCAAATTAGTAGTGTTACTGCGTTTAGCCACTGCAAGTGCAATTCACGCCATTGCGGTGCTCGGAATCTATCTTTAAAAGTTACCAATTTACTTCACTGTCCTCGCAAAAAGCAACTTTATGTCAATCACAATAAAGGACACAACGTGACTACTTACGCTACTTAGCTCCATTTCATACTTTCTCATTTACCAAAATTCAAAACGTCGCACGGGACTTCCAAAAACCATAAGTGTGTCAATACCCGACCCCCGTCTATGAAGTTAAAGGAAAGAAATAGCTTTACGGCATTCGCTAAAGTTCTAAAGTTCCTTCTTTACAGCTCTGAAAGGTCTCTAAACGGTGGTAAAGGACCTCTCAGTACGGCACCGTGGCGACTTCTCGACGAACGGCCCTTTTTCAGTGAAACAAAGAGGCTGTTCTAATATCTCAAGGGCTCTTTACGTATCAAACAGGGCTTGAGAGATTAACTGCGAGGTCGATGAGGTCGAGTAACTGCTGTTTTAGCTTTGTCTCAGTGTCGTGGAGCTGTGTATTTTTTTATGTAAATGAATGATGAGACGAGCAAGTCATTCGCCTGATGGTGAGCACCACGCCTGCCCATAACAATTGCAGTGCCACCCAGAAATGTTTATGCCTTAAAAATCACTGCGAAGCACAGCATTACGCTCATCACGAGACATCAGATATTAAGTATCATATGCCCAGTAATTTCGCTAGTTACATTGCCCTTAAAAACGGAACACAGTACTAACTTGCGTAATACTTGACGGCAGAATTACTAGCAAAGCTGTGGTACCTACCCAGACGGCCTCTCGCATACGAGAGGCTTACCACGAGTACCAGTTATGCATCACCCGTTGAAATATAACCTTTTTATCCCCGTACTAAAGGAGACGTTTGGTTTCCTGTACTGAAGGAGAAGATCCCAAGTTCAAACCTCGACTGCGGCGAAATATTTTGCATATCTAAAAAGTTTGTTGAAATATAGCCAAGCATGCGTTATTGCCTAGAAACAACAAACCCGAAATCACCGCCATTCGCGTACGATACCTCTATCGTAACGAATTTGTGATAGCGATGCTGATGGGTTAAGGCTTCATCGTCAGCCCATGAAGATTCCTCTGCTGGAACACGGACTTTATATTAGGGTCAGGGCTTAGATGAATGAGTATGAACGCATGACTCATGATTAATCTGGATATATTGCTTCTATGCCCACTCATATCATAATATTCGTTGTAGACTAAATTATTTTAAGACTTAACAAATTCGTAATCGGAACCGCGATCAGATTAAAATGAGCCCAAAAACTCGTAGGTTACGTTTCTCCGTCAAGGAGTTCCATTGCCCATCTTCCGTCTCCATCATCAGATCAGCTGGCTGTCACCATAATATTATATTGTTATAGACAAGAATGCAAAATCACAACTCCGTAAGATAGGAGGAAGTGGTTCTGATTCAACTTGCAAGATTTGACTCAAATAAATAAGTAATAAACATTGCAAGTTAAATAAAAGCTTGTAAAGAAATAGTTCTGTTTTTCGTCTATAGCACAAGATATTTGTATAACGCGTATCATTTTTTTTCAAGTTTTTTAAATATTCGTGCCTAATCAATTTAGCCTTCTGTCTTAGAATTACCTTCATCTTAGCTACGTAGCTACAATAAATATTCCACGCTCTCAGCCCGTGTAATGTTTTTTATATTTTTATTCCATTACGCGACGGTGTGCGCTCCGCTTTACGCATCTCGGCTCGGCTGTCGTTAAACTAACTTATGGCCTCAGGTGTTGCCCTTAAGGTACTCCGCAAAATGTAAGACTAACAAATCATAGTACCAAGGTATATGTTAAGTTTCTATTCTGGCCTTGCCGACCAGAGGTACTTCGTAATGTAAAAATAACACATGCTATATCTAGGTAGAAGTGAATATTCTATGCTAGCACCAGTGTAATTATAATTAATATCGTAAGTGGTGTATTTAAGTTACAACAAGCACAATGAATGTAACACTAGGTAACCCTATTGCGAGATGGTAATAATTTATGCTAGCACCAGTACTGAAATTATGAACTTAAAGTCAATAAGTTATTTCTTCAGATCAAAAATATATTTTCCTTCTTCTTTGCCGAGTATGTATGCGGCCAACTCTAGTATGGCATTGAAATTTTTACCTTTTTATTGCACGGATTTTTTTAAGTCACTTTCTGTATCAGTCTGTCTGTCTTGCAATTCAAATTTTGAGCACTTTCCGACTAGCTATCCGGCTATAACTTTCAGGGTAGCTCACAACTCGATGAAAATGCATTCTATATTCATAAAACGTGGTTTTTAGATTAAATTTTTAATCTATTGAGGATTATTTTTATTTTTACTCTAATATCGGAGTTTATAGACCGCTCAATAAAGGCCTCCGACTTGGCCTAACGACTGTTATACGAAGCCAACCACCGAAGCACAGTAGCGCTCATTTGTCTCTGAGTCGAATAACTAAGAACCTCGTAGGATCATGGTCCCACAACACCCAGAGATGGAACAAACACTTTTTATGACAACATTTTTTATGACCACAAACATTTGACCCGAAGCGGGAATTTCAATTCTTTTTATTGCACTGCGCTATATACTATATACTACGAGATTTTAACTGCCCCACCTCTACACCGCAGAGGCTGTTCTATTAGGAAGTGATAAATTCTGCCGTAAGTTTTTACGGCAGAATTTAATACACCTAAATCAAAGTTCCGCTTATCAAATCTCCTCAAACGCTTGTTATGACAAAACACGAAGAAATATTGACAATGTACACAGAGTAGTAGGTATATCTACCTTTTTAAAAAGATGGCAGAACCTCTTTGATCCTTACTTTAGGTAATTTCGTATTCTCGTAGCGCGGGGATGTAATCAAAATGTATGCGATCGGAGACCGGTTTTTGACAGTTTGATCCGCGAAGATACCTCGTAGATTATTCTATTAGGAGGTTAGTAACGTAGAAGCTTAATCTGGCTAATAGCCTGGCTTAGTTATAGTACTGTTGAGTAAAAAGCTTCTAAGAATAGGTAAGCAGTTGCTGAGGGATTAAGTTATAAAAATGTAAAAAGTAAAGACTTATAAAAAGGTAATGGAAGTTTGTGTAATGTTTATAATTTATGGAAAATTTTGGATCAAAGTTTTTTTTAACAAAATTTGTTGTAGCTTTTTAAAACTAAGTTGCAGATTTTGGTGGTAAGTTACAGATTTAGACTTAACTTAATTGCCATTACAATTAAGTTTCGCAACAAGTTGTGATGGAGGTCTTTTGTCATGGCAATTGAGTTTCGCTACCAGTTGTGATGGAGACAAGTACTTACTGGGTAAGCGTGCTACATCTTCGACCACATCGTCGCTTCCCATCAGGTGAGATCGTGGTTAAACGCTGACCCAGTCAAATGTAAAAAAAAAAAGTTTGTTACCTATTTGATAGCTGATCGTGATAAGTCTATATCTAAGAGTAAAACAAATAATCTTGACATTATCACTGATGACGTGGGTGCGGGGCAGTCCCAACACTGAGCGGACCTAATACTGCACTTGTTTTCAGAGCAGCTGGATAGTGTTTTTATGAAGATAATAATATGTATAAATATTAGTTCGTTTATATCCAGTAGCAAATCCCAAATGTAATATTTTTGAGTGTATAAGTATATACATATACTATAATGTACATATATTGTGAACACTAAAATCGATACATAAAATCTAATAAGTACGTACAAAATAATGAATTTGAGTCAAACATAAAATTTTATTATATTTATTATCATGGCACATAATTATTTTTCTCTTGACATGTTCGACAAGAGTTTTCTTCAAAATTCTCAAGAAATACGAGAGAAATGTTCAATGTACGAGGATACGACGTAACTTTTATATACTACTAGCTGCGCCCTGCGGTTTTACCCGCGGTTTCAACAACCCTTATCACTTAGGGGTATGAAAAATAGATAGTAGCCGATTCTCAGACCTACTGAGTATGCATATAAAATTTGGTAAAAATCAGTAAAGCCGTTTCGGAGGAGTATGGTAACTAACATTGTGACACGAGAATTTTATATATAAGAAGATATATTCATTAAAGGTAAAAAGAAACCCTCTAAAAAGACGTGAATACACCTTAGTGCTGAAGAGCATGTTAATTAATTACATTGTAACCTGTGAGCGGAGCGTGGTCGGTAATTAAAGAAGACGCTCAAGTGGCTAAATAACGGTTGCGCTACTGAGAGAAGGAGGATAGGCTTTGATTTCAAATGTTTTGTATTCAATTGTACGTAATTTACATTTAGCGGAAGTGACATTAAGCGAAAGGTACGTTTTGCGAGAAAGACATACTGCAAAAGAGGCATGATGACAAAAAAGCATTACGCGTCTGATAAACGTTTTGCGACTGAAACAAATAAGACCAAGCTACAAGATAGGAAGGTCCAGTCATCGTGTTGAAAGTATTAACTGTTGCGTACTCTATACTATATCTATGCCTTCGATAAAAACACAACACGTGGTGAGTCTCATTTCAAAATGCCTAACTAAAGCTTTTTAATAAAATATACCGTTGTAACAAATCCCATCGAAGCTGGCTAAGTGGAGGTACAAGTACACAGATCCCGAAGGATACCGTCCGTGGACGTCGATTAGACGCACAAATTAGTATAAGGGAGAGCAGCTGCGGAGTTTCATATTTCAATACAGGGTGAGTCTCATCTAGTGACGAGAAATTTAATGGAGTGATATACATTGCTTGCTATTTTTTTTATACAACTGAGCAATGAAGTAGGTCTTTTGTTTGATGGCAAGCGCCACGCTTGCCAATAACATAAGCAATCTATTCACAAGCAGTCTGGCTGCGGTGAATACAGCGCTAACGTCGTCACTATCTAATCATTGCAATTTATAAATGGCATTGCGTGGTGCAATCTCGCATTTTTTTTTAATTTATTTTAATGTAAAAATCCCCTAATTTTCTATTTAACTGTTTTTGGCTATTTTTATTAAATTGTCAAATTAAAAACAGCAATCTATTCCACACTCCACCTACGGCCAAGCCTATTGCAGAAAAAAAATGTTTTGAGATTGTGACGGGTACTACTCAGAATTTTAAACGTCTTTAGTACAAAAACATATTTATAAAACTCATTAAAGAATACCAACATATTGATTATTTAGGATTTATTTCTGATAAATATTTTGATCCTCCATCGTCATAAAATTTTATTTGTCTTTCAAGTAGTTAGATTTTTAACAGGAAATGTATAAGAAACAAAACAATACCATCATCAATCACCCGAATGTCTCAGGTGTATCGCCTAATGTGCCTATTAAAGTTATTGAAAATGTATAGCAACTTTAACTTAGTCGGGACAAATTGATTAAACTGATTTATGTGTTCTTAAATTACTTTATTCGTAAAATTATTGGACGATTAATCGTCAACATGTACAGAATAATAGCAAGAAATTTGTTTTTAGAATCATTAAATCTAGCAATTTTTGTTCAACGATTATTTCTTCACTTAATATTTTTCGTTATTATATTTTTTTTAGAATTCAGCATTTTGTTAGGAATATTTTTAGTGTAATATTGTAGTTCAGTTTGAATCGTTAGCAGTACAACGTCAATGTAGTAACAAAGGTGGTTACTTAGAGAGAGATAGATTAATAGCACCTAATATTAATCAAAAACAATTAACATATAACAAATAAATATAATAAAATTTAAATTAACATTAACAATTAATATGAGGTGTTCTTACTTAATCTTTGGAATTCTCTATCAGAATACTTATTTCCTTCCAATTACAACTTGGGTCTCTTTAAGACAAGAGTGAAAAGGCACCTCATGGGCAAACGTGCTCCACCTTACTATCCCGCAACCGCAACCGCCACACTATGCTTACCATCAGGTGAGTTGTTGTCAAACGTCCATTTCTTCAAAAACAAAAAAAAAAGGCCTGACCATTAAATATCAATGGGTGTTTCAAAAGGCAAGCGACACTTTCGCGACGCTTCGGCAGAGTCTCGGTGGCAGCGCAGGAGTGTGCATTGAGAGTAGACCCATGGATGACACGTGCGCGTGCGTGCCGAGGAACTGTCATACGTTTTGATAATGTTAAAACATAATTTTAATTAATTGATGTATATTTAGCAAAGACAGAAGGAATGATACGCCAAAACTATTGACTTTATGAAAAAAGGTAGATACATTAATTGTAGGTAATTGTCTCGTTTCATTTTGTATAAAACTTTTTATTGTTAAAATAGTTGGAAAAAAGGTATTTTCAAAAAACTGCTTTAAGGCGACATTTTCCAATATGATGGCGCTAGTGGCAAAAATACGAGGTGGCAAAGTTGAAATTCGGAAAGAGCACATCGAAATCTATAAAATTACCAATTTTCAAAACTCCCGGAAAACTTTCCAGATTATCACTATTATTCGAACCAAATGACTGTACTAATGTGGTACATTAAAAAATATATCATTCTATTCACATTCATTCAAACTTAGAAAAATTATAACTAAATGTTGTTGAGTTTAATTAGTGGAATCATGGTCTGAGAGCTTTCTAAAAGATCCCTGTATAAAGAAGGAGACTCAATATTTTTTTAATCAATCTAAAACCCAGGCTAATCAAAAAAATTACGTTGATCATTACATTTTCTTGCGCAACTACCTGCCGTCGATTACCCGAAGCTTTTAACCCAGAACATTCGTTTGACTTAATCAGCGTATTAACTAAATGGTCTGCTTCATTACGAACTTCTTAATAGATTGATCTATAGTCCGACAAGAATCAGTATGAACACGGCTGAAGTAGAAACTCGTTTTCATATTAATTTATTCATGTTCGTACAGAGACAGGGAGAGGTGCAAAATAATTGTGTCTCAAAATTGAAATAGAAATAGCTTTTCTTTTTAAAAATTACGCTTAAAGTACAAAAGTTTTGTCCTTAACTAGGTTTTTAACCGACTTCAAAAAAGGAGAAGTTTCTGTGTTCGATTGTATTTTTTTATGGTTGTTACCTCAGAACTCCGTCATTTATGAACCGATTTGGAAAATTGCGTTGGGTTCCATATAGCTACGAAGTGGTCCCATATAAAATTAATCGATATTTGACCTTGGACTTCGAAGATACATTGAAGTCGGTTTTTGTAAATGTTAATTATCCTTTATCTAGGGTACCAGGAGCAATGAGGATCATGGTCCCCCACGGCACCCAGACAGGAAACAATATCTATTTGTTCTTTTTTCTGTGCACTTGTCCCGTTTGTCCGTCAACATTTGTCCCATCACGGGAATCAAACTTGTCCACTCGATGGTATATTAAATTCCAGCCAACCTGCCCAACCACTACACCATAGATGCTGTCTTTAGAATAAATAACTATGAATAGTTCTGAGTTCCAGTTTGAAGGGCATTGTAGCCAGTGAAGTTACTGGGCATTATGAGACTCGACAGCTAATTGTCTCAGGGTGACGAGTGAAGTGCAGCGCCGCGCAGAAATTTGCAAAACAACGTTTTGGGTGGTGCTGTTTTGTTATGTGCTGGCGTATTGCTTACCATCACGCAACCGACCAGCTCGTTTCTTCATACAGTTACATAAAAAAATGAATATTTCTTATAAAAAACTTTATAGGTGGACAACAGCAGTATTACTGTATTACATTACAACAATTTTTTTTTTTAATTCTCTAAAGACAGGCCAGATACCAAAGCATTAAAATACGCTCTTTAATTCACATTTCAGCGTTTCCTTTCGAACGTTTACCATAATGAAAGCGGCGTTGGCTCCGAATCTAGTATTCGACGGCACCACGGGCGGCTGACTCAATTTGATCAGTATAACTGCGTTCCAACTGTCGCCCGGTAACCGCGGCCGGTCGACATCCAAGTCACGAACCCGAGTGGGTCGCCGGTGGCAGCGGGAATGTTCTTACCGGGCCGTGATTTTTCGGACCAACGATGACCAGTTGGTAATTTTTAGATGCAGACAGTGCGCTGTGTTTGATGAATTTTTCTTATGTCTTTGCCGTACCTGGACTGCTCCTAAAGTTATTCTTATATAAATTCTCTAGATAAGAAGTAATTTATCAGTGGTGACTGCAGCTCGCAATGAATTGTACCTACTAATTCTCCCGTCCCCTTTTTCATCGTCAGACTACTAGACGTACGGTAACGTGCTACCGTTATATGGTGCACATTCCTACTGCGCGCACTAAGCGCGTTGCTTCCATTTTCATTATGCGCACCGCTAACGAGTGGAACTCCCTGCTGGGATCAGTCTTTCCCGATATTTACAATCTAAGAGTTTCAAGTCAGGTACTCGTACTATCTTTGCAAGCGCACTACATCGTCGACAACATCGTATCTTACCATCAGGTGATACAGTGGTCAAAGGCAAGCCAATAAGGAATAAGAAAAAAACATTATTAAAAAATCGAACTGTGCTTTACCTAGTAGTCTGTTACGGACGGCTAGGCGCTAAGAGCACTACAGTAGCTGCGCTCTTGCCTTTACTCCCACCAAACCTCACTGAGACAGTGGGGCAGAGTTCACTAAGAGGTGTTTGTATTGAAATTGATTTATGTAAATATTGCGGTGAAGATGCATCCTATCCCGGTGCTATTCGACGTTTGGAGCGTTAAAACGTAATATTCTATCAGATTTAATATAAGTATCCCCTGACAATAGTGCACAGTATTCTAAGACCGAGCGAGTGTAACTCAATACGAAGTATATGCAGAGTTTAACACTTGGTCTAAAACCAGTAAAGGAAAACATTGTTAAAAACCAGCACATCCAAGCATTATAGAATTCATTTCAATTATATCCGCCAACCTGTAATAAGTCAGCGTGGTGGATTATAGCTGAGAAGAAGGTCAGAGACCAACAGTGGAATCATATGACTGATGATAGCAATCATTCTAGGACGTTTAATGTCGACATGTGAAAAAGGTGTCATAAAATAAATTTAGTTTATGATATTAAAACGGGACTTAATCGCGCTAAAAACATTAATTTTATTTACCTCGACGTTTGTTTTTAGCGCGATTAAGTCCCGTTTTAATATCATAAACTATGTGTTCGAATCGCGAAAGTTTAAAAATTACTAAAATAAATTTGTAAAGCATTAAGTTTAAAGAAATATAAAATATTTTTTTATTATATTTATTTTAACTTTAAGAAAGTTTAAATTTTTATTTATTTTAACTTTAAAAAAGTTTAAATAATTTGAAATAATGTAACCTTTTTGCAGAAGATATGAACTCTAAAACTTTTGACTACGCTACGTAAACATTTGAGATAAGTCCTTATTGCTGTAACAAACAACAGGTACAATTCTTGAAGTACTTAGTATCTACTTAATCACTATACAAAAGCAATGTACCTACGGTCTGCTTTGGTCACATTCACAACGTTCATATAACCGTACGTCGTACACAATTTACATCCTATCACAAAAGAACTAAGGAACAATTTAAATTAAACCAACATCGTTCTAAATTTTAGTACCTCTATAAACCTTCATACAAAACAATCAGGTCCCAAGCACAACTAACCCCGAACAAAACCTTGCCATGTCCAATCACAAAGTTCCCCGAAATTCTGAAATAAATTTTGGTTTTCGCATGGAGTTTAATGGACAGGGGCCTGTATTGTTTTATATTTATATCTTCCAAGACTAAAGGGCCGCGTAATTTACCCCTCCCTTGAGGGATGAACAAAACATGCGGGGTTTGCGGAACGGATGGAAATTTACCTGGACGGTCTTATAATGTTGGTACATTCGTGGACAAATCTATGTGTTTCAAAACTGCGCCCCATGGAATCATCTAGGAATTTAAGAATTTTTAACTAATTTTTCTTTGTTTATAATTTTGTTACCTAAAGAGTCATATACTCGGGAGTTCTTGCTAAAATCGTCTTAGAAAAATGACAACTATCAATCAATCAATCAAAAGTTCTTTATTCAATTTTGTCGTCACAGACGCACTTATGAACGTCAATTATTACAATGACTCTACCATCGTATCGGAAAAAGAACCACTACTATAGGTATATGAAGCTTTCTCTGTCGTCTACGCAGATGGAATCGCGTAAAAAAGCTTGTACCAATAATTATAAAATTGTAATTAAGCTAATTCTGTACATTGAATTATTCTTGAAAAATCAACTGCATCGACTTTTTAGAGGGTACTAAACATTTTTTCTGGAGCTTCGTCTAAGGTTCACGCAGTTGAAGTCGCGTATAAAAGTTAGTTATTTATAAACCTGTATTATAGAAGACATTGAAGTTTTTTCTTAATTAAAATAAATACTCCGTTTTTAATTAATACGAAAATAGCTACGCAAAGAAATCTCAAACGATCTAAATCATTTCGGGAATTTCAATAACTACGCCTTCCCTTTATTAAAGATGATACTAAATATAATAAAATTTAATTTTGTTTGTCCGCGTGTCACTACGGAACATTGATCAAGATTAACAGTTTGTTTTCAAATCACAAACTTGGGAATTAATTTAATTAATCACTGTAACGATATTGAGCGTAACTTATTTGAACAACAATACTGTTTATTTTTGGTCCATTTTGTCGCGCCAATTTGTAATTATAGGAAGTAATAGATGAGTAATTATAAAAAACAATGACAGCAGGTAAATTATTAATTCTAAAAGAAAATAGTCTTTTCACTGTTTTTTATTAATATTTTTTATTATTTATGCGAAATTATAGGTAGGGACAATAATACGTAAATATAAAGTATGATGGAAGGCCAATTTTTAACCGACTTCAAAAAGGAGGAGGTTTACAATTCGACGGTATGTTTTTTTTTTTTTTTTTTTTTATAGGTAGCCAGTACTACCTATTAGACTTGGCTGGCACCGACTTCAAATATATGAGTGGGTAGCGCTTATGATAATTATATTAATTTATTTTTTACTTTTGAGTGCCATTTGCGGTTTTGAAGTCGGTTTAGTTTTTTTTGAAAAATAATGTTAAATCCACACATACTCGTAACTTAAGAAAGATTAGTGTGCAGCCAGCTGTATTCAAACTTTAGTGCATAGGATCGACAGTTGCTCGAATTTCCACTGAGCCACACTGCCTTTGTTTTGTTTATTGAAATGTCTGCATCGAAACAAAAAGAGCATTTTAAGTCGTCGTGAAGTGTTTTTTGTTTTTATAATTACATACAGAGATTGTGGCTCAAGATTCCCTGTATCTAGAGAACCAGGAACATATATGAACCAGTATGCGAGGGGACCATGGTCCCACAACACCAAGACACGAAACAAATGCTTGCGCTTTACTGTACACAAACATTAGTCGCAGGAATCGAACCCGCAACCTCAGTGGTATATAAGATTTGAGCCAACCTGCCCAATCACTAGACTTAGATTATTATTGAATCAACAAACATTAAAAAGTTAAGAAGTTAGTTAAGTATATTGCTGTTTAAAAATATTATAAAAATATATAAATTAAATATTATAAATAATTAAATTATTATTATTTAATCTATATTTCAGGCAACAATAAAATATGTTACAGATGTTATTTACTTATTCTACGGCCCATATAAATACATACCTTGGAACTAATATACATACAATTTATATTAAAAATATTTTTGTGAAATATTTGTGTGTGTGTGTATTAAACTTTGCTGCGTCAATTCTACTGTTAAAGAGACAGGTCAGAGTGTCTCGGTCGTAAAAAGAAATCCAATACTCTACAAATCAATAACTTTTCCGTGTTACTGTACCCAACCGAGCCCATTTGGGAAGCGCGGGGCGATCTCTAGATTTACATACACGCACGTAAATTCCGAAACTACCGAGAGCTACGACGTAGTCCGGCGTAGCCGCGTAGCTCTACGAAGTGGGACTACGTTTTAGATTAGTTTCGTTTCATTTTGATTTTTTGTTCTACGTTATAATCTCTTTGTAGGTCTCTCGTATGTGGGAGGCCGCCTGGGTAGTTACCACTGCTTTGCCAGTTTTTCTGCCGCCAAGCAGTAGTGTGCAAGCATTACTGTGTTCCTTGCCTATTACTTGGCATATGAGACTTAATATCCAATGTCTCGGGGTGATGAGCTCAATGCAGTGCTACGCAGTGCTTTTTATGGTATTAAATGTTCTGGGTGGCACTGCAATTGTAATGAGCAGGCGATCTAGCTCGTATAATTATTCAGTTACAAACTTCTAACATCATTCACTGGCGTTGGTACCTACCTAGACTGCCTCCCGCATACAAGAGGTCTACCACGAGTAAATAGGTACTTTAGGTCCTATCCCAGGAAACTGCGGGTGAAACCACAGGTAGCAGCTAGTTTATAATATTAGAAGGTAAGCTGTACCTACTTTCATTTAAAACTTCCACTAAGGCCTTTACCTGTTGCCGTTCAATCGATCAAGTCTAATCTTTCTAGAAACTACTAACTCTATTAGAGGCCTACAAACTTTAGGTACTAGAATACCAGGTACAGTCAGTTGTAGCACCATGTCCACTTATTTTTTTTATGTTTACTAGTTTAAAGTAAGAATGTAACAATTTTAACACATAATCTATCACTACGGTCTCTATCACTATGATATTTATCACAATGATATCTATCACTATGATATCTGTCACTTTGATATCTATCATTATGATATCTATCACTGTGATATCTATCACTGCGATATCTATCACTACGGTATCTATCACTAGGTATGGTCAAACAAGGTTCTCCGGAAAGAAAAAATACGATCACCGGCTAGGACTTGAACTCGCATTTCAATCTACCCTCAGCGCGGGAAGTGCTCTGCTCAGTTAAGCTACGGTGGTCACCAAGTCGAGTGTCGAAGTAGGTTGCTGTCTGTACCTGTAATGGCCTGTCTAGCTTAGATCCAATCGGCTGTTTAGCGATCGATGTATTTACCTACGTACCTGCGTCGAGGTGAAAGGTAATTTATTTTCCGTTTACTTCCTACTTTGTTTTGTTAGGACATTGACTTTTTGTAGGTTTATCTTATCGCAAGCTTGCCAGGTAAAGCTTGCATTTTGAAAATATTGCTTTACTAGTTGCTTCCTGCAGTTTCACCCATAGTTTTTGTGTTTTGTTTACGTGATTAAGAAGCAAACATCCATCGATGCATGCAAACTTTCGCATTTATATAATAATGTAGTAGGATATGATTTATTGCCTCTGAAAACAAGAATCTTATCTTATGTTACTTATATTATAAATATTAAATTTGCGAATTCAAAAATCCATCCATACGTCATCATTCAAAAATCCATTTTCGCAAAAAATCCATCCGTCCGGATGGGTTTTTTTTTTTACTCAATCCTGCAAAAACCACAGAACAGATTTCGATGAAATTTGGTATGCTTTTTTATTGCTACTTTTCATATCGGAAAACATCGGATGAAATTGCGGGAAACAGCTAGTACTTTTTACATTGTTCACATTGTTATTAACAAAATTATTATGATTATTTTATTGCAAGGAATTGATTGTCTGATTGAATATTGGTTTTTATTAATTTATTCCATTCGAGACGGTCAAAATTACGTTTTACGTATCAATAACCAGATCTTTCCGATATCTATACTAATAATATAAAGAGGTAAATTTGCATGTAAGTATGTAGGTTTGTAAGAGATAATCTCTGAAATTACTGATCCGATTGTAAAAATTCTTTCACTGATAGAAAGATACACTACTGCCATACATAGGCTTTATTTTATTGCGACGCGAATTAAGTCGCGGACGTTTGCCAGTTAACTATAATTAATAATTAAAGGATATAATAATTGCAGATAATTATAGTACCTAGGTTTAGACTGAGTAAAACGAATAAGTCCTTCATGGGCAATTGCGTACGTTTTTACAATAAAATTCCAAAATGCATAACGGAGCTCACAGAAAGTAGATTCAAATTTCGTGTGAAAAATATTCTAATGAAAAAAGCATAGTACACAGTAAGTAACTACATAGAAAAGAAATATGCATGGAACATTCCGCTTCTGCCAAGTAACCAACTGGCACATAAGAAGCATAATATTGTCAAAAACAAACATTAAAAATTGTAACAAGAGTACTAATAAAAAGCCTCTCAGTTTCTTGCCGTATGATCTGAGTAGTGGTTCTTTTTCCGATACGGTGGTAGGTAGTCATTGTAATAATTAAAGTTCATAAGTGCGTCTGTGATGCCAAAATTGAATAAAGAACTTTTGAGTTTTGAACTTACTTATAATAATACATTATCAAGCCGATGTGACGGCCGATTGGCATACGATGTAAATGTGTGCGTGATGCTTGTGTACGAACGAGCGGACCGACCGGCGAACGTCTCTTCTGGTTCTCACATCGAACCGTTGTCACCCATTACGATAATTAGTATGTAGGAACTTAAAATGTAATTTTGATATCTAATTAAACATAGAACCAAAATATTTTGGTTTCCTTTGCATCCTTTTGCCTATAGCCTACATAATAAGCCCACATTATTAAGTTTAAACACATAACAAACTCTGCCACTACGTTTCATAATATGTTTTAATGGAGGGTATCTTAGTAGGCACCCTTTCGATGAATACAAATATAAAGGTTCCTACCAACAATATTTAGATCGAAACACGTTGTCGCAGGTGTGTTTCGACAAAGTGTATCATCGTAGCTCATAAGATTAGCATATGAAAGCCTACCTCTACAAAATGATATAATTTACATATATTTATATTGAAATACATAAATGTTAGGTCCTTACATATGAAATTAGCGTTTTGTCGTACTGACCACTTTGATCTAAAATATCTCCTCGTTGGTTAAGAATTCCAAATTCAAATTTATAAATTCATTTAGCTGGTACGTTTGAGTTTTAAAAACAATCATTCATTTGTTTTTTCCTCATTGTTTTTTCTTTGGCGTGGCTTATTACCGCACAATGGAAAACATGAAATATCATCAATGATCAATGTTTTTTAAGTTTATTTCAAAGTTCAAAGTTTTTAAAGTTCTTTATTAAATTTTGGCAACACAAACGCAATTATGTCAAATATCATTTATTAAATAGGTACAAAAATGCACTTTTACACATCATAAACAGATAAAACAAATCAAATTAAAAATATGTTAATAATTGTTCCTTAAGGTACATGACTTTGAAAATAGGTAAGTATGTTTACCCATTTCTTTCCTATACTCAAATATGAACGGCAATGACAATGACTCTACCGCGATACTGATTTGATACCGATGTAGGTTGTTCGTATGCGAGAGGCCACTGGGTGTATACCACCGCATTGCCAGTTATCCAGCCGCCAAGCAGTAGTGCGCGAGCATTACTGTGTTCCGGTTTGAAGGGTATTGTAGCCAGCGAAATTACTGGGCACTATGAAACAAGCTAATTGTTTCAGGGTGACGAGCGTTGTGCAGCGCCGCGCAGGATTTTGCAAGTACTGGGTGGTGCTGTTTTTGTAATGAAGTGGCGTTACGTTATACTTAAATAGTTTTGAAAAAATGGAAACCAATTCATCTATTATTTTATTACCTATTGGTTATTTAAGGTTTAAAAAGCTTAAAATATTCATTTTCTCAAGGAAAAGAGGCTTGCAGCTTAACCCCTTATAACCATAAACTACAAAATTTTCTTATAACCTACTAACTATTTATTACTGTTACTAACTATGACTGTGTCGCTTCTTTACGTAGTAATATTTAGTTTTCTTTGCTCATATCACGGGCTCATTTACTTTAAGCGTTCCTTTTTGTTTGCATTCGCATTCTTCGTTAAAATTTTAGTGCATATTTATTGTAATGTACTATTTTTTAGAACGTCTATAACATAATCTTGTTCGTAATTTGTAGAATCAAGTTGTAACAAAACATCGAGCGCTCTGCTCGATGTTCGTTCCACAAAAGTTGCACTAGAGTGGCTCGATGTTATGTTACAGATGTTATGTTCAGGTTTGTACTAACCTTACGTTACATATAGGTCGAATTTGGTGATCCATTCGTGTGAACGTAACTAGGCTTTGGAGGATCAGAGCGTGAAACGGTTCATGGGAGGCGGTGTTCCGTGAGACTGGTGAATATTTTACACGGGTAATTCCGGGCAAGCGTGGTCGAGTGGTTTCTGGCGCGCCCTTCGACCCGACGCATCTGAGTTTGAAACTCAGCTGGACTTTATTAAGATAGGTGCGGATTTAAGCGCGTTTTTTCTACTCTGTCAAGAAATGGTCAAGAAAGATAAGACGAAGCTGGCCCGTCCATTAATCACAAAGCTCAAGGACGAATTTATGGGCCTCTAAATATTTATTTTGAGTCAAACTCAGCTTTGCAAACGCAAAAAAAATCCTTTCGGATTATTCCGGGATATACGGGAGAGCTGCGGTCGCTACTACGGATGGGTAACCGTTTGTGTGGTATTTACATGTGAGTAACGTGCCCGCTGAAGCACAGTAGCACGTGCTTTGGAGGGCACGTTGAACCGTCGGTTCCGGTTTTTGGACAACAGATTGATTGCCATGTCGGAAGCCTTTGGGCCCTTTATAAATCCCACACGAGATAGAAAGAGAAAGGCAGAGAGAGATAGAGAGAATGCATCAAATTGTTAGTAAATTCATATAACACGGCAACTTGGCGAGAAATCATATGACATTCATATCCCTGTAGACTTTAACAAAAACCGCCCGAGAACGTAGCGTTCCCGTTCCTTTCCCTTTAGTATGCCAGCTAGGATCCCGCCAACAATTTCAATAGGACAAGCTGAACAAAGCCATCGAGGCCACAGCTGGGCGTATATTACCCACTGTCATCGGCCAGTTATTTACGGTTGTGTTCGCAGTCTTGATATCGTCCGGGTTCCTTTGTACCAAGGAATTATTCCCAACATTGGAATTGTACCGGTAGTGTTCCGTTCTGATAAGGCACTTCTTTATGCTATAGAGACGTTTGTGTTCTATGGCAGCACATGTGTGGCTTTATCGCGCATGCAAATTAAAACCTGCTATAATAAACACATAATTACCGCTTAATAAATTTCCCTTACCACCTGTTTGAATTTTTAAACATAAAACTTACATACATTCTTGGATGAAAAAAAAGGCGGACGCCACGTCGCCAAATTGAAAAGTGAAGTACGCAAGCTATGCCGGACCGGCTCGTTCATACACAAGCCAGACGCACGCATTTACATCATGCTATGCCAATCGACCGTCACATTGGCTTGACGTTGGCCCTCTGTCCACTCAAACAAACATAACGCCACCGCCATTGCTATGAAATGAAATAAGTTTATTGTGGCAAAAGCATGAACAAATACTTAATTAAAAATTAATACTAGGTATTTCCACAAAACGGCCCTACTTAGCATAATGCTGGCTGAAGCAACCAGCGCTGATCTTGCGTAGGAGCCGCCTGGTGACATCACGGATCGTAACACAAGATATAAAATACAAAAGAACATTAAATCTATACTGGCAAGAACAATTTGCACAAAAACATAATACGCTTAAACCACATACAATATTCAAGATAAAAAATAACACCAAGGTGATATAAAGGAAAAATCCTTAGAAGTTTTATTATAATATACTTGCAGAGTTTCCTGCTTATTTTGATGGTGACAAATATACATTTGCTATGCTTCAATTGTTGTTTAGCGAGATTCCATCCGCCATTTTTTATTCGTTCAAGCCTACATTATAATCGAGTTGATTCCGCCGATAAATTAGTTTGCTCCGTGCCGTCCGCTTCGTCACTTGCAACATGGCGACTCTGCGTTTTTTACCCTCACCCTATTGCTTTGACGGAAAAAGGGAATATTAATTTAAGTTTTTCACTTCTGGACCGTAACTTATCAAATTTTTATGTTGTTGGAATAAAAAAAGGAATTAAACAATAAATGATTAAAAGCGAGGAGGAGAGCGAGTCACACCGGCCCCGCACTACTGACTTTCTTAAGTTATGTGCGGGTTTAACATTCGCTCTAAAAACGGTGAAGGAAAACATCGTGAGGAAACCGGTATGTCCAAGAATTTATCACAAAAATTCAGAGATATGTGATATGTGACATCGACCAACCCGCACTGGGCCAGCGTGGTGGATTATGGTCCATACTCTCTCTACGAGGGAAGGCCTTAGTCCCAGCAGTGGGAGCGTAATGGGCTGATGATGATGATTAAAAGCAGAATAAATGAAAAAATGACGCATGACTATGGTCTATAGTCCATAAGTGTCCCGAAATTGAGTAAAAATGTGTGCGTTCAAAAACGATGCAAATAAACACACTTCTTAAGTCTCACATTCTCATGAATTTTGCTGATTACAATACCCTTCATACCAAATCATAGTAAGTAGGTTTTGCGCACTACTGCTTCGCGGCTAAATGACTGGCAAAGCGGTGGTACCTACCCAGACGGCCTCCAACATACGAGAGACCTACCATCTAGTAATTAAATAAACAAACAGGCGCGGAAAACTGATTTTGTTTTATACCTTGTTGAGATAGAGTATATTGTCAAATCAAATCAAAATCATTTATTGACTAAAACATTTGATACAAAAAATGTACTGGTGGAGCACCTGAAACCTAAACTAGGCTCGTGGCCTGTGAGATAGCTTCCAGGCCACTTTCGTCGGAGTATAAAAACATTATGTTGTTTTGTGATGTGTTGGGGTGTAAGAGAGAAATATATATAAAAAGACATATACTATATCATATACGTGTCGCTAATAATATTACTGAATAATTCAATAGTTTTTAGATAAGTTACACGAAATACATTTTCCTATGATAAGCCAACATTATTCCAGCTCAAAGCAAACACAAAGTCAAACATCTAATAAAAATTACCGCGTTTGTTACCAAACAAGAGCGAAACTTAATTAAGCGGCTTGGCTCATTTCCGCGCCTTTGTCGCGCGGAATTATTCAAATTGCCCATATCTGACGAATCAACGGAATGTTGGTGATATGGCGGACTTTGTTGTTTCAAGGTTATATTAGAATTTAAGAAAAGAGATGCTGAGTAAGTACATATATTATTATTATTATTTAAAATGTCGGCAAACAAGCAAACGACCAGCCTGGTGGTAAGCGGTTACCTGCACCAACATGCGTTACTGATGCGTTGCCGACCTTTAAGGATTCAATTAATACCCCTATTAATATTAAAGGACTCCGTGTTATAACTCAAAGGAAATAGCCACGAAGGTAGATCGTTCCACGTCTTACAAGTGCGGGGAAGGAAAGTGCGAGTGAAACGAGTGGTGTGAGAACTCCAGCTTTGTAAGATGTGGGGGTCAGCTTTTTGACGATGGCGACATGTAATATTTTATTTTATTGCAATTCTTTAAGAAATGTTAGACCTTGCAGTAAAAGTTGAAAAGAAATGATTTATTGCCAAACTGTACACATAGAGTTTATGTTAGAACACAATATATTTATCAGCACATAAATACAAAAAACAGCAGCAATAGGGGTAAGTTCAGCACTGAGCTCCGTAAGCTCACGTAAGGCTGATTTTCAGCATACCCCTTTATTCGATAGATGGTCGTCGATATTGATTCATGCGGGTACCAAAATAAATAAATTAATTTGCATTAAACACATTACAAGTATCATTTATTATATCAATAGCAATGTTACTTACAAACGTACAGAGGGACGCGTGAGTTAAAAACTTAAAACTAAATAAGGAGTCCACCATGATAGACCCCGTTGCTAAAAGTGCCCATCAAATTGGCGGCATCCCGCTGGCTCGCTAGCGAGATGCGTTGAGCTAAATAATGTCCTGACCGCGGGTCCCGTCCTTCAAATCAGTAAAAAATATACTTATTTAATTTTAATTATTTTTTCAATATTGGCACACGTTTAATAACAATAAAGTTCATTTCCGGATTTTAGCAAAAGATCCTAAAATGGTTCGTTAAATTTAATGGCCTCATTTAACAGAAGTTATGTCAGATTTTTATCGTTAATGCACCTTCATAATAAGTAGAAATGTTAGATCTTATGTTGTATTTCCCTTACATTTGTAAATGGTATTAATTGTTAGTTCAATCTTAAAATAAGTCCAATTGCTTATATTCAGCTTATGTCACGGAGCCCAAGCGTGGTCAAACTTGAGATGTCACGTGACCAAGTCAAAACGAACTTGAGACCACGTTTCGGAGTACAGTACCGCGTCGCGACCCGTTCTGAATAATTTATGGGAATCTCCCGCCCGGACGTAATTTGAACAAATTATAAACCGTCCGAGAAATTACACGGACTGGGCCGGGAGTGGGTGAAAAGAAATATTTCACAGTAGATCTTAATGAGAGTGCTTTGATTTTTTCGCGGTTTTATGTTGAGGTTTTATATGAATTTCAATCTGTTTTATTGATTTTCGGAAACTGTTTGTTATTGCAATCTTGTTGATGTATTTCTTAATAAATTGATCTTTAGGTATAAGTTTTTCCCTTAAATATTTACTTACAACACTTAATTGTTTTTTTTATTAAATCTTTAATTAAGGCCAGCTTATTTTTGAATAATCTATCTATTTCGTGTTTACTTCGACAGATTTCAATAAATATATCGATTAATAATTCATTTAACACAAAACCCGACTTCAATTTTGATGTATGTTCGAAGTCCAAGGTCGAATACCGATGAAATTTATATGAAACCACCTTGAATTTACCAAATTAGTTTATAATTGACGGAGTAGTCGCGTAACAAACATAAGAAAACATACAGTCGATTTGAGAACCTCCTTTTTTATTATTTGGGTAAAAAGTTATAACGTTTGAATAAAATTTATCAAGTTATATATTTAAGTTGTATGTACTATGTATATTTTCATGTACTCAATTTATAAAATTAAGTATTTTGTATTTCAGGTATCGCATTTAGATAGATAGATAGATAAACACTTTATTATTCACCTTAAAAATAGAGATAAAGTACAAGTCAAATGTTTACAATGGTGTAACAATGGGCGGTCTTATCGCTTAAAGCGATCTCTTCCAGACAACCTTTGGATGGAGAGGAATAACGAAACATACACAGACGGTGGTGATAGAAAATATAATAGACACACTAAGGGCTTACATATGATATACAATATATAATCTAATTACTTAAATATTTATATATATATATGTATATATATGACTATATAAATAAACTTATATACCTAATTAATATACATACATACATACCATATAATTAACATACATATTATACAATCCAAAAGTGAACGGATATATAAAAAAAAGGAAGAATTCCATAGCAAAGTACCTATATCTAATAATAAATATTATGAAGTGGATAAATATAATTTCCTTACACGTTCGCGTATATCAACGTTATCCTATTATTTTTTTTTGTTGTTTTCACACGGTTTGTCCGTCTAGCTATTGTCACCAACATTATTCTTCATTTAGATTCTTAGCCTTATCTCTTCTTGGATTGTTACGAAAACCTTGCTTTCCAGCGCAATATTATTTATTTATCAGTTAATAGAGCCTTAAGACCCAAATCAATTAGCGGGCCGTCTGCAGCTAGGTTACAATTTCACCGTTAGCTTGTACACTGGATTTATGGGCTTAAAAGCTTTAGCTGGTAGACTTCATTCAGGAACGTTTATCTGGTACGTTATACCTACTCGTACACTACGTTAGCATACGGAAAATACGGGGATATTTCTTTAAGTGGGCAAGTGATTTTTTTTGCTTAAGTTTCGTAGCTCTCGTAGTGTAGCTTATCTAATCGTTCGTAAATGATTTGCTAAGTTAAGCAACGTCTCCGCCGTCACCACTTGGATGGGTGACCGTTTGTGTGGTATTTACATCTGAGCACTACCGTGTTTTGGGGAGCTAACGTGTCCTCGGTCCAGGTTGTTGTCCCGATAAAGTTATAGACTTTTGGGCATAACTTCAACACCAGATTTAACCACACACACCCCATATTAGCAAAAGAAGAAGTCGTTGTTGGTTTTCCAATTCAGATATAAGCAAATATTTGGTCTGTAATCATTTTCTGACACTGTAAGACTTGAAGTGCTCCTAATTTGATTGTATTGTATTTATTCATAAACAAAAAACATTGTATTTGAATTTGTTTAAACAGTATTGAAATTAATTTAAAAAATATTTCCTAACATTAATAAATCCCATGCATTACTATGACATTTATGAATTCACATTAATTATACAAGTTGCATTAATAGCAATAAGATAAAATAATATTAGTAAATTAAAGTGTGCGAATGACATACAAAAAAAATAATTCGTACCTACATGTCAATTTGCAAAATTTCTTTCTTCGATACAATAGAATTTTTTTATAAAAGAAATGCCTTGACTTTGCTTTTTAATAAATTATATCGGTAAATTAATTTCTTAATGTCTTGTGGCAATTTATTAAATATTTCAACCGATTGGTATGTAGAACGGTGCTTGAGTATATTTAGGTATGGATTTCATCTGAAGTACCTTCATCTAAAACTGTACACATACAGGGTGTGACATCGGCGCGTCATCGGCTTCGGAGGCCGGGTCCGTAATCGATAGGGTGTCATCAATCACTCTTGTCGTCGAGCACTGTTGCCGTCCGACGCTTTGTGCGTTTTATTGGTGACCGTCCTCTGTCCGTTTTTGAAGTGGGGTAATTAAGAACTGGAATGTGCACGGATGTGATGTTGACGATCAATATATTCTGTTCACTTGGTTGGCAAAATCCGAACAGAAAAACGGTGAAGGAAAACATAGTGAGTAAACCGGCATCATCACCATCACCATCATCCCCACCCACTTATCACGTTCCCACTTCTAGGACATGGGCCTTTTCTTATAGAGAGTATGGGCCATAATCCACCACGCTAGCCCAGTGCGGGTTGGTAAACCGGCATGACCAACAATTAATGTCAAAATTCAAGAACATGTGACATTTACCAACCCGCACTGGGGCAGCGAGGTGGATTATGACCCATACCCTGTGTGAGAGATAGCATAACGTTCAGTATTGTTACAAGTTTGTCCCATATAAATTTCATCGATATTCGACCTTGGACTTCGAGGATACATTTGGATTGAAGTCGGTTTTTTTGTTATAAAATGAATCATATGTAATTAAAAATAGAATATCATATTTATAGTTAAACCAAAAACACTACACACAAAGTTCAAGTGCTATGCTTCCTGGTTCCCTAGATACAGGGAATCCTAGTTAGGGTTCAGGATCTATGTATGTGATTGTTGGGCGTAAAAATAAAAAATTAGGGCACAGCAGACGGAGCGGGTAACGTTACCTACTTGTTCGTAACGTTACGCGCACGTTGAATTCGGCGATCCGTTCGTGTGAACGTAACTAGGCTTTAAAGGATCAGAGCGTGACGCGGTTCATGTCACGCAATGTTCCGAGAGAGTGACGAATCCACCTTTTTCGCGTATTTGACTATGATAGTAAAGGAATTTATTGGCAGGTCACGGTGTTGGGTTATGAGTTGTAGTTTCACGTTTATTGAAACAAATATATATATTTTTTTTTTAAACCGACTTCAATGTATCTTCGAAATGCAAGGTCAAATATCGATGAAATTTATATGGGACCATTTCGTAGCTGTATTGAACCCAACGCAAAAATAATTTTCCAAATCAGTTAATAAATTACGGAGTTCTGACGTAACAAACATAAAAAACAACTATCGAATAGAGAACCTTCTCTTTTTTTTTGACGTCGGTTAAAAAAATATTGAAAAGTAGCTGATACCCGCAACTTTTTCCGCATCTAAATAGGTTTATAGTAAAAGTGGCTTATGTCCAATTTCATGAATTACAGTTTGTACATATATACCTTCTTCATTAAAATCCGTTCTGTTGTTTTGCAGTTACGTGGTAACAAACACACGCAAACACCCTCACATACACCCGCTCAGACACACAATTATAATATTAAGTAGTGTTTATGTTAATACTCTTTTTATTACATTACCGATGTCGGTGTTTATAACCCCCGACGCAAAAAGGAGGGGTGTTATAAGTTTGACCACTATGTGTATCTGTCTGTGGCACTGTAGCTCTTAAACGAGTGAACTGATATGGACGCGGATTTTTTATTTTGAAAGCAGGTTTTCTAGCGGTGGTTTTTATGTTATGTTTTATGGTATGTTTTGCGCCAGGGGTTTTTTTTAATTCTTAATTTATAGTTATCAGTTTTAAAAATAAAGTCTTAATCTGTGCTATTTTTTTATATTTTTATCCGTTCTCCTACTATCTCTACTCCAAATATACTACCTGTAAATGTTTCCAAACGTGGTAGACTCCTTTTGGCCGAGACCTTTCAGAAGAATTGCCCCTTGGGCCATTGGGCCCTTGCGGGCCCGCCGGCAACGATACATGGCTTCCATGAAATTTAACAACAATATTAATAACAGCATCATATCAGATCAACACAATACCCTAAATCCTTACAACAGTGATATTTCGTTACAATTATACGGAGTAATAATGTTTGAAACATAATCCCTGACTATCGGGCGGGTACGAGAGGGGAGGCTGGGGGTAGGTGGGAATAGCGTCTGGTTGCGTAGCAACCGAACGCCTGCAGCCGCCACATCGTCTGTGTACGTATTTTTGATGATCAGTAGGCGATATTCATGCAAAAGGAAGTGTTGTCACGGTACATTTATCTTATCTCTCTCTATATATATCTCTCTTTCTCTTTATATTGTTATATCGTTTTTATTGATATTGTTATTTTAGCAGATTAGCACTTGAGTTAGGTAACTGAAATAATTAAGCAGATATAATTTATATACTCTATAATCCCTAACATAAACATTTATATAAAATTGTTCTAAGTCTACCTGTCACTACTAAACACATGCAAGCGCTATTTCTGTATGTCAAATCGAAATAGGATGCCAATATACAGGCCTAGCCTAGTTTGCCCACTTATAATCTAACATTAAATCGGTGAATGTTTAGATCAATATGTAATTTAATTGCATAGCGGATTTGTGTGCTTTGAAAAAAAATGTTTACTTTACTATTTACTACTAACTGTTTTCCAAGAAAGAGGTTTTTTTATGCCAATAATTAATTTTTAGAAAAAACAAAAACCGACTTCAATGTATCTTCGAAGTCCAAGGTCACATATCGATGAAATTTATATGGGACCACTTCGTAGCTATACTGAACCCGACGCAAACATAATGTTTTTAAATTGGTTCATAAATGACGGAGTTCGGAGGTAACAAACATAAAAAAAAATACAATCGAACAGAACCTCCTCCTTTTTTGAAGTCGGTTAAAAATGCTATTATTCTTAGATCAAAAATCTATCTTGACGTATCTCTAATACCATTTGGCATTGCTCTACGTAAGCTACATGTGATATCGCCCTCACTTTAGTACTACATCTACAGGTTACCTCTATGTAGCAGCGTAGAGTGCGTATATCTAGTATATCTAGTATTAATTATTATAATTTCAATTTATTTAATCGGTTTAGCATAATATGTACTGCTTTGTGACTATTATAAGACTATATATAAGAATAAAATTACTAATGACATTAACTAATATTGTGAATTAAATGTAACTGTTGTAATAACGTTTTCAGTTCAATAAACAATTTAATGTAGTTTAATTAATTTAATATAATATCTATAATTATATATTTTTGTGTGTAGCAGCGTAGCGACGTATCTGCGTAGCTGCGTAGCAACGTAGCTCCGTAGCGCGTAAGCAGAGTAACAATATAAATGATTACTAGCGAATAGTGGCTTATTTGTCATGACAATCGTAGCATTGTTAGTTTTACTATAATTCCTCTATATATGCGAAAGTTTGTGAGGATGTATGGATGGATGTTTGTTACTTAATTACGCAAAAACTACTTAACGGATTTTGATGAATGTTGGTATGTGGTCCTACAAACCTGCTCCTACTAATATTATTAATGCGCAAGTTTGTGATGATGAGTGGATACTGCTGATGACAAGCTTTTAACAAATTCGTAATCTTAATCGCAAGCAGATTAAATTCATAATATTGCAATGTCATCGAGGAAGTGAGAGGAAGTGGTTTCGATTTAACTTACTAAATTTGACCCAAACAAATAAATAATTAACAAGTTAAATAAAAGCTTGTAAAAAGTGAGTCGAGTTGACCTTCTGCATGTTCACTTTAACACAATTGGTTGCATGTCAACCGTGTAGCTCAGCTAGTTTAATTACGCCTTTCGTTTGCACGTGCAAGTTAATATAATGGGTTATTAAACGGCCGCAGTAAACGCCTACGCCTTTATGAGCCCCTAGTGACTTCATGGGAAGTGGTGCAATCAGCATACTTGACGGGAAAATACTAGTTGCTGGTAAATGGTAAGCTGCTATCGAAGTGTCTTTTTAACCGACTTCATAAAAAGGAGGAGGTTCTCTGTTCGATTGTATTTTTTATGTGTTTTACTTCAGAAATCCGTCATTTATGAACCGATTTGGAAAATTCGATGATAGACGGTTTTTTTTTGTAATAATGTGTACTTGTCTAATATACTGTTTTTTTTGTAATTTCTACGACTGATTCGGGATTGTCAAAGGTAAGTAGTATATTTATGAAGGTAAAGGGTAAAAACAAATTTGTAATTAAAAAGTTTCAAAAAATGTTGGCGAAAAGTTTAATGTTTATGGCAATTTAAAACAAAAGTGTCAGGATAATCAACGTTAAATTAAATAAAATTTCTTTTTAGTTCTTTTTTATTTAAAAATTAACAAATACTTTAATTAAAAGTAATAGATTCCTATTACTTTTAATTTTATTTGTTAATTTATATATTTAATCAACATAAAAAAATCTTTATTAAATATTTTTATAATTTTATTATTATACAACAAAGTACTAAGGCATTTGCAATATACACACGTAAGGTTTCAACCTTTCAACTAACTCGAAGTGGCTTTTTCAACTCTATATCGGCTACATAGAGATAAATATCGCTTTGTAGTGTCATACGCTGCGTCATACCTCGCAACAATACACACAACAAATTGCCGATAACCGGACAATGTGTTGTATTGTATTAATATCGCAAGGGCGATACGTACATGGCAGTACAAAGAAGGAAAATCTTGAACTAGGATTTCCTCGCTACACTAACAGTGACTGTATTGTTCGTAACGTAGTTGCTTATCCAAACGGTCACCCATCCAAATTGTGATCACTGCGAACGTTACTTAACTTAGAAGATCAGCAAGGGAATCGTTTAACTTGAACACCGATCCCAATCGTTTTTAAACATGTATTTAAAGTCAAAGATCAAAAATTCTTTATTCAGTTTTCGCATGACAGACGCACTTATGAACGTCAATTATTACAGTGACTATACCACCGTATCGGAAAAAGAACCAACACTCAGAAGATACGGCAAGATACTGAGGAGCAGTTTTTTAGAACTTTTGTTACAATATTTTATGTTTGTTTTTGTCAATATTCTGTTTCTTATGTGCCAATTAGCTACTTAGCAGAAGCGGAATGTTCAATGCATCTTTGTCTTATATGTAATTACTAACTGTATAGTATGCTTTTTTCATTAGACTGTCTTGTGATTGGTATTTGTCTGTGAAACCGTCGAACTTTGCTTCTCCAAGTCCACGTACCAATCTCTATCGCAATCACGATCGCTAAGAATTATCGATATTACAATTTGAAAAATGTTAACGCTATCCAAATTTGAAATTGAAAGCAATCAGGATCGTTTCTCGATTTACTCGATTCCCCTGCTGTTACGACCGGCTAGGTACAAAATGTTGACGGTCTCATTACTCCGTTGCTGGCCTAAACAATTATTTCATTTTTACATCATTGTTTATAATAATAGGTACGTTTTATTTCTCATCACAACGCGTAGATGTAGAACTTTCAGCTAATTGAATGAAACAGTACGTCTCGGAATACATTATTCATCGACGCACAGCGCGCGTTTCTACGGCAGCTGGGACCCGATGCACCTGATACTTGACGCGAACAGTCTACACTTACTGGCAAGGAATGTAGTTATATTTATGTATTGCATGTTTTAGTTAGCACTATTCATATGTATTACATATATATAATGTATGTAACTTAAAGTATAATATTTTCGGCTAATCTTTCATTAAATTCTTTCGAGTATGTCCGTGCGTCACCACAGGTTGGAGCTTGGAGCTGAAAACCAGCGTTGTGATGAATAACTTAAGCTGAGCTCAAACCTTTTCTGGCATCACTGTGGAAAGGCGGACGCACCATAGTTAATGTTTACATTGTTATTTGTTGAGAGGCCCGTGTATCTGTGTGTTGTTGGGTGCAGATTTACGAGAATTAATAATTTTCTTTCTTTCTTTCTTATTGTCATTACCAAATAGGCAAGCATTTGACCGCAGTGTCACCTGATGGAAAGTGATAACGCGGTCGATGATGGATCATGCTTGCCTATATACCGATTTACTCGAGACTCGAAGACACCTAGATTATTAGAATCTGTAAACAAAGACGCTGGTAAGGTGTTCAATTCCTTAGCTGTTCGCATTAAAAAGATCGCAGCAAAACGCTTTGTTCGGGCAGGAGGAATGTCAACCATGAACGGATGCTGAGTATCCGTGCGTCTTGTTGCCCGATGGTAGAAAGAAGATGGAATAATAATCTTCTTTCTATAATAATCTTGCTTCTACCTTTTTTATGTAATTGAATGATGAAACGAGCAGTTCGTTTCCGATGGTAAGCAACATGCCCGGGGCACAGTAGTCAACATCTTTAAATCTGAGATAGATAGATAAACCTTAAAAATAGGTAAATGAAAGACAAGTACATTTAACACTAATAAGCATAACAATAGGAGGTCTTATCGCTGAAAGCGATCTCTTCCAGACAACTTTTGAATAGAAAGGACTATCATAATTTGGAAGGACGGTGGTTTCTTAGATATATATTCCAAAAGAAATACAATACAATACAATATAATAAATACTTTATTAATCACCAAAATAGGAAACAAACGTTTACAGTTACAAATAATAGTGGTAGAATAATGGGCGGCCTTACAGGAAACCTTTGGATAGACAGAATTAAAATGGTAAAAATTTGCTGTCAGTCGGTGTATGAAGTAATTAACATAAAATATATTATGTAGTATATACAAAACTTCAAAAATTTAATAGTATAGACAAACAATAAAAACAAATAAAATAATACATAAATATGGAATACGATAAATATAATATATAATTATATTATATCAACCAGATATGATAAATATGATATGACAGAAATATGACATCAGAGTGCTAATTTATTTTGAGATAAGCATGCGAAGTCGTGTGTAATATCGCGCCGTTGACCTCTCACCGTCTGTGGTTTCACAGCTTGAGAAGGCGTGCCAAATGGGCGGTCGTAACTGCTGCTAATGTATGTAGTCCTGGCACTGTGGACATCATTTTTTATTATTAGAGATTTTAATGATATCTGTTATTAACCAACTTCAAAGAGGAGAAGGTTCTCTGTTCGATTGTTTTTTTTTTATGTTTGCTACCTCAGAACTCCGTTATTCATGAGCCGATTTGGAAAAGTCTTGCGTTCGGTTCAGTATAGCTACGAAGTGGTCCCATATAAATTTCATCGATATTTGAACTTGGACTTCGAAGTTACATTGAAGTCGGTTTTTTGTTTGATAAAACGTATACTTATTTGATGTAAGTTATTTCGTGCTACATACTGTTCTAAGACGCTAGTATATTTGCAGACAATGTGGTTAGAAATGTAAAAGAATGGCGAGTTGCATGTATGTTTTATCTTCATACTTTGATTCCGTAAAAATAAATAAGAGGAAAACAGCTTTTTCAACATATCAGAGATAAGTTTATTGTTAACCAAAAATGAAAGTGAAACAAAAATAGGACTTAAATATCAAATTAGTAAATGGATTTCTTTAATTTGCGTTAAGGCGAGGCGAACTTTCGAGAATTTTAAAAACAATCAGTTATCTTCCATAGTGATCAATTTTTACTTATTTTTTATGTGACTGAGAGATGGGACGAGCACGTTGTTTGCCTGATGGATGCGCCACAACTGCTTAAAAAAATTGCAGTGCCACCCAGAACTTTCAATACCATAGAAAACACTGCGTAGCAATGCATTTCTCTCATTACCCTGAGACATCAGATATTAATTATCATATGCCCAGTAATTTCACTGGCTACAATTCCCTTCAAACTGGAACACAGTAATGCTTGCGCACTACTGCTTGGCAGCAGAATAACTGGCACAGCTGTGGTACCTACCTAGACGGCCTCCCGCATACGAGAGACCTACCACGAGCAACAGTAGAGAAAATTCAATGTTTTGTAATCAAATCGTCAAAAATGACAGTAAATTAAATTTGCGCGAGGCGGGTCGCTAGTTAAATTATATAATCACGTAATAATGTTTATTGATTCTTAAAGACTTTTATTTATTACTAGCTAATATAAATATAAAAAAAATGTTAAGGGTGAACAGCCCTTATCACTTAAGGGTATGAAAAATAGATAGAAGCCGATTCTCAGACCTACTGAATACGCATATAAAATTAGGTAAAAAACAGTAAAGCCGTTTCGGAGGAGTAAGGTAACTAACATTATGACACGAGAATTTTATATATATGATTTATTTATTTATGTGATTGTATGATGTATTTACAAAAAAAACTATAAAAATAATAAGATAAAAATTCAAGGTTAATAAAACTTGAATAATGACTTGGTCTTCGTCAATCTAAATAACTAGGTATCAATGCTATCACAATTGGAAAAAATTTCAAACTAAACCAAATATTCGTCAAAAACCACGACGCGATTCGTTTTATTAAATTTATTAATTTTGCGAACCGTACTGGATGTCGAGATAAATAAACAATGTGTATTGGCTTAAGTCGCAGTCAGAATACAGGCAAAATAGAACTGATGCTTTGCTGATTTTGTTAGCATGTGGTATAAAGCTGCTTACGTCGGCGAGTGCCTTTGACAATATTTGTAGATGAATGTAGGGATGTAAATAAAGAGTGCATGCATAGATTGAGATGCAAGAGGATTTTATAGAAGTATAATGTAAAATGTCTATGCAAGACAATGAGTAATGTCGTTGCAAGACTTGCAACAGATGCTGGACGGCCTAGCTGATTCTTCCCAACGCGTCGGTCTCCGGATGAACTTAGATAAAACTGAGATAATGTTCAATGAACATGTGTCTCCGGAACCGATTGCTGTCAATGGCCTCACTCTTGAAGTTGTTGAGGAATATGTTTACCTTGGGCAAACAATGCAGTTGGGTAAAAACAACTTCGAAAGAGAGGCCAACAGAAGAATACAGTTGGGCTGGGCAGCATTTGGGAAATTACGTCGAGTATTTTCGTCGCCTATTCCACAAAGCCTAAAGACAAAAGTCTTCAATCAGTGCATCCTACCTGTCATGACCTACGGAGCCGAGACGTGGACACTCACGGTACGGCTGATCCACAAATTTAAAGCCGCTCAGCGGGCTATGGAAAGGGCTATACTTGGAGTTTCTCTGAAGGATCGTATCCGGAACGAAGTAATTCGACAGAGAACTAAAGTCACCGACATAGCTCACAGGATTAGCCAGCTGAAGTGGCAGTGGGCCGGCCATATTAGCCGTAGAACCGATAACCATTGGGGTAGACGCGTTCTAGAGTGGAGACCACGAATTGGCAAACGTAGTGTAGGACGCCCTCAGGCTAGGTGGAGCGATGATCTTCGCAGGGTGGCTGGTAGCAGCTGGATGAGAGTAGCCGGGGATCGGGCTCAATGGCGTGCAATTGGAGAGGCCTATGTCCAGCAGTGGACTGCGATAGGCTGATGATGATGAATGTAAAATGTCTAGTTCGTAAAATGACTTCTTAGTTATCAAGTAATTTTCCGTTTTATTCATATAGTACTGCCAGCCCGCAAAATGACGTGAGAATTTCGGGAGAAAAAAACGTAGTGGATCTTTTTACCATATAAGGCATTATATCCAAAATTTCATTTTCCTTCGGTAGTTTAGCTGCGTTTTCTGTCAGTCACGGAACTATTTATTGAACTCAATTTTTAACCGACTTCAAAAAGGAGAAAGTTCTTTGTTTGATTTTATTTTTTTATGTTTGTTACCTGAGAACTCCGTCACTTATAAACCGATTTTAAAAAATATTTTTGCGTTGGTTTCAGTATAGCTACGAAGTGGTCCCATAATTTCATCGATATTTGACCTTGGAATTCGAAGATACATTGAAGTTGGTTTTTTGTATGTATACTTGTAATCAGGCAAATACTTTTTGAAAATCCCTATTACTGTGATCAAGAATCGAAAAAGACATTTAAAATTCAAACACAACAAATTTTCAAAAACTAATGACATTAACTTTGCTTTTAATTATTTTAATCCTCTCGCATGAAATATGTTAAATATTGGAACCACGTCACAAGTCCAATAACCAAACATGGATTAAATCGCGCACGAGCTCATTGTTTAATGCGTATTATTCATATTAATTGACAGGACACAACCAGATGCTGTAATTCCTGGCTAACTGATGATTTTTAAATTTTATCATTTTATTTAGTTATTAATTATGTACAATAACACGTTTTACGGTTAAGCTCGCCTTTGTACATGTATTTTGGAGTCCATTAACTAAATGTTTTGAAGTGTGTATAATAAATAATGTAAAAACTTAAGGATTAAACCGTGGGATTTCACTAACTGTTATTTTTATGTTTTTTCCAAGCACAACAATCTAAAACCATGGGTGCCACCTACACCCAGCGGCTGCTATGACAACTACCACCTATCTACGTCCATAACGAAATATTGCGTTCCCTTTTGAAAAACTGCCTTATCTGTATGGCATCATGGGTTGGTAACGTTAACGTTATGGAACTGGTCGTTTTTCCGGGATGAAAAGTATTCTTATGTTCCAAGTTAGACCATAACTCTATTCATTATAAGGTTGTCTGGAAGAGTTTGCTGCTTAGCATTAAGACCACCTATTGTGCACTTTCTTGTTGTTATTAGCATTAAACAAAACTGTATATCATGGATTTTATGGTACTTCATGGTGCGCAATAAAATGTCGTTGTATGTATTTTTCTACTGTTGGTATAATCAACCGTGTGGCAGAAATTGCGACCTGATTGAGAAACAAACATCCAATCATACAAATAGAAGATTATATATTTTATTATATATATGTATAATTATTTATTAATTATATATTTCGTTTGCGATAAACTCTTGGACATGCCGGTTTCCTCACGATGTTTTCCTTCACCGTTTTTAGGACATGTGACATCCACCAACCAGCACTGGGCTAGCGTGGTCGATTATGGCCCATTCCCTCTATGAGAGAAGGCTCGTGTCCCAGCAGTGGGAATGAATATTTAATTTGTTTTGTATATATTTTATACAACTTTAGTTTAAGTATGTTGTTAGAATACATACCTACGTTCTTATGTCTGCACACTATCGTCTATAAATTTTAATATTGTCTCTTTATAGCATACGGTTGTCTGGAAGAGATTGCTGTTTAGCGATAAGACCGCCTATTGTACTTATCATAAGAAAGTATGTTCAAAATGTTATTCCTTCTTAAGTGCAATAAAGTGTTTTCTATTCTATTCTTTTCTGTTCTATTCTATAAGACCGTAAAAACATCCACACACTGAAATTATATAACTTCCGCATTAAAATGTATTATGATCAGGGTACTAATTTGCATTGTCATTACTGTAACAACCTACGACCTAGCAATAACACCACGAGCTCGTCGAAATATCACACAAACGTCGACATAACGCATCGGCAGCATCGTTAATCAATTAACCAACCGGGAATTTAATAAAATATTGCCGAAAATTTTGTCGAAAATTTTGCCGAAAATTTTGGCCGACACGGTTCACGTAGCCGTTAATAAAATTAGGCAATTATGTTGACAAGTGATGCGGCGCCGATCATTCATTATGTACGGTAAATTATTTGATTAAAATTTTGTTTCGTCTATGCTCTGTAAGTCAATTTGCGAGTTAGCGTTACGCCACAGCATAATTTGGAAATCGACTTGGGTTAAATTGCGAGGTCTTACCGTTGATTGGCTGAATTACAGGGTGAAAATTTCCAGGAAATAAAGTACTGGTAAAACCTTTGCTGTAACAATTTTAAAGTCAGTAGGTCAGGTTACTGTGGAGTCAAAAATGTATTTGCTAATTAAAAAGCTTTGCTATTTCTCCCAGTGACCTTACCAATTAGCGCGCGAAATCTATTGATATTGATAAATACGTGAAATATTTTCAAATAACCTGTCATCCTAAGATGGTAAGGAAAAGGTATGCAAGTATTTCGACTACCGACGGGCCTGCCATGGCAGCTCAGTCGGTTTACAGCGTTTCCTGTAAAGAATAAAAGATCTCAAGTTCAAACCTTGGCTGCGGCTAAATATTTTGCATATCTAAAAAGTTTGTAAACTATAAGCCAATCATGAATTTGAGTCAAAGCTTTAGAAATAGGCATAAACAGTGACCAATGTTTATATATAGACTAGCTGCGCCCTGCGGTTTCACCCGCGGTTTCCCGGGATAAAAGTAGCCTATGTGTTTATCCAGAATATAAGCTATCTCCATACCAAATTTCATCAAAATCCATTCAGTAGTTTTTGCGTGAAAGAGTAACAAATGTACATCCATACTTACAAACTTTCGCGTTTATAATATTAGTAGGAAGGATAATTTTGTACAACCTTTAACACCGTTTATAATACTATTTCTGAATACTAAACAGCTAACAATAAAGCTTTTATCGCCGAAGACTGACATTCAAGCTTTACATTGCCACAATGCCATTCATTGTCACAATACTGAATGACGAAATCAAGTATTGTCATTTCACTTCAAATAAATATGACTTTTATATTTAGTGACATTTATAACTACTCGAAGCAGTCAGTGAGTTAATTATGCATGTATTTTTCTTCTTCTTTTATGTGTGGGTGTGTATGTGTTTAACCCCTGGTTTCGTAGTTATAGGCCGCCGGGAGGCCTCAGAAGAGGACTAACGATTAGTGTCCTGAGACAACAACCGGAACCGATGGCTTTACGTAGCACGGTAGCGCCGTAGCGCTCAGATGTAAATACCACACAAACGGTCATCAATCCAAGGGTGACCGCGGTGAACGTTGCTTAATCTAGCTGATTATTTACCAATGGCTACCTAGCCATTCGTAAATGATCGGCTACGCTACGAGCGCTACGAACTAACATATAAGCACTGCAAGCTTTAAAGCATCCAGCAAACCCAAGACAATGAGAATTTTCACCATGACTGAGGCACATCATTTTTCAGTACCAGACTGTACGAGAAGCTCAATTGTTGACACTATATAAAGAACCTACGTACCTACTTACACTAATAATTTACACCTACAGAGATCCATGATTCAAACCTACACATTTCACTAAGTGGGTCTGTGGATGTAAGAGAGAAGACACATTGATACTAAAATTATCACCCCGCTACCGAATCAATTTATAAAGCGGAGTTCGCACAGGAGATTTGTTTAACACAAACCCGGTGAGCTTCAGGGAAACAAAGAAACGCCGGTAAGGGCGGGGGGCAAGCTCTGGGCGGGCGTCAGTACCAGCCGAGCTCTCGGCGTAGACGGACGGGACCGACCGCTCTCGTCAACCGCGCGCGTAATCTCGTCCCCGTGATTGTGTATTTGTGTGATTCTCACATAATTTATTACCAGTAAGTTGTAATACAGGCTGTTATTGTGTGACACGCGTATGAGTTGCGATGTTGAGCGTTTTCCAGCGTTAGTGATTTACGTCTGTGTGTAACGTTACCATGGCCGGCTTGACAGTAATTTTTAACGGTGAGTACGTACTACAGGTTCGTTTTTTGAATGTAATTTTGCTAATGGTACGGGTGGTGTGGGACATCAAATGTGATTCGGTGTCACACGTGTTGACAACAAGCATTGCGCACGTAACGCGAAACGATTACAAAATATAAAATAACGACGTCATTTGCATCAAATTGTACCGGAATTGGCAGTCATTCACGTTTTGTTACCCATAACTCTTCTAAACGTGTGAGAGCAAACATTTCTCACCATAATTGGAATGAACGTTTCAAAGTCATGTTTTTAATGTTTTTACTCGATTGGAATTAGGACTTTCTTTATTCTAAGTCTCCAATGTAGCTCATAAAAAACAACGCCAAAAAGCAACATATACAGATGTCGACCCTAATCTATTTACATATAGATAAATCAGTAACTACATGGGCTATGAATGCACAACATCCAAAAACCGCAAGGAATAATTATTTTGCTTTTTCTGACAGTGAGAACAGAACCTAGAACCTCTATGTTATGAGCCAGCACAACCACCATGCCACACAAATGCTGTCAAAGTAACTCATGTTTCCATAGATTCACGAGGTGAAACAGAACGTACCTTACGTAGTATCGGATTCCATTCCGCAGCCGACTCTTGTCTAAATTAAAATCGTTTCAGAATGCACTGAAATCGCACTGTTCATTTTATTTTAATCACAGCTGATTCACTGATAAAGTGTCATTGAACTCAGTGAATAAAGCTATGTACCGTTTTATAAAATAGAAATAAGAAGGTGAATGAAGTAATAAGAGCACAATATTTTTTATTTGTGTGTATTTAAGTTTCTATGTGTATTATTGTTTCGGGTGTTGTGGAACCATAGACCGCGTAAGTAGTTCCCGGGGTTCTAGAAACAGGAAATCCTTGTTTCGACTCAGATACAGGATGTGTGATCGCGAGGCGTATAAAAAATTGGTGGTCTGGTAGAGATTGCCTGTTCTACGTCTCACCCTATTTTACTCATAATATAAATGCAAAATATCTGTCTGTGTATGTATATGTTTGTGAAAACCTAGTTTCGTTGTGGCTGTACGGATAATGATGTAATTTAATGTGTACTTTAGATTCAGAAATGGATACTTTTTACCCCGCAAAGTAGTCGATGGAAGTGAAACCACGAAGTTCACCTCGTTCAAGTCGTTCGTTTTACTTCGCGGGGTAAGCTGAAGCTTACAACTATCATTTATTTATAATATTTTTTATATTCTTCCAGTAGATAAGTTTTTCTATCTCTGTTCCACAACAAAATATCCTCCTATCTGATGTCGTCCATCCTACAAACTGTTCCGTTCCCATTTGCCGGCACTCTCGCCCAGTGTCTTACACTGGTTACGTAAAAGAAAAAAGTTTGTAAGTTGTTGCATTAAGATAAGAGCCACTACTTGTATTATGTATGGAGATAAGAGGTTTCTGTGTTGGTTATACTCTGTGGTAGGTATTTATTTTTTGTTTGTTTTTGAATGGTTGTCGTATTCAACCAGTGTGGAATAAAATGAACATTACGGTTTTTAATAATTAGGAAGAAGAAAAATTATATTGCTCGGGCAGGGATCGAACCTATGTCTTCAGAATACCGTCCCGACGCCTTAACCATTGGGCCACCGAGCCTACTGCTCGAGCAACCAAATTTCTTCTATCCTTTTTATATCGTCTTACGGGGACGATTCTACGTCATCTGTCTTCAATGCTTCGATTGATCAACCGAACAAGTGTAATATTACAATTAGCAACATGTTCTAATGATAATGCAAGCCCTTTTAAATTTTTGATATTAAATGCATTACCGCATGCTAGGCGAAAAATTTTCTTAAGATTTTCGCCTAGCGTGCGGTAATGCATTTAATATCAAAATGAACATTTCAATCATTTATTATTCTTCATGTGTATTTGCAACTGAGCAATAAGATGAGAAGATCGTTCACCTGATGGTAAGCGCCCCGTTTACCCATAACATTTGCAGTGCCACACAGAACTTATAATACCGTGCAAAGTACTGCGTAGCACTGCATTGCGCCCATCACCCCGAGACATCAGATGTGTCATGCATAGTAATTATGCTGGCCTAGCTGGCCTTCAAACTGAAACACACCATTGCTTGCGCACTACTGCTTGGTGGCAGAATCATCGGTGATACCAACCCAGACGGCCCTTCGCATACCAGAGACCTAGGTGTTACTTAGTAAAATGTTGCAGATTTTTTCAGTGCCACGTACTGTAACTTTAATATAAGTTAGGTATATAATAATATATTGAATGTAATGGATTCAGGTGTGACGTTGCGGAAATTCATCTCAAAACTGAAACGCAATGAAAATATAAAATGTATTATTTTTTATATTTATTAAAAAATACTGAGGGATTATTTATATATGTTTCATTTTAATTCATTTTACATTTGACATCTACCTCCATACATATTATAGTATTCTTACAACAACCTACATAATACTCAGCGGATGCACTACATATTTTCATTGCGTTTCAGTTTTTAATAATATATTGGTAAAGTCTCGATATTTTATCCCCCGTTGCTCTGCAGTATCGTTGTATTATTATTATATTGACACTTAACTTCTTTGTATGCATTTGGAGAACTTAATATATAAATTCCTTCCTTCTTTTCGACTAACTAACGGAAGAGACTAATGTCCCACGGCTGAAGGAAACCTACTGTGGGAACTAGTGGACCATAAATAGCTTAATACACACTATTTGTAAACCTTACAAATAGTGTGTTACTTACTAAGTGCTTTAAAATTAAGTTTTTATGTACCAACATTTATAAATGAATAAATAAGTTATTATTATTATTTATTTTTTACTAGCTTATACGGAGGGGCTTATGGGGGGGAGGCCTTTGCCCAGCAGTGGGACAGTATAGGATAGTAAAAAAAAAACTAGCTTATACTGTCCCACTGCTGGGCAAAGGCCTTCCCCAATTCCTTTCACCTGTCTCGCTCCTGCGCCACCTCATACAAATTTTCTTGGTGTGCGTCTAGATCGTCATGCCATTTTTTTATTAGTATTATGAAAAAATAAAAAACAAAAGGTTTTCCTGAAATCTGTTGAAAGCGCTGAATAAACTAAACATTTTAATAAGCAAGGTTTTGTGTTGCACCTCTTTTCATAATTGTATTTTCTGCAACACGGTATTTTAATAAGTTTACTTTGGCTCCATGAAAGTACTTAATACAAAAGCGGGGATTTTCTACTGGTTTATATAAAAAACGCACCTTTTGCTGGATTCACTCAATTCGGTACGTAGGATTTTTAATTTAAAATATTCTCGACTTTAACGGAAGTAAATTGTTTCATTTAAGGTAAACCTTAAGTGAAATAACTTTGTTGTATTGCATTTATTGTTGTGTTTATTGTTATATTTTAATGCAATATATATATATAAAACTATGTGCCTCATATAATTTTCCCAAGATAGAAGAAGATTAATCTATTTACTTATTAAAAGACAATACATTCTATTTTTAACCGACTTCCAAAAGGAGGAGATTTACAATTCGACGGTTTTTTTTTTTTTTTTTTTGTGTTTTTTACGCGATTTCTCCGCCAATTATGCATTGATTTCGATGATTCTTTTTTTGATTGGTAGGTAATACTTCAAAGGTGGTCCCATATAAATTTTATCGAAAATCATTCAGTAGTTTTTGAAAAAAGTAGCAAAAACAAAAAAATATAAGTTTAATCTTCAAGTCGGTTCTTGTTTTTTTCGTAACCAACTTTCTAAAGGTAGTAGATAAAACTACCTACAAGTAGTACTTACTATATACATAGTATTTATCTGCTACCTATTAGACTTGGCTGGCACCGACTTCAAATATATGAGTGGGTAGCGCTTATGATAATTATATTAATTTATTTTTTACTTTTGAGTGCCATTTGTGGTTTTGAAGTCGGTTTAGTTTTTTTTGAAAAATAATTTATTCTAGATATGAGATAATAGATTCACTTAACTATTATACAATATTTTAATATTCCATTGTCCCAATACAATGATACTAAAGCTAGAATTAAAAAAAAAATATAGACTTCAATTCAAAATATCTCTACAACTTTGTTCGCCGACATAGCGATCCGAATTGAAAAATACCTTCACAAAAATTCAAGTCAGCCCACCTATCCGCCGTGATCCTCCAGTGAAATTATGAAAATATTCATCGAGCCTTATCCGTAAGAAATCGAATTCACCCAAGCTGAGGTCCCCAGTACAAATCCCTTAGGACCAACCTTGTTAAGTCATTGTCTGGTCGAGCCCCGGGTTACAATGTACAACACTATAATCAGTAACTCATCTCATGGAAGAGGAACATTATTTAGAACAATATGTTTGAATATATTATATATTTTTAACATATACATATATATTTTACCTGTTAAAGCGTTTAAGTTAAATTTAGAGAATATTTTTATATATCACGTCCCAAACTTATTAAAAATACTCATATTACATAATTGTAGCCAGTGAAATGGGCATTATGAGACTCAACAGCTAATTGTCTCAGGGTGACGACCGCAGTGCAGCGCCGCGCAGGATTTTTCAAAACAAAGTTTTTTGTGGTTCTGTTATTATTATGGGCTGGCGTATTGCTTACCATCAGGCAAACGACCAGCTCGTCTCATCATTCAGCTACATAAAAAAAAATACAAAACAGCCTTTGATAATACATAATTCCTCGAATGAGGCGGTAAAAATAAAAAGTTTATGTAAGTGAGTGTAAATAGGACCAACCACTGGGCAAGAGCGTGACAGTATTCATTCATAACTTGTCCCACTTCCATCACGCTATACAAGCAGAATATCTTTAGCAAGCACGCAGGAATTGCACAATCCATCAAAATGGGTAATAAAAAATATAGGCCATGCTGAGGTACTGTCTCTATACTTCTCTGCTAAGGCCACTTGGGCGACGGACAGAAATTACCATTGGAACCAATCGGTGCCGATGCTATACAGTATTCAGGGGGCGAAAGTGTTATGTTTATATTCATTCGGGTACAAAATGGACAGAAAGGGTATGGGTATAAGTCTCTATGGATGTAAACGTAGGGTAGTAAGCCTGATGAAACTGTACAAGATCGTGAGTCTTGTAAATTGAAAGCTGCGAGATAAAGAAATGATAATTCTTTTGTTCAAACCTGGCACTGCACAGATGGCTAACGATTTTCGCGTACTGATTCTAAATCGTATTAACTGCTTGAGAAAGTTAAAGAAAGGAAGAATAAAAATAAACTTTTTCTTGACATCACACAACATTACACCAGACCCCCGACACTGCATACAAATTCGCCGAGCTAACTGTCTAGTACTACTACTGGCGCACTGGCCTGTCCGCACACGTTTTGTGTGTGTGCGTAATTATTGTAGGGATGAGCTAATACGAATCGATAGCGACAACGCTATACGTAAGCAACCTAAGTGTTTCTCATTCACACCCACTATCGCATGGCTGGGAAACGCAAAAAACCAAAAAATCTTCGATTCTTATTTGTGTAAGTGGTTTCTTTGCATCTATACACAGAACAATAACGAACCATATTAAAAGAGATAGGCAGACCTCCGTCAGCCATGTCAGGTCCTGGTCAGCTCCACCGTCTCCAGTCGTTCTCCTTCTTTTTCTCAATATGTTTCGTCCATAATTATGTCAATGTCAAATAGTCAGCCGGCCTGCTCTACCCCTGTAAAGCAGGTCGTCGTCGTCATCGAAAAAAAACATAACAACCTCAAATAACATCAATTGATCGCACATATAAAATAAACATTTGAATCTCACTCATTAGTCATTCGCAGCGAGCGGTGACAACCGTGTGACGCAAGCACGGCATTACCCATTTTTTTACCGGACGACAAATTAGCGGGGAGGTGGGAGTGTCGCTTCTTTACGTAGTAATATTTAGTTTTCTTTGATTACACTAAGCATACTAAAATAAGGACAAAATACAAACAATGAATACAATACAATGAAATGTTGGGCGATGTCAGGAAAAGGCTCCGACTCAGCATACGCTGAGGTGTTTTTATGTACTGATTTTTAGTCAAAACCCTGTCCATGACAAAGGCATTATGAACATTTAAAAGACCAAATAATATATATAAATAAAATTCATACAAAAAAAAGAAACAAAACATCAAATAACAAATAAAATAAAATAATAGTTTTTTTTTAACTCTGTCGGTTTGATTGTCGAATGTGAATTCATGTGTCTGTGTATTCATGTGGTGCGAATTTGATCCAGCTGCGGAATTTTTAGTGAAAACAGGGTCACTATCGTTATAATTAAAATCCTACTAATATTTTAAATGCAAAAAATTGTGAGGAATGTTTGTATGTTAGTTACTTAATGACGTCGTAACTATTGAAATATTTAAATAAAATCTGGGGTAGATGAAGGTCTAACAAAAACTGGATACTTTCAAGCAAACAGTTCTAAGGAAGTCCTGAGGAATATTTATAGAATTAATTATCCGCGTGCGGAGTGCGTGAGTAAATTATAATATACTGGTAAATTTTATTATAATCTTTATTTTTATCTTAGTTTTCTAGTAAAAATAAGTGCAAAAAGTAAAGTTTGCCCTGTTGAGTAACTTCCATTGCATACCGTCAAGCACGCAAAGGTAAAAAACGTAGTCGGAAAATTGTTTAGATTTCTGATTGTTGTATGAGGCTATCCAACAGTGTTTCAAATCAGTTCAGTTGGGCTTGTAGCGTAGCTACCTATCCGTAAGGTTAAGTAACGTCCGCCGCGGTCACCACTTGGATGGGTGATCGTTTGTGTGGTATTTACATTTGAGCGATACCGTCTTCGGGTAAGTTAAGTCGTCGATCTCAGTTGTTGTCATAGGACAACTAATAGTCGCTAGATTTTGTTTGAGGCCTTCGAGTGGTCTATAAACTTTGATGTCAGGGTTTGGCTGCACGAGAAAGAAAGGAGTTTATTTGGGTATAAATTCGTATGACTTACATTCATAGATTCTACACTATAATACCTGTGTCATTATGATTCCTTAAACCTCTGAAATCTGCGCCGTGTCTCGTAAAAAATTCGATCTTGCGATGCCCATGAGTTAAAACATCGCCACATCTTGGATAGTAAAAACTTACTATGCAAGAACTAATCTTACTAACCGTGACCGCATCCAACCCGTTTTTTTTCTTTTATTTTTTAATATTTCATTCAATGACAAATAAAATTAAAAATAAACTGCTCTTAACATATATTTGAGATATAGATGAATTATATATATGTATATGTGTCTTTAAATAAAATAATAAAAAAACGGTCAATATATATATGTACTTACGATTGCAAATTACACTAACCAAAATAGACCGTTTTTTTATTATTTTATTTAATGACACATGCTGTCAAAAAATTAAAAATATTCAGCTTTTAACATATCTTACAGATGTACATTATGAAGCACTTACAATAGCAAATCACATTAACCAAAATTAATTTTTTTTGTTTTTATAGAGACCGATATTTTTTTCTTTATTTTATTCGATGACATATACTGTCATAAAATTAAAAATAAACAGCTTTATCTTATAGATGTATATTATAAAGCACTAACAATCGCAAATTACACTAAACAAAAACAATTCTTTTTATAGACACCGTTTTTTTATTTTTTTATTCAATGAAACATACTGTTATAAAATGTAAAATAAACAGCTTTTAACATATATTTAAGATTTACATTATAAAGCACTTACATTGGCAAATTACACTAACCAAAAACAATTTATTTTATAGAGACCATCAGCGCACTGGAACCTTGCCCACCTGATAAAAGCTTACCGATGAATGACACCATTGCGTCACTTAAAATGCCCTAAAAATAAATAAAACATTGAATCAGCCCAATGAATCATGTTGGATCGCTTCCTAAAAACTCATGAATGAACACTATCGGAAGGAGAATGAGGAAGAAGATTTACAATACTTCTCTTCTATTCATTTATGAATCTCACTCGTGGTAGGTCTCTCATATGCGGGAGGCCGTCTGGGTAGGGACCACAGCTTTGCCATTTGACGCGTCGGGTGGAGAAGAAAGTCGTGGCTCAAGAATTTTCGAGAGTGGACCGGAATCACCAGCGTAGAAGAGCTATTTCGTCTGGCGTGGAACAGAGAACAATATTCGGAGCTGACCAACCTCCAAGTCAAGTCAAAAGATATTTTATTAAATACACAAAAAAAAATGTCACATAAACATAACAAAATTAACTAAAATACATTAGAAATTGTAACTCAATATCATGACTGAAAAAAGGTAAGAATATCTGTGTACCTATTTCATTCCCATACTCAAATTGAAGTATCTCCATAGTGGACTGGCACCGCAAGAAGAAGAATATCATAATAAACTAATATATAGGTAAATATACCACTTAGAGTCCCTATATGATAGGCAAGAACAACTAATCCGCATGGTCTCTGATTTCTAAGCAATTTGACGTTATTTTGTAAATAAAGTGATTTAATAACGGACTGGAACATTGCCACCTGATAAAAGCGCTGTCAACTACAGAATTACGATTACAGTGCAATTTACGCGGAACAATAAATCGAGCGACAACCGTAATGTCCGGCTTGTTTTTTTACGGGACGACCGACGTATTACGTTCGCAGCTGAGCTACGTTGGTCTGTAAACTTCGTAAATGAGTAACACCGTTGCAACCTGTTAAGTGGTTTCACACATATTGTTGTTCATAAGTGCGTCTGCGATGCCAAAATTTAATATAGAACTTTTGATCTTTGACTGAAATGAGAAATATATAAGAAAGTAAAAAGAATGCATTTCGTGGATAGGAAAAAGTAACAACAAAAATAAACAGTTTACGAATTTGTATTACACAAATAAATGAAAAAAAATACAAACTATAATTGGCATTGATGTCAATAAAAATAATAATAAAATAAAAAAAAATGTCAATAGGAAAAATAAAAATAGAGGATAAATAAACAGTTTACATATATGTATTACACAAATAAACGAAAAAAATACAAACTAAACATTTCATCACTTTGTGATTTCAATTGGGATAAAAGTAAAACGCTATGTCATTAATATTGTCATAGTGTTAGTGTGTATCAATTTAAATGAACTTGAAATTTTCACAATAAGATTATTTATTAGGGCTAGTTTAAGTATTTTAATGATCACATTTAAATAAATCCTAAATTAGAATGCCATATTAAAAAATAATATCTAGAGAAACAGGCTTTGAAAATTTGAGTATGATCATGGTTCCACACAAAGGTACTTGAAGCAAATTCGTGCAATCACCAAAGCAATACAATACAATTTGGCCCATTATAAAGTAATATAGGTAGTTTACTTTATATTAAAAAAAACATGAAAAAGAGTACATTTGGTCTTATCACTAAAATAAAAGCGATGTTTTCAGACAACCTTTTGCAATAGAGATAAAACTAATAATATCACTCTAACCAAACGCAAAAACTTCCAAAAATTCAAAGTAAATAGTGACCATCATAACATAAACACTAGAAATAAGGATAGGATTGTTGTACCTCGGTATAGACTGACTAAAACGAATAAGTCCTTTATGGGCAACTGCGTACGTTTTTATAATAAAATTTCAAAATGTATAACGGAGCTCACAGAAAGTAAATTCAAATTACGCGTTAAGAATGTTATAATGAGAAAAGCATACTACACTGTTCGTAATTACATGGAAGACAAAGATGCTTGGAACATTCCACTTCTGCAAAGTAACCAACTGGTACATAAGAAACATAACATTGTAAAACACCAAAAAATCTCTAAAAAAATGCCTCTCAGTTTCTTGCCGTATCTTCTAAGTAGTGGTTCTTTTTCTAATACGGCGGTAGAGTCATTGTGATAATTTGACGTTCATAAGTGCGTCTGTGATGCCAAAATGATTAAAGAGATTTTGATTTTGAACCAAACTGAGAAAGCGGTTTCTTTACCAAACGAAGAAGCCTGAGTTTGAACTTCAGCTGGAGATAAATATTTTGCATACCCAAGAAATTAATAAACCTCAACGTGCGCTTATTTAATTAATTTAAAAAAATAACTCAGGATATTTAAATCGGAAATTACCTTGCCCTCACATAAAAAAGTTTATCAACTTGTGTTGTTGTCGCCCACAAATGACATTAAGGGTTGGTCTCCCATTCTGCCACCCTTCAATATTTCGACGTGAATAGTTCAACAACCCTGGGCATGCTTCCAAAAAACTGTGCCGGTTGTTATGCCTTATCTGTTAGTAAATGTCACTCTATATAATATATTATATACTTGTAGCTATGGTCGTGTGATTATGGTGGCACTCCCAATTGATATAGCGTGACGGCACATACATATATCAGCTTAAGATGTCATCCAGTAGGTATTAGTTTTGAATCATGTATGATTATATATAATACTTATCGTATTTTATATATATGTATTATTTTGTTTGTATGTATTATTATGTCTATACTATTATATTTTTGAAGTTTTGTATTTACTAAATTATATCTTTTATATTAGGTAATTACTTCATACACCAACTGACCGCAGATTTTTATCATTTTATTCCTGTCCATCCAAAGGTTGCCTGTAAGAAATTGCACATAGCGATAAGGCCGCCCATTGTTCTACCACTATTATTTGTAACTATAAACTTCTGTTTCCTGTTTTGGTGATCAATAAAGTATTATTGTATTGTATTGTATTGTATTGTATGATATAACATAAAGCAAAATCGTAAATATCATAAATAATAAAAATCATATACCATAAATAATATCTACTCATTTGTATCATTTTTTTTTTTGTATATAAGTTAATTGTTTTTTATCAAATTATAAGGCCACGATGGGACTGGCATAAACATATTGTTTAAAAGTCCCTAAAAAAACAGATTAAAAAAAGAGATTAAAAAAAATAAAGCAAATAAGCTTATACAGGCGTTTTCTAACTCTGAGAGAGTGGATAGGGTGCTTGGCTCGACTTGCGTATGCTCACATAGGCTTGAGGCAGATTGGCCTGTCCATCGCCTGCTGTCGATTTGTACACAAGACAAAGGAAGCTGGTGGCAAACTCTTGCGAAGCATCCCAACGCAAGGGCTTGACAAGTTCGCTCGGCGTTGCTCAGCGAGTATGATACATCTACGCGCAGCACAAGACTTCCCCCATGTCGTTAGATAAAAATATTCAAAATGGCCAGTTGGCCAAGTAGGTAACTGGCACATATGAAAAATAATATTACCAAAAACAAACATAAAATATTGTAACAAAAGTTCTAAAAAGTATGCAGTTTCTTGTCATATCTTCTGAGTAGTGGTTCTTTTTCCGATAAGGTGGTAGAGTCATTGTAATAATTGACGTTCATAAATGCGCCTGTGACGACAAAATTTAAATAAAGAACTTTTGAATTGAATTCAATTGAATTGAACAAAGCGAATGATGTGCCCGATACAGTGAATACCACCACCGTTTAAAGTCCCATTATAAATTGTAATATAAAATCTACAAAAGTTGGCAAAATGAAAATGTTGTCAAAACAAAGAAATGCTATGTATATCTACAAAAGTTAGCAAAGTAGAACAAGTATGAGGTGTTACAAAAATACCCTAATCTTGAAAGCTGGCGAACACGTTCGCGTTAAAAAAAATCACCAACATTCAACACAATGACTCAACGATATCAAAAAATTTATAACTGACCGCTAATTTCTACCCAAAACTAAATTTATGATCACCTGAAGCTCAAAGATCTATCCAACTACAAATAAAAAACAAAATACTATATTGATACGCTGAATTACGATACCAATACCAATACGATAAGAGTATCAAGTGTTTATTTATGGTTAAAATACCTGCAACCGTAGTTCAAAACTCTACAATCTGTAATTTATTATGATATTCACAACCAACAGCACTACAATGTTATAAACTGCTGTTGAAACAAGCACGTTGCAACAGCAAAAAAGATGTCAGCAGACTTGAATTATGTAACTAGACTTCCCCTCTGAGGTTTTATTATTATATTATTATTATATTTAATCTTTACACGAAGTTTGTGTTAACAAAGAAGTTGTTTATAATTTTAGTAACAATAAAGCGTGTCAGTTTTCATGGTACGCATGACTACAGTAATTGGGGGTGGGGTTGCTTTTTGTTCCACCCTTCTCATTAATTGTTCTTTAATGAGAGCCCGCAGTAGCGTCCCACAGGCGCGGTGGTGGCACAACAATTATATTTTAGGACAGTTGTTAAGCTTCAACTCCTTCCTACTCAAATTTCCTCAAGTTATTTTACATGCCTACTAAAAAATTGTTATACTTCTTTGTTGCAATATTTATTATAGATATGTCATAAAAGCATCTTTGAGACTTGTTACTTACGCTTTTCATTTATTACTAGTTTTTTTTTTAGTTGTTCTGGGAGATGAGACGTGCAAGTCGTTCGCCTGATGGTAAGCGCCACGCCTGCCCATAACAATTGAAGTGCCACCTAGAACTTTTAATACCATAAAAAGCACTACGTAGCACTGGATTGCGCTCATCACCCCGAGACATCAGATATTAGGTCTCATATGCCCAGTAATTTCGCTGGCTACAACGCCGTCCAAACCGGAACACAGTAATGCTTGCGCAATTCTGATTATATAACCCAACAGGTCTACTCTAAAGTTTATTTTTCTTAACAATTTCGATAGTGTTTAAAACATTATTGTAACCTAAGTTATTTTATTAATAGAGTGATTGGTAGCTTCTGCGAAAATAGTTCAGGTTCACGTTGAAAAAGCGATGAAAAAGTTTTTATAAAGCTTTGTAACTGCATTCCACTGACCGCAGGCGCGGTGGTTGCACGGGTACCTAGTGATATCGGTGTCGTGATATAAATTATGTTTAATGGAGTCTAGGGACAGATTGACTGGATAAAGGCTTTAAAGATTGCCGCTATGGTATCGCATCGATGAATCGGTGTTTAATTTATTTAAATTTATTAACGATACCATTATGATGAATATTATTACATAATATTCATCAAGGGGATTAAAGATATTTAATTTTGTTAATTTGGAAACAGACACCAGCTTCGTGCCCTGGGAGCTTAAAGCTGCAACTGGGTAGTGAACGGCCTGCTCATCTCATCACTTGATTATATTATTAACTGGCGATTCGCCCCAGCTTTGCACGGTTATTATACACATAAACCTTCCTCTTCAATCACTCTATCTGTTAAAAAAAAAACCGCATTAAAATCCGTTGCGTAGTTTTAAAGATTTAAGCATACATAGGGATATAGGGACAGAGAAAGCGACTTTGTTTTATACTATGTAGTGATAGTGATGATTTTCATTATTTATTGACATATTACTGACTTGACTTGAAACCGTAACATCAAATGCAAATAAAAAGTTATTATACTCTTAACTATAATAACTAAAACATACAATAAAATAAAGAAAGATTACAAATGTACAGTCAGTTGCGCTGATATGTATACACTTTTAAGGTTTGATGGAGTTGAGGTTGGGACTTCATACATAATTTTGATAAATTGCATAGCGCATTCTGACAAATAAGATGGCTAAATATATTTGAAAAATGTTTGCGTGCACTTGTCTTTGAAAGTTACGAGTATATATAAATTTTAAAACTTGGGAGTGTATATATATCAACGCAGCTAACTGGACATGCATTTCATAAACCGCGTATAAACATTTTTTTTTTCTTTTTACGCTTAATAGATCCATGTTTGGCCACTATCTCGCCTGATGTGAAGCGATAATGTGGCCTAAGATGAAGCACATAGATCTAGAGAGAGACGGCAGTTGAGCGGCTGCTCAGACCCGTCTCCCCGATGGTTCACCGAACATCATCCCGAAACACGACTAGGTCGTTTGACGGCATGGCTTTGTTCATGGCATGGCTTTGTTCATGTTTTTGACGGCATTTTTTGCAACATTTTTTTATTTTGTAATTTTTTTGCAAATAGTTTATTTTTCTGTAGCTGAATTAACGTTCAAAAAATACATTTTGTAACAAAAAATACGTTTTTTGTTAGGACAATTATTTTTCAATACAAGCTTTTAACAAATTCGTATTCGGAACCGCGAGCAGATTAAAATGAGCCCAAACACTAGTAGTTTACGATTATCCGTCAAGGACTTCCATTGCCCACCTATCATCTTCATCATCCGATCAGCTAACTGTCACCATAATATTGCATTGTCATCGGACTTTGACAAGTGTGCAAAACTTCAACTCCGAAGGATAAGAGGCAGTGGTTCTGATTCAACTTGCAAGATTGCACCAGAACATAGTTACATACTCATACATCCATTCATACATATACACACATTGCAAGTTAAATAAAAGCTTTAAAGCAATTCTGATGTATCTTCGAAGTCCAAAGTCAAATACCAATGAAATTTATACGGAACCACCTTAAAATTATATTAAACACAGCGCCAAAATAATTTTCCAAAACAGTTCATTAATAAAAGAGTTCTGAAGTAAAAAAAATATATGAAAAATACAATCGTATTGCGAATCTCCTCCAATTTTTAAGTCTAACTGACTTTAAAAACAAAAGAACGCAAAAAAACGCTTTGATTTATTTATGCAAGCTAATTATGCCGAATAATTAAATTCCTGACAAAAAATTAAACAGCTGATAGAAGAACTTGAAACGTTCGATTTCAATTAAGTTGAAAAGCCACTCGGTTGGGACGTTCAAAGCGGCTGTAATCGCACGTTCTAATGCTCCTAACGTTTCATGGATTTGCGGCATTATGTTGAATTAATTTATTGGTATTAGTGTTAATGCGAGATTTTCTGGGATTACCCGCTGTATTAGAAACTAGCCTGTTTAGAAATAATCAAGAATGTTTACTCAACGCGGTTGTTTAGCGTGCAATTAGATTTCTTAATTAATGCTTTGTGTCTAGATTGTTTTTCAATGGACGATTAAAACTTATATATAATTATTATTGAAAGTTTATTGTAGTAAAAAAGTGTATACGGTATTTTAATTTAATTATGCAGATTATTAAAACTCGGCTCTCTACCATCTGCCACAAAATAATACTTTAGTATTTGGCCACATTGCCAGGAAGGACGGAGAAAACCTTGAAAAATTATTATTACTGGCAAGGTTGAATCTTCTTCTTCTTTGTGTCCATGGTTCATATGTTTAATTTTTAGATAGTCTTAGCCCAATGCTCGGCTACTGCTACCCCAGGAGGAGTAGCTTCATACAGGTCTTGTAAAGTGCAGGTGTGGAGGCACTGAGGGCAAGACAGCAAGTGCTGCATTGTTTGCGCTGGAGCACCGCAGTCACAACTTTACCCACCGGGGTCAATGGCAAGGTTGAATGAAGGCAAGAGATCGCGTGGTCGATGATGATTAAATACATAGGTAAATCTGGCCCTTTTTTAGGATTCCTCGTATCTAGGGAAACTACTTACGAGAACTATGGTCTTACAGCACGCAGTTATGAAACAAGTGCTTGCACATATTCCTGCGCACCAACATTTGTCTCGTAGTAAAAATCGAACCCGTTATCTCTGTGGTATGAGATATATGCTGACTCTCGCAACCACTACACCACAGAGGCTGTCAAGAAGTTACTACTTGCGGTCGTCTGTTTGGTCCAAAATTTAAACGTGATGTTTCCTTTTACATTTACAGTATCATATTAAAATATACTAATTTATAAAGTAGATTTTACTAGATAGTTTATAAAGACTCGGTCAAAGTAGTCAAACTGTTGTAGCGAAGATAACTGGGACTTCAAGATATAAGGAAAACCATGTAGATCCTTGTTAGCAGTAGTTTAATGTTTTTTTAAATTGCGGTATACAAAAGTGCAGCGAACGAGAGAGCTTAAAAAATGCAAGTAACGCCTACGGTACACCGTTCTATCAAGCGATCAGAAAGCACTGTGATTGGTTGCCGATGACGTGTGGCTTGTGTTTATTTGACGAAAGTTGCAAGATGTTCTCTTCGGTGTGACACTGCAGCGCCCTCTGATCTAGGTACATCTGTACTACGGCGTCAACACAAACCATTCAATAAAATACTGAAACCCTACCTGGTCCCCCAAACGAAACGAGTGAACAAAAACATAAAAACTACAACTTTATTTCGCGGAAGCGCTTGCTAGCTTTACTAAGTTTAAACTTACACGCATACTTATCTTCTACTTTCTTAGCGGTCGGTTGTATATTTAGTTGTCACTGCCATGTGACACGAAAGAGTGGCGTAGAAAAAAGAAAAAAGTGTCTGGTCAAGTTGGCATCTGACTCTGTTACTGGGTTCAGTAGATTTTTTTAAACCTTGCTTGTTGAAATATTTATTGAGTGTTCTGTTTTTGAAGACTTTTTTTTTTGCTACTTCTTCTATCAGGGTATCACATAATAATATACTTTTGTAGTGGTAGAATTTTTCTACGAGTACAAGAATCTTGGGAAATACCACACCTTTACCAGAAATTCAACGGCCAAGCAAGTAGTGTGCAAACATTATTGTGTTTCGGGTTGAAGGGCATTGTTTTACATGAGATAATGTCTTTCAAACCAAAAACTGTTTAAAATGCTACTGGGTATTATGAGACTTAAGCTGACCTATATTGTCTCTGGGTGGCTGGCCTACTGCATTGAAGTTCAAAATTTAGCAAAACTTAATATTTGGATGGCGCTGTAACCGTTTTGAGCATGCGTGTTGCTTACCATCTGGTGGATGAACGGCTGGTCTAATTACTTAGTTACATAAATATATTATTTTATATTAATATTTCAAGTAAAACTTCACGTATTCTGTTAGGCTTTTTGAAAGAATAGGTAATTATTTTTATACATAATTTTGACAATATCAGATCAACCTGTTAGGTAAATGTACCAAATAAATTTTCAAATGCTAGCCAAAAGCCACTGTCTGATAATACATTTTCACGTTAAACAATTTTATTAGTCATAAAATTTCCAAGAGTAACTGTTCAAAACTAATAAGGCTGCGGCTGTGACAAATGTAGAACCAATTTACCGAAAAGGGTTCTATTCATACCACATTAAGGTGCGAAGCCCTAAAAAGCTTTCAGCAAAACGGCGCCATACTCCGCTATTATGAAAATAAATGGAATGGCTCGCATAACGCCGCAGCCGGTATTTATATTTCGATAACATAATTCAACCAGTCAACAATTTTAATAATTTGATGTTTGGCGCAAACTGGACATGATTTTGGCTTTTAAATTCCATCGAGTGGTTTTGAAATCGAATTGGAGTGTATTTTGATATTCGAAATCTCGATTATCTGTTTGAATTTATTAAATTGCATCTATGTTTATTTTGAGTTAATACATCGAATAATCTGAACTAGCCGTACTCAAAAGTAACATGAAAGAGAGCTTTTGGGAATAAGACCAGTTATTTTACACATTTTCGAGTAATTTGTAATTCAAGATCATTTGTCTATCCTCGAATAATGTCTAAATCTCAAAGATTTTGTGTTCTTGGAAACATTCCAGATTTGTACACAAGCCACTTTTTATTCCGTGAAAATACATTGTTCCCAAGAGAAAACAAAACCGCTGTGGTTTTAAAGAGCAAAGGGTAAAGTTGGTTTAGTCATTGAGGTTTTAGTATTAGGTAAAGTATGGTCATGAATGCGTATTAGCAGTAATTTATTTATACGAGAGAAAGTAACTAAAATGTATTATCTGATGCGGTATTTTTCAGTTTTTCTTGAAGGTAATAAATACATCCTTCTCCAAACACTCATGTAGCAATAATCCAGGGCAGCAAAACTGCACGGCACAGCGGCGGTGTTGGTTCATCATCATCATCAACAGCCTGTAGTCGTCCACTGCTGGACATAGGCCTCTCTCAATGAACGCCACTGAGCCCGGTCTTCGGCTCTTCTCATCCAGTTTCTTCCGGCCACCTCTCGCAGGTCGTCACTACATCTGGCCAGTGGGCGTCCTACACTACGCTTGCCGATTCGCGGTCTCCACTCAAAGACACGTCCACTCCAGCGGTTGTCCGTCCTTTGTGAGATATTCCCAGCTCATTGCCACTTCAGCTTGCTAATACTATGGGCTATCCTATCCTATGGCGTTGGTTGGCAGGCCAAAACATTATTATGAAAAAATGTAACGCGGTGCGCAGTGTCGCGTAGTGTGATCTTACATTTGAAGGTCGAAACGTAAATATTGCATGGTTGGTTCTTCCATGTAGATATGAAGATCTAATATTTCCATATAAAACAAAAACATATTTCTACTAACACGTATACCTACTGATCTTCCCAGAAGCAACGGCGTAGAGGAAAACATGTCGCAAAATTAAATATTAAACCCCGAATATTTCGCAAAAGAAAAATAAAAAACTCTTTCCCTAACTTACTTACTCTTACGACTCGGAACCCATACAAAGTCCCAAGTCAGAAGAAGCCCTCACCTCTACGATATAAAATAAATCCAAGTTTCGCCAGCCCTTGCGGACCGGCGCGACCGCGATGCAGTTACACCGCAAAATAATAACACCATTACGCGCTCTCCTCGACACGACCGCCAGTGGTTTCAAGGAAATTCGGCGATGTAATCTGTGTAGTTCGGTTCTTTCGCCCGGACGTGTGGAAGTAATAACACAGGGGAGGTAATGAATGTATGGACGGTCTGTTTTGGCTGTACGGCGGCCAGTGGCGTTTGATTATTGGAGAAGTTCATGTATAAAAAAATTGTGCTTAAAATCATTAAATTACTTAGAACCTTACTTACTTAGAACCTCAAACACTTTAAATAAATGCTTGAACGGTGCAAGTGATAAATAATGACTTCATCATCATCATCATCAGCCCATCACGTTCCCACTGCTGGGACACGAGCCTTCTCACATAGAGAGAGTATGGGTCATAATCCACCACGCTGGCCCAATGCGGGTTGGTGGATGGTCACATGTCCTTGAATTTTTGTGATAAATTCTTGGATATGCCGGTTTCCTTACGATGTTTTCCTTCACCGTTTATAGAGCTAGTGTTAAATCCGCACATAACTAAGAAAGTCAGTGGTGCGGGGCCAGCGGGATTCGAACTCTGGAGCGTCGGATCAAAAGTCGCACGTTCTCCCACTTAGCCACACTCGCTCTTCGTAATAATGACTTACCAATAGTAATTTTAAGAATTTCGCGGTTCAAACACATAGTTTATAATAATCAAACGGGACTTAAAAGCCAAATGTTAAACAAATTAAAGTTGGCCCAAGCAAACGTTTTTAGCGTGATTAATTTATTGTTACAGTATTCTATAACACGGGATACATCATATACCTCGTACTTTGTCCCGAAGTAGGATTCGGACCATTACAAATCACATGGGCTGACATTTTTCACACGAAAATGTAAGGTGCTACGGTACGTTATTAGTGCCAGCGCCTAATGGGTGTATGGACGACGGACGGCCATGTTTCGTATCGTAGTCTATGATTTCAAGTCATTTAACGCTATTAGTGCGGGTTTTGAGGATTTTATCGGTATCATCTGACCCTTTTGTTTATTGTGAATACAAAATGCTTACCAACAGTAATATAATATTGCTTTATTTTTTAAGGCAATAATAGTACCATGATAATTGTTTCTCATTGCTTAAAAAAAAAATAGGCCTAGATTTGAAATTAAATATATAATGATTTAAGATTAAATATCATTATAAAAAAAACTTACTATCCCAAGAAATCTAGGAAGGATTTGACTAGTTTGAAATTTGACGGCATCTGTGGTGTAGTGGTTGGACAGGTTGGCTCAAATATCATACACCACTGAGGTAGCGGGTTCGATTACCGCGACGCGTCGCGGTACATTTGTCCCGTCGCGACCGGACAAATGTTTGTGAACAGCCGGCCAAAAATAGCCGGCCAAGTGCGAGTCGGACGAAGGGTTCCGTACCAGTATCTATAAAAACAATCATGTCTGTTGAATGGGAGCCCCTTAAATATTAATTTTATTCTGTTTTTTAGTATTTGTTGTTATAGTAGCAAGAGAAATACATCATCTGTGAAAATTTCAACTGTATAACTATCACGGTGCACGAGATACAGCCTGATAACAGACGGAATGACAGACAGACAGATGGACAGTGGAGTCTTAGTAATAGGGTCCCGTTTTACCCTTTGGGTATGGAATCCTAAAAGACGAAGCATTTGTTTCGTGACTGGGTGTTGTGGGACCATGGTCCTCGTAGTTCCCTAGATACAGAGAGCCCTAGTTAAGGGCCAGGATCTGCGATCATTGGGCGTATTTTATTTGGAATTCTTAATGCCTTTTCATGGAATTCTATCTATTCTATTTATTATAATTAATTTATTTTAATTCAATGTTGTTGACAATATGTAATGCTTTTGTTAATTTTATTTTATTTTTTATGTAAATGACGTAATTAAGTGTGTGAAATGGTTCGGATTCCTATGCTCTGCAATATCTTAATGAGTTTGATATTATTATAGCAACGTTATAGTAGGTAAATGTATTTTTGACGTTGACTGTATAATGTACATGTAACAATTAAATTAATTACATTAGTTAAAAGTTAACAGTTAAAGTGCCTATTTGTTCACTACAAAATGACTATTCCAGAGCGTCAGTTGGTTAGTTCACATCAGGCAAGAAATAGAAACAGATTTATTATTTACTGGCTTTATGTGAAATGCCTCACCTGCTTAATAGTTTACTAACTGCGCCACGCGGTTTCGCCCGCTTAGTATTCGGTTAATAGTTCCTCCGTTGGGAATTGTTAGATTTTCCGGGATGAAATGTATTCTATGTCCTATACCAGGATGAAAAGTACGTACATACCAAAACAAAATCCGTTCAATCGTTGGAGGAGTAAAGTGGAGTAAAGAGGGAGTAAAGTATCAAGAGGAGAAGAGAACACATACGCACAAACACAAACTTCAGTTAGTACTAAGTTGGTACCACCGCTTTGCCAGTTATACTTCCACTAAGCAGTAGTGCGCAATCGTTACTATGTTCCAGTTTAAAGGGTATTAGCCAGCGAAATTACTTGGCATATGAGAGTTAATATCTGATGTATCGAAGTGATGACCATAGAGTAACCTCGGAGTAGTGTGGTGGTTACTTATTATTTATGACTCTTGTTTTCTCCCTCTCCTCTCTTTCCCTTTTCTCCCCATTCCCCCTTCTCCCCACTCCCCTTCTCCCCACTCCCTTCTCCCCTTCTTCCCGCACCTCTTCTTCATTTCACTCCCTCTTCTTCTCCCCCGCTCCTCTTCTCAATTTCTCTCCTCTCCCCCTCTCCCCCTCTCCCCTTCTCCCCCCTCTCTTTCTTCTCCCACTCCATTCTCTCACTCTTTTTTTTTTTGAGAGAAGACCTATATATTAGCAATGAGAGCTAGGTTTATAAAGGAGAACGTTAATACTGCCATAGGTTACAATTTTAAAGTACGTATACACACTGACTTACCAAACATCATATTTTACTATGACAAGGTACCACATGATTCGCCGTACAACGGCCGCGTTTCGAATACTCATTACTATTGATTAGAATGCCCCTAACCGCGCACACAGTTTGGTTGCATGAATAATTTAAAACGTTGGATTACATTCGGTTGCCGTGATTCCTACTAATAGATGAGACGTAATGATATTGGATTTGGATAAAGGCTAAATGTATTACTTAACGGTTCGGGTTTTAAGTGTAATTAACAGAGATTTTACGATAGTTCTGGCATATTCATTACAGTGTCATTATATTGATTTTCAGTTTATAACATTTTCTATTGTCTTTGACAGGTCATTTCATGATGGTATTATTTTGTCGATTAATCGTAGGTCATGATGCATAATTTGAAGAAACAACTTTAAGTTTGATATTTTTCATATATATATACAGAAAGAGTTAAATAAATCAATACGCCCAAAGATCACATAGTATCAATAGTATACTAACTGGAATTTCCTGTATCTTGGAAACCAAGAACTATGAGAATAACGGTCCCACGACACCCAGACACGAAACAAACGCTAGCGCTTTTTTACATGCACACACACACATTTTTGTCCCGTCGCGGTAATCGCACCCAATACCTGAGTGGTGTATGAGATTTGAGCCAACCTGCACAACCACTACACCAAAGAGGCTGTCATGCAAACGAGCAAAAACAAAACGAGCAATGCCAGATAGAATGGACTATTAACTGCCGCTTATAATCCTATCCGATTATGGCCCATTCTCTTTCTATGAGAGAAGGCCCATGTCCCAACAGTGGGAACGTGATGGGCTGATGATGATGATGATAATCCTATCCTACTAAATTATTATAAATGCAATAGTTTGTGTGTGTGTGAGGGTGTGTGTATGTTTTACAACATAACTTCATAAGAACTAAACGGACATCGATGAAATTTGGTATGTAGATACGTTAGGCCCTGGAATAGGATATAGGACTTTACATCCGAAAAAAAAAGTTTCCAAGGAAGCAACTATAAACCGAATAGTACGCGAGTGAAACCGCGCGGTGCAGTTAGTTTTAATCATAGTGCTTCGTTATATTGGCATTACAAGTATCTAAAATATATCTAAATAGAAGAAGAAAGACAGCTGATGACTGTAGTCCTAAGACAGCAATCAGGACTGACGTCTCAATGTGTCTTCTGAGGAGCGCTCAGATTAATATATAAAACAAGAAGTTTGTTAAAAATATATTTTTCAAGACAACCTTTTAATAAATTAGTAATCGGAACCACGACGAGTTTAAAATTACGCAACGCACTAGTAATCACCGCTTACCATCCCGGCGCCGGCGGGCCGTCTGCTTGTTTGCCTATAAATCATATAAAAAATTACCTCAAACAATAGTAGTTTACGATTATCCATCAACGAGATCCATTGCCTACCTTCCATCTCCATCATCAGATCAGCTGGCTGTCACCATAATATTGCATTGTCATCGAACTTTGAAAGGGTGAAAAATCACTACAAAAGCAGAATGAATACTTTATTGAGCCAGGTAACAATTCTATATTAAAGCTTCAACGGTTATTCCTACTATCTACGCTCCCACGAAACTCTAAACAAATCCGGCCACGCACATAAACAGCGGGAACCCCACGAATTTCCCGGCTAATACCGCCGACAACGTGAAATATTTCCAATCATTAATTTCGCAAACTTTCCAGCGAACATACGGCCCTAAAGTTCTTTTTTATTTGCATACTGTACCGGAGCGTTACAACTTTTTTAATTTGGCCCCCGCAGACTGGGGGATTCGGAAGTACAATTGTAAACATCACATGTCCGATTTTGGAACTATTTCCGAATTTCTAAAGTTAGTGTTTTATGGCCAACCGCTTTTTAGGGATCCACTAGTTAACTGGCTACTTGTATAGTCTTGTCAAGTCTGAGTTGTTTGTCATGCTTTTATTACATTCTTATTTATTTAAAAAATGCAATGTATTCTCATATTTATATACGTTTATAGTGCGTACTGCTAAGGAATGGAACTCCTTTTAGTCTTTTCTGTTTTCTGATAACTAAAATCAGGGTATCTTCGGCCACATCATTGCTTAACATCAGGAAAGATAGTGGGGGCGTGGGGGCCGAGCACATATGAAATCTATAGGGACTTGGCAAAACGTCTGGTGAAGGCGATGTGTGACCAGAAAGCTGGCTCATATTTAGGTAAAAAAATCAGCACTGGCCTTCAGCGTGGCAATGCGGCCAGCGTTCTGGGCACTTTCCCCTCCACCATAGGCCTTTTAGAATAATTTTCTTATATTTTGTACTAGCTACGCCCTGCGTTTTCACCCGCAATTTCCCGGGATAAAAAGTAGCCTATGTGTTAATCCAAGGTATAAGCTATCTCGATACCAAATTTCATCAAAATCCATTCAGTAGTTTTTGCGTGAAAGAGTAATAAAAGTACATCCATTCTTACAAACTTTCGCGTTTATAATATTAGTAGAATATATATTTAAGTTATTTTGTAAATATATTAAAGTTATTTAAGCAATTTTAGCTTAGATTTAGATAATTCTTTGTTAAAAGATGGTGGTCAAACGTAGATCTATCTAATGGAAAACAAAATATTAGCACTTACCACATTGTAAAATAATGTTTTGATTGATACAATAACATTACCTATATATGAAGCTAACATTATGTAACCTCTCGCATTTACTAGCAAGTGGATGTCGCTAGATTCACCATTATGACAAATCCAAAAAAAAACAAAAATGCATCCTTTGCAGCCGTTTAAGTTGAATTTCTCAAAACCCTTATTTTTATATCCAACACTCCCTTGACTGCAGTTTTTTTATGACTTTTAATGTAATTACGTAAGACAAGTAAAGTTAAAGGTTGGGAGTAACATTGCACAATAAATACGTAAAAGTAAGGTAAATTGTAACCAAGAACGTCAGAGATTAGTATCATGCAATGTTTTGGATCTGTTAAAAACTATACAGAAGTTAAATGAAATGAAATCGGATCTTTTAGTCTTTTCTTTTTACATCTGATTAGGCCACCGTCTGACCGCGATTTCACTTGATGGGAAGTGACAATGCGGTCGAAGATGTAACACTCTTGCCTAGTAAGTATCTATTCACTATTGATTTGAACACACCCAGGTTGTATTTAACTATTTATCTTCTGTACAGTTTGAACAGACCCTTATCAGCTACTAGCTGCGCCCCACGGTTTCACACGAGGCTTCGATAAAAAACCTAGGTATGTGTTAATCCAGGGTAAGCTTTCTTTATTCCGGATTTCATTCAAATTCGTTGAGCAGTTACAGCGTGAAGAAGTGACAAACATATATACTCACACATTCACATTTCTTTGCATTTATAATATAAGTGTGATAACTATAAAATGGCACTATCTTCAAAATATACGTTGATCGTACGCTATGGTAGCGACGCTGTAACGAAATGGCAGCGGCCGGCAGCGAACGACGAATTTTTATCCTGAAAAGCCGCGTGGGTAGCCATAGGAACACATATCTAAAAACGTATCAATCTAGCAGTCTATTACGGAAAACTCTTTTGAATCGGAATATCTTACTTTAAATGCTAAAAAAGGTTTAAAGGTATACCGCGTTGCATTATACCGGCCGCCGCTGTCCGTTCGACGGTCACTTAGCACTCGCAAAGTGCTTCCTGATTTAGCACGCAGATCAGTACTGGGCCAGACATGGGACACACTGGGTACATTGTTTTCATAGAAAGTTAAATTATTTTGGTCACATTAAGAAAAATTAGTAAATACCTGTCATATTTAAGGCACATATGGGAGATGCCGAATACAATTTTTGTTCAGTTTAATTAAGCATTAATTAAAAATTTTAATTTTAAAGACCCTCGATACAATTAAACATATCTCAAAACACACCGCTAAAAAAACCTGCCTTTAAATAAAAAAACCGCATCCAAATTGGTTTAACCGTTAAAGGGCTACGGTACGACAGACAGACCCCTCCTTTTTGTGTCGAAGGCTAAAACGACTGGTGATAATTTCGATAGATTCCGTATTTTTTAGAAAAATATGTTTTATATATTCATTTACATTTTAATTTCAATCACACATGATATAAACATTTGTCAGGTTTTAGCATTTAACAACTAAAATAACCACAGTATCTACTTGCTACTTTTAAGGCACCAAAAGCATACTCTTGTACAAGTTCGTAGCAAATACTAAGATGTGCTACGGAATTCGTAGGACTTAACGTAGGGGCTCACGATTTTTTTAGTCTATGTTGATCTGCTACGAAATCCGTAGGCTTTGCTACAAATCCGTAGACCCAAACTACATCAATTCTTACACTACGTTTACGTATGTGGTCGCATAATATACTTGTGTTTTCTATTTTATCAAAATCTGGTCAGTCGTTATGCAGTTATGTGATAACAAACACACACAATTTCGCATTTATAATATTAGTGGGATTTAACAATTTTACGCCATCTGTCACTTCACCCATTGTGTTTCGGCACTTCAAAGGGGGCGATCCTAAAAGTGCAACGGACAACCCCCACGGCCCTTTATGGGCCATTAGATGCGTCCGCGGGAAATCGCGATTTGCATAAGCGGCTTGGCTCTCTACACATAGTAATTGGGATCACATATACGGCACCATTATTACTAGACACTGCACCTCCCTCGCTTCACTTCAATCGACAGTGACAAGAGACGGCTGTCCTGGATGAAGGCAGGTCATGTTTGATTGGTTGGTACGACAGTCCGGTATAGGTTTAAGTTAGGTACCGATGTTTGTTCAGCACTTAGGGCGGTTGCTCCTGGAGCTTTTAATCGAAGTGCGAAATTTGAATGCGATTTAAATAACCAATTGTTTTAATGGAACTAAATGGCTGGTCGAGTCTCCACTTGCAAGAATAATTTGCATTAACTTAGGCGGGTGTGTAAGGTAGGTATCTTATTGTTCTTGAATCAACAGAGCAGCGCCTAAGGTATTATTGTTAGGTACGTGAAAAGCGATGCTGATTTTGAGTTCTGTTTACTTTTCGTCCATGAATATTGAGTTATAAAGTGACTTGCCTCGCTTAAGTTTACTCGAACGTTGGAGTACCCTCGTAGATATTTTGAATATGTAAACAAAGCTGATATAAATAAGAATCAAACTTAAAATACACAAAGATATTATGTTAATTCGGAAAATACGAGTTTTCCATGATTAACCGTAAGCCGCTATTCAGACTGTTGTTTCGTATGAACCTAAATGTTTCACCTCATTACTATGGCTTGTAAGTGCTTCTAAATATATAGTAAATCAAATCATCATCATCATCATCAGACCATCAAGTTCCCACTGCTGGGATACGGACTTTCTTACTACGAAAATTTTTGACATGCCGGTTTCCTCACGATGTTTTTCCTTCACCGTTTTAGAGCCAGTGTTTAATTAGTACATAACTTAAGCAATTCAATGGTGCGGGGCCAGCGAGGTTCGAACTCGGGTGCGTCGGATCGAAAGTCGCACGTGCTCCCACTGAGCTGATATGGATATGATAAAAACAACATTTTTTAATCCTTTCCAAAGCTATGTTGAAGAACAAGCATATTAAAAGTAAGTCTGTATCTAAAAGTAAGTCTGTAGTAAGTCTGTAAGCTGCATCTCCGACCCAAGTTTATAAGAATTCTACTCCAATTAACTTTAAATAACAAAGTTTACCTTCCTTTTTAAACTAATTAGATTTTACCCGCGATATTTTTGAATCGTCGTGATCAAGCACGTAGCGTCCCAAAATCTATGCTTAAATTTAATAAAGCTTTGTCATAACGGAGATGCGGGGGGCGTGTGTCGTCATTTACATTTAAAGTACCAATTATTTGACGTCATTAGCGCCCTCTGGCGGCTATAAAACGCACCCAACACGCGCGACTTTACCCCCCACTCCTCTTTACGATTATAAATTAGGAATAAACTGGAGATTTTTAATCTCGACCGAGCCTCGGTCGTTTTTTAGCGACGATGACGGTGTTTTGTATTTAATTTATTAATTTAATATAATAGCTGGCTTATAGAATTACTTTTTTAAATTAAGCAGTATCTTCTTATGCCTTTCGTTAGTACGGCACGAAAATATAGAGTTACGGAGGTTATATGGAGTTACGGTATTGTTTAAAACCTTTGGAGCCATCATTGCCTCTGAACTTTCTAATCGGTTGCGAATGAAGATATTTTTGCAATCAGTTGCTAACTAAGAATTTCACAGGTTGTCAGAATGGAAGGAAATTGATAATCAAGTCAATCTTGATTCAGATTTACTTATATCCTGCGATCCAATTCGTCAGATTCTTTGGACTAGAATTGAAAGGAAATAATAAACAAATATAGCGCTTTACTTATTGGTTTTTTGAGTATTTGTGTGACAAGCTATGGTAAAGATAATTTATTTGTTAAACATGTGTAATTAGTAACATATATATGGAGCATGCAAATGTTACATATTATTATTATTATTATTATATAGTGTATGCTTCATATTTTGCCTATGTAGGCGTACAAACGTAAGTAATGTGTTTAGTTTGAGTTTGTTTAGTAGTGGTTCTTTTTCCGATACGGTGGTAGAGTCATTGTAATAATTGACGTTCATAAGTGCGTCTGTGTCGACAAAATTGAAATAAAGAACTTTTGAAATGAATTGAATTGAAATGCAAGTTTTTTCACATAATATAATTACACATAAATTAAGTTGCACTCTCATTTCTGTCTACCTCAAACATAATTCGCATGTCATATACCCAAACCTAAATACATTCGCTTTATTAATATAATTTAATTTAATTATAAATAAATAAATAACGCCCAACAATCACATACATAGATCACATACATCCTGACTATGAGGACCATGGTCCCACAACACCCAGACACCAAATAAATGCTTGCCCTTTTTGTGCACAAACATTTGTCCCGTCGCGGGAATCAAACCCGCAACCTCAGTGATGTATGAGATTTGAGCCAACATGTCCAACCACTACACCACTGAGGCTTTCGAATAATTCTTAAATTGTAATATTATTGTAATTAATTTAAAACTGATATTATGATTATTTCTACATATTATTACTATTGTTAATCGACTCAACTAAACTTACCTATGTACAAGAGTCATAACAAAACTGGGAAGAAGCTAACTGTCAAGATACTTGTCGCAACAAATTGTTATTGTACCATTATGAAATAATTAATTTTTAGAAAAAAACAAAAACCGACTTCTATGTATCTTCGAAGTCCAAGATCGATGAAATTTATATGGGACCACTTCGTAGCTATACTGGACCCGACGCAAAAAGAATTTTTCAAATCGGTTCATAAATGACGGAGTTCTGAGGTAACAAACATAAAGAAAAATACAATCGAACAGAGAACCTCCTCCTTTTTTGAAGTCGGTTAATAAATAAATTTTAATTTCATTTAATAAAGCGTAATAAATAACGCTGGTAATAGCGTAATGTTCTACTTCTCATGCATATAAATGTGTGTAAGTGTGCGTAGGCCATGAAACGTAACTTTGACAATATCTAAACCCGTCTAGAATTGCGCTAGTAAAATGAGTAATAACATTCCGAACTCATCAGATGTTACTATATTAGATACTAGTTTCTATAGAGATTGTAATGGGTAAATGACGTAAGTTTGCTATTTCAATCAGCGAGATTGATGTTATTGCTCCGGACTGTATGTATTTCATATTAAAGTTTGATGTTGAATGCATTAGCGCAGACTTGGAGGATACCAAAGATTAAGAAAATACCGAAAATTATCGTTTCGCGGCGTTTAATCAAATTCGCATTCGTTCAAGTGACCGAAACCGTCAAAATTGTAAAAGATCAAATTCACATAATTTTGCAATGGATAAATTTGATATGACACACATTCATTTTTCAGTTTTAAAGGTTGTGTTTAAAAGAAAAGAGGATATCCAAGAGATTTTTAAGCTATTGCATAGCTTCTATTGCGGGCCTTGAGCGTGGAGACCGAATCCAGAAATTCCGTAACGAAAATAACCTAACACCCATCACTCCGAATGCTATGCAATAGCTTTACCGCGGCAGTCTCCGAGTGCCACACGTCTTTTTTTATATCTTTATTTAATTTAGAGACTTTTGTCTATCATGGCAAGTCAGTCCCATTGAAACCTAAGCTATTTCTTATCTAACACATAAAATATTTTAATAATATCCTTAACTAAACATATTAAGACTAAGGAATTACTGATTCTTAACCATCTCAAAGAGTAGCTTTGCAGCTTCTGATTTACAATACAATGGCTAAAGAAATAGATGTAGATCTCTTCAGTACTTCGGCGTTTAAGCTGAAGCGACTTTTGAACGATCGTTTCTTTAATTCCTAAATTTATAAAATATAATATAGCATATTTTTTTTGTAGGTTGTTTAATGTTTATTTTAATGTTTTACTAACTCTGTACGCGCCCATCAACAATTTACGTGTATACTTAGTTATTTATTAGTGGAAACTTTTTTTTTTACACTTAATATATCTATGTTTGGCCACTATCTCGCCTGATGTGAAGCAATGATGTGGCCTAAGATGGAGCACATAGATCTAGAGAGAGACGGTAGTTGAGTGACTGCTCAGACCCGTCTCCCCGATGGTTCAACGAACATCATCCCGAAACACGACCAGGTCGCTTGACGGCTTGGCTTTGTTTGGTGGGTGGTATTACAACCACGGCCAGAGCCTACCACTCCAAAGCGCGTAAGCGGGTTTCATCACGATGTTTCCTTCACCGTTTTAGAGCGAGCTTACAAAATCTGCACTTAACTATAAGTCATTGGTGCAGTGCCAACTCGGGGCTTGGCAGGGCCTTGGCAGGGCCGACTCGGGATTCGAACCTAGGTGCGTCGGATTGAATGGCGCATGAGTTCCCGCTGAGCCACACTCGCTCAAAACCCATTATTATTAACCCGCTTATTAACCAATAATTGATAATTTAAGTATAAATTATCATTGTTTTGTAACTAGCTGTTAGTTTTACGAATAAAAACTAATAATTCTAACCATTATTATTATTATTATTCTAACTAATAATAAAATAAAAAATAATCAAATAATAATATATTTATAAAAAAAATAATTTATTTATAAACTAATAATTCTTTTGTTCTCCTAAGCTGTAGGTGATCTGTTATGATTCGCCAACGTCCGATATTATGTCCATTGTACCTGCAATTGCTCTCATGTAATAGCTCAGTGATTGCCCTAATCACCCCCCGATCGGAGGGGGTGCAATTACTCGCGATGGATTATATCCAGTCGGGCGTTTAGCGTTGATTAGAATAAGTCATTATTGATGATTGATCTTCAGATGCGCCGCTGAGCATGATGATTGGATCTAGTGTATTGGGTTCAAATCTTCGACGTGGAACAAAATAATATGTAGGTATGTAGTATAGTCTGATACAGTCAGCTGTCGTTCACATACATAATATATGTACCTAAATCCTAAACCTTATTCGTATCCAGCGAATAAAGAAATACGAGAACAATATTTTTCAAATTTTTTTCACGTTTTTGATGCCACTTTTGGAAATCCTATTTTTTGTTAGTATCATTTTCTATCCGTCGTACTTTTGGGTTACATAATCTTGTTTTATTGGTTTGTGGTCGACGTTTTGCAAATCGACTTTTTTTTTCGGCCACCTTGAGAAAGCAATATACTTTTGCATATAAGAAGGTTCATCATCATCAGCCCATTAAGTTCCCACTGCTGGGACTCGGACCTTCCCTCGTAGAGAGAGTATGGGCCATAATCCACCACGCTGGCCCAGTGCGGGTTGGTGGATGTCACATGTCCTTGAATTTTTGTGATTAGTTCTTGAACATGCCGGTTTCCTCACGATGTTTTCCTTCACCTTTTTAGAGCTAGTGCTAATTCCGCACATAACTTAAGAAAGTCAGTGGTGCCGGGCCAGCGGGGTTCGAACTCAGGTGCGTCTGATCGACAGTCACACGTGCTCCCACTGAGCCACACTCGCTCCTAAGTAGGTTCATAAATACATTAATACAAAATTTATTATTATTGAGATTTTAGATGATTGATTTTCAAACAATACCTTATCTTAAAGCATATCATGCATGTTAATCAAGAGAAGCTCTATTGTTTCTTAGACTAATGAAGATTGAATATCACTCTGAGGTTAGGGTTTCTATTGATAACAACCATTATCTCTTTTCCCGAGATATTCAAGCAGATAAGATATAATAATATAATTAAATACTGGGCATGTGAGACTTATTATCTGATGTCTCGGGGTGATGAGTGCAACACAGTGCTACGCGGTGCTTGTTATGGACAGACGTAGCGTTTACCACCAGGCAAACGACCTGCAAAACTTTTCATTGCATACCAGTTTACAAAAATTAAAACAACAATACCAAGTCCTTAACTATTATAGTACAATGGCGGTCTTATCGCTTAAATCGATCTCTACTATTACATTTTAAATTGTCTACTAAACTATAAGTATTTTGTAAATAATTGAGTAGGTACTTCTTATTCGCAGTCATTTTTTTTACAATAATCAAAAAATTGTATCCATAAAATGTTAAATAAAATTGATGGTTTTCCTGTTTACTTATTATAAATTTATAATAAATATTTTAATTTATTTACGTTACTCTTTCTCATCTTTTAATCATTCGAGTTTATTTTTATGTAATTAAGTGACGAGTCGAGTGGTGTCGCAGTTCCCGTAATGGGGTAAACGCTTCTCTCATCATTGTCTGCTTAACAAAAGGAAACTCGAAATTGCCTCCAAGCTACCAGTACATCAAGCAGAAAACAGAAAAACACCAGTAGAGCTGCCCAGGGCCATCATATATGCGCACCCCGATTTGGAGTGACACACGCGTGACGCGCCACTCTCACCCAACCGTAAAAAGGGGAAAATCAATTATATCGAAATGGCAACCCGTAGCACCGACACCGGACCAACATATCCAGAACCCCCTCATCCCTTTCCGCTCGAGGAAAAGGCAAACAAAAGTTTCAACGACACATCTACGAGACGGGTCTAAAAAAGTTGGATGCTCGTTCGAAAGCCCTTTGAAGGAACACAATGCGATGTCGGGTCCCTTTTCAAATTGATACCTAATTAGTTTGATAAGCAAATAATTGGTTAGCGACGAAGAGGTGGAATTGATATAAAAAGAAGATTTTGGTCATTGCAAATGTATTTTTGAGGGGTGAAACAAGGGTATTGCAATTTTTGGAATCGAAACAAAAGCTTGGACCTGGAAGAGATTATTATGAATATCTTAAAGGCCAACATTTAATTTTCATTACTTATTTTAATTTACTTTTGCGGTAAAAGAAACTTTTATATCAAACCTACTAAGAAATAAATGAATGAATATTTTATTATATTACATTTAACATAAGCATTACTTGTAAATCATAATTATTTTTATCATTATTTTTAGCTGTGATCGTCGCACTACAGGGCAAAGGCCTCCCTGCCCTTCTTCCATTTCTCACGGTTTTATGTTTTTTGCGGGCAATCCTTCCAGTACGAGTCTAGCTCATTTTTCCATCTCCGTCTGGGCCTGCCGCGTTGTCGGCTGACGTTGTGTGGACCTCTCAGTAGTAAATTTAGCCTACAGCTCGTTCGACATGCGGCAGACGTGACCAGCCCAGTTCCATTTCTAACTGGCAACTTTAAATCATAAATCATAAAACATATTTCTAAATGCAACTAAGCGAAATGAGTCAAGCAAGTTGTTCACCTTTTAAGCGCCATAATTGAAATGCCAGCAGAACTTGTAATATCCCCAATTTGTATCGATTTACCAAAACATTATTAGACTGCGATGGAATTTGTTATCCAAATTGAAAGAGTGTAGGCTTTTTTGTACAGATTTGACAACTTTAACTGGACATTTAGCTGCAAACTGTATGTGATGGAAACAAATAGAAAAATCAATTTCGATAACGTATTCACGCTTGAAATTGAAACGTCAGAACCCGTGTAAAACGTCAGCAGTTGTTGCTTAGTCATTAATAAAATACACTGAAACTTGCTTTTTACGAAAAAAAAGCTTTTTTAACCGATTTCAATAAAGAGGAGGTTTTCTATTCGATTGTATGTTTTCGAAGATACTTTGAAGTCAGTTTTTTTTTATAAAATGTAACTTTTTGATTGTTTTTTTTTTGCATTCTGGCCCCTAATCAGGGCTCTATGAATATAAGCAACCAGGAACAACGAGGACCTTGGATATAGGTAGGTTTGAAGTCTTCACTTATGTTACAAATATACTGGTGGTAGGTTTCTCGTATGCGAGAGGCCGTCTGGGTGGGTACCACCGCTTTGCCAGTTATTCAACCGCCAAGCAGTAGTGCGCAAGCATTACTGTGTTCCGGCTTGAAGGGCATTGTAGCCAGCGAAATTACTGGGCATTATGAGACTCAACAGCTAATTGTCTCAGGGTGACGAGCGCAGTGCAGCGCCGCGCAGGATTTTGCAAAATAAAGTTCTGGATGGTGCTGCTATTGTTATGGGCTGGCGTATTGCTTACCATCAGGCAAACGACCAGCTCGTCTCGTCATTAAGTTACATAAAAAAAAAAAAAATTACTGAAATGAAATACTACTATTAACAAACAAACTTTTTCGGAAAGAAAAAATTTGACCAGTACCAGACCGGCTGGGACTTGAACCCGCATCTCAATGTCTTTCCTCAGCGCGGGAAATGCTCTACCAATTGAGCTACCGTAGTCACCAACACGAATGTTGAATTTTTTCTTCCCTCATTAACCGTTTTAAGGGTTGAAGTGTAGACGGTCGTATATTTTCTTTCCGAAAAACCTTGTTTGAGTTTTTCGCTTGGCATTCGTTAATACTTCATTTAAATATAATAAGGTAATGCTACTTTTCCAGCTATTTTATGGTAAGCACTGTACGTCCTTAACAAACCGCAGCTTCAAATTATACTGCGACGAGACACGTATTTTATACGCAATCCTTTACGTATTCAATTGAACGATAACGCCTAACCAAATATGGAAGGTAAACCAACCGTTTCCGTATCACACATTTTTTAAATAAACACCTATATGCCAGCATTTCTCTGCACAAGCAGACTTTCGCGGTTCCCGTATATCGTGTACTTTTCCCGGCATGATGTGTACAGTGTTTAGTGATGGTGTATATCTTGTTTTGCTTGTTTTGTAGCCGGGAGGTGCGGGGAAGCGGGGCGGCGGCACCTGTTGCCTCGAGTTTCGATGCGGGAAAGCCTAATCCTCCCCGAGATGAAATAAATGCAACATTGGCTCTGCCCGGAGACTTGCTATATGTTTTCCGAGCGTTCGTTCCGCAGTAGCAATACGGTTTGCGAGAGAATTCGGAAAGATTGCTGTTTTTATTTTGCAGTTTGCGGCGCGGTGTTTTCTGGTAGCAAACATGTGATGTTTGTGAAGCGAATGGTCTTATTTGTGTGCTCGTGAAGTAGCGATGGGTGCTTTAGGAAATGCGGAGGCTTAAAAAGAACATTCCGTTCGACGAGCCCCATGGTGTAGTGAGGCATCGTACTCGTCGTTGTAGATATACAACGGGCTGTGTCAATATTGCTATTGATAAAAATATTCGTACGGCGTATATTTAATAAAAATATACACATATATTTATAAATATAGTTAGCACCGTGCCATGCACGGCGCCTACTAGCCTCGCCGCGTCACCCCCTTGTTACGTGTTTGGTGAAACAGACATTTTTGTTAAATGACAATTATATTTTGGTCATTTATTTTCATTATTTAGTTTGATGCTTTAGATTTATTTTAAAGCATACATACAATTCGGAAAAACGCCGTATATCTCTTTATACTGTTAGACGTATGTCTCTATTTAAGTGCGCTTCTCGATAATGATTAAAACCACCCTACGATTACGATACGACACATCTTTGCATTCTGAGGATACCGTCTTGCTTGTCGAATTCTTGCTGATCACTTGTGTCCTCCAGAACACTAATCCGGTACAGTGTCTTTCACTTATATTTCTGCCTTTCCAGTTATCTTGCCTACCTTTATATAACCTATAGGAAAGCTTTCAATTTTTTTTTAATGTATTAAATTATTCATATATAGGAATCCATGTAAAACACTGCATCTCAATCACAAGTGCCAAAAATGTGTACCTAAACTTATATATGTAAAATAATATTATTCGAATATATGTTATCTTTACCTCATGTACTGACGAGTCTTAATGTGTAACATTCATTATGTACGTACTATAATGCAATGTGCAACCTTATGATTTTTTATAGAACCTTTTTTGGAGTGGTAGGCTCTGGCCGTGGCTGCAATTCCACCCACCGAACAAAGCCATGCCGTCAAGCGACCTAGTCGTGTTTCGGGATGATGTTCGGTGAACCATCGGGGAGACGGGTCTGAGCAGCCGCTCAACTGCCGTCTCTCTCTAGATCTATGTGCTCCATCTTAGGCCACATCATCGCTTCACATCAGGCGAGATAGTGGCCAAACATATATCCATAAAGCTTAAAAAAAAAAAAAAAGATAATAAATATATTCTATTCTATTCTATATTATGTGCTGTTATTTAGTGTTTGTGTCGCACTTGTTCGAAAATATAATAATGTATTTTGTATTTTGTTTCAGGTAAATACTTTCATACAATTATAATGAAGATTTGTTGAAGTGAGTACTGAATCGTAAGTAATTTCAAATTCACGAAAAATCTCGAACATTTCTTTGAACCATCTAAAAAGAATTCTGTTAATAAAATCTTAACGAGGAAAATGAACTTATAATTAATTAAACTAAGTAAAAGAAGAAGAAATTATTTATGAAGAGTAAACTTATTCTTCATAATTAGAGTTCCGAACAAAAAAGGAACTCCTATATAAAATAAACTTTCGATGTCGGTTCATCCGTATGTCACTTATATAACATTGTGAGAATGAGTATAAGGACTTTAAAGATTCGGGTTCGATACTCGTAGGAAGTTATTTTTCATTTATCCAAATTAGTGATTATTAAAATTTTTTATTTATGCAATACCATATCCGTAAGATTTAAATTAAAATTGCTAAACTAAATATTTACGCACACCCGTATGTGCGTATCACACTTCTATATCTTGACTGCAATGGATCTTCAGAGAGTTGTATCAATGTTAAAAGTAAGTTACTTTTATTAGAGCATAACTTCAATTCAGTGTGAATTGAACTGTTGCTCTATTACATTAGAAAGCCTTCTCAGTATTCAAGTCACACGTGTTAAACGCGACGCCAAGGTTGCTTGCGGGTAAAAGCTGTAAAAAGCTCATAAACGACAAAACCTCTAATACACAGCCAAAGGGTTTCCATCACTTACAAAACTAAAATATTCAATTTAAAAGTTAAATTATGTGACCTGGCCGTGCTTCGTTCAGTACCTATCCAGCGACATCAACTAGTCGAGTCCGTTCCAGTCTGCAAAATACTGAAAATGAATTCATGTCAATGTCTAAAAACGGAAATAGAATCTGGAACGGCGCGAATAGAAATAGCCGGGAGTACTAAAAATACAGTTTTATGGTATAGAGTTATGGCATTGAATATTGTCAGACATGTAACTGATAATTCAAACGCGGATGGGAGAGTTTTTGACATTTAGAAATGTGTGAGTTGTGCGAATGTTTGCCCGACTTTTTTTATTATTTAATATCGGAAAATGTTTCTATTATAGAATGATGAAAAATGGGGAAATTCAGTTGTCTAAATTATATTGTTTGTTTGATTCATTGTATTGTCTAAATCAAGTTCTAGTGACAGTGACCATGTTAGCTTAAAAACGTAAATTAAAATAAACAAATAGTTATAATCTGTTTGATAATGTTTCATATAAAATTGCATTGTTTTTTTCCATATTCATTTCGTTTTGGAACTCTAATTTCTGTACTCAATATTTTGATTTCAAAAACTCTGTCGATTTTATATGAAGAATCAGAATTACTATGTGACAGGACCGAACTCACTCAATCACTGAAATTAACTTACTGTTGGGCTTTCAATTTACTAGAAATTGATAAAAAGAAAAAGATCTGATTGCTAAAAAGCTTTTTTTTTTTCTAATACGAAACCTGACATATATACTCGTATATAAAGTACAGCAATAACTTGTACTTCCGCCTCTATTCCGAAACACGTGCGTCCGAAACTGAAATCACCGGCCCGCGAGCACAAAACATCGTAATTCAGCACGTCTGCGGCCGGGGCGCGAAACGAGCGAGAGCGGAATGAGTGGAAGTGGAACGGGCGGGTGCGGAATGAGCGAAAGCGGAAATATCGCCGGTGGCGCCTGAGGACGCTGCGCGAGCGCTCGCAAGCCGCTTCCGGCGCGGCCTCGTTACGTGAGCTTTGTGTGCGGAACGTGTGACGTCATTTAGGGATGTCACGTCATGATGTAGGAAGTATAGGTTATGATCAGTTTCAAATGTTTCTAGTTCTATAAATACTTAAAATACAATTAATTTATCAAAGCTATTTATGTACCTTTCATACATGTTTCAGTATGAAGGGACTAGTTTGAGTAGCGTCGCGGATGTTGTTGAGGTGGTAGCGTTTATCAATGCTTCGAGAATCGCTGCCGTACGCAGTGCCGTCAAAAAAGGTCTGAACTCAGTATAATCAAAGAATACTAACTATTACTTACGGTATAATGCTGTGAATAAATCCACAACGCTGGTTTTCAGCTCAAACCTCTGGTGACGCACATGAAAAACGTAAAGTTAAATAAACATTTTATATAGATACATTTATGTAAAGAACAATAAATAAAAACAAACTTACATTTTAATAAACTAATATACGTACAATATTATTGTTTTTAATACGCGTATGCCAACAACTGAATATAAAAAGATAAGTAAATAAATATTAAATTTATTTTTTTACGCAGTTTCAAAACTATACAACCCTACCACAGAATGTCATACGCTGAATTGAATGAGCCATTGTCGCTCGATATTACACGCGCTGATTTATGCGCTGCTTAGTTCATATAATGGCGGTTTTACAGGTTTATTGAATACCCTCGCCTTTTGAATATGTATGCAATAAATCTTTCAGGCGTGGGAAGATTTCTAAAATTATTGTTTGAAAAGTATCGGTACGAAATTATCATTGTGTTTCGGATTTGAGATGAATTTCCGCAACGTCACGCCTGATTCCATTAAATTATTTAAAATTAAGTTTGGACATTTGTAGTTTTAGATCACTTGCATACAATGTAAACAATGTTGAGTCGGTCCGGTTTGTTCCGTGTTGACTGCGGTCGAATCATGCTCCTACTGAAGCTGTAACGCAGAGATAATGCTGTAACTGGAAGTGACATAGTAAAGTTATGTAAAAAAACAAATAGCGTTTTGGTAAAAGGCAGGTAACTTGGTTACTTAACTCAACAACAATAACCATAACTTATTTAATTTCACCATTATCAGAATAATATCCTAATATCTCTTTTATTAGTTCCATTGAAGATTCTGACCCTGAAAAGGTGTAGGTGATACATCATAAAGGTTTGTAAAGCATGAGAAGCTCTTTGGGAATATTTATTGTGTGAACGAAAATGTTTGGCGCTGTTGTTCGTATACTTGATTTATGTGTTCTTATAGATTGTAAGCGGTATGGAGCGAACTTGTTTTATAGGTGTTAAGGTCGATTTTACTTTGTACAATAAGAAATTATGTAACCACGTAAACCAGTTTTTCACTCTTACTCTTAATTGAATTAAAACAATATAATATAATCTAGGGTAAGCCCATACATCTAAGAACTAAAATAAAAAACCGGCCAAGTGCGAGCCGGACTCGCGCAGGAGCACTCAACTCGCGGCTACAAAAATACATCATCTGTAAAAATTTCAACTGTCTCAATATCACGGTTTATGAGATACAGCCTGGTGACAGACGGACGGACAGCGGAGTCTTAGTAAAAGGGTCCTGTTTTACCCTTTGGGTACGGAAACCTAAAAATTGAAGACATCCACCATCCTTGAAGACAGCACAAAATTAATGAATGAACGAGTGAATGTGTGAGGTGGATCATGGCCTATATTACCTCTTTAAGGGTTCACCAGCATTTGGAACGTAATGCGCCGACGTCGACGAAAATGAATATCTGCACTGACAGTAACCACAGTATGAAGAATGTTTGTCAGACTAATATTAAAAATGCGAATGTTTGTATGTTATTGTGTTTGTTTGCTAAAAATCAGCCTTGCGTGAGCTGTAAGGCTTACGCAGCTCAGTGCTGAACTTACCCTTGTTGCTGCTGTTTATGTATTTTTGTGCTGATAAATATACTGTGTGTTAATCTAAACTGTACAACTGTAAACTGTGTATGTGTACAGTTTGGCAACAAATAATTTCTTTCTTTCTTCATTTCTTTCTTTTTTTCTTTGTTCTCTCTTTACGCCGCAACGGCTGAACGCATTTGAGTTAAATTTGGAATGGTAGCTTATAACCTTGATTACTTTTTTATTCCAAAAAACTGCGGATCAAACCATGGGGCGTAACTAGTATTACAATTTAATTCTGAACTTCACGGATATTACTTGAATAATAAAACTTCAACATGTCAATGGCTTGAAGGCAAATCCTCCGACAATATTGTTCCAATTTCAATCCCCGAAATTGCGAGCCGAAGAGCTGTTTAGTTAATGGTGATTTTATAGTTTTATTGAGCATCCTGGGCCCTCAAGGAGCGAACGATAAATTCCCGGGCTATGCAAAGCTCGTTAGGAATATTTATCGCCCGAAGAAAACAGTTTGCCGTTGGGAACTAAAATATCGCGCTGCCGACTAAACAATTTGGGAAGGAATGTTTTAGTTTGCAGCTATTTCGGTGTTCAGTTGTTTTGTTTTTGCAAATGCAATTACAATGTTTCAGTATGCAAGGTACTTTTTTGAATGAGACGAGCAAGTCGTTCTCTTGATGGTTAGCAATGTGCCTACCTAAAACAGTTGCAACGCCCAACCAGAATATTGATTAGCAAAAGCTTGTGTTATGCGCTACGGTTGTCATTGTCACCCCGAGACGATAGCTCTTAAACCTTTAATACCCCGTAATTTCGTATATGGCAGTTATTTTCAAGTGGATAAAATCTATTCCCATTGTGACTACTAAAATTTTTACATCTGTGATTTTTCACTTAGTCCAGATAAAATTTTGATCAGCAAATAAAGTAGAATGCTTTCAAACAACTAATTTGAAATATACAAGATTCAACAAAACTTTATTTTTTTGTATAAATAACTAATATTAATCATTGTGTTTATTATTATGTTGTATATATGTTTATATTGTTATAAAATTTATCATATTAATTTGATGTAATTTATTTTAGTACTTATCTCTCAACGTATTTTTGCTCAAAGCGTAGCTGCACACCCACTATATTTCTTTCACGACCTGGAAGACTGGTAGATAATGCTTAACAGCATTAAGTCATTCCTTGTACCATTTCGTGCAAGCTGTTAAATAATTAATATTATGTATATACATTGTATTTACATTTTGTCAATCGACTTTGGCTTTGCAGTTTTATGTGCATACACATAACTCGTATAACTCGTATGTCTGTTTTGCAGCACTTGTTTTTCACACAATTGCAGTTCTATCTAGAACTTTTAATACCATTAAAATACTGCTTAGCACTGCATTGCGCACATCACCCCAAGACATCAGGTATTAATAAGTCTCATATGCCCAGTAATTTCACTGGCTACCATGCCCTTCAAACCGGAACAGTAATGCTCGCGCACTACTGCTTGGCAGCAGCATAATTGGCAAAGCGGCGGTGCCTACCCAGACGACCTATAACATACATTATACGAAGCGCCATTCATGCAGAAACGCATGAATGGCTTCGTATTTATTCAAAAAATAAACATAATTAAACATATTATTTCTGATTGCCGGCTTCGTATGTAAACGCTGAAAGAGTGATTTGTGTACGTAACAGAATCAAAGCAATATTCGCTTCAGTAGCTTGAAACTTCCAATTATTTTGCCTTTTTGAAACATGTGTCTATTTGCATCAAAAAACGTGATTTTTACTCGTAAATGAATGCTTTTAAAAGCAGTTAGCTCAAATATATCGTTGCTTTTTTTGGGATGTTTAATTTCCTAAAATCAGTCTACTTTTGGCATGTTTGCATGTTTTAATGGAGAAAATACTTTTTATAAACGTTCCTAGAATCATTACCGCAGCCCGCCCAATATTTTTTCTTGCCTTAACAAATACCATGATTACGGCTCATCATGTTTATTAACTTGAGCAGCGAAAGGTAACCTGCCTTCGTCGGTCTTTCACTTGAGTCCCGAGTTCAAACCTTGGCTGCGGCGAAATATCTTGCATACCTAAAAAGTTGGTTTCATATTAAGATTTTTTAGAAATCTTAACGTTAATTTGAAAATGAAGCAAGTTATTCTTTCTAGAACATTAATTTTACTTACAAAAACCTTCGAGTCTACTACGCATTTCTTTCTTCAAGATACCAATCGATAGCAATTTTAAAATAACGTATACTCAGTATTTGCTTTATTCCATATTTTTGGCTATGCACTGTATTTTATGGTGATTTTCGTTTTTTTCAATACATCAGACTCTGCACTAAAAATCTGATGCTGCGCTGTGATGTGTCGATAAGTGAATTATAATAATTCTGCAGGGTCTACATACAATTTATTCACGCATCGACACATGTAACAATGTAGGACACATTCCAGATATAAAATCTGGCACAGACATCGAGTTTTTTAGTCTGCGACGCCTAACAATTCATGTCCACCCCTCCAATGTACGGAGTCTAACATTTTTGATTCTATTTTCCTTTTTTTATTCACATTTTTTGCACGTATCGACGCCAGCTAACCCGAGCTAGTCAATTCGTTCCGGCATACGCGCTCGAAACGAGTTTGTGACGACCACCGGGTTTTAGTATTGGGAATTTTTTTTAAATAAAAAAATAATATTTTGGATGAGAGGTTGTGTGGTCAGGTGATTCTGCTGGAGTCTGCGAGGTGTCTGGTGATAGATTTAAGGAGTTCACTTTTAAGATGTGAATATGCGTTAAATAATCATGATTCTATTCTTACTCAGTAATTTAATCAAGGATTTCTAGAAATAATAACAGTTGTTAATTTGTTTAAGAAATATAAATTTAATTGTTCACCTCGAGACTCGAGATTATTTATTAAAAAAACACTGAATGTTCAAACGTGCTTTTGAAAGTATTTTATATTGTGCGTTTTAGCATGGTTATTTGCTATTTATTCAGAATTTATATATCAAATATTTGAATAATCGCTTCCTACCTGAGCATATGCCCATAATCTTGATAAATCACACACCATTCAAAAACTCGCGCCCCGCAACACACGGCGACTCCCTTCGTTTATTTTACATTTTTATCGTTTCCACAAAGGAAAACATAACAGTTGTACCGACATTCTTCACTCGTATATTACACCTATAATTTACAAGAGAGAAAAGTAATAAAACTTAACGCAAACGCGCCGTGTCGACGATGTTTGGAGAAATCCAGCCGGAGGCACTGAACATAACCAGATAAGCTGGTCTCTTGAGCTCTCGTAAATCCCTCTTCCTCGTGTCTTATTTATTCGTGGAGTGGGGGGCGAGGAAGGTCGGTAATTACTGGTGGTAAAACCTCTAGATGTAATGGGGTAAACACATTAGCTTGAGACGGCGTTGCGGTTTCATCACATGAATCACGACACCTGCTGGTCTCTTTGCAAATGATTTAGATTGTAGGGTTCGTTGGTTTTGAAGAATTTAGGGTTTTGGAGACACAAAGAGCAAGTTTAATTTTAACCCAGAAATGTTTAAAGGACAACCTTTGGCATTTCTCAGCCTTGATAGAAATACGTCTTATATTAGGTTGTATATATTATTTAGCCTAGTATTCGGTTGTATTAAATAGAACTTTTGTCTAATTAAAGTTTCGTGTCTGTGTAATTAGTGTTATTTGAAATAAGGTTAATTTGTATAAATATATATTTGTTTACCATGCTTTTCATTCTCTACATGTTTGTTACTTATCGAGTATTCGATTACCTTTTATGTACACCACCAAACCGCATTGTTTCTCATACCTGTTATATCCATTAAAAGGTTGTCTAGAAGAAATCGCTCTAAGCAATAAAGTCGCCCATTGTACTTAAAATTGTTGTTTTGTCATAATTTTTTTTTTCTTTTTTGTATTGTGTGCAATAAAGTGTTATTGGTAATTTGGTTTACAGTTTCAGAAGTAATTACTGTCAAGATATTGTATACTGTTTACAAAAATTAATTTCAACTTAACATTCTGTCACAATTATTTAACACCATATAGCTCCAATGAGACGAACCATGGAGCAGGGTATTTAAGTAAAATTTGTATATGGAAAGACCCTTTGCACTTAAGGGTTGCCGCACTGCGGGAGCACATTGACAAATACGCAATTTGTAATTAAAATCCGTTGACTTGTCAATCACACATATTCAATGACCAACGGCGCAAATAGAAGTATTTTGAGCGCCCATTCAGTATCAACCCTTTGCTTACAATCGAGTAAATACTACCTACCCCTGCAATATGTACTAAGCGAAAAATAATTGTTTCCTATAATGCTGATGCCAGAATAGGGGGGCTATTGGCGACCAATGTGTGTTCGCCACAGTGTGTGCCAGTCAGTGATCTACCCTCTTTTTAATCGTAAGGAAGACGGCAACTGCTAAAACCCACCTAACGGTTTACAAAACATCATTGCGAAACATGACTGAGACGTTTCACAGCATAGTTTTGTTTGGTGGATGGTATTTAAACCTTGGCTAGAGGTCAATACCTAATTGAAAAAAAAAACAGCATTACTAGTTACCATTGAAAAAATCAAATTAATATTATATAGTTCATAGGTAGTTTTAACCTACTTCAAAAATGACGAGGATCTCAATTCATTTGTATGTTTTTTTATGTTTGTTACCGCAGAACTCCGTCATTTATAAACTGATTTGGAAAATTTTGCGTTTGGTGTAGTATAGCTACGAAGTGGTCCAATATAAATTCCATCGATATTCGACCTTGGATTTCAAAAATACGTCATAATTGAAGTCAGTTTTTTTATAAAATGTATACTTGTTAAAACAATACAATATTTATTTAGTCTAACAGCCACAGTTAAAAAAGAATACGACGTAGCATGCGTTTAAATTGGTCAATGAATATTGAAATCTCTTACTGTCTATGTGTTTTCTGTGTACAATAGCCAGTAAAATAAATGTGGCCCGAGTGCTCAAAGGGAGATTTCATGTGTATGTGTGCAGTGTAATCCCTTATAAATCTCTGGCCGTGTGTTAAAAATATTTTTGGGAATAAATTCCAATAAACAAGCTCAAATATCATTTTTTTCTGGTTGCACATGGGATTCTATATAGTTTCGAAGAGATCATCTTATAGGTATGTCAGGTTCTGCAACCGACTGGTTTTTGATATAAAAAAGTGATGAAGAAATATACAATTATTTTTTAATCGATTTTATTTTTCTGCCTTACTGTACCATGAAGTTTTTCAGAGTTTTAGTGGAACTGGAACACATAATCTGTAAATATTTATGTATATTTATCACTTTGAAAACTTATATATAATTGTGGTTGAAACCACATAGTCGTACCTTAAATCATGCTATAAAGGCATGTAGGCAGCACATGCCTTTATGCCACTCTCAACAACACAAGCAAATCAAAACTATCTGTATAAACGGTTGAATCGCTAAAACAATAGAAAATCTATTTTGATGCTCTGCCGATTTACCACAGAGCTAAACTGGAATAACTTCAGTATGAAAATTTTTACAAGAAATATACTAAAATATACGCAAAAATCAATAATTGTACGATATTATCATAATTGCACATAACATTATACTAAATAATTGTCATTTATTTATTTACAGAACCAATTACCAATTATGCACAAATATATAGAATGTTAAACACTAAACTAACCTACAACAAAATTGAAAAATGAAATTAAATATAAAACACAGAATTTAGGTCACCGTCCGATGTTAGTGTTTTAATTGTAAAATAATGAGTTGTAAAATTTTCAAATATTATTGTGTAAATTTCAACAACGTACAATGTGGTAGATGGGTTGTCCAATTGCTTCTCCTTGTAAGTTAGTTTAGTTTTAGTAAATAAAGTGTAGAGTTGTTTTCAGTAATAAAGGTATTTGTCCGTTGAAAAAAAAATGGTAGAAGCAGAGTATTAAACAAAAACTATTCCACGGAGGTAACGGATTAAGATAGGAAAATAAAATGGCATACGCCGAAGGGTCCCGTAGCAATATTAATTTCAGCGAGCAGTCAGTCCTTTTTATGCATCGACACGCGTCCTGCTCTCCCTTAGGGCAGTACTTTTGACACATACTCGCCTCACTTGTAATAAGTCCTCATACTAGGAGGGCGGAAAAATATTATATTTGTAGCCATTCTTATTTATGTTGAAAGAAAACTGTCGCTAATACTGAAATGGTATATATATTATTGGAATTATTTATTACGCAAGTTTACGATATTTTTTCGCATAGGCACTGTCTCATTCTTTTTCTTATGTGCTGTGGGTCGATCTTGGTGTCAGAGTTATAGATTTTGTTCAACTATACAACGACAACCGGGAACAACGGCCCTCCGAAGCTCTGTAGCGGTCAAATGCAAACACTACGCAAACAGTCAATCCTCCAAGTGATGACCGCAGCGAACTCGACTACGTTAGCAGATCTGCTACGAAAGGCTAGGAAAGCTACGCTACGAGCGCTACACTGTAACAAGGACATTTTGTGATGTAATGAATAATCATATTAATAGAAAAAAAAAACGAAATATAATTGTTTAACCAAAAAAGGCTGTCATTGGTTTGACGCCTATTTCTGTATATCTGTCCGTTTGTGTGGATGTGTGTGTGAGGGTGTGTGTGTGTGTTTGTCTGTGGCTCGTAGATTCCAAACAGATGGACGGTTTCTTTTTAAAGCTAGTTTAATCGGGATGGTTCTTAGCTATATTTGATGAAAATCTGTCTAGTTAGTGTAGTCTCTGTGGTACTGCACTGCGCTCGTCACTCCGAGATAATAGCTCTCTCATTGGCCAGTAATTTTGCTGGCTACAATACCCTTCAAACCAAAACACAATAATGCTTGCGTCCTACTGCGGTACAATAACCGTCAAAATGGTTATAGCAACCCAGACGGCATCTCGCAAACGAGAAACTTACTTATTATTCATAAAATTAAGTTACGATATAAAACAAATTTACTTTAAGTTTTCAGCGAATATATAAATCTTCAAAAATAATACAAATTGCACCGTTACACTATTAACAGTGAAGGCTATAATCATAAATTAGGGCATAATAACGCTAGCCAAATTTATTACTTGACTTTGTGCCCCAATTTTGGCAGATGCAACTCACTCGAACTTCCCATTACGAACTTAATAACCTTCTATTTACAAGCTCTCTGCATAACGAGACGCGTCCATTCATCACAAGGATTTCGCATTTCGCTCGGAGCGAGCGGAGCGGAGTGGAACGGAGCGCGTGACAAGCGAGCGGAGCGAGCGACAACCTCTACCCACCGCTATTCAGAGGTTCCGTAGTACCACAGTCTCGTCGCTCTGCTATTGTTTAAAGTTAGATTGCTTTCCCTTCTTGTCCTCAAAACCAGACGAATAGGTTTAAACAACCGAAGCGCTACGTATACTGCGGCATTTTTACGCTGTAGTATAAGTACATGGAAAGCACAAACTCCATTGCAAGCTACAAACTCAGCAAAACTTGGCTAGAAATGCGAAAAATATTATGAAACACCATGTACTGCTTCAAGCAAGATGACGAAATGCTTAGTATGAATTACCTTAGTTCGACTCATATGGGATAGATGAGGTTGATCACAGCGCTTAGCACGGTGAAACCGACTGGTACGTGAGCTTAGCTACACTAAATATTTTGAGTATGGATAATTTCTTTGTTAACATTTTACCCGTCTCAATCCGCGCCTCTCCTCTCTGTTTTGGTGAACGGCAACCCTTAAGCGGAGAATGCAGTACGTATATGTAATTTTGCAATTTCCCGGACGTGTCCCGGAAAGTTTTAAATGGTCACCCTTGTGCTGGTGACGAGGTGTCGGCGGTGTCTGACGGTTCCATTATGTTCGCAACAGTTTGATTTGGGCCCGCTTTGCTGCCGTGTAAAGTTGCGGCTTTGACGCTACGCCCGGTTAGACTGGACCACATTTTCGAATTAAAGACGGCATTTGGTTTGTTAGAAACATTTTAACCTGTTTACTGAACAAAGAGAACTTTGAGATGCCGTGTAATTAGATATGGTCATAATTAAAATTTGTTCAAATAACTCCCCAACAAAGATGAGAAAGCCAAATTAAACGTTCATCATCTTAATTAGAGAAAAACTCTCAAATTGACTAAATAAGATCCAATTGCGAATAGTCACGGAAAATTTGCACACGACAACAGTTTTCGAGGGAAAAAAGCGGGTGCTTGCTGATTGCCTTCATTTTCTTGGGGCACGATCTTGCCCCCGGGGTCGCCGGGTCCCTATGTACCCCGCGTGAATTTATACCTCCTCATCAAAACGTCAACACGTTGACGTGTATTTTAGGGATTTTAATCGGGTGTCCCCTTGCCCTAGGCGTTAAGGGGAGGGCCACCATCCCCTATGTAAATCATGCGACCCGTTTGTTCGCGTAATTGTTTTCATTTCGGATCGACACGTTGCCGGTTTTAGTTTTGACACCGAGTGAGCGTTACGTAGTTTAATTTGCAATGCATGGTTGTGAATTTCAAATAGATCTAATGCAAACACTATAATAATATAATCATTTGACTACGCCGTTCCTCACTTACGGACTATTACCGTATTTTTTCTTATATATACCCGCATTATGCCAAGTTAAAAGCCACGCTGGAGCGGCGTGTCTTGGGTTTTGATGAGCGGGACAAACATATGAACGCGAGGAACGCCGGGTGCCACACTGGTGCCGCTGCTCTTAGCATCGGAATCAGCGTATTCCTTTTGCTTTTAGCTAAATAATCGGCATACACTGAACGCTTAAAGCTCATATATTATACAAGACATCTAATCGTGTCTTAAAAACTATATATAAAAACTAGCAGAACAGATAACAAACACAAAATATGCAATACAGAGAGGTCATATACTATGCATACTTTTACAACATTCAAAAATAGGCGTGGTGCGCCTTTGTGAGTGAACACAACTATACATGGATTATCGTGAAAGTGTAAGAGCAACCAAAATAATAATACTACGTCGACTTTTCTGCCTCCAAAAATAGTACACGTCCTTTGAGAAAGTCAGGACGGAAGGAACTCTACTCTGCTATAATTTATTCATATCACTCCAGCATCAGGAATAAAGTATCGTATAAGTACTTGGCATAATTTGTTTCGTATCCTCTTTGACTGTGCTTCTTCTCGGATATCATTTGGCGCGATGCATCAAAATAGGCCTAGATTTCTGGTTGAAGCCCATTCACAATAAATAAGAATTGTATTTCTAAATAGCTAAATATAAAGCTAAGTCGAGACGCCGTTGGACGCCGCTTGCTTTGCTACAAGACGTGGTACGGACAGCGACATGAAGTTCATATAATTCAATGATGACTATAGGTAGATCAAAGCCGAAGGCAAATCAACTCTACACACAAAAATTGGTGACCAATGCCAAAGAAGTGTTAGTTACACCTTTAGTCTTAGACAGTATTAAGGACCTTACTAAATAAAAATTATAGGAAAATTCTGCAAAAACGAAGTAAACAATTTGTAGGTTGGTATTTGTGTTTGTAGGTAGGTAGTAGATACGTATGTATATATTCTACCAGCTTTAGGTCACTCACTTTTTTCTTTTAATAGCATCCAAATCACAGTCCTCATTACTGATTCACGGTTGCGCTACCCAATCCTCTCAACGACTGACCCACCGTGTCCACTACTGGCCCACGCAGTGGCCCACGCTCGGCCCACGCTCTGATGTACTTAAAAATGTAGCAGAAGCCAGGGATAATTATCCGCGCCTGCGGCTGTTGTATCAATTATTCATAATATTTAGTGGCCGGGAGGAGGCTAACGAGCAACAAATGGCCGGGATGGAGGAGTAGAGAGTGCTCCTGTACTGTGCTAGTAACAGTATTAAAGTTTTGGGATATGGCAGATAAGGCTTTATTGGATCAAAAACTGGGTATTGCTGCAATTGATTATAAAACCTTTATTTTAGTAAAAATAGGTCATATACTATACATACTTTTACAACATTTGTATATATAGTGTATATTTATATAGCGGTAGTACCCACCCAGACGACCTCTCGCATATTAGAAACTTACCACCAGTAAAACCGGGAAGATTAAAAAAATATAGACAAAAAGAAGGCAAAGTTTGTCTTCACAATGCGATGACGCGAGTCTTAGTTGTAAGTCAACATGAATATGAAAACAACAAGAAGGTTCTAGTAAATCTTCATGCAAATTTGTATGACACATTATGTTTTTATAGGCAAACAAGCAGACGGCCCGCTTGGTTGCTAAACAGTCACCGTCGCCTATAAACAAAGTTCAAAAGTTCTTTATTCAATTTTGACATCACAAACGCTGTTATGAACGTTAATTGTTACAACTTCTCTACTACTGTTATTTTTTTTTGTTTTGTATAATTGTGTATATTATTATGTAATTTGGTGTGCAATAAAGTGTTATTGTATTGTATTGTTTTTTTTTTTTTTTTATCTGTTAATTGGCTTGCGTTTGACCACTATGTCACCTGATGGTAAGCGACGATGCGGTCGACGATCTAGCACGCTTACCAAGATAGTACCCGTTCACTCGAGACTTGAAGATTCCCAGATTATAGCTATCGGGAAAGACTGACTCTGGCAGGGAGTTCCACTCGTTAGCAGTACGCATAATAAAAGTGGAAGCGAAGCGCTTAGTACGCGCGGGAGGAATGTCCACCATAAAACGGTGGCGTATTGCCGTACGTCTTGTAGTCCGATGATAAAATGGGGTTGGGGGAATTAGTTGGTGCAATTCCGACGCACACTCACCGAAATGTATCCGATAAAAAACTGATAGCCTGGCAATTCTGCGTCGATGTTCAAGACTGTGTAGTCTTGACTCGAATAGCGCGTCATCACCAATGAGTCTCTTGGCTCGCCTCTCGATTGATTCAAGTGCCTCAAGTTGATATTTAGCTGAACCATCCCAAAGGTGAGAGCAGTACTCTATACACGACCGGACTTGCGCTTGGTATAGATTCAGCAGCTGTTCCGGTGTGAAGTAACTCTTCACCTTTGCTAGGATGCCCAGCTTTTTGGCAGCCAACTGAGCCTTTGACTCAATGTAGGTCCCAAAATTGAGGGAAGACGTGAGTGTAACGCCAAGAAGTTCTAGGTGGTTGGTAATTGGTACGGATACATCTCGAAAAGTTGGAGTGAGATCAAATGGACTCCGTTTAGCGGAGAATAGACACGCTTGGGTCTTTTTGGCATTGAACTTGACCAAGTTGGAGTCGCCCCAATCGGAGACTGCCTTCAAAGCCACGGTCATGCGCTCAACCATCGCCTCCCGAAGACTCTGGATCGTGGCACTACTGGCTCGGGCATCGGATATGTAACTCTCTACAACAGTGCTGTCATCTGCGTACCCAAAGATACCGGGCTTTAACAGATCGTTGATGTGCAGCAAAAAAAGCGTTGCAGAGAGTACTGACCCCTGAGGAACTCCGGCGTTAATAGCCAATTGATCGGACGAGCAGCCATCAATGACCACTCGTATCGATCGTTCCTTCAGAAAGTCTGATATCCAAGCACAGAGACCTGTGGGCAGGCCGTAAGATGGAAGCTTACTTATAAGACTATCGTGCCAAACCCTGTCGAAGGCCTTCGAGATGTCAAGGGAAACGGCAAGCGCTTCACCATGTTTCTCTAAGGCCTCGCTCCAGATGTGGGTGGCATACGCAAGAAGATCCCCAGTCGACCGGTTTCGGCGAAATCCGTATTGCCGGTCACTGAGGAGGTCATTCGCTTCGAGGTATGCCAGGAGCCTGTTGTTCAGCACACGTTCCATACTTTTGCAAAGAATTGAAGTGACTGAGATGGGCCTGTAGTTGGCAGGGTCGGCACGACTGCCTTTTTTGGGCACAGGCTGCACGTTAGCTTGCTTCCAAGCTTTTGGCACCAATCCAGTCTCCAAAGAGAGGCGAAATAGACGTGTCAAGATCGGAGAGAGCTCGGGCGCACAAGTCTTGAGAACTATGGCTGGTATCCCATCGGGGCCACTGGCTTTGTTTACGTCCAGATTTCGCAGTGTTTTGCGTACCTCAGTCTGTCGGATGCGAAAGTCCGACATAAATGTCTCGCACTCTGGTAGACTGGGAGGTATTTCGCCTGCAGTATCTAGACGCGAAGACTCCGCAAAAAGAGAAACGAATAAGTTCGCTTTTTCTTCAGCAGTGTGAGCCAGAGACCCGTCGGGTTTCAGCAGTGGAGGTAGTGAGGGGCGACAGAAGTTCGATTCGACTGACTTTGCAAGGGACCAGAACGCTTTACTACCCGCAGGGTAAGAAGCTAGTTTGTTCCCAATTCTGCCAATGTGGTCAAATCGAGCCTTCCGTAAGGCCTTTTTGCAGGACTTGGCAGCTTTGTTAAAAGCTCTCTTCTTATTATGTAAGTCCTTGGCTTTGCGGTTACGAGCCTCAACCCAGGCTAGGTATGCCACATGCTTCAGCGCTTCAGCGCGTCTGCATTCAGGCCCGAACCATGGGCGAGCTTCGCTTGACATTGCTACGTCAGAAAATGGAATATAGTATTCCATCCCCTGCCGCAACACATCTGTCACAGCGTCCGCACAAGCCGAAGGATCATCAGAAGAGAAGCAAACAGCCTGCCATGGATAAGATGCAAAAAAAGACCGCATCTCATCCCAATCTGCTGACTTGTATCGCCATACCCGTCGGGTGCCCCTAGGGCTGGGATCGGACGGGGAGTAGACAGATACAGATTTCACCAGACAGTGGTCGGAGCTACCCAACGGTGATGAAACCGACACGGAGTAGCGGTCCGGATCAGTAGTCAGTAGAAGGTCCAAGCAGTTGGCTGTGTGCGACTCAATATCAGGAACCCTTGTTGCCTCCTGGACCAGCTGGGTGAGATTTAACGCTAAGGCTAGCTTTCGCATCTCTCTTCCAGCATGATCGGTGCACTGGTATGGGAAAAGCCAATCCTGGTGGTGGGCATTAAAATCCCCCAGTAACACAAGTTGGGCAGAAGGGTACCGTAGTTGTGCCGCATCCGCCGCCTCGGAAAGGTACTCCATGAGCCCAGTCGTCTCCTGATCACCGCTGTGCGACCGGTAGATACAGGCATAAAGAATTTTCTCAATGCCAGTATCCACCAAAACCCATAGAGCAGAGAATCTAGGATCTTCAAGATTCCGGAGACGCCGACAGCAGATGTCGTCTCGAGCGTACAAACATACACCCGCACGTGGTTTAAAATTGTACTCCAAGGTGTACCCTGGGTAAGAGAGGTACGACACGTCAGACGGACATCGAATCTGCGTCTCCGAGAGAAACAAGAGTGCTGGTTTGTCAGTCTCCAGGTGATGATGGACTGCGACGAGATTTGAGTGCAGACCTCGGATATTGCTGAGATGCACTTTTAGTGAGAGGGAGTGCTGCCGCTGTTTAACCTTTCTCTTGTTGCTCGTAATTTTCATGATTGATGAGTGAAGTGGGTAAGTGAAGGAAACGGCAGTGAAACGAGGCTCCACGCTACTGACCCACAAACTCACACTCTGCAACCACACCATAAGGGGACTAGGCTGGAGACTGCGGGGACGCCCGAGCCCCCCCGGGGATGTCCATCGGGCCCTCTCAACCGGTCGCCGACCGGCACGATGGCGCATCCCGGGATTTTTCGACAGTTGGCGGGGCAGCCTTTCGTGAGTGGCTAGTTCACTACTTGGGCCCCCAACTACCTGCGGTCGGCCAGCGGTGCACCGTGCCTCGGATCCCGCTACCCTCCACATCTAGTCACCCGATGAGGCTGCGTGAATGTAAGCAAGGGACGGTCAGACTGCAGTGGCGCTACTGTTTCGACCCGTTTCCTTCGAATCAGCAACACCGAACATCGGAACACGGCTAGGCCATTTGGCGGCATGGCTTTGTTCGGTGGGTGGTCTTTCAGCTATGGCCGAAGCCTACCACCTAAAAGAATTGTCACCTGATTGGCACTACCCAGGGACCACGTGTAGGGATTCGCAGTAGAGTATCCTCCTACGGACGTGGGTGACACGGCCCCCAATTGTATTGTACTGTATCGGAAAAAAACACTACCCAGAAGACACGGCAAGAAACTGAGGGGCTTTTTTGCGGAGGTAATACCTGCAACATTCGGGGCATTACAAATGCGTCTACCTTTCCAATCTATCCTTCTTAATATTGTTAGTAAATTGAAGCCTAAATTTGGCGCAAAGGCGAAATTTTTTTTTTTCGAAAGGCATGGTGATGACTTACTTAGACATCAAGTTTGGGTGTATAATAGTACATTGTACACCGAGGGGAGAAAACGATCTATTTCTGTTCGAGAGTATGTTTAAGCCCGATGCGCTTTCTGTTCTCGAGTTTCCTTTAAGCGGAGGGCTTAAAGGAAACTCGAGAACAGAAATAGAACTTTCTCCCGAGTGATACATAGTGCTTTATACTACACCTACGAGGAAAATAAAATCATTATAAATTTTGTCGTATTTGGCTCGAGACTTCTCAGGAAGTAAGTTATTAATGACTTCTTGGGCTGTATTTTTTATTTCTGGTGGCGTCATCATTACAAAATCGTCGCTTTCACTATCAGATGACATTTTGGAAAATTATTTAGAAAATTAAAAGCTAGGTACTGTTAAATTATCAATTTAGTTAAAACAAAATTTAACGCAACGACTTAAATTGCCGCGCTTTTTTTTTTCGTATTGCAGAATAAGGTTGCCATCCTCATTTCATTTAAAATAGAAAACAAAAAAAAAACCGCCTCTTTTCTCTAATTATTTGATATAAAACCTTTTTGAGATTTGAGGTTTGTATGTTTCCCGCCTCTTTTTTCTAATTATTTCATACAAGACCTTTTTGAGGTTTGACGTTTGTGTTTTTTTTTATGTTCGCTGCTAAAAAACAAAAGAAAGCTAGCCGGGCAGTAATGGATTTTCATACAACATTCCTGCCCTGCTTCGGAGGGCAGTAATGAAATTCCATATAACTTTTCCCGCCGCACATTTTTAAGGGAGAAATTACGAACTTTGTAACCCGTTTATGAACGAGTAATAAGACACTTTCCGAGTGGGTGTGGTATAAAGATAAATACTGGTCGTTCTATAAAGCTGAGATACTGCTGTCACATTGTAATTCGTGTCCCGATGGAATTGTTTGGCCATCTTCGAATTAGGGCAGCGGCAGCGGTCGCGATGGTCTTTGCTTTAGTCATGGACAGTTGTAGCGGTTGGCATTGTTTTATATTCATATATTTTACGTCTGAGATGAAGTTCTGTATTATACAGTTACTTGCTTTTGGTGGGGTTGTGTTGCCATCCTACTTTAAAATATTAATATTTAATTTATTGATATTGATATTAAGAAGTCGAAAGTTCATAAGGATTTATCATGGAAAGAAGAACACCCCGCCGCCGAAACCGCGAGGCGCAGCTATTCTTGAATATGAGACGTAGTAGTCGCGCAAATGAGTTTACAATGAACAGTGTTATTTGCCAAAAATTGAAATTCTCTACAAACTTATGGATTGTACATGTATCAAAACAGTGCAGCCTCAAAGAGGTGTTACAATTTCTCTGTTTGGAATTATGTTGTGGTCTTTACTATTTTGAAGAGAAACACTGTACTTACCCGTGGTAACTCGACTAAAACTGTCTCTCGTAGGCGGGAGGGGAATCCGGGTAGGTACCACGGCTCTGCCAGTTATTCTGACGCCAAGCAGTATTGCGCAAGGTTATGCTTGCGCAATACTGCTTGCATTGTAGCCACTGAAATCATTGGGCATATGAGACTTAATATCTGATGAGCGTATAAAAACGCGGTGCTATGCAATGCTTTTTATAGTATTAAAAGTTCTGGGTGGCATTGCAATTGTTATGGGCAGGCATGGCATTTACTGTCAGGCGAACAATTTGCTCATCTCATTACTCGGTTCCATAAAAAAACTAGTTGATAGATTTCTCATATGCGGGAGGACGTCTTGGTAGCTACCGTTTTGCCAGGTATTGTGCCGCCTGCCGTTAAATAGGGAAGGATTTAATGTATCTCGATATCAAACAACACAAACACCATTAAGGCATTTGAAAGTAAATATAAATGTTCCTCGCGGTTGTTACATCAGTTATTCATAATTTCTAGTGGTCGCTTGGCAGCTAACGAGGAACAAATGGCTGGGGCTTCGCTCGAGTCTCTCCGGGGTTGTTGGGCCGTGTTCGAATTAGGGCGGCGCGGTCGCAAGGGTGTCTTGACTTCGCTGTTTTGTGTACTGCTGCGGTTTAGAATATCTTGAAGAGCTGTATAATGAGTTTTGATGAATATTTCAATATTCTATTTTTATTATGGACAAAATTGTGCTCAAATCGAGGTACATAGTAGGTACATGCATTACAAGACTAAATAACCATTGTTTTTAATCTTTTTTTCTTTTTTTTTGGTTACGCCAAGGTTTCTGCCAAAATAACTCACTTTCTAAACAAAAAGTCTTTTGATGATTCAATAAAGGCTTCTTAAGGCCAAAACTACCTGTTTCAGGCTCAAACAGAACTACTGAATTTTCCTTTTTTCTTTAACACAAGAAATGCCTTACTACAGATAAGGAATATCTACGTTGTATTAGATAATACAGAATTTATTTAAAAATTCCATGTAAATGGCTTTTTAATTAATTACATTAACAGCTACGCATACTAACAAGCCCTCTCCTTAAGTACACCAACTATCCCAGACTTTACTAGCCAAGTTTAGGAAGACCTAAATACCAAATTGATTTTCAAACTTAACTACTAATAAACACGTCTCTTATATACAGTTTCTCAAAGTTTTCAGTCCGACTAAAGATTACGAAAAGGCATTTCACTCGGCTCTGCGCCACAAGACCTAATACGTGGCGTGATAGGCTTACTCGAGTCAAAGTGAAAAGATTGAAGGAAAGGCAGGATTCACTGATGGGAAAGTAACAGAGATAGACGTGTTTGAACTACTTTTGATGCTGAGTTGGGACGTGACGTTTTATTATTGATATTATAAAAAGGATCATATATAACTGTACCTCAATTTTTTCCCGTTTTTCCGTAAGTATACTGATTGTGCACCAAATATAATGATTTTGCAGCAAAATATGTTCATTAAAATATTTCATAATGAGCAGCTATTTTATAAATATTACATGTTCGCGGCTTTGGGTTGGCCCTAGGGCCACCTATACGTTTGAGTGCTAAAACAGACCAAATTTGGTGCACAATCAGTATTTTTGGTAAACGGTTAAAAATTATCCTAAAAAAATGGTTAGAGCAAATGTCAAAGGTTTTTGCAAATTTTTGTAGTAGGTATTGCTATCGAGCTTTAGTGTGACAGTTTTTGTACAATCATGGTAAAGGTTGGAACTATTTTCAGTAACATCATTGGTCAGTCGATAAGTCATGTCGTAGGCCTTTGGTCGGTAATCATCAGCCCATTACGTTCCCACTGCTGGGACACGGGCCTTCTCTCATAGAGAGAGTTAGGACCATAATCCACCACGCTGGCCCAGTGCGGGTTGGTGGATGTCATATGTCATTGAATTTTTGTGATTAATTCATTTACATGCTGGTTTCCTCACGATGTTTTCCTTCACCGTTTTTAGAGGGAGTAGTAAATCCGCACATTGCTTTAGAAAGTCACTGGTGCGGAGCTAGTGGGATTCGAACTCGGGTGCGTCGGGTCGAAAGATGCAGATGCTCCCACTGAGCCACACTCGCTCGTCGAATGTGTTTTTGGCAGTGCGCTTTGGTCGGTATATAAACTCCGATCCCAGAATTGGCCACACCTCTACACGAGAAAGACGAAGATTGGTCAAGATAAAGTCTCGACATCATCACCAAAATGGCGCCGTGAAGCGTTGCCCATATTTTTAAATATTTAAGATACTTTTAAAAATATTGATTTCTTCATATTGTTATCAAAATATATTAATCATTGGAAACTCTGTGTTCGTAATTTGATTTTTTTCATTTGTTGGGGAAAGATTCAGAAAAAAAATATTAAACTTTTTGTCTATTTCTGAGATTTTCAAATCAACGAAACTTAAACTATGTTACAAAATAGTATCTTCATACTTTAACTCTATCGTAATCATCATCAGCCCATCGCAGTCCACTGCTGGACATAGGCCTCTCCAATTGCACGCCATTGAGCACGATCCCCGGCTACTCTCATCCAGCTGCTACCAGCCACCCTGCGAAGATCATAGCTCCTCCTAGCCTGAGGGCGTCCTACACTACGTTTGCCAATTCGTGGTCTCCACTCTAGAACGCGTCTACCTCAACGGTTATCGGTTCTGCGGCTAATATGTCCGGCCCACTGCCACTTCAGCTGACTAATTTTGTGGGCTATGTCAATGACTTTAGTTCTCTGTCGAATTACTTCGTTCCGGATACGATCCTTCAGAGAGACTCCAAGCAAAGCCCTTTCCATAGCCCGCTGAGCGACTTTAAATTGGTGAACCAGTCGTAACGTGAGTGTCCACGTCTCGGCTCCGTAAGTCATGACAGGTAGGACGCACTGATTGAAGACTTTTGTCTTAAGGCTTTGTGGGATAGGCGACGAATATACTCGACGCAATTTCCCAAATGCTGCCCAACCTAGCTGTATTCTTCTGTTGGCCTCTCTTTCGAAGTTGTTTTTACCCAACTTCATTGTTTGCCCAAGGTAAACGTATTCTTTAACAACTTCGACAGTATGACCATTAACGGCGATCGGTACCGGAGTAACATGTTCGTTGAACATTATCTTAGTTTTATCTAAGTTCATCCGAAGACCAATGCGTTGAGAAGAATCAGCTAGGCCGTCCAGCATCTGTTGCAACTCTTGCAACGACTCAGCTATTATGACAATATCATCTGCAAATCGTAGGTGTGAGATGTGCACGCCGTTTACGTGTATGCCCCGTCCTTTTCAATTCAGTGTCTTAAACATATCCTCCAGTACGTTGGTAAACAATTTGGGGGAAATAACATCCCCTTGTCTTACCCCTCGACGTAGGTGGATATGTTTAGTCTGGCTATTCTGTACTTGAACGGACATTGTTGCGGCATCGTAAAGACATCTCAACACTTGGATGTATCGCCAGTCAACTTGACATTGTTGCCGAGAGCTTGAAATCGTTAATTCTATCATTTAGTGTTTATATTTTTAACATATACTCAACTATATGTACATACTAAATGATACAGTTAAACTATGGTAAAAAAATTGGTATGAGGTGGCGCAGGACAAGACAGGTGGAAGGAGTTGGGTGACGCATTTTCCCAGCAGTGGGACAAGTATAGCTAGTAAAAAACAAAAAAAAAATAACATCCAATCTGTTTTTTTTATTACGTTGCAACATACGCAATCATCTGAAGAGTTATACAAAAAAATATATATCTAATAAAAGCTATATTTACATTACATAAAAAAGACGACACACTGAGCGCAGTAAAGCGTACGTTTCCCTTTTGACGTCATCCGACACAACCTTTATTTGCGTCGAGTTCATATTTTTCCACGTTTAAAGACGTACCGACGCGCCGGTGCCCTTTGATGTATAGAATCAGGCGCCCTTACGGGAAAAATGCTATGGAATGCGAGAGCAATTTGAGTAGAAAAGAAATAGACGTCCAAGGACGGTGTTATGGCTATATTACGATGACGGGAAGTATGCAACTTATTTTTCTTTTTAACGAAGGAACCTTACCCGTTCAAGTATTTTCCTCAAAGAACAAGCTGGCTCGCTTCTCTTGTCTTAAATACATGTTTATCGAAAGTTCTAGACGTAAGTTTATAAAGTTGAATCAAAATATCATAGCTGCAGACATTCAAATGAATTGAGAAACGATTGACAAAAAAAAAACATTGAATAAAATTATTTTTAATGAATTTATTTCGTATATTAGCCGAAGCCTTCTTCGCAGGTTAACTAAGAAATGTAGGAATATTTAAAGTTCTGACGTTCGGACACATCGCAGCACGAAGCTTATCTTTAAAAAGTGTGTATTGTTGAACAATCTCAATAATCATGAAATTCTAAAACAAAATCATGATTCGAATACCAAAACCTTCATGACACTTAATCATCATCATCATCATCATCAGCCCGTCACGTTCCCACTACTGGAACACGGGCCTTCTCTCACAGAGAGAGTATGGGCCATAATCCACCACGCTGACCCAGTGCGGGTTGATGGATGTCACCTGTCCTTGAATTTTTGTGATTAATTCTTGAGCATGCCGGTTTCCTCACGATATTTTCCTTCAGCGGGTGTTAAATTCACACATAACTTAGAAAGTCGGTGGTGCGGGGCCAGCGGGATTCGAACTCGAGTGCGTCGGATCGAAAGTCGCACATGCTCCCACTGAGCCACACTCGCTCGTAACGACATGCATGACACGTAATGTCTAGTTTTAAATACTAGCGTCTCTACGAATCTTAACAGATCTATGTACATTACTCTAGCTAGAGTACTTCAGTAGGCAGTAGTGTAATGAGGGCGCTAGCAATCATCACAATGAATGGGAAGTAAAGTCTCTTGGATGAATGCGACGTCCTTGCAGCAACCGCGACTGTACCGCGGTGGCCGTGGTTTATACGGAAAAATTGGGACAATAACGTGAATAATGAGAAAAAAAATAGATATGACTATTATTATTACCTTGTCTTTATTGTCACTTTTTCTGTATTGTGGTGTTTCAATCGAAACATCATAGGCATTAAGCCCAAAAAGTTTAAATAGGGGGAAATCTTTTTACAAGCTTTTAATGTAATAGAACAAGCTTTTAACTTGCAATGTATGTATGTAACTATGTTTGTTCGGGTGGAATCTTGCAAGCTGAATCAGAACTACTTCCTCTTGTTCTACAAAGTTGAAATTTTGCATACTTGTCAAAATCCGATGACAATGCAATATATATATACATCATGTAATATCATGGTGACAGCCAGCTGATCTGATGATGGAGACGGAAGGGAATGCTACTTTCTACTAATATTATACGAGTAAAGTTTGGCATCCTCCCAAAAAAAGATTGAGTAAAAAACATCCATCCACCCATCCATCCTTACAAACTCTCATATTTATCATATTAGTAGGACGTCATAAGCAAATATCATCATCATATAATATTGCCCAATAGAACTCCTTGATGGATAATTGTAAAGTACTAGTGTTCGGGCTCATTTTAATCTGCTCGCGGTTCCGATTATGAATTTGTTAAAAGCTTGTCTGGAACGATATATTTTTCAATAAAAACTTATTTAAGGTTTGAGTGAAATCAAGTGAAATATTAAATGTGCTAAAAGATTATATTTTTTTCAAACATGTTATTGTGGCAAGGTATCAAATCAAGCACAAATTGCATGTTTTTTAATAACTTGGTTATTCAGTATTTTTAAATCTAAATTGCAATTGTATAGTCGCTTCTAAAATATTGGTAACTGGGTCATCAAAGTTACTGAATTTTATTTGGATCCGTAGTTTTGTGACATACATTTAATATTTGTTCAACGCCCAAATAAAAAAGTTCTGTGTTCGCTACAACATCGCGTGCAACTTTTTAAAGCTCTATCAAACTTTAAATTAAAAGTTAATTCTATACTTATTTGGGTAGTCGGCGTTATTTAATTTTACTGATTTTTAAACGTAGAAAACGTCTCGACCATTTATGTTACAAAAACATTAATAAATTATTTTTCAAAAAAAACTAAACCGACTTCAAAACCACAAATAGGCACTCAAAAGTGAAAAATAAATTAATATAATTATCATAAGCGCTGCCCACTCATATATTTGAAGTCGGTGCCAGCCAAGTCTATAAGGTAGCAGATAAATACTATGTATATAGTAACTATTGTACTACTGTATTGTACTGTATTGTATTGTACTACTTGTAGGTAGTATCTATCTACTACCTTTTAGACTTGGCTGGCACCGACTTCAAATATATGAGTGGGCAGCGCTTATGATAATTATATTAATTTATTTTTCACTTTTGAGTGCCTATTTGTGGTTTTGAAGTCGGTTTAGTTTTTTTTGAAAAATAATTTATTTTAACCTTTTTAGTGCAAAACAAGTTTTAATTAAATTAATTTAAAAAGTTTTTAAAGACAAGCATTTATGATCTAGCAGCCACATCATGACGAAGTTTAAAACGGGCTATCATAATTAAATTTATGTACAAAAAAATTCATGACTCTCCTATTCTCTGTTGAGGAGTTCCCTCGCCGGAAGTCATTCCTGGGTGTATCAGCCATGTCATGGTGGAATTTAGAACAGGCTATTATGGTTAAATCCATTTACAAAATTTTGTGTCTATACTATTCACCGTTGAGGAGTTCCCTCGCCGGAAGTCAACCCTGGGTGAAGCATGTGAAGCAGTCGAATACAAACCTCCACCTTTAGAAAGTCGGTTACAACAAAAACAAGAACCGACTTGAAGATTAAACTTATTTTTTTTTTGTTTTCGCTATTTTTTTCAAAAAGTGCTGAATGAATTTCGATAAAATTTATATGGGACCACCTCTGAAGTATGACCTACCAATCAAAAAAAGAATCATCGAAATCCATTCATAATTGGCGGAGTAATCGCGTAACAAACACACAAAAAAAAAAAAAAAAAAAAAAAAAAACATACCGTCGAATTGTAAACCTCCTCCTTTTTGAAGTCGGTTAAAAAGGGTGAACGGACGAAATATTTTCGCTTTGTATTTTAAATTCATTATGAGCAGCGAGCAAGTTGGCTATAAATAACTTAGCCCGCTATATTATAGATTAAAACTTTGCACATTTATTGATCTTTAGGGGCGACCAAGGGCGACTAAGGGTCTCTAAGGGTCTTTAGTCGAAAATGTGTATGATTTGCAAAAAAATAAAATAGATTTATTATAACTTTGAAGCGAGTGTGGCTTAGTGGGAGCATGTGCGACTTTTGATCTGACGCTCCTGAGTTCAAATCCCGCTGGCCCCGCACCAATGACTTTCTTAAGTTATATGCGGATTTAACACTCGCTCTAGAAACGGTGAAGGAAAACATCGTAAGGAAACCTGTATGTCCAAGAATTAATCACAAAAATTCAAAGACATGTGCCATCCACCAACCGGCACTAGGCCAGCGTGGTGGATTATGGGCCATACTCTATCTATGAGAGAAGGCCCGTGTCCCAGCAGTGGGAACATGATGGGCAGAAGATGATAATTATAGTACCGTTAAAGCAAATCAAAATTATTACATTTACTTTAATAGTACACCAAATATAACCTTCACCTTCTGCATTAAATACTAGCTGCGTCCTGTGGTTTCACCCGCGGTTTTTAAAATTTTTGTCTGTCTGTCTTGTCTGTCCGGGATAAACTCAGAAACTAGGGCACGAATTTAAATGCAGTTTTTTGAAATATGTTCTGTGGAGTCCGGCGCTACACATAGGCTTTGTTTCATCAAAATCGGTCGAGTAATATTGAAGTTATGACGCAATTTAGAAAAAAATATAAGTGTCCACTATAAGTTGAACTACGGAACATAGCGGACCCTTTGTGCACATGGCTCAACTTAAACTGTTTAATTACTTAACTTGAGAGTTTGTAGAACTAAGGGATGGGTTGACATGATGGTATTCCAAAAAAATTTTTTGTGGATCCCTAGGCTACATAACATACTTTGTTTTATAAATATCGGTTTACGAAAACAGGAGTTATTACGCAATTTAACAACGTTGAGTACCGTTGCAAGGCAAATTAGCTGTTTAAATCGAGCCACCCATAGATAGCACGTCTTATCAAAGAGCGTTTTTCTGACTCGCGGAGACGGGTTTTATGGACATGGCGCTGGACCTGCTCCGGAGCTTCTTTTTGATCAATTTGCAAAAGGCTTTTTGCTGATGCGATTATGTCGCCTTGTCAATTAGTAGAGGAATTTTACCTTATATAATGTCTGCTAATCGCGTCTATCAACAAACGCCGGAGCTGGACTGGTGCCGCACCGCAAAATCGTATAGACGAACAAAAAGCACAGCAACACCGTATCGGACCCGGACCGGCCGCGGCGGGTGGCGTGGCGCCGCGGCGCACCGTTACCGTCAGTTTTGCGTACGAATCATAAAGGGTCCATGGCAGTTCCCCCCGATGGCAATCCCACCCGTGTTATTTCCACCCGGCCTCCGTGGCCCCGTAATATGTTTTTTTAACTAAACGATGACATTTCATACGTATACTCGGTCAAAGACACTATAACACATATTTCACCAATTTTTAAACATCCCTAAAAGAACTTGCTAAAATTTATATCTACAAATAAAAAAATAATCCACTCCTTCATACACACACACATCACACCTCGAAAACCAAAAAGAAGCTGTTTGGTATGTAAGTTCTATAAGAGGCTCATTACGAGAGTGACAAAAGGAATGAGAGTTTGTTTTTAAAGATAGGGCTATCAACTTTGGTAATTAGGATTGGGAGCGGAACTGGATGATAACGGGATAAGAAGGGCATGGTAATGGGATAAGAGCGGGATGGTGACAGGATAGGAGCATAATGGTAACGAGATAGGAGAGGGACTGGAGCAAGAGCGGAGCGGTACGGTAACGGGATAGTAGGGGGCGGTAACGGTATAGGAGAAGGACAGGATCAGGACCAGAACGCGGCGGTTACGGAATACAACCAGAACGATAACAGGATAGGAGTGGGAAGGTAACAGAATAGAAGCGGTATGGTAATGAGAAAGGAGCAGGACGGGAGCTAGAACGGGAGTATGGTGGGACGGAATAATAAAAAATGATAAATTACTACTACGCTACGCGTACGAAGTCGCGGGCAACAGCTAGTAAAATAATATAATTAAATATAAGTATCTTCTTCTATCTCTTATCTATCCTTTTCCAAAATTTAAAGAACCTACATACCTAATTTAATCAAAATCGGTTCGGTAGTTTTTGCGTGACTGAGTAACAAACATCCATCCACCCATTCTCACAAACTTTCGACGACTACTATCCTAACTTTAATGGTAATGTGGTCACTATACAAAAGGACTTCTCTTTAATTTGTCCCGTTCTCGCCAGACTTTGGAACGATATGACCCGACGGCTCCGAGAACTCTGTATATTCACGTGCACCCTTCTTTCTCCATTTCCCTGAAGTTTTCTTTTGACTGTTAGAATGCACTGGGATTTGGGAGAAAACGGGTAGAAGCAGATGGGGTTTTTAGGAAGATATTAGAGGATCTTATGTTTTGGGTTTAGTGACGCTTTTGTTAGATCTTTAGGTTTTAATTCATATTAAATAGGTGTGTCATGGGTAAACAAAAGTTGTTAAAAAAAGAACGGATACGGTTTTTTTTTATTATGTTGATTTTTCTATATTTTTGTATATTTACAAGTATATTTAGGTATACTTTTTAATGAGAATATTTTACTAAATAGATTCACACAAAAACACCCATAAACACAAAAAGCCCTTTCTCAAACTTAATAAATTTCTCGTAACAATCAAAAGCTTTCAAATACAAAAACGAACACTTCAGAAGTTTCAAGAAGAAACGTTTTATCATCATCTTATAAATATGTCCGCCCATCTAATTAATATAATAAAAAAGTACCTTTTCTCGAAATGAAAGCAAAACAACGCGGGTTCTTTCATATCCTCGCGGTCAAAATGAGTAAAGACATAGATAATATGCAGTAGAGACAGACTGTATTTCTTACAGTCAACTGTCATTTGCATTAATTTGCCTTATTTAAGTGAATACTAGAAATAAGGATAGAAATATTCGTTTTACTCAGTTTAATCTACAACTGCAAGTACCTAGGTTTAGACTGAGTAAAACGAATAAGTCCTTCATGGGCATTTGCGTACGTTTTTACAATAAAATTCCAAAATATATAACGGAGCTCACAGAAAGTAGATTCAAATTGCGTGTGAAAAATATTCTAATGAAAAAAGCATACTATACAGTTAGTAATTACATAAAAGACAAAGATGCATGAAACATTCCGCTTCTTTCAAGTAGCCAACTGGCACATGAGTTATATTGTCAAAAACAAACATAAAATATTGTATCATATGTAAGTTCTAAAAAAAAATGCCCCTCAGTTTCTTGCCGTATCTCCTGAATAGTGGTTCTTTTTCCGATACGGTGGTAGAGTCATTGTGCTAATTGAAGTTCATAAGTGCGTCTGTGATGCCAAAATTGAATAAAGCCCTTTTGAATTTGAACTTTGAATACATTAATAGTCTCATCTAATTGTCAGCATCAATTGTATGTATACATTTTATAATTGTGTCGCAACAAATACTTATAAAACGCACTTACACCACACGTTACATATTCGTCAATATCTGTTATGTCATGTATAAATTTCTCAATGGTGTAGTAAGCTTTCTCTATTAGAAAATCAGTTGAGGCATTTGTTAAAATAATAATGTAATTTTTTGAGCGGATGACTGACGGTATCTTGTTAACGGAAGAGGTCACCGAAGACGACTGTCTGCGTTTTCTGAACTGCACAAAAGACTTTTCCTCAACGGAAATGTAAATAATCCACGCTTTGAACAATGTCCAAGCCATTAAATTTCCGTCTGTTTGTTACCCTAATTACGCGAATTACTCTTGGGAGTGTTTCCAACGCAAAGAAAAATGGTAAATTAGAATCTCGACGTAGGTGTAAATTATTTCGAGCACGCAAACTTATTAAAATAGTTAAGCTTCGTGGGGAAGGCCGTAATGAATTCAGTTAAAAGAATCTTTATTAAAGTTTTGAAATCCTTTTTGTACTGGACAGGGAATTAAAATAAATTTAAGTAACTCTTCCCAGGTTTCAAATTTAGCTTCTTACACTCAAGTCATGTACTTAAAAGCTAGGTCCTTTGATCCTAAATTTCAGTTTTTTATTTTAATATTTACTCAAAGAAGACATATCTTTTTGCAAACAAGCAGCAGGCTTGACTTCAATAAATAGTCCTCGTTTATGATGATTTCTTAAGGACTAATCAAGAGTTCTTAGTATATTTCAGTGTATAAATGTAAAATTTAAATAAATCAACTCCGAAGTTTATGTCAATTTGCTTACAAAACAAACAATTTGTTTTTTAGATTTATTCTCTACTATTTCTCTTATGTAAATCACGAAAAACTTTACCACAAACGGATTTACTGCCAATTTCTTTACACTTCTTCTTCTTCGCTCGTATAAGTGTTTGGCCATTCCTAGTGTCGGAGTTTTTAGGCCGCCCGAAGCCCTCAGACACCTAAGTACCTTAGGCAACAACCCGGACAGACGCCTTAACGTCCGCAGAACGATAGCGCTCAGATGTAAATACCACTCAAACGGTCACCCATCCAAGTTGTGACCGCTGCGACCGTTGTTTAATCTAAAAGATCTGCTACTAACGGCTAGGTGAGCTAAACTACGAGCACTAAATTAACTAAAATACATGAAGACATAAAGATCTTCTACACTATTCACACATATCAATATGTAAAACAATTTAAAAAGTATACGCTTGTGACTGTCTTTCAATCCTTGACATGACTTGAATGGCACATGAAAACGGCTAAGACTTACGGTAAACGTCGAAATTACTCCGACCAGGTTTAAGACATTTTAGAAGTCCTTCTTCTGGGAGTTATGAGATCAAGCCGCGGCGTATATCAATTATGAATAACACTCACGAAACTTCAAAATCTAAATCCCTTTGATATGTTTATGAATTCTGCTTTGGTCAATAAATAACAATATCCAGTGTGTTTAGAGTAAGCCAGGTGTTATAAATTTACAGGAGATACCAAAAATACCGTTCAAGGCATTCGCTTCTTTATGTATTTAAGTTATATGAAAATCTGTAATATAAGATATCAAAATACACAAATCGCATCCTTTTCGGCTAGGTGCATTTAATGTTTACAGAGTAACTTCAACCTCCGAGGCGTCAAAGATTACATAAAACATAGAGTAGTTTCAGATGTTCAGGCATCGTAAAGTCTCACTTTAGTATTCTGTTGGTGCGCGGTCAGTCAAATGCTGGCTTTTAAATACGCCCTCTACAGGCATCCGTTTCATACATACGGAATAAGTGGTGAGTCGGTTGCTCGGTTTCTGACCCACTTCTGTCGCGGAATAGTAATGTGGACAGTTACGTGGCTTGCTAGAATTCTGTGTTGCTTGTTTGGGATCTAGGGACGCGGCGCGGGTCAGGCTATGTTTGGAAAAACATCAGTACACTAGTAAAGTGTTCATACGAAAAAAAAGACGTCTTTATTTTCATTTTTGTAATTTTATATCAATTCAATTAACCAAGATTCTTGACATTATTGTCATTCGGTTATCTTGTAAGTAAACATAAATAGCATAGATTAGTAAGATATCACAAACTTTACTAAAAAAAAATAAAAAATACGAACATAATATAAAAATCGATGTACCTTCCCCTTGACCTAGAAATTGGAAAAACAGCTCAAAACTTTAACTGTATAATAATAAAATTTATATAATAGTTAAAACTACGAGTCTCATTATTTATTTATAAAAATATTTTATATTTTATTTTATTTATTTATTATTAATATCGTACATTTTATTTTTAAGGATTGATACTGACTCATTTAGAACAGGCTACGACTTCAACACAAACAAAAGAAACACACGAACAACGAACGCTTGACACGAAAAATGTCATAAGTCCGCAAATATCTGTAACTCAAATCTAACTATCAACTATCCTACTTGTGTAGGATTAGGCATGTACTTACTGTACTGCAATTCTGTGCGTCTGTACCAAATGTCAGGTATTTTGGGCGTCTGAATACCTAGCTGAATTCTACAACGATTGTTCTCATATTCCCTTTGTGTAGGTGTCGAGTTGGTTTCGGGTATTTCGCGTTTCATCATGTGCTTTAAGGTACTGCGCCTGTCGATTTTTACAGATTCTAGATCCTAATCGTACTCAGATATTGGTTTTAGTGTTTAAAAACCATCGATCGACAAGGTTGGTTATGTGAGTGTGCAAATTTAAACATGGATGCCAATGACTGGACGACCAGGGCCGCGAGCGGTGAGCAGGGCGCAATTTAACATTTATTGTCAATCATGCTTTATACATGTTTTTTTGGAACTAAGTAATGAGACGAGCATGTCGTTTGCCTGATTTTAAGCACCATGTTTGCCCATAATAATTGCAGTGCCATCCGAGCCGCATTGCACTCATCACTCCGAGACATCGGATATAAAGTCTCATTATGCCCAGTAATTTTTCTGACTACAACGCCCTTTAATTCAGAACACAGTAATGCTTGCGCACGTTTGCTTGGCGGCAGAATAACACAAAGTGGCGGATGTCGCTTTGTAAAAACATCAACACAGTCAGTGTTTCATTCACAACGCAGAGCCATAAAGTGGCTCGTTAGCGAATGTTTTGAAAAAGTCGAATGGGAGCTTTCTCCTCGAAGACCTTTCCAACCGTTATAAGGAGTGAGAGAGTAAGTTGATTGCTCTCCATAGTTGGCTCAGGAAATTACCGCTCGGGGCCTTGGGATGCTACGGATTTTTACTCAGCTAGATTAAGTTTCGATTAGATCGTTGCAGGATGTTTGTTTTGTTTCTGCTTGCGTTGCGCTGCCAAGCTTAATTTTTTCCCCTGAGTGCTTTTATCAAAGTGAGAAAAATATCGGGTATCAATAGTTGGTAGAAAACGCTTTGACGTCATTAACTTTATTACTCACAGTTCCAATTTACTCATAAAATTTCCCTGCAAATAACTTTTCCAAGCATTGCAGCAGTGTTTTGTTCTTTTTCCATTTTATCACAAATGAGAGTATGATTTTTTCACAGCGCAATTAAATCTAATGGAAATTAACACTACCCTCGAATTGCAGAAAAACGAGCAGTCAAACTACAGTGAGCATTAAATATACATTTTAAAACATTGTCGTTATCACTAGTTTGACATTTGCTTCTCGAAAATGCCTTATTGTTAAAGTGATTACTGCGACATGGTTCTAATATACCTAAACTTATTATTGATTTTGACAGTACGAGACAGGTCTTGCTGCTTTTTTAAATTAAAAATTTAACAACAATTGCTTAAAAGTAAAACGTAAGATTAACACCTTATTTGCTCGTAGTTACGAGTGTTTTAAAACGCACTTCGGCTTTTATGGGAGGTGACTGCTGTCAGTTTTATATGAGGTACCTGCTGACAGTTTTATGTCTTATGCTCGTTTGTGTGACTTTAATGACAAAGTTAATTTCTTTTTCACGAGTTTTTTTTTAACTGGATAGGCAAGCATTTGATCGCAATCTCACCGGATGGAAAGTCACGATGACGTAGTCTACGATGGATTACGCATGCCTACGAGTAGAAGACACCGATTCACTTGAGGCTTGAAGACACCTAGATTATAAGAATCAGGAGACAAAGATGCTACGAGATCTAGCTAAGATAGAAAACGAGAAAACATTGTGCATGTTCTCACTGTGTTCTAAACAAAAAAAAAGAAAATTAAATGGAAAGAATCGTAGTAGCTGTAATACGGAGTTTCCTAGAACTAACGACTCTTTTAAGTGTAAATTTCATATTATATATGTTTCTTTATTAATATAGTTAAGCACCCTAGCCTAGAATAAATTAATATATTTGTATATTTTTGGAATTAAATGATTATTGATTGATTAATATTGATGGATGATGAATTTCTCAGCTGTGCTTATTCTTAAAGTGAAACGCTTTGTTCGTTAAGGAAGTATCCTGTTGTCCTCTTGTCCGATGATAGAAATGAGTTGGAGGAATTAACTTGTATAATTCCATTGCACTCCAATAAGATTTTTATATGCCTTTCTATGGAGTCCAATGTTTCGAGATCAGAATAATAAACTCAGATTATTCAGCAATAGGTAAGTAGGTACTTATGTAAACTACTTTTTTTTCAACTTAGTCGTTATTTTTTTGCTTTTTTAAATGTTTTACTGTCCAATAACATCAGTACGCGTAGTTTTAATGCCAATTGAGCAGATTATAAATTTGGTTGTGCTAGACCAATTTGCATGCTAACAAGTACTTTTGATTACCGTGTCGTCCCCAGTGTGCAGTCTGGAAACTTGAGCTGTACAAGTAATCGGTATTCATGTAAATTGCCCCTGTGGCCGCAGTTGGGAGTAGGTATAGGTGTGATGCATTATTATATTTTGGGGACTCTGTTGAGTCTCCAAACTGTTAACTAAACTAAAGCAATTCACTGGTGGTAGGTTTCTCGTATGCGAGAGGTCGTCTGGGTGGGTACTACCGCTTTGCCAGTTATTCAGCCCCCGAGCAGTAGTGCTCAAGCATTAGTGTGTTCCGGTTTAAAGGGCATTGTAGCCAGCGAAATTACTGGGCATTATTAGATTCAACAGCTATTTGTCTCAGGGTGACCAGCGCAATGCAGCGCCGCGCAGACTTTTGCAAAACAAAGTTCTGGGTGGTGCTGTTATTGTTATGGGCTGGCGTATTGCGTACCATCAGGCAAACGACCAGCTTGTCTCGTCATACAGTTACATTAAAGCAATGATTTGAGTTAAATAAGAAGGCATACGAGTGTGATTCAGTGGGAGCACGTGCACGTGACTTTAAAGCAACATGTGAACTGACAAGAACATTAATGACCTGTGTATTCACAATGTCTTGCAAATAAATATTTTGGAATTAGGAGTTTGGACTATAGATCCGACGCACCCGTGATCGAACCCCGCTGGCCTTGCACCACTGACTATTCTAAGTTATGTGCGGCTTTAACACTCGCTCTTAAAACGGTGAAAGAAAACATCGTGAGGAAACCGGCATGTCCGAGAATTAATCACAAAAATTCAAGGACATGTGTGACATCCACTAACCCGCACCGGGCCAGGGTGGTGGATTATGGCCCGTCTCTCTATGAGAAAAGGCCCGTGTCCCAGTAGTGGGAACGTAATGGACTGATGATGATGGTGACAAAGGAGTGGAGTGCGTTGCAGTGCCAGAAGGTGCTGCGAAAAATGTTGTAACAGCTTATATTTAATACCTAAAACTGTCTATTGTGAAAAGAAAATCACACTAATAATAAATAAGTCGTGTTTCGGGATGATGTTCGGTGAACCATCGGGGAGACGGTTCTGAGCAGCCGCTCATCTGCCGTCTGTCTCTAGATCTATGTGCTCAACATCATCACTTCACACCATGTGACATAGTGGCCAAACACAGATCTAATAAGCGTAAAATTGTCCAATTGTCCAATGACAATTACCACAACGAATTTAACAGTTCATTTCATGTCAAACAAATACCAACAAATAACCTTTGCTCGACCAAATCACAAATAATCACAATCAAAACGATAACTTTGGATACGTAATTAGGTTTCGGGTCATCGCGCACTGCACTGGCTAATAATACACGTAATTAAACATATGAACCAGCGCCAATTTATATTTGCTCTCGTGACTGTTTAACTGTAAATGTGTTTGCACATCATTATTGTGTTAAGATTTTAAATAATTAGGAAGAAGAAAAAATATATAAAAGATTTTCGTCTAGCATGCGCTAATGCATTCAATATTAAAAATTTGATTGGGCTAGCGTTATCATTAGAACATGTTGCTAATTGTAATATTAGACTTGTTCGGTTGATCAATGGAAGCATTGACGACAGATGACGTAGAATCGTCCCCGTAAGACGATATAAGAAGGATAGAAGAAATTTGGTTGTTCGAGCAGTAGGCTCGGTGGCCCAATGGTTAAGGCGTCGGGACGGTATTCCAAAGACGCAGGTTCGATACCTGCCTGAGCAATATCATTTTTCTTCCTTATTATTTAAAATCTTAAGATTTTCGCCTAGCATGCGCTAATGCATTCAATATCAAAAATAGTTGTGTTAGTTAATAAATATTTTGTCTACATATTGGGGTAACTAGCCTACATTTTGTACAGACTACATTTCGGGGAGTGTGCACATTACCTGCATCAGCTGATTCTTTCATCCCCATTCCATCTTAGGACCACCAGGCGAGGGCAGTCACTTCACTCTTATGTTGTGCACATACCGCTTCCGCACAAAGCGCTTTGCTGACTCTTTCTTTATACCTACTGCTGCTAAGAAGTGGAATTCTCTACCAGAATACTTATTTCCTTCCAATTACAACCTGGGTCTCTTTAAGACAAGAGTGAATAGGCACCTCATGGACAAACGTGCTCCACCTTAGACCGCAACTACGCTTAGCATCAGGTGAGTTGTTGTCAAACGTGAGCCTATTTAATCATAAAAAACCATGGAAGAGTAGTGTAGAATTGTTTCCAGTAATAAAGGCAATAGCCCGTTGAAAAAAAAAACACATTGTATAATCACAGCCTCTTATCGTTTCGGAATAGTCTGTTCAAAATTTTTTTTTAACTGAGTGATGAGACGAGCAGGTCGTTCGCCTGATGGTAAGCGCCACGCCTGCCCATTGCTGTTTTTTGTTGTTTCCGTTTCAATAAAAATATAATTTAAAACCAAATAAGATACATAATTTAATAAAATATAGTCTTGAAAAATATATTTAAAAAAATCTAGTTTTGCATTTGAAAAAAATAAAATAAAACATGAATGCGAATATTTAACATTTTATGTTCATTCTTTCTGAATATTTAAAATCTTATAATAAGACGTTGAAGAAACGTCTTGATCATGCCTGCGATTCTATAAACTGTTGTATCAATATTAGTGAAATGGTCTAGTTTTCAGTCACAAAAACAATTCGCTCGCGATTAAACAGTAATTTCAATAACTCACGCAAACTTTTATGGGTCCTAATACCCCTAAAATATTGCTTCCGTAGCCGGGTGCCAGAAACCCTGTTTTTCCCGAAGGCGAAACTTTCAAATGAATATAGATCGATCAAAAACTTTTACGGGGACAATTGACAAATGACTGAAAAGTTTCCTTTCAACGCTCAATTAGGCGGCATCTTATGCTTAGTTCGCACGCAATTTTAAACCAACGAACTTTTTATAAAAAAAAATAATTAATGTTATCAATCTAAATTATTGCAATATTAAAATGTATTAAATGTTTTATGAAATTCAGTTGCATTTACCGTTTAATTTAAACAGAAACAAATCGATAACTCGTTTTACATTCGGCAATTTAGACTACAGTTAGATTAAATAAAATTCTTATTTTGAAAATGAAAACGTGTCTGCTTTGACACCAAACATCGTCCCGTAGCATTACTACTAATGACAGAAGCACAGCATACATAAATAAAACGCGTACAAACACGCAATTTACTGCTGCTGAGTGTTAATTTATTTTATTCAACCAAAATCAAAAGTATCAAATTTGATGGAATGGCAAACAATAGCCCAGAAACGTGAGGAGTGGAAGGAGGGTAGGGAGGCCTTTGTCCAGCAACAGGACAAACCAGGCTGAAAATAAATAAAATAATAAAATCTTATCGTGTGCGCCTAGCCTTACGCAGGATCCGAAAGTTATTCAATTAGAAATTTATTGTAATTGACACTAAAGGGAATATTGATAAAGTCCAGGAAAGTAACTCGAAAGAGAATGAATATGCAATGCCGGTACAAATTGAATATTGAACGGTAATAAGTCTAGGCAGAAGTTTCACTCGATTTGAATTTATGGCCGAGGCTGTGTTAAAGGTTAATTGAGTCCGTTGGTATCGGGGAAATAGGCCAAGAGAAAGAAATTTAGATTGGTGAGATTATTTTCTTAACAAATTTCAATATAATTTTGTAGAGTCAGTTGGTTTTGAATTAGCGGCTAGTTAAAGAGTTGCTGCTACAACTTAGAAGTTACGTGGACCAAAGTCACAAATCGTAGATTCACCTTTGTATTTATCTTTATTTTATAAAAACATAAATCACACATAGATCCTGGCCTTTAAGCAGGATTTCCTGTATTTAGGGAACCAGGAACTACGAGGACCATGGCCTCAGTACCCAGACATAAAGTGCAGTGGGGTTTACGATTAGGTGAACAATTCGCTTGTATCACTGAGTTCCATAAAAATAAAAAAATCTTTATCTATTTTCACTTAAGTTTTTTGCACTACATTGTTTGTTTTTAGGGTTCCGTACCCAAAGGGTAAAACGGGACCCTATTACTAAGACTCCGCTGTCCATTTGTCTGTCTGTCCGTCTGTCACCAGGCTGTTACTTATGAACTGTGATAGTTAGACAGTTGAAATTTTCACAGATGATGTATTTCTGTTGCCGCTATAACTACAAAAGTATTTGTAGTTATAGCGGCAACAGAAATACATCATCTGTGAAGAAAATACATATTTATTTTGTTCTGTTTTTTAGTAAAAAAACAGAACAAAATAAATATTTAAGCGAGCTCCCATACAACAAACGTGATTTTTTGCCCTTTTTATAGATAATGGTACGGAACTCTTCGTGCACGAGTTTGACTCGCACTTGGCCGGTGTTTACTTTCTTACACGAAAAAGAAAACATTGTTTCTACCTTGAGCAATAAAACTGCCCAATTCTACGCTATCATAACTCTGTCAACTCTACAATTCGGGTGGCTTTCGAGATATCCCTTAATATCACACATAATGGTAAAATACCATTATTTTTAGTGTCCGACCCGACTCGGGGCTTCACTGTAATGAATTTATTGTGTATACTAAGTTATCTCCGGAGCCCCATTACGTAGGTAAGATCTGGAAGAACCCACTGGGAGTTGATGATAATTCACCCAACTTCTGTGTCAGTTTTTGTTGCGTTGATTTATTTTAGTGTTTGTTCAAGTGTTATGGTATGAAGTTTATTTAGTGGCATTTAAGAGAAAGAGTTGATCACTTGTAGGGTTTCACACTAATATTATAAATGCAAAACTTTATAAGGGTGTGTGTGTGAGGGTGTGTGAGGGTGTGTGTGTGTTAATGTGTTTGTTCCCTATTCTGCAACGGCTAAACGAATTTAAATGAAATTTGGAATGGAGATAGTTTTTACCCTGGTTTAACACATAGGCTACTTTTAATCACGAGAAACTGCGAGTGTCACTGCGGGACGCAGCAAGTAGTTCGTAAATAACCAGCAATTTAGTTGCCATTTTTTATCGCTTAGGTATAGATTTACGTATGGCCACCACACTAGTAAATTGCATCCGTGTGAAACCGGGGCGGGTCGCTAGTTCATCATCACCATCATCTTTACCATCATCATCATCATCGTCAGCCTATGACGTTCCTAGTGCTGGGACACGGGTCTTCTTTCATAGAGAGTTATGGGCCATAAACCACCGATCTGGCCCAGTGCGGGTTAGTGGATGTCGCACGCATAAAATTTTTGTGATTAACTCTTGGACATGCCGGTTTCCTAACGATGGTTTTCCTTCACCGTTTTAAATCGAGTGTTAAATCGGCACGTAACTTAAGAAAGTCAGTGATGCGGGGCCAGCGGGATTCAAACTCATGTGCGTTGGATCGAAAGTCGCTCATGCTCCCACTGAGTCACACTCGCCCTCTTAATCAACCTATAACTGTACTCATTGGTTTTTAATAACCTTTATTGAAGTTTAAATCAGCCAATATACCATAATACTACTTAGTAAGTTGGTAACTATTTATTAACTTTAACTTTATTTACCAAAATAATACACACGAAAATAATTGTCAACATAATAAGCACTTGGAACAATATAAAATATATACTCATGTGTAAGCTGTGTCTAAAATATTATGAGGTATGTGAGATCTGTTGTTTCCGAAACTAGACTTGAAAAGCCTGTATCTTCGGAAACAGCTAAACTTCTCCCTTGATGGTGATACAGCATTGTGAAATAGAGTAGACGGCATGTTATACAGTTATCGTTTGCGTGTGAGCTGGTAATAAAGTTCAAGAGTTCTTTATTCACTTTCGCATCACAGACACACTTAAGAACTTCAATTATTATAATGACTCTACCACCGTATCGGAAAAAGAACCACTATCAAAAGATACGGCAACTGAGGAGCATATTGTTTTAGAACTTTTGTACAATATTTTTTGATTGTTTTTGACAATATTAGAATGAAAGAAAAACGTTTATTTGACAACCACAAAATCAATTAACAACAAACTAAGAAAACAGAAATACAAAAGAAGAAATAAATATGTAAATGATATAAAGAGACAGCTAAACTTAAATGACTACAATGTGGTGCCAAGTGCCAATATTATGTTTCTTATGTGCCAGTTGGCTACTTCGCAGAAGCAGAATGTTCCATGCATAACTGTTAGTATACCTACATAAACAAAGGCAGAAGGCAGAGGGAGGATAATACGATGCGTCAATCAGGCATTGGCATAAGCAATTGATCACTAAGCGGAAATCTGTGTTTTGTACGTCCCTAACTGACAATCGTTTACTGTAAGTGAGTACTTAATTACTTATACCTATCGTTTCAAATGTGAATATTGTGTGAAATGCACTTTAAGAGTTTTGGAATAGGGTCCCAATTGGCAACTTCCCTAACTGTTTAAGATGAATAATTTGTTGTTAGTAATCCTTCTAAAGCTAAATAAATGTGTTTTTATTCTATAATGGACATTGTCAGGATAAATATCCCGTTTTTAAATCAAATTCCATTCAGTTTTTCAAGCGTACTGGTATCAAGACTTGTTTGGATTATAGAAGAAAACCATTTTTAACCGACTTTTTAAAGGAATAAAAAAAAGAATTATTTATTTGCTAGATAACATTACATATTGGTAGGTACATATTATTCCTAGAAAGGTGTTACAGAGTACAATAGTCATTGTAATCAGTCTGCATGCAGACGTGCAAATATTTATTTATTTATGTCAATACAATTTATGAATTCTTTAATGTCATAAAAACAATGAGACAAGAGCCAGTCACTTAAATATTTCTTAAATTTATATCCTTCTAATAATTGAATGTTCTTTGGTAGCCCGTTATATAAATAAATACACATATTATAAGCATTTTTTTTATAGATTTCTTTATGAGAAAGGGGTTGAAAGACCAGGTTTACAAATTTTTCTCTTTTTTGCCGAGTTATCACTTCGTCATGAGGCCATAGCTTAGTAACGATGACACGTAGCCGTGGTAGTAAAATGCCGAGAGTTTTACACTAGTGAGAAGTCGGGTTTTGTTATAAAATGTGTTATTATGCCTAAAATCGGTTAAAAGCCAGTTTGATTCTTCGTGGAAATGAATTATCCTAATTCATTTTCAATAACGTGAAAATGTATATATTATCAAATCTATAAATTATCGGGCCAGATACAAAAACTGGCTTTTCAGAGAAAGGTAAAATTTTACACCTACCGATTACACGATGAAAACTATGCAGTAGGATCCTAATCGAACTGATTTCCTCTCACTACCTACTCCATTCGATTAATCGACAAACGTCACTGCCTGAGTGACACGTTACACAGTATCGCAAGGTAATTTATTTATGTACCCTAACGTAAACAGTTTCGGTCTGCTGTTCTATTGACGTGCAAAGGAGAAATTTGATTTGACGCAAACCTCGTGAGTCTCGACTGCGGTGTCTTTTCGCGTTTGGGTTGGTTTGTTTATGTTACCTGTGTTTGTCGATGTATAATACAATTTGCTTTTGGTATTATGCGTTTGAGTCGAATGAACGTGACGTCTCGCTTGTAACTTGGTTTGCAACAGGGTTAATATTGTTTTAGTACTGAAAATAGTATTACTGAAATCTGTGTTGGTTTATTTCATTTTCGTTTGTTTGCTTTTGTTTGCATAGTATCTCTCTAAATTACTATTACTATATTCAGCCCATATCGTCCCACTGCAGGGCAAAGGCTTCCTACTTTCCTTCCTTTTCTCGCGGTCTTAAACTCTCTAAAATACAATGTAAATTATATTACATTTTTTTGTTAATTTTCTGTATTTTTCTTTGCAATTCATCTAAAAATAAAGTTTATTAGTACTACAAACAAAAAACACTGAACTAACAAAGAATTATAACAAAAAAAACCGACTTCAACTCTGATGTATCTTTGAAGTCGGAGGTCGAATATCGAAGGAATGTAAATTTGGTACCATGTTGAAGCTATACCGAACTCAAAGCAAATATTTTCTAAATAATTTTATAAATGACGGAGTTCAGTCAGTATCACAAACAAATAGAAAAACCTCTTTTTTTCGAAATCGTTTTAAAGATCAAGAATCAAGGAAATCTGTCCAAATTACACAAAAGCGAATAAAATGATCTGCCAAACTTGATCCATTAGCTCTTTATTAATATAGAATGAAGCGCGCGAATCAGTCTGTAGAAACTGTTTTAGGTAGCAACGTACACATAAAGACAGTAGCACACCCAAGCCCTATTGTAATATACCTGTATTATTATGTACATGTGTATTGCGATATATTAAATCTACTATAAGTGCAACTTTAACCTATTAATCATATGTTGTGTCAGTAATTTATTCATTTATTATGACAAAAACGATTTCAGTCAATTACATTTATCACACAAAAAGTTATACATACATATATTGAATTTATATAATAAAATGTCAATGATATTATAAAAATGTCAATGTATACAAGAAAATTAATATCAGCAATAGTTATAATGTCATTTATTTATTATCAAAATATAAACGTATTATAAAAACAAGATATCAATAAGTAATATTTGCTATTGGGGTCATAGGACTCACAAAACGTCAATAATAAATTTAAGATAGAATGCCATTTGTCACTAAAAATATCACAATCGGGATAAGTACTGAGGAATGCGTTGAGATCACATTTGATGCGGCATATGGGCGTATATTTCCGTTGTTCGGTACGGCTATGGTCTGCGTAAAGCAAATTGTGTCTACGATTAGATTTATGGCGGACATACTTATCGGGCACGTATAAAGTACACATACGACTGACGTAATAACAGATAGCTTCATTTTAGGAACTAAATTACACTAAACAATAACTAGTTCGTTGGATAATGTATAGAGCATATAAACTGCAATCGTTTTAGATCTATCGATGTCTTTTAAAATAAATCGATTTAGTACTCGATCGATGTCTTTGTTTGCGCTATTATTGATAGCAAACTCTATTGTAAGCAACCCCGTAGGCACCTTTAGATAGAGGTACGTTGTGTGAACTATCCTACCCATTCAATGAAGATAAATCACTGTCACCTAATTACACTGCACCATCGCTGCGTTATGCGAAGTTAAACGGGCGATTTGCATAGGAATTATACCGCCGGCCCGCGCTGTTCATAGGAAATTTTCCTAATTAAAACGCCTTCGGTGCCCGGATTTCGTTCCAATTAAAAGTTTCCCACCGGCGCCTGTGTTTCTGGATCCGCAAGTTGCTGTGTCGTCTCTATTGATGGATTTATTAGGTTACCAAGTGGACGAATTAAGGAGTTGGGAAAAGTGAAATTGGAGCGACGGCCTTGGACCGTGAGAAGTTTTTGATACCTCCAAGGTTGTATTCAGTTGTATATGTGATGGGTCCACATGGGTGGTGGGTGATAAAAAATTCAATAAGCAATTGGTTTTTAAAGTTGTACGTTCATATGTACCCAACGTTTCTTGTATAATGTTGAACTCGGTTGTTTAATGAGAACGCTCAGAGGAAATCAATATCTACAATATACGCTTAACGACTCATACACTCATAATAAAATGAGAGATAGGAAAATGAGACAAAAGGAATGAGACATTAATATACTAGATACGTATATAGACAATGATAGTCGTATACGTATGTATACGAGAAAATAGAATATCACAACCATAATAATTTGTAATAAAAGGAACGTAAATATAATATAAAACTTATTTATTACATCATTACAATGCGTTAAGGAAAACGTGACAAACTTCACCCCCCGTTCATACTTGATAACACACGGTAATATACTGGCACGCACATTACAATAAAATATATTATATAACGCATTACCATACATTAAAGACAACTTCCCTCGTTAGAACCGCGGAAACTATACACGTGCTATAAATATGTCGAAAATGGTAACTATTTTCTTATAAAGCTGTCAGAACATATTACGCAACCGTTCTTGATACTTGCTTATTATTTATTCTATGCATAGTTGTCAAGAGCGAGTGGGGCTCATTGAAAGCACGTGGGACTATCAATCCGACGCACCCGAGTTCGAATCCCGCTGGCCCCGCAGCACTGACTTTCTTAAGCTATGTGCGGATTTAACACTCGCTTTAAAAACGGTGAAGGAAAACGTGAGGAAACCAAGAATTGATCACGAAAATTCAAGGATATGTGACATCCACCAACCCGCTTTAGGCCAGCGTGGTAGATTATGGCCCATACTTTCTCTACGAGGGAAGCAGCAGTGGGAACGTAATGGGCTGATGATGATGATGATGATGATGATGATGATGATGATGATGATGATGATGATGCTGCATATTTGATACGTGGCACCAATTTTGATTCATTTTCTCGTTGTTAACACTTCTCTTACAGTCGATAGTCAGAAAAGTGTTAATGGACACATTATTAGTTTTACTCTACTTAACAGTTTAAGTTAAACTCAAATTACTTATTAGTCTTATTAGGCTAGATTATAATGTTAACGAGGTGTCTAACAAAAAATCGTCAAAAACAACTAGTTTTTGTACTTATTTGTAGCTTTGATTTTATGCATGTGTTTGCATATTATAATTATCTGAAAGTACTAAGATGTTAGTCATGTATGTCACGGATGTTAGGTAACTTAGTCATACTAAGCTTACGATAACATGTTGTATCTCAAGTGTCATTATTATTTAAAACCTTTCAGTGGAGCCAAAAACAAAACACGAATTATGACTATTTACACTGCTTTTTGAGATAATACTCGCGAGTATTTTGAAAACAAAATTATTTGAAGAAACGCATTTTTGTGAATACACGAAGCACAAAATGACTAACATTTTAGTACATTCAACTCATTTTAGACTTTTTAGGAGATACGTTTGTATACTTTTATGGAACTGAGTAATGAGACGAGCAAGTTGTTTGATGATGGTAAGCGCCAATCCTGCCCATAACAATGGAAGTGTCACCCAGAACTTTTAATACCGTAAAAAGTACTACGTAGCACTGCATTGCGCTCATCACCCCGAGAGATCAGATATTCATATGCCCAGTAATTTTGCTGGCTACAACGCGCCTCAAACCGGAACACAATAATGCTTGCGCACTACTGCTTGGCAGCAGAATAACTGGCAAAGCGATGGTACCTAACCAGGCGGCCTCCCGCAGACCTACCCGAGTACTTTAGTTTTATGTAAGAGCGGTGATGTAATATTGATGCAACAGAAAAGTACGGGAATAGAGAAACGACTCACAATATTCCAATACCAGGAAATAGTGTCCGATATAACTAACAACGTGACAAACACACGCCCGCGCCGCAGACATGTTTCCCTCCAACGTGTTTCGTATAAGTGTAGCACGACGCAAGCACGCTCGAGCTGACAGTAGCTATCACTGTAATTGGTCGGGCCATTAAATAAGAAAACACATATTTGTCCGGAAAGATAAACTGATTACGTATTAATATTATTTATGATTTATGATACAACGTATTAGAGTACACCGTTGCGGAAACCGTAATGAAATCAGGCGTGACGTTGCGGAAATTCATCTCAAATCTGAAACACAGTGAAAATCTCTAGTGTAATTCCGTTAAATATTATGTAGGTTGTTGTTGAACAATTTGATATGTATGGGGGTAGAGGGTTAATTTAAAATGAATTAAAAATAAAAATATAATATACTAGTATACATTTTACCACAAAAAAAACGACTTCAATGTATCTTCTAAGTCCAAGGTCAAATATCGATGAAATTTATATGGGACCACTTCGTATCAATACTGAACTGAACACAAAAATAATTTTTGAAATCGGTCAACAGTTGGTGGAAAAATCGGTGAAAACATAACACATAGAATAAATCAGTAGAACCTCCTCCTTTTTGGAAGTAGGTAATAAATATAATTTCCTCCACAATGCTTTTTTCATACATTTTTTAATAAATTTATTAGTGAGTTTTAAATTTTATATAAAAAGGTATGTAATGTGTAAAAATAAATTAATTAAATGATGTAAAATAAATAAAGAAAGCTCTAAGCTGAGCCTCTACCAACAACCCTTTTTGTACAACACGCTAGAAAACGTTCGGCGAGTCGACAACTGGATGATGCCTCGTTTAGATGGGGAACACGTTAACATATAATAATATTAAATAAATTATGATTAAATTTATTAGCTTTTGGTTAATTTCAACTTGCCCTATGAGCCCAAGCACATTACTGTTTAATTGCACTCTAGTTCGCTTATACCAGCACTTTCTCAGAAGCATTAATCTTTTCGTAGCTGTGCTCTAGTCTTGTAAGCTAAACTCATCGTTGTGAGATGGACAAAGAACTCAATATTCCTAAACACCGATTTACAATATTCAAACCAGGACGTCTCCAATCTAGCTGTCAACGCAGCGTGACAAACACGCTCTCGCCGACGTGTTTCCCTCTAACACATTTTCTACAAAGTGTAACACGACACGGCGTACGCTAGAGCCGGCAGTAGTAGCTATCACTATAATTGGTAGAGCCATTAAATTAGCGACAACATGGTAAGAATTAAAATATCGATTGGTAACATTGAAATACTATGAAATTTACGTTTGATAGACGTACGAGATTCACAAATGTGTTTTCTCTAACAAATCTTTCTAACCTTTATCTTTAATATTATGAAAGCGAAAGTTTGTGTGTTAGTTATTACCTCTTCACGCCGCAACGGCTAAACATATTTGGATGAAATGTGGAATGGAGATAGCGCATAACCTGGATTACATAAGCTACTTTTTATCTCGGGCAACCGCGGGTTAAACCACGCGGCAAAGCTAGTTGTTTATGAAAAGTAACAACAAGCGATCCAAAAAGGTATGTCGGGCTGTAGAGTTAGCGACGACATACTCATCAGCATAACACATTAGAGAGATTAATACCGATTAATATTAAATTATATACAATTATTATGAGAAATTAATTTACAGACACTGTGCATGAATATTAAAACCTACTATTATTTTAATCAGTAAATTATTTATTTTTATGCGGTAAATTAAAAATCGCAAGCAATAAGCAAACTGAAAGCCATCATACATCATTTATCTATTGATACCGTTTATCTATTACTAGCTGTTGCCCGCGACATCGTACGCGTAGTGAAGTAATCTAACCTGTTCCCGACAATTTTTCATTCCACCTCTAACTCCCCCACCGCTCCCGCTCCGCTCCTATCCCGTTCTCGTCCCCGTCCTAACCCCTCACTGTCGCGCTCCTGCTTTCATCCCGCTCCTATCCATATTACGTCTTTTTGAAGATCTTTCACAGTCGTCTGTCTCATTCACTCACTCACTTTCATATTATGAGACATGAAAAAAATTTCTTCGATTTGTTTTAATTTTTGTTTATACAAACTTTGACCTGACAATAACGAACAAAAAAAGAAATCATTTGGAGCAGTCGTTTGGAAGCTATGCGCGTACATACATTTCGGCGATCCATTTTATTTATATAGATTTCACCATTTACTTATTATTATATAGAAATATATACCAGTAAATAGTCTACAGTTACCTATGTCTCAGTTGCGTGACAAACACGCAAACACGTCCCATTGACATGTTTCAGACATAAAAAGTGTGTAACACGACACGATGCACGCCGTCTCCGGGAGCACTTATCACTATAATTGGTCGGGCCATTAAATTAGCGGGAATGCTACGCCGGAGACGGAGACGGCATCGCTTGCGTTTATTGTAATTTATGCTTGTGCGGGAATATTTTATACTAAATTCATTATGGCCGCTGTTTGTAGTTCGCTTTTATGTCGAGAGCATAATTACGGTAGTTTTGGCTTTGAAGAAAGATGTATGCGAGCTATGGACTCGTTTGTGTGAAGTGCTGAGTCTAATTTATGTGCCATAAAGTGCTATTTAATAACTGTATAATAATCTGCTACCCCAATATTGTGCATTAACAACCGGCATAATATACATATATAAAACACCGGACAAGTGCGAGTCCGACTCGCGCACGAAGGGTTCCGTACCATTATCTATAAAAACGGCAAACAAATCATGTGTGTTGTATGGAGGCCCCCTAAAATGTTTATTTTATTCTGTTTTTTAGTATTCGTTATTATAGCGGCAACAGAAATACATCATCTATGAAAATTTCAGCTTTCTAACTATTGAGGTTCATGAGATATAGCCTGGTGACAGATGGACAGACAGACAGACAGACTTAGTAATGGGGTCCCGTTTTACCCTTTGGGTACGGAATCCTAAAAACAAGACAAGACGCACGGAAACTCGGCATCCGTACATGGTTGACATTCCTCCTGCCCGAACAAGCGTTTTGCTTCAACTTTCATAATGCGAACAGCTAAGGAATGGACCACTTTACCAGCGTCTTCGTTTCCCGATTCTAATAATCTAGGTATCTTAAATTTTCGAGAGAATCGGTATCTTCTAAGCAAGCATGATCTATCGTCCACCGCGCCATCACTGTCCATCAGGTGAGACTGCCGTCAAATGCTTGCCTATTATTACAGGCATTTCCCGACGTAGGTGCTTTTAATTATTTCAATAACAGGAATAGAAATTACATTTTAAAAATACAATTGCTTTTGCCTTAAAACACGATCCAGCACAAATATCCCTTAATGCAATGGAATATTAAGCCAGGTAACTAGAAAGTTTGTGAGTGTATGAGTATTACAGTACTAGCTGTGCCGCGCGGTTTAACCCGCGTAGAATTCGATTTATAGTTGCTTCTTCGTGAACTGTTCATTTTTCCGGAATAAATGTATCTTAGGTGTTAATTTAGCGTATAAGCTATGTCTATTCTAAATTTAATCCAAATCCGTTTTATTGTTGCTGCGTGAAGAGGTAACAATTACACTACTAAATTACTGGCCATATTAGACTTAATATCTGATGTCTCGGGGTGATGAGCGCAATGCAGTGTTATGCAGTGCTTTTTATGTTATTAAAAGTTTTGGGTACTGCAATTGTCATAGGCAGGCGTGACACTTACCATCAGTTACACGACTTGCTTGTGTCACCACTCAGATCCATTAAAAAATAATTAACTTATATACAGATTTAATGCAAACTTTCGCATTGATTATGCGTCTCAATAGTTTTGACAAACTAATAAAATATCTTAGCAGTTATTACAATTCTACTTTAATTTGAACGGATACCAATAAAGTCAGAGCGAAGGCAAATTGAAAGATCTTCTCCAATCTTTATCTTCGTAATAAGTTGCACTAATACCGATATCATTCCTAAAAATCTTAAAAACTTGCACCGAACAATCCCCCGCCAAATCGTTAGCTGGAGCACTTGGAATATTCATCGGATGGGTTCCTTTTAAAAGGGGCTTTCCCGAGTGGAGTTAAGTTCAGTTAAGATCGAATACACAGCGATATCAGGAATTAATTGAATAAAACGCTGTGTGGAGGGGCGCTATCTCGAAGCTTCTTCATGAATATGGATCCGTATTAAAGTGTTCTTCCGGCTTTGTAAAAAGTTGGAGTTATTAAGTCAGCCATTAGAGGGCGCTGCTCGTTCGAGTGGAGAAACGGGAGCGGGATTATTGATTTTTTTCTAATGGCTCTTAATAGTGTAATAAATTGTAAGTGTCAAAAATTCTGAAATAAGTGGGCTGTAGTTGCCAATGAAAATGAAAAATCTTGTTGTACTGTAAATCTCCAGATACTTAGTAAGCTTACGACGCCCAGAATGTACTTACTTACTATGTAGAATTTTAATTTGTGTAGTTTAAACTTCCATGTGGAGGTGGTTAATTACTGTTATAAACAAGAATCCGAATAGAATAGATTAAAAAATTATATAGAAACTACGTTTTTATGGATTTAGAATGCATTGTCATCGAGTTGTGAGCTACCCTGAATGTTTCAGCTGGATAGCTAATCGGGAAACGCTCAAAATTTGAATTGCAAGATTCCTTCCAGAACGACAGACAGACCGACAAACAAAAAAAATAACTTAAAAACGTGGTCAAATATTGCAAAATTTTGAAGCATTAGAAATCAAGAAAATAACATGTGCATGTAGTACCAAAAACAATGATATAGTAATTATGACCAATGATATTTGATAAAATGAATCATTGCAATGCTTACACGTTTTCCACCATTTATATACTTACCTCACTACGTTGGCAAACACAATCTTAAGAATTTGAAATAGCAATACGGTAATAATACAGAAATAAAATTATATTTTGCTACAAATATCTCACAATATTTCGCAAATACCTTCACAAGTCTCGTCCAAGTCGATACTATCGAACGGCGTGCTTACATAATTCGAATAAGACAGGTTTATGACACAGAAACAAAGTTTCGATGCAACCCCTAGAATAGGGGATAAGGCAAGAGACACTGAAACAAGGACTGAGTAACCGTAATGTTAGGTTACTTCTTTTAATATCAAATAAAAAAATATTATCTGTCGAAAATCTGCAATCCAGTGATACCGTACAATAGTAGTTTTAGTGACCAGTTTAAAAACTTATATCTTCGTATTAAACACTTCTACTGTTTAAAAACCCTATTTTTACAAATTTTTTTCTATTTGCTTGGTATTCTTACATATTTTTTTTACAAATATTTACACTTAATAAGTTAAAAGTAATACCTAGGTGCAGTCATAAAATACTTTAATTTAAACATGTTACCAACCTTTTATTGTTGTGTGCCTCCGTCTATGTTATCATTTTAAAACATTCTTGTAATGGGCTATTCTATATTATTATTTATTATATTATTATTTATTATAGCTGCTATTTTATATTCGTTTTTTATTTGTGGTAATTTATAATTAGCGATCTGTAGATATTATTATAAACTATTATTTAAGATCATAGCTGTTAGTTACTCTTTGAGAATAAAATAAAATAAAAACTTAGTGGTGTCGTTATCTTATACCGGATACCAGTATTATACCGCTTTAGTTTAATAGGAAATAATCCTTAAAGAGAACCACACTGAAGCACACTGTTGGAGCGCAGCCAGGCGTTATCGAATTCATGTAAAGGATGGAAATTGAGGTGAGAAACGGCAAGCAAAATGTGTCCGCTTCAATAGAATGAAATCGCAAAGCATTTCATTCCGAAGAAATAATATAAAACTATAGCCAACATTTGTAATATTTATTTTATTTTATTATATGTTCCATTTTAGGAAGACTATCGACTATTAACATCTATATAGGCACTCAATAAAATAATACTAAGTCATTAAAAAGCCTCTACTGATAGTAATAAGATAGTTACAATAAGCTGGTCAAAAAATATAAATGTAATTAAATTTAGCTCATTCATTTTAATATACCTAGCTGTATCTGAATGCATTTACGCATGCTAGGCGAAAATTTTAAGATTTCAAATAATTAGAAGAAATAAAAAAGAAGAGTATGAAGAAGAAGAAGTAAGAATAGTAATAAGAAAAAGAAAATTGATATTTCTCTGGCAGAGATCGAACCTGTGTCTTCGGAATACCGTCCCAACGGCTTAACCACTGGGCCACAGAGTCAACTGCTTCCGTAGTAAATTTCTGGACATTATGAGACTTACCAGCTATTGTCTTTGGGTGATGAGCGCAGTGCGAAGGATTTTGCAATGTTCTGAGTGGTGCTGCAACTGTTATGGACAGGCGTGTTGCTTACCATCAGGTGAACAACCTGTTCATCTAGTAACTATAAAAATACAAGTATTAGTTTTATCAAACAAAAAACCGACTTCAATGTATCTTCGAAGTCAAAGGTCAAATATCGATGAAATTTATATGGGACCACTTCGTAGCTTTACTGAACCCAACGAAAATTTTCATTCGGTTCATTAATGACTGAGTTCTGAGGTAACAAACATAAAAAAAAAAACAATCGGATAGAGAACCTTCTCCTTGTTTAAAGTTGTTTAAAAATTAAATAAAACCACTTGCGTGGCAATAAATGTAACAAAAACCTGCTTCAATAAAAACGCGAAACACATTTTGTTCCCTCAAAGAAAATCGTCAGAGTTTTCACATTCGCGAAGCAGTTAGCACAACTTTTAAACTGACTTAATGTTCCCGTTAATCCATTTTAGTGGCCCCAAGATGGGGAGGGTCGGTTTATGTCCCCGTTCTTGTCTTGAATGTTTTGATATTTAGAAGGCTTATTAAAATTTTACCCGTAACTTGGGGAATTAAATTAAATCAGTGTAGCGAAACGAGTGGGGTACTGTAGGTGAGTAGGCACTTTGAATTTGTCTTCAATTAGAGAAGCCCCGTTTCAAATGGTGTTTGTGTTGTTGCTAACTGTATTCATGTAAAGTAATTAATAAATTATATCCAGTCAACGAAATGCGAGAGTGCAAATGCAAAAGCAACAAAGTGCTGTGCTTCAAGCAACCCTTTTAAAATCTAAAAAATCGGCAATATAAACAAAAATGTGTATGTATACTTTGCTATAAGGGCTTACATAATGAATTGTTTTCAATACCTATATTATAAGTAAGTAGTTGGTTTAAAAATAGATTTATATATTTGGTATTGATAATGGTGAAAGTCTGTGTCAAACTCAGTACAAGAATAGGAAACTGTACATAAATTTATTTAAATTGAAACGCAATGAAAATATGTAGTGTAATCCCGCTGAATATTATGTAGGTTGTTGTTAGAATAATATAATATGTATGGGGGTAGATTGCAAATGTAAAATGAATTAATATTAAAATATAAATACACTCGAGAGCAATGAATCCGGGTCACTTAAAGAATCCTAAAAATCTCGGAAACTAAAAATGCTAGGTTAATGCAATAAATTGTATTTAATAGACAATGTAATACTCCTTAAATGAAGGTATTAAAACTTCTTAGTTATTGTAAAGTTAAATCATAAAAAAATCAAATTTGAAAAAGGGCCACTTTCGAAGATGGAACTACGAAATTACAGCATTTGGTTTTGCTTTTGTTTGTAATCTGTCATTTATGTGGGTACATAAACCATGTTGATAGTGCTCTATATTCATTATTCAAGCTGAAATTATGTCGCTTACGCCTGAAGAATGCACCAGAATACTTACAATGCTGGAAACCGGCCGGAGTCAGCGCGATACAGCCAGGACTGTCGGTGTGTCGCTGTCAACAGTACAAAGAGTTCTCCGACGTTACGAAGAAACTGGTTCTAACCTACGCAGACCAGGAACGGGCAAAACCAGGTGTACCACAGCACGAGAAGACCGATACTTGGTGAACACCATGCTTCGAAATCGCTTTCTCACAGGAACTGAACTCACCAATCAGTTTCGACGCCTCGGAGGAAGTAACCCAAGTGCATGGACAGTAAGACGTCGGCTTGCTGAATCTAACTTAAAACCCCTTAGACCTGCAAACGGCCCTAAACTGGAGCGTGGGCATCGTATTTTGAGACTAAGATATGCCCAGAGCCACGTAAATTGGAGTATTGAAGATTGGTCAAAAGTTATGTTCTCCGACGAATCAAAATTTATGCTCTACAAGCACGATGGAAGACACAGAGTGTATCGAAGACCAGGGGAAAGATTCAAGCAAGCATGCATCGAAGAAAAAGTAGCCTACGGTGGTGGGTCTGTACTTGTGTGGGCCGGAATTTCTTCTGAAAGTCGCACAGAGCTGGTGATCATAGAAAACGGCTCTTTAACTAGCGTAAGATATGTGGAAGAAATCCTCAATGATCACGTTGGTCCATTTATGGTCAATTTAGGTGAGGATGCTATATTTATGCATGACAATGCCCGACCTCATACAGGTAGGATTGTGAATGACTACCTTCAAGAGATGAACATTACTCGTATGGAGTGGCCAGCGCGCAGCCCGGATATCAACCCGATCGAGCATGCTTGGGACGAGCTAGGCAGATGCGTAAAACAACGAAACCCTCCCCCAATCACGCTTCGTGAGCTCAAAATTGCTCTCACAGAGGAATGGGAGAATATTCCCCAAAATCGTATAAGGAACTTGGTGTACAGCATGCCAAACCGCGTAAACGCAGTAATGGAAGCACGAGGAGGCAATACGAAGTATTAAAATTCAAGAAAATCGTAATAAAGTTCAAAAATTTCATGTTTCCTATTTTTGTTTTAAGGAGAGATCAGCAGTTTTTTTCTTTATGTAATTTTGTGTTAATAAAATGTATGGTGACTCATATTTTTTTTACTTTCATTTAAGGAGTATTACATTGTCTATTAAATACAATTTATTGCATTAACCTATCATTTTTAGTTTCCGAGATTTTTAACATTCTTTAAGTGACCCGGATTCATTGCTCTCGAGTGTATATAAGTAATTCCTCCGCTTGATGAATTTCACGTCACGCCTGATTCCATTGCATTCATTAAATGTATTAATTTATTTGTGGACGTAGCACGCATCCAACAGTGGAGTGGAATAAAGAGGGTGAAAGATCTGTTTAGATTGGCCCTTAACGAGGAAGAGTTAAGAGGGATGACTGCCGACCTTCAGTAGTGGAGAGGTACCCGAAGAAGAAGAAGAACAGCCCGGGTGCTGGTATGTCTATTTCAACAGTGTTGAAAGTCACTTTCCCGTCTTTATAGTAGAGATTGCTTTTTAATTCGTAGCACGTCCAATTTATTCTTGAAGCTATTTACTGAAGTGGCAGACACTAAGTAGGTATACATCTTCAGGTAACCGGTTCCAGTTGTAAATTCTTGCAAGTTACGATTATAAAAAGATACTCACGGTTGACATCTCAACAAGAGCTAATTGTCAAAAATCCTAAAAACAAACTTCCAGACTTTGGCATCGGTCCAGTCACGTCTCCGCCCGTTACCCAAGGTCCTACCCTAAGCCTCACAGAAGTGGAGTAACTTCGCATAATTTCGCTAATTTGTCATCGCCTCCGCGCCACAATGCGAGGCCACTCATTCGCGACCTCTTGTAATTAGCCCCCGACAGTTTGAAATTCGTGAAATTCAAGGACATTCAGCATTCTGTTTGGGAGATTTTGTAAGGATTTCCAAGTCATGGTTTTTTGTATCTATAATATCGGCGACTGTATCTGGATCTTCAAAATGGAATGAAATAACTCTTTATTGAAATACAGATGATTAATAAACAAACAATAAAAGCAACTTGACAGAAGTGTAACAATTGGCGGACTTATCGCTAAAAGCGATCACAGGACATGATGACTGATGACAGACTTGAGGCATTGCTGTAATCAGTGACAAACACTAGTGGTGTCTGAAATTTGCAGAGCATGGTCATAGAAAGACATGGAACGCGGCGATGTTTAAAACGCATTCAGGCCAGGATTATCCTTCAAATAGACATAATTATACGCAATGAAACCGTTCCATATAGTGCCTTAACAATTAGAAAAAAGCGAAGAAAATATGATGATCTTTATAGTCCTACTTAATATTATAAATACGAAAGTTTGTGAGGAAGTATAGTGTTATTCGACACGTAAAATCTACTGCACGGATTTTTATGACAATTGATATGTAATTTAAGATCCCGAATTAGGAAATAGGATACTTTTGGACGCATTGGATGAGGCTTGCATAGGACCGGAAAGAGTGGCGTAAACGAAATGAGGCCTATATCCAGCAGTGGTTTGAATACGGGCTGAGTAGATAGATAGACCTTTTTCCCGGAAACTTTACCAAGCAGGAACCAACCGCGGGTCTGTTAATATTCTATATTTCATGAAGAGCGAGTTTGGCTCAGTGGGAGCACGTGCTTCTTTCGATCCGACATACCCGAGTTTGAATCAGGTCCAGCCCCACTGACTTTATTAAGCCATGTGCGGATTAAACACTCGCTCTAAAAACGGTGAAAGAAAACATCGTTAGGTAACCGGCATGTCCAAGAATTAATCACAAAGATTCAAAGACATGTGACATCCACCAACCCGCACTGGGCCAGCATGACGTATTAATGCATAGGCCTTAATTGACTCTCTCTATGACAGAAGGCCCGTGTCCCAGCAGTGGGAACGTGATTCTTCTAGTTGTATACTCTAGGTCTTAGGATAACTGAATAAGTACCTTACCTTAAACTGTCCTCATACTTAAGTTCTGACCTACTTAGTAACTGCACAATCAGACTCCTTCCAAACAAGGTATTAGACACTAATTTCCCCCTTCCAAGGAAAGACTGAAGACTTCGCAAAGTTCGTTTCTAGAAGATAAAAGAATCTCCGAGTAATTAATCCTTTGTATTCTCCATTACGGACCATCGAGTAAAGTTTAATCGTAATTTTAATTTAAACTGTCCTCATACTTAAGACCTGACCTACTTAGTAACTGCACAATCAGACTCCTTCCAAACAAGGTATTAGACACTAATTTCCCCCTTCCGAGGAAAGACTGAAGACTTCGCAAAGTTCGTTTCTAGAAGATAAAAGGATCTCCGAGTAATTAATCCTTTGTATTCTCCATTACGGACCATCGAGTAAAGTTTAATCGTAATTTTAATCTCCAAAACGTAAAGCACGAAATTTCGTGTAGATTAACATTTTACGGATATTATAAAGCCTTGGTTAAACAAGATACTTTCGTTTCTTGGAATTTTGAAGGATCGGGAATTAAATTCGTTTAATCCTTTTACTTTACTTTTCTGTCTTGGAACTGGTGTTTGTGTTTCTAGAAATTTAATTTGTTTTTTTGTTACTGATTGATGAGACGACCTTTTTCCCGGAAAATTTACCAAGCAGGTGAAACCGCGGGTCTGTTAATATTATATATTTTATGAAAAGCGAGTGTGGCTCAGTGGGAGCACGTGCTACTTTCGATCCGACGCACCCGAGTTCGAATCCCGTACCACTGACTTTCTTAAGTTATGTGCGGATTTAACACTCGCTCTAAAAACGGTGAAGGAAAACATCGTGAGGAAACCGGCATGTCCAAGAATTTTCCACAAAAAGTCAAGGACATGTGACATCCACCAACCCGCACTGGGCCAGCGTGGTGGATTATGGCCCATTCTCTCTCTATGAGAGAAGGCCCGTGTCCCAGCAGTGGGAACGTGATGGGCTGATGATGATGAGACGAGCAAATCGTTCGCCTGATCGTAAGCGCCACGCCTGACCATAACAATTGCAGTGTTACCCAGAACTTTGAATACCATAAAAAGTACTGCGTTACTCGGCATTGCGCTCATCACCCCGAGACATCTGATATAGAGATAGAGACTTCATATGCCCAGTAATTTCGCTGGCTAAAATGCCCTTCAAACTGGATCACAGTAATGCTTGCGCACTACTGCTTGGCGGCAGAATAACTGAATAACTGTTTCTACAAGTGTAGCATTTTATCATAGACTAATATAATAAAGTGTCTACTATCGTTCTTAAATCGGGTACTAACACATTTCTGTCGATTTTAATTTAATGAAAATGAGAATGTCTTCAAAATTTGTAATGTAGACAAATATACAGTCACTTGCAAACTGTTCAACTATTTTATAGGCCGCACCCTATTTGTATAATACAATAAATATAAAATGCTTTATTGTAAACAAAACAATACATAACAATAGCCGATGTCTATTACTCTATGGTATCTTATTAATGTATCCGACCGCAACAAACGCATACAATGACACGCACAACGAAAACGAACTAATAAAAATTCCCACCCCCAACTCCCGCAGAATAGACATCATCACTTCCAAAGAAGACATTACCGCGAGTGCACGCAGATCGCCACTCTCTCGCGAAGTCACCCAAGACCTCACCCGGTCATCCAGGGTGCATCCGTGATCGGTCGGCTGTGTACGTGTACCGTAAAAACTCAAAAGAAGACCTTATGTGGATGAAGTGTCCAACGAACCAGCGCCCTGTAAGTAGTTTGTAAGCTATGATAAAGGGATTGCCCTTTATCATAGCTTACAAACTAAAGTACATAGGGCAGACTTATCACTAAAAGCAATCTCTTCCAATCAACCTTTGGACTGAGTGAAATAACAGAGTGAGAGAGGTCGGCGATGTAAGAATTTTTTTTTTTTTTTATGTATCTGAATGACGAGACAAGCTGGTCGTTTGTCTGATGGTAAGCAATACGCCAGCCTATAACAATAACAGTACCACTCAGAACTTTGTTTTGCAAAATCCTGCGCGGCGCTGTACTGCGCTCGTCACTCTGAGACAATTAGCTGTTGAGTCTCATAATGCCCAGTAATTTCGCTGGCTACAATGCCCTTCAAGTTGGAACACAGTAATGCTTGCGCACTACCGCTTGGCGGCTGAATAACTGGCAAAGCGGTGGTACCCACCCAGACGGCCTCTCGCATACGAAAAACCTACCACCAGTTAGTGTAATAATACTAAATTAAAATCCAAATTATGAATAAACAATATCATATTTATACCACACAAATATATTACTATACACATAATATAAACATATACATCGCGTCAAACTTAATGGCGGCTGACAGACACACCACGTGACCTGCGCAGTAACAAAATCGGATACAAAATTGTATCTGCGCAGATCACGTGATGCGCCAGTCAGCCGCCGTCAAGCTTTGCGCGGGTAATATCGAAACTTATATCGATCCTAGTTTAATATGCTAACTATATATAACTAAATAATGTGTTGACTATATATAAGTTAACACATAAACATAAAGCTTTGGCGTACCTATTCATACCCTACATCACATTCGCATTTTTTCGTGTCTCGTATTCGGTCACGCCGCGGGATTTTCACGGGATCAGACCCGCCGCGAGCGCGTCGCATTCAATACTAATTAGACACCTCGCCCTTCCAGTTTATGACCGGGGAATTATGACGGTAATAAGTTCGGATTCCGGGACTACGGGATCTACGCTTTTAAGGGTCTCTTCAGATTGTCGAGCCGGTGACGGTTCGTTCTCACTCTGATTTTCTGGTCAAACTTATTATTTTTATGAAACACACAGGTAATCCGGGTTAAATTTTTGCTTCATTGACACACAAATGTTACGTCTCTTTCTTTCACTTTATAAATAAAAGTAAAACGAAAGACACATAAATGTACGGATTGCCGGTGTGAATCTTAGCTGTACCGGTTTTGGTTTTCTCCCAGTTGATGCGCAACAGCGTTTAGATGGAGGGTGCAAAGATTATGTATGACCAGTAGGTATTCTAATCAAATAAAGGTAAAATAAGGTTTGTCGGAACGAAAAACTACGACCACCGGCTGGGACTTCCACCCGCATCTCAATTTCCCCAAAGCGCGGGAAGTGCTCTGCCCAATTGAGCTACGGTGTTCACCAAGCCAAGTCAAAAATTTTCTTCCGTTATTTTTTAACCGTCGGTTACATTCGTTAATACTTGGCATTCTATATTCTATATCATTCTATAATAAGAACAAATGAAGTGAAAATATTGAAAAACTAGGTGCGCCCAGCGGTTTCACTCGCGATTTTCCGGGATAAATTGAACCTTGGGTGAATGATCAATGTGAAGACTCCCTAAGTAGGATCCCGTATTCCCACGCAGTTTCGGTACAAGGAATTTTGATGTTAATCTAACTTTTGATCTGTCCCACTTGGCGACAAGTTTTTATTAGATTATAACGATAGTTCTCATACGCTTGTAATAAGATCGACGGAGTTTATGTACGAAACTTAGTTTATTCGAAATTAGGTTTGACGGAAACGTGGTGTAAATATGTATGAATATTAATTTCATTGGTATTATACCGGTTAGATTTACTTTAGGACTAGCTGCGCCTCCTGGTTTCAGTCGCAGTTTCTCAGGATAAAAAGTAGCCTATGTGTTAATCCAGGGTATGAGCTATCTCCATTACGAATTTCACTGAAATCGGTTGAGACGTTACAGCGCGCAGCGTGAAGAAGTAACAAACATACAAATTTAGCGAGATTGTGCTATGAAACGTTATGTATACGCCCAATCTATTCAATTTTACTGTGTAATACGGCTCTTGTATATCGATATAAACTTTGTTTTTTATTTTTTTATTTGACTAATAGGCAAACAAGCAGACGGCCCGCCTGGATGGTAAGCGGTTACCGTCGCCTGTGGACACCTGCAACACTCGGGGCATTACTGGTGCGTTGCCTACCTTTAAGGACCCTTTGTTTGTTTTTTTTTATTTGTTTGTCAAAACTTATTTTTATTTCAATTGAGCTTTTGCAAACAAACACACTCACAAACTTTTGAATCTATAATGTTGATGTGATTTATTTATTGAACAAACGAGTATTATTAGGAAAACAATTTTGTTAGAAAAACACTTCATAAAATATAATAAGAAAATCAACTCCCTAATTAAACGCGGGCGCCGCGCGCCGCGAGATTACAATGAAGCTTATTTCCTCAATAAATTGAACTTTCAAACTGACGTACACGACGATGGTGACGGCTTAGATCGGTACGCAGAACCAAAGTATTGCCAGCAGTAGCAGCAGTTGTTTCATCTTGCTTTACTTTGAAAACACAATATAATCACAACTTAGATATAACGATCAGAATATCAGATGTACTAAAGAAGCGTAATATAATTTAACTAGTGACCCGCCCCGGTTTCGCGCGGATGCAATTTATTGATGTGGAGTAAATTTTTGACGACTTGATAACAAAACATGGAATTTTCTCTACAATACAAAAGCTTAACTAGAATGTATACCTATTAAGTCTCCGTAAAGGACAGGACTAGAGCGAGAGCGTAGAGCGAGTGTGGCTCAGTGGGAGCACGTGCGACTTTCGATCCGACGCACCCGAGTTTTAATCCCGCTGGCGCCACACCACTGACTTAAGTTATGTGCGGATTTAACACTCGCTCTAAAAACGGTGAAGGCAAACATCGTGAGGAAACCGGCATGTCCAAGAATTTTTCACAAAAAGTCAAGGACATGTGACATCCACAACCCGCACTGGGCCAGCGTGGTGGATTATAGCCCATAGTCTATGAGGGAAGGCCCGTGTCCCAGCAGTAGGAACATGATGGGCTGATGATGATGATGATGTAAGGACAAGACAACCATATCAAAATCCGTTGCGTGGTTTAGAAGAAGTAAGATACGAAACAAAAATGAGGACACGGTTAGCAACTTTGTTTTATACTATTTAGAGATGACGTAACAAGACGGGCAAGGCCATATAACTCTGAATCTGCATGTCTAGCATAGCTAAATAATCTTTTTAGTATGGAAGTCAGAATGCGATAGTTAATCCCAGTAGCTTTCACACTGGACCGTACGGCAGACGGGGGTACGGCGTGGAAAACTCTGACAACAATGCAGGCGAAAAGGACGGCCACTTACCGAGGTATTGTTCACAAAGATTAATTTGCACCTCAGACTTGACTCATTTTATCCCCCGGTATGCAGGCTACAATAGGTGGTAACTGGACAGAAGATTAACTCGTGCATTTTTTAAACATTATATATTTACAAAAGACATAAAAACTTAAGGACTCAGTCGTGAAAAGATATCTTTATTTATCATCATGTACCTTCGTGTTTTGGATGTTTGGCGAGGGACCTGTGTAAAATAAGCTTACTTTACCACCTAGCAACTGTCAAGAATTATAGACATTTCAATTATAACATCACAATGTCAACCTCTGTCGTGTAGTATTGGTTGGGCAGGTTGGCTCAAATCTCGTACACAACTGAGGTCGAGGGTTCGATTCCTGCAACGGGACAAATGTTTGTGCATAGAAAAAAACGCAAGCATTTGTTTCCTGTCTGGGTGTCGTGGGACCATGGTCCTTATAGTTCCTAGATACAAGGAATCCTAGTAAGGGGCCAGGATCTATAAATGCGATCGTAGGGCGTATTTATTTATTAATGATAGATCGGGCTTTTCCTATGTAAGGGCAGATTGCACTAATATAAACTTAAGTCACTGTAGCCATAACATTCTATTAGGGAAACAGAAAAAGAAATGTCGGAGATATGGCCGCGGCAAGTCTGCTCGGAAGGAAGATAGCTGGCATTTTTGTAATGTAGACGAGAATGCCTGGTTATTAAGCGTACAGTGTGGAAAGGAACAAGTTGGAACGGGGGTCGGAATAGAAGAAAGTTTTTATAGTGCGTTTGAAAGCAATGGGATGGAACTTCGTCCCAGCGAGGGGGTGTCGGGTGTTCCACGTGCAGTTCAAAAGTTTCGAAATAAAAGGAAGTAAATAAGGCTTTCGTGATAGGAAGTAGGAAATAGGACAATACTTGTCCTAAAATTAGATCTAAGCGTTTATTTGCTTGACTTATGTTATGCAATATGTTTGGCAACAGAAGGTAAAACATGACGATTTGCAATTTTAACCCATTGCGTTTAAATGAATTTGACCGAATGCGAATTTGACCGAACGCGACGAAACGCATTAATAAATTTACAGGAAAATGGAAAATAGAGGGCAATGAAAAAGTTATCGTGGAGCATTGTTATTAACTAACCAACCCCATTAAATTATTAAATAATTAATTTATAAAATAATTTATATTCCTTCAAACTCAAAAATTGTAGCGTTAATTACTTTAACATTAAACCTTCACATATTTTTTTTTACACTTAATTGATCTATGTTTGGCCACTATCTCGCCTGATGTGAAGCGATGATGTGGCCTAAGATGGAGCACATGGATCTAGAGAGAGACGGCAGTTGAGCGGCTGCTCAGACACGTCTCCCCGATGGTTCACCGAACATCATCCCGAAACACGACTAGGTCGCTTGACGGCATGGCTTTGTTTGGTGGGTATTACAACCACGGCCAGAGCCTACCACTCCAAAGCGCATAAGCGGGTTTCAACAATTAACAATATTATAAACAATTTTTCAAAAATAGAGAGCATTATAAGTTAGAGCCAAATAATAACACACTTATCAGTATTGCAATCCAACGGGGCAATACTGCCAGCATCTTGGGTACGCTGCCAGCTGGTAGTGGGTTGGAGCATTTAAGCTATCTATAGGCCTTTAATGGTCTATGGGTTGCCCAATTGCTTCTCCTTATATGTAGTTAGGTTAGTTTTAGTAAGAAGGGGAGGCTTTTGCCCAGCAGTGGGACAGCATAGGCTAGTTAAAAAAAAAAGTAGAGTGTAGTTTATTTTCAGTAATAAAGGCATTCGCCCATTAAAAAAAAATAACTCTCAAAATAGACATTATGTCACAGTGCGTTACATAAATTATGATGTCAACCTGCTACAGCCTTAAAACAATTTTATCACCTTTTGATCAACATAATAGAATAATAAAGCGACCTTTAGAAGTGAAAGTTCTTTCAACTTGCTTCATCATTTAAACATGTAAATTACTTTTGTCCAAGTTCAACAAGGTCGAAGCCTATTCCACACGTATCCATACATTTATAATGTGTTTGTTTTTTCTTTTCAGTGAATTGCTTCGAAAAATGTCAGGTCAAATCAAGTCAAAGATATATATATACAATCTTAAGATAAGATAAGAAATTCTTTATTGCAACTACAAACAAGATACACAGCTTCTTCGAGTTCTTAGTATCTAATTAAAACTATACAATATAAGCAATGTACCTACAGTCAGAGTGCAGAGTTAAGTAATCATAATATAGGCTAATGAAAGATCATCATAATTATTACAATTATTATGCATTTTGCGCTCTCTAGCAGAGGATTCAAGTATGTATAAAGGGTGTATGTGTGTGAGTCTATGTATGTGTGTGTATGTAAGATATTTATTAAATCGGCACAAAAAATTCACTTTAACGTCATTTACACATAATACATGTCATCATCATCAGCCCATTACATTCCAACTGCTGGGACTCAGGCTTTCTCTTAAAGCGAGAGTATGGACCATATTCCGCCACACTGGCCCAGTGCGGGTTGGTGGATGTCATATGTCTTGAAGTTTTGTGATAAATTCTTGGACGTGCCGGCTTCCTCACGATGTTTTCCTTCATCGTTTTTAGAGCGAGTGCTAGATCCGCACATAACTTGAAAGTCGGTGGTTCGGGGCCAACGGGATTCGAACTCGGGTGTGTCGAATCGAAAGTCGCACGTTCGCCCACTGAGCCACACTCGCTCATCTTGACTGAATAATGAATTTCATCTGTTCGTACCGTTTAAAGTTTCCTTTATTATCAAATAGGGAGATATCCCCCGATCTTCGTTTACATGCAAATAGTTGAAGTTTAAATCTGGATTAAAAAGTACTAACTTCAAAACAAGTATCATTGCGAAAGTTTGGTGCGCTTAGCAGAAAAACTAATGATCATAATCCCTAAATCTCGTCATGTGCTTTCAACTCGCGAGGTTGGATCTTGTTTGTGTGCGTGAACACGGTAACTTAACGTGTTTATACACAAATATTAACAGTATGGACTTACTTTCGTATAATATTCAAAGTTGCTAGTATAATTTTTAGGTTAAAATAATGCTATTATCCTACTATTATTATAAATGCGAAAAGTTTGTTACGATGAATGGATGGATATATGGATGTTTGTTATTCAATAACGCTAAAACTACTGAACGGATTTTGATAAAATTTGGTACGTAAGTTCTTGAGATCCTAGAATTTTTGTTTAATTTATTATTATTTTTTGTTTATTTGCAAGAATACACATTTAATAATATACAATATTTCAGATGTCACAGAATAAATCTTGGTATTCAACGTGCAAGCAGGCGTGCAAATCCTAAACATTAAAATAATGAAACTAATATCAATTTTACAACTAAATATATAGAACTACATAATATATGTCATTTAAAATTTAAATATTCCGTTATACTAAAAAACAATTATGAATTATCCACCTATAAAGTGTTGTCTTCAATTGGGATAAGGACTTCCGTTATCCCGGGAAACTGCGTGTTATTTTTTTTCCTTCGTATGGTTTCATAGTCATTATGATCCCCATGTTTATTACTATCTAGCCAATTGATTAGGCTAAGAAGCAATTTACATTTAACTTAAACTGATAGATAAACTGCGTGTGAAAAAAGTATACTGTGTCCCTTTTCAGGTACTATGTCCAATACCAAATTTCATCAAAATCTTTTTGCTGGTTTTTGCGTGATAAAGTATCCAACATATTAACATCCATACATCTATCCGTCCATCTATCCATACATCATCCATCCATCCTCTAAAACTATTGCATTTATAATAATTCTAGGACTTTCACAAATGCTACGAATGTTTTGAGATTAACGTAAATGTTGTCGATAAAAATGGTATTATATTAGGATCCTTACATCTGTTGGTATTTACCGCACTAGCGGTAAAGTTCCACAATCTCGTCGTATCCGTCACGTACAAAGATCGTGTCCTCTAGAGCTAATAACGAAGTCGGCAGGAAATCGTGCTTACATAAATAAATAATAGCTTGTGTGAGTACGACATCTTTAGCACTTATATCCTTACTGCCGGTTGATCGATTGTGTCAGTGGTAAAGTTCGACAATGTTGTCGTATCCGTCACGTACACAGATCGTGTCCTCTAGAGCTAATAACGAAGTCGGCAGGGATTCGTGCTGCCATAAGAGACAGGAGGCTTTTGTAATTTGATTGTAGCAATATTAGTAGATAAGTATATGTAATATGTATTGCTATGCCTCGTACGCACCGGTTCAGCTTGTGTGAGTACGACGTCTTTAGCACTCATATCCTTACTGCCGGTTGAGTGTATTGTCAGTGGTAAAGTTCAACAATCGTGTCGTATCCCATCACGTCCTCGCGTCGCGTAGAGTTAATAACGAAGTCGACAGGGATTCGTGCGTCCCATGAGTCGTAGGTGTATGGTTGAGAAGGACTTATATCCTATATCTGTTTGTTATGATAGATTCTGTTTTCATTAGCACATGTTTAGTGTCTTGCATGATCCTAGCAAAGCATTTTCGTAATAACAAATACTTATGGTGAATGCTGCATGTAATTTTCTTAATCCCATGAAAATAGTTACATTATTCATAATTCATTCAAAACAGTTTGTATTTTTTTGTTTATAATACTTATATTTTAAAAACATTTTCGTATTTTTATAAAATTTATTTAGACTAAAGTTAAATGATTATGCCCAAAAGGATACTGATGATGTACAAAAAATATTGGTTTGAATTATGAATATCTTCAATATTTTTTAGTCCTACGGGAATAGGAGTTTCAAATTAAAGTATAGTAATAAAGTTAATTGATTTGTATCGTCACATTGATCGCCACCATGGACCATGGACAAGTGTCATATGTCAATGATTGCCACCATGTAAATCTAGAAATCCACGTCTATCATGAAGTCAATGATTAAGATAAATAATAAGAAAATTGACAGTGATGTCTAAGCATAACATTTGCATAATATAGACAGGGAAATACATAAATAATATGTCTATGACAGTATATATACATATATAAGCTCCTTAGTATATTTCCTGGCTTTTGGTGACAATTTAGTCTAGACCCAAGTTCAGCCCAAAATTAACTATGCCGAATTCCTCACGATAGTTGAAGAAGAAAGAAGAATAAAAGAAAAAAATATTTAATGCCAAACTGTACACATAGAATTTAGAGTAATTTAACGGCACAAAGATAAAAAAAACTGTAGCAGTAGGGGAAGGCTCAACACTTGTTTGCCTTCACCGTTTTTAGACCGAGTGTTAAATCTGCACATAACCTAAGAAAGTCAGTAGTACGGGGCCATGACAAATAACGTGTTTTAAAGGTTTCAGATTCAGTAACAAAACTGCTATAAGTTTTTTTGGACACTCACATTGGTATAAAAATACAAAAATTATGTTAGGAAGGATTGGTTGACACGGCAGGACATCCGAAGCCAATCAACTGGGTTGATCCGCGCATTCCACGACGCGAGCCATGTATAACGACCGGATCCCGCACACGGAAAATGGGTGATATAAACGGAATGTTTAAAAATAAATAACATACCTAGTGCTACTATAATCTGGATGGATACAATTATATAATAACTTATTATTTCCGTCCTTAAAGACTAGAAAACTGCGGAACGGTTTTTCAAGTGGTTTTCAGATTTTGGTAGCAAAAGTCACAACTTAGATTATAGGTAATGTTACATCAAAATCGGTAAAGTGACTACGGAGGTACAGCTTGACTTCTAAGCGCTTTCATTTACTGGGAAAGTTTTGCTAAAATGGTCTTACAATAAAGAAAAAGACGTAATGTCATCACTATCTAATCACTGCAATTTGTAAATGGCATTACATGGTGCCATCTTGCATTTCTTTTTTCTTTGTTCATTTAGTTGTAAAAATCCCTAATTATTCTAGTTAACTGCTATTTGTGGTGGATTTTATTTGGCTTCTTTATATTGAATTGTCAAGTTATTTTGTAACAACAGCTTATTAGCCCCCCTAACAAAATAAAATAGTAAGTAAATAAGACAATTAATGAGCTTCTACTGTCGTCCACGCAGATAAAGTCACGGGAAAAAGTTATTTGTTTAATATATTTCATAAGAAACAATATTTAGAAATGATTCCGTTTCGTATAACACGAGAAAAATTACTTTACGTATGGTATGGCCTTTATTTGAACTAGTTCAAAAAGCCGCTCGCGACAGGATCGGTTCACACAGCGCGGTACTGACTCAGTGGATCCAATCAACTCGGTCGACCTGCGCATTCCGCGACTCGATCCGTTGATAACGACCGGACACTGAATTCTGGAACGAAATATTGAAACGTATGTAAAAAACCGGGCGATTGCAGTTGATGTTTGTGTAAATTTTATGAGACTTACTATTTCCACAAAAAATACTTTATTTTAAGCTAGTTATGAATTATTAAATACGTTTATCTTAAAGCTAAGAATGTGAATAAAGAATGAACGAATCACCCACATCACTGTTGATACTTATAACTCTGATGTTTAATAAATCATTTTATAAACAAAACCGACTTCAATTCTGATATGTTCGAAGTCCAAGGTCGAATATCGATGAAATTTTTATGGGACCACAACGTAACTATATTGAACCTAACGCAAAAATATTTTTCTAAACGATTTATAAATGACGGAGTTCTGAGGTAACAGACATTAAAAAAACAATCGAATTGAGAACCTGTTCCTTTTTGAAGTCGGTTAAAAAAACATTATTTACAATTGTATTTGCAAAAGAAAAGCAATTCTCCACACAGCCCTATTTACCCCGCAAGGTACGTGCGTAAGTAGTCGGCAGTATACCAAACGGCTTACCAGTTTCTTAATTTAACTTGGATGTGAACACCCGCGTCGTGGATTACCTAGAGCACACACGCCGCTTTAAAATTCCCTTGGGCGACGTGGTCTTACCCTTTGTAGGCAGTAAGTAACAAGAGATGTGCTTTTTAAATTAATTAGCCGCCTGATCTATCTATATGTTGATCTTAGAGCGTTTTAACTACTTTAAATTAGCACAACACATTACTGCATACCTGCTATAAAACTTAGTTCAAACTTAACAAAATACACTAGTTTTGCAAAGCGTTAGTATTGAGTATATACTGTAAAGGCCGCTAAAGGCCTGTGACTAAAGAGCAGACATACGAACATAGTGATAGACACGGAAATATAAATAGATCAAGGGACAAGTTTGAATTCATAAGTATGAAATACTAAAAGATCACAGCGGGAAGTTTTACCACTAAGCATATTTTTCGTATTAATTTAAGGTTGTGCTTCGGATTTTTTTTCGTTTTTTAAAGACTTTTTGGTCTTGTTCTGTTTAGCAAACTCAATTTATTGAGTGCCTATAAATTAGCTATTCCATTGTTTTTACAAAAAAAAACGCAAATGTTATTACAAAACATTGTCGGTTTCTTTATTGTTTTTCTTTAACCATGGTATGAAAGGTTAGTTTAACAATATTTTGGACCTCTGTCTTACAAACTAGTTCGTAAACTGTATCTTGCAAGACAGTGATCCTACAGTTACGGCCAGGGAGGTTAGCCCAATAAAGTTATGAAATAGATGATTATGAAATAGATCTATAGGGTACTCATTGACGGCACTAGCTAAGCGTTTTACTAACAAATTAAAAGAATGCAACGTACGCATGACTCGCTTATCGCTCCCAACTCGCACTACATATTTTCCCCTTTTCTTATCACCCAGCGCTCGCCCGGGGCCCGTATCTGAGCGTATTGGAGCACTCACTAATTGAGTCGCTCAAGAACTTCTTAGGTGATACGAGACGTGAAACAAACCCAATTTCACGCATATTTCGCCGTCTCCATTACAACTGTGAGCAGGCGTTAGGTTGTATGCTAATGACGTTTCTTTCGGCGCTGTTTGGTTGAGTGAGCTTGAAATCTTTTATTGGGAGAATGAGTTTTCTATTGTGCTGGAGGTGTTCTCATTGTTTTGATTGAGATGTGTCGGGGTCGTAATTGTCAATTTAAGCAATGAGAAAAGGTCATGATCAATGATTTGAACTCCTTCCTTAAACAACTAAGACATACGAGTGGAACATGGCCCCTGCCAAGCCAGAGTCAGTCTTTCCCGATAGCTACAATCTAGGAATCTTCAAATCTCGAGTGAACAGGTACTATCTTGGCAAGCGTGCTAGATTGTCGACCGTATCGTCGCTTACCATCAGGTGACATAGTGGTCAAACGCAAGCCAATTAGCAGTAAAAAAAACATAGTCCATCCAGTTTCCTCTTTCAGAAATGAAGATTTTAGTGACATCGCCAATAAACTCAAAACACACTAATACTTGCATGATGTGTATTCATACTACTATTGATATTTTCTTCATAATAGTACTACCAAACTGTGGGGTATGGTCCTTGTTTCCCAGGTTTTCAAAATGAAAATCTCACGGTTTTCGAAAATGTAGCACAGGCGGCGGCAGAACGAGGTGCGTTGGCGTGTCCTTTTTTTTCTCTCTGTGTTGACAGACGGCTCCCGATATTTTTGGTACGTCAATATTTCCCCCGCACCCCGCCCGGCCCTCGCCTGCGCCATCGCTTTAATGTTGCCTTATAAAAATCACCTATTACTACTCGGCGTCGTGCACATTCTCCCGCCGTGGACCGATTGGTTCACCTTCATTTGCAAGCACGACGACTTTCTTCACCGCCCTTTTGAACGTACCCGTCTTGGTTCTAACCTCGATGACTCTGACAACCCCATCCTTTCCCGGAAAGGTTGCTGAGACCCGCCCTCGGGCCCAGGTATTGCGCGGCAGGTTTTCGTCTAATAATAGAACCACGTCTCCGGCTTGCGGTACTCTTCCATTGCCATGCGGCTCCCGCCGATATTGAAGAAGAGGCACGTACTCTCTTACCCAGCGCGCCCAAAAGATGTCAGCAAGGCGCTGGGTGTGTCGCCATCTTTGCTTAGCGTTAAAATCAGAGTCGGTGAAGCTACCTGGCGCGGGAACTCGCGCTGGTCCACCAAGTATAAAATGAAGGGGTGTCAGAGCCTCTGGATCTTCTTCCGAAGTGGAGACTGGAGTCAGCGGTCGGTTATTGACGGTGTATTCGGCTTCCAGAAGAAGGGTCAACAATACCTCCTCTGTCGGGTGTCGTTGATTTAGAGTCGCCGCCAAGGCCCGCTTTACGCTCTGGACCAATCTCTCCCAGGCGCCGCCCATGAAAGGAGAGCCGGGGGGAATGTAGCGCCATCTAATAGTTCGCGACGTGGCCTCTTCTTTTGTGGCATCATATGCGGCCTTTCGAAGCTCAGCATCTGCTCCCCGCAGGTTCGATCCATTGTCGCTGTGAATCTCACTCGGGCACCCTCTCCGTGCCATCATTCTCCTCACGGCCATGATTGCGCTGTCAGTGCTTAGCGATCCAGCGATTTCAAGGTGGACCGCTCGAGTAGTTAGGCACGTGAAAAGCGCAACATACCTCTTTTCGTGTCTTTTTCCTACAGTGACGCTGCAGGGGCCAAAGTAGTCTAGGCCCACATACGTGAATGGTCGCTGATGGTGGGCAAGTCTGGTATTAGGGTGATTTCCAGTTGAGGGTGATGCTGGTTTTCCTCGCAGAATGCGGCATTTCATACACCCTTTTACGATGCTTCGTGTGGTCGGCCGGAGGCGCAGCACCCATAACCGTGAGCGTACTTCGTTGACAACTGTTTCTGCGCCAGCGTGGTGATTCATTCTGTGAACCCAAGAGATGTATAATTTTGTGTAATCGTTACCTCCGTCTAGAACTGGTGGGTTGCGCTGCTCTTCTGGAAGATTCGCGGCGGCGTCGATGCGGGATTTTATTCTGATCACGCCCTCACTGTCTAGTATTACGCTCAATGCTCTCAGCTTGCTCTCTCGTTCCAAAGGTAAGTTTTTAAGTAAGCGAGACAAGTCATTGCCGAAACTCTCCTCCTGCGTGGCTTTCCACCAGAGTTTCTCCGCTTCGGTTAAATGATGAGCTTCGAGAGCGACGTATTTCGATGTGGTTGTGAGCGCTGGTGGAGCGCGCGGTTTTACAGCTGGTCGTCGGGATGTCGTCTGCTTCCACAGGTCGTCGTCGGATCTAGGCGTTCGTTTCAAGGCACCTGCGGCGGTGGTAGCACGTCTGGCGCGGCACAACTCGATGAACTGCAGCGCTCTACCTGTTGCTCTCAAAAGGCGCAACCAGGAAGAAAATCGCGCGGCCTGTGGTAGCGCGTCGATGAGGCGTGCAGAACCGCGTGTGATAATGGCCACACGCTCTTCCCCGGTGACCGTCGTCTGTGTAAGTTCCGGCTCCCGCGGCCAGGACTCCTCTGGGTCATAGAGGAAGTCCGGCCCGCGGAACCAGCGATGATCGCGACCAAAGTCGCTCGGCGTGCCGCGAGTGGCGTCATCGGCGACATTGGATGCGCTTGGCAGCCAACGCCACTCGCTGACCTTGGAGTCCTCTTCAATCTCCGCCACCCGATGGGCGACGAAGGGTTTGTAGTTGCGGGGCCCGACTCTGAGCCAGGCGAGCACGGTGCGCGAGTCAGTCCAAAAGACCCTGCGCGCCGGCTTCGAATCGTGCTCGGCCTCGACGGTGCGGGCCAGGCGGCAGCCCAGCACGGCCGCCTGGAGCTCCAGGCGGGGTATTGACGTCGTCTTCAGCGGGGCCACCTTTCCCTTGGCCATGACCAGGGACAGGTGGGTGGTGGCATCCCCGGCGATCGCACGCCAGTAACAGGCGGCGACGCACGAGGATTCGCTCGCGTCTACAAACGTGTGCAGCTCTAGATGAGCCGCGTTAGCGTAATGTGGATAGCACCGGGCGATGGCGAGTGGTCGTAGCCGCTTCACATGGCCCAACCACTCGAGCCAAGCCGGGTGAAGCTCGTCGGGTAGCTCGTGGTCCCACTCGACACCCAGGCGCCAGGTGTCCTGCAGCAGGCGCTTCGCCGGCATGGTTACAGGGGTGGCCAAACCTAGGGGATCAAAAAAGGACATTATAGCCCGGAGGGCTTCTCGTTTCGTTGGCCTTTTTGTGCCTTCAATGACTTCTCCCTGCACTCTCTTTAGGTCTAGGTTAAAGGCCAACTCATCTTCTTGTGGTCTCCACACCAGTCCGAGTGTTCTCTGGGATATTGGGTCGTCTCCTAGCTTCACATCGCCATTCGTCCTTGTTTGTTCTGGCGCGATTGCACTGAGCACTTCTGCTTTATTGGATGCCCATTTCTGTAGATAGAATTTGGCTTGGCGATGGACGTGGTCGACCTCAGATGCGATTTTTATCGCTGACTGGATTGTGTCAAACGACTGCAGGTAATCGTCCATGTAGTGATTACGTGTTATTGCCTCTACTGCATCTGGAAATTCTTGGCAGTGCTCTTTCGCGTTCCTATTTTTAATATATATGGCCGTACATGGCGAGGACGCAGCTCCGAAGATGACGCTGCGCATTCTATACTCGGTAGGGGTACTCTCCCGCCGGTCATCTCTCCACAGAAATCTTAAAGCGTCACGGTCCTCTTCGCGTATACTGATTCTGAGGAACATTTCTCTAATGTCTCCAGTCACGGCGACACTCCTCTGACGGAAACGCATCAAGATTCCTGGTAACGATTGCAGAAGATCAGGGCCAGTAAGCAGAGCATCATTTAGGCAAACTCCTTGAGTTTTCGCTGCAGCATCCAACACGATTCTGGGTTTTGGTTTCGAGGGGTTCATCACCGCAAAATGTGGTAAGTACCAAGTTCGTCCAGGTCGAGGTGAAGGCGGCGCTATCTCAGCATAGCCACTCTCCAGCCAGTGCAACATCTGCTCCTTATACTGCTGCTTCAGTTCGATATTTCGGTCTAACTTCTTTTCTATACTTTGGAGACGTGTCATCGCCGACTCTCTATTGTTGGGCAGAATAACGTCTTCATTTCGCCAAAGTAAGCCGGTCTCAAAGCGACCATCAGATAGACGGCGGCTTTTGCTCTCGAGTATAGCCAAGGCGCGCTCATTTGGATCGTTCTTAGGGCGCTTTGGTTCGATTCCAATAGCATCGAGGTCAAAGAAGTTCTTCAAAAGGTCTTCTATTCGTTCTTTCTCATCGTCATGGTGGACTGTAATTTTCGAAACGATATGTACTCTATGTGCCTTGCTTCGGGTAGAGCCGTGTAATACCCACCCAAGCTCAGTGAGTGACGCGACAGGTTGACCTCGAGCTCCGCTCTTTACTGATCTCGAAACAATGAGATTCCAATTATCTTGGCCGATCAGTAGAGTTGGCTTTCCACGATTATACATCAGGTCACTGGTCACTTCATGCAGGTGCACACATTGGTTTAGGTCGGTCTCGTCTATGGTTTGAGGTGAGAGGTGGAGCTTGTCGATTGTGCGAGCTGTGAGTTCATGTTCTTTATGTGCGTTTCGTCCAGATATTTTAAGTATCACACGCATTGATGAGGTGGCATTCACACGTGCTCCAGCAACTCCTTCTATTTGAAATGGCTCTCTAGGTCCTGTGGCACCAACTGCTTGAGCCACATTGTCTTCGATCAGGGTGACAGTGGATCCTTCATCTAGCAAGGCAAATGTTTCTATCACGGCTGCAGGGCCCTGCACCTTCACAGGCACTATCTTTAGATATGCTTTCTCCTGTATAATCTGTGGTCTTGCCAAAGCAACCACAGCTGAGTCAGTTAGTGGCTCTTTGTCGTTGTCGCTGTGCAGTAGTGGGTGGTGTGATCCTTTGCATTGGTTTATGCCGCAGGGTTTGTAGCCACATCTGTGGCGAAAGCTTCTCTTGCTGAGACACCTAAAGCATGCATTAAGCTTCTTAGCTTGCTCCCATCTCTTTGCCACTTCTAGGTCCGTGAAGTTCTCACAATCACGAATGCTATGCTCTTTATTACAGAGTGGACATTCCAATGTACGCTTTGATTTCGGCTTGCTGGCAGGTGTGCGCGCAGTCACTTCAGAGGGTGAGCAGGCAGTCAGCTCAGAAGACGGGCACTCAGTCGGCTCGGAAGGCGTGGCAGCATAGGCGCGCTGCTGCTTTTTTTGAGGCTGTGGTGACCTCTCTCGTGGCACTTCAGCTTGCGCGTACCGGCTGCACAGCTCTGCCTCTCTGGCGAGAAAGGAAGATAGTTTTAGTAAGTCCGGCTCATCCTCTGGCCTAGCCGCCGCAAAGTCATACCATCGGTATTTTAATGATGGTGTCAACTTGTCCACTGTGATTCTCACCGCTTCAGGGTTATAGAGATAGTATGTCTTATGCAGTGCTTGCACTATGGCCACTATGTTGCCGACACGGCTAGCAAATATACAGATGTCACGCGGGTTATCAGTAAGTCGAGGAAGCAGCCTCACCTTTTCCATTTCGGCAATCACTAAAGCGTCTGGCCGTCCAAACCTTACCTCCAGCAGCCGCATCACTTCTTCTGGGTCCGTCTCCGCAATAAAGAGAGATATTGCTGCCTCTTTTGCTGTGCCTCGTAAGCATCTCCTTAGACGAGCTAAATTTTCTGATTTACTGAAGTGGTACTTGGTGTCTCTGTAAGCAGCTTTAAATGCCAGCCATTCACCACTTAGGCCGCTAAAGAATGGCAATTCCTGTATGTATTTTGAAGAACCATGTGATGTCGTTGCTTTTGCTGCTTCCATTAAGGCTGAAGTGAGCGCTGCTACATCGATCGTCTGCGGCATGCATCTGGCATCATGGGGTTGTTCGGTGTAGTCACGCACAGGATAGGAAATGTTAGAGGTTTCATTCCTCTTTGGTTGCGTCTCGAGCCAACTTTTTACTAATAAAGACTTATCTTTGTCCCCGCCGACCTCGCTTCTGTCATCATCAGTCGACAGTGCGTCCACTCGAGCCACCTCGGCTTCCGCGAGGACTCTGGCCGCCTGCGCTTCCTCGAGCTTTGCTTGAGCCAACCGCTTCAAAGCCTCAGCACGCTGCTGAACCGAATTTTTCGATCGTGCTGACTTCAACGATCCGCCTTTTCCCACCGATACGCTACCTTCTTTGCATATTTTGTTTGGTTCTGCCGATGTAGTCGGCCGTTCTGGACGCGGATCGATAACAGGGGTCTCGGGTTTCACCGCTCGCGCTTTGCGCTTAGATGCGATAGATCTTGTCACTGGCGCCATCTTTCCAATGCGCACGAGGTAAGATTTTATTAATTATTGATGCACTTTGTGCACATACACAGCACTTAGTGAAAAAACACCGCTGTCCGTATGTGAGTATATTTGCACTTGTAACAGTACATTCACTTTCAATAACAACAATTTTAATCACATAAAATACCACACCGGTACACCACATAAAACTCCGATCGAAAATTCCACACGCACAACTGGCACTGACACTCAACTTACGACATACCAAAGACAAAGAGAAATACTTTATCTTTGCAAATTCACTGGATGATTTCTGAATGACCCCTTACAGTCACAACTGACAACTCGTCTGGCAACCCTGATCTCGATTCACTGTGTGATTTCTGAACGCCCCCTGTGTTCCGTCTGTGGTTGTAATTTGAGGTTATGACTATGAATAATTAATGCTGAATAGATCGTTAAAATACGCGGCACACACACAGAACACCATTACAACACAATTACACAACACTGAACAGCACGAAACGTACACTTTCAACTTTAAACTCGGAGACTTTATTTATTATAAATTACGATTCGATTTCCGACATTCGATTTTCTTTGTGATCCGGCTCGTATGACCAGCTGTGGGGTATGGTCCTTGTTTCCCAGGTTTTCAAAATGAAAATCTCACGGTTTTCGAAAATGTAGCACAGGCGGCGGCAGAACGAGGTGCGTTGGCGTGTCCTTTTTTTCTCTCTGTGTTGACAGACGGCTCCCGATATTTTTGGTACGTCAATATTTCCCCCGCACCCCGCCCGGCCCTCGCCTGCGCCATCGCTTTAATGTTGCCTTATAAAAATCACCTATTACTACTCGGCGTCGTGCACACAAACTACTAATATGCAGAAAAATCTTAACACCAGTAATTTTGACCGATATTGTTGTCGACGATTTTTCTAATCTTTATTCTTACCGAATAATCTAGACATTTTTGGTCGTGTATTTAAACGAAGCACAACTTTCTATCGATTTAGGCAGATTTTTCGACCCGAAAAAGGGCAAACTTAAATGGAAATCAGGCAAAGAAATCAGTTTGTTGTGTTACTCCCCGTCACGGTCTGTCCGTTTGACGGAGGGCGGGTAAGGACGAATTTCAGATAGCAATAAATATATTACTTTAATATTATTATGCCTTTAATCTATTTATAAGCATCAGTTTTGTTCGCAGTTGACTATAACAGTCTCAATATCCTTTAAACTTGATATAACTTAATTCATGACAATACATGACTTAATCTTATTATTACACATACTGTAATGACTACGTTAACTGTATTGATAAACCAATTGCTATGATGCTTAATCTCGGGTGCTATTTCGGTCCGCGCGACATAACTCCTTACCAAAAATCTTGCGAAATGTTTGCATTTGATTCAAATGAAGCGAAACTTTGTATCGATTTTGTCCCGAAAAGGAATAGTCCGATGGAATCAGTTTGTTGTTACTTCCCGTCACGGGCCGGGTCCGTTTGACAGAGGGCGCTGGGAAAGGACGAGCTTCAAATCGCGATAAACACATCCAAAACCCGCCCTTTATGGCGGTACGCTTGCGACTTTAAGACAGTACACAAACTTCGTTAAGTACGAATATTATTCAGTCGTTACTATGCTATCCGCAAACGCAGCTTAATTTCCTAATAAAACTTCCAATACGCAAAATGTCCAATTCGCGAAACGTTAAAAATAAGTTAATTAAAATTCAGCTTATATTTTATTGCTAAAACGCCTAACGATCACAACCATTACAGCTTTGACCCACATCTAAGATTCCTATGCAGTATCTAGTGAACTAAGATCTACGAGGACCATAGTTTTATTCGGATTAAACTTGGCGCTAATTTTGTGGGGGGTCACGCGCCATACGCAGACAGTATTTAAACTTGTGTCGTCACAATATCAATGTCACTCTTTCACTCAGAAGTATGAGAGGCATGAATTATTTAAAGAATGAATGAATGAAGAATGAATGAATGAATGAAGAATGAATAAATGAAGAATTAATGAATAAATGAAGAATGAATTAATAATGAATTAAAGAAGAATGAATAAATGTAGAATGAATGAAGAATGAATGGCCAAGAAAAGGGGTATGCAATCTGGCTTAAACCAACATGATTCACTGTCTTTCATACGTCATGGGTCCGGGGCGCGGATTCGACTCCGTTTCAATTTGTTGGGACCACTTTATGTCGGACCGCGCCGTGATATACGCGACGATTCAAATAATTAAATTATTTTGGGGAAGTTATCGTCTCAGATTAGGGAAAAGGATATAATTGATAAAATTGTTACAAGCTTTAATTTAATTTCACCTGTTATATTGTGTAGTCATGTAACTGAATTTTAAACCACTTACCAACTTATCTATGTTTCATAAAATTAACTGGTTTACCTTTCATGACTTGTGTGATTTAAGCGACAATTCAAATAATAAAATTATTTATGCGGGTTTTCTTGCGAGATTTTTCGTCTTAGATAAAGGAAAAAGAATTTTATATTTTTGTTTTATGTTCTCTGTAGTAATCAATAAATAAATAAAATTCTGTAGTAATCAATGAAACATTAATTAACATGACTTTTTTATTGTATTGTGATAAAGTCAATTAAGTTTGTGTGCGGGATAGGATCTGACCTGTTCCAGCGCAGCGTCTAAATTAGACGTGTATCGAGTTAATAGCTCTAAGTTGAAAACTATTTAAGTTTGGTATCACAAACTCACTTAAAGATAGATAGATAGGTTTTCGACGGCTGCGCGCATCCAATCTGTACGCGCACACAACGCCCATACTGCCCGGGTCATAAGGTTATTCAAAGACATGCTCACTGGACAACCAGATATAGATATCTTCCATGGTAAGGCAGGCAGGTTCAGAAGTGAACTTTTGGCTTACCTTAGTTTCGCCATGTAATGTGTTGGACTTAGTCTGTAAGTTACATGTGTTGTGAATATATAAATAAATAAATAAATAAATAACACTTTATTGCACTTAAAAAACGAAAACAGAATTACAGTTGGTAAGACATAGTGAAAAATTATCTAACTAAAGTTACACACAAAAAATATTTTTGTCATCGCAATTGTAATGTCCTAAAAATGTACTGAATTCAGACGTGTGTAGTTTTTAATCTTTGACAAATCAATTTAAAGCAGAAGTCAATCTTTCCGTAATAACAAAAAACAAAATCAAGGTGCCAAAATATTTTATAACTCACAAGTCACACGAATTTTTGCTTAGTCATTTCAACATTCTGTTTAAAACCCACTTAAAGGTGCTTAAACTGAGATGGAGCCGTGAAAATAAAGTGTGAAATTGCCGCGAAAAGTTTTTATGACGACTCGTAAGATTCCTCCATTTCATTAAGACGAGGCGTCCTAAAGTTGAAAAATAAAAAGTTCGCAGACGACATTCAAACTAAAACGCAAATAATTATTTTATTATCAACATTTAGCTTAACAAGTTTGCAAAGGTTAAGCTGTAGACGTACAGAGTGCTTTGACGCTAGGGAAAAGTTTATTTTTAACCGACTTCAAAAAAGGAGAAGGTTCTTTATTCAATTGTTTTTTCAATTACTTTTTTTTATCATTATTTTTTTTGTTTGTTACCTCAGAACTCCGTCATTTATGAACCGATTTGGAAAATTATTTTTGCGTTGGGTTCAATATAGCTACGAAGTAGTCCCATATAAATTTCATCGATATTTGACCTTGGACTTCGAAGATACATTGAAGGCGGTTTTTGTTTTTTTCTAAAAATTTATTATTAATTATACCTTTGCCAGCATTATTTCTGTTTAAATAAAAATGTGATGTTTAATTTAAAAATAAATAAGCGCTAGATAATCAGCGGAATTACAACCAAGCGCAGACAAAGCAAACGTTAAGCCATGTACACACTGGAGCTAATCCGGTGGTTGTAAGTTGTAATGCGCACGACCGCGTTGAAAAGTTGCGCTTCTCTCGGTGAGCCGCGCCTCTTGATATTAAACCGGTTTAGTGCGGTTTATACTGGCTTTATGGGCGCTGCTAGAATCATATTTCAGGGGAGACTTATTTTTGACGACCTTGACTTTTTTTCTAACAAAATAAGGATCCATCACAATCTTGACTATTCATTAAATAAAAAGGATCTGTATTCAGCCACTGGATTTCGTTTCAACAATAAAACAATATCTAAGTTTAGAAGGTACTCATCAACATCATCATCAGCGCACCACGTTCCCACTGCTGGGACACGGGCCTTCCCTCTTAGAGAAAGTATGTGTCATAATCCACCACGCTGGCCCAGTGCGGGTTGGTGGATGTCACATGTCCTTGACCTTTTGTGTTAATTTCTTGGACGTGCCGGTTTCCTCACGATGATTTCCTTCATCGGTTTTAGAGCGACTGTTAAATCCGCACATAACTGAAGAAAATCAGTTGTGCGGGGCCAGCGGGATTCGAACTCGGGTGCGTCGCATCAAAAGTCGCACGTAGTTCCACTGAGCCACACTCTTACAAAGTACTATTTCAATGGATCTATTGATATCAGCGCCCCCTTCTGTCTTGTTTCGCCCCTGGTGCGGTTCATACTGACTTTATTATATTAGCGCGCTGACGCTTCTCTGCGAATTTGGCGGTTTAATTAGTCGAATGCCGTTGCGATATGAATGGCGGAGGTGAGAGTCTCTGTTTGCTTTGCGTAGCGGTTGTTAAAGTGCCGGATTCGAGCCAGACGGATTAACTGTATTGTGCGTCATTACGCGATGTGGAGGTGTGGTGGTGCGAAATCAGCTTTATAGGCGAGTTTGCGCTCCCTAGTCTAGTCTTAAGGTTTGGTTTGATAAAGTTTTAGTACCCTGCAAGGTAAGCATTTTCTTACAAGGGTAGATTGGCTATTTGTAGAGTTAATATGGGTAAGTTTTATGTACTGATTAATTGCCCATATTAAGCGGTAGTCTCAAAGCGAAGTAGTTATTTTTTATTTAAATTTCATAGAATAAATTTTATTACAAAAAAAACTGACTTCAATTTTCATGTACAGTGGCGGTCAAAAATCCAGTAGCAGTCTCACAAAGCAATAGCATCAAAGTAAATCGCACTAATGACCTTCTTCTACAAAGCGTTTGCAGGCACACACACACCCATACAATGTATTCTTTCATTATGAACCAATCAAAGAGCGAAATTATCAATCGTCTTCCTGTCGTAAACTTTTCAAGTTAATAACTTTTAATTTCGAAACATTGGATAAGTGTCAATCTGGCTCAGTGGTTTAACACAGTGTTTAAATGTCATAAATCATGATATGCGACACGTCGGTTCGAATCCTCTCGTACTATAAATCGTTTTTACATTTTAGTTTTTAGAATTTTGTTTGAAATGTCATCGATGTGGTGTTGTTTCTTTATTTTAATGTTTTAACCAGTTTCTCAAAAGATGAAGGTAGATTTGAAACAAGCTGCAATAGAATAGTGAATTTGTCGGTTGGTGAACTTTGTTGCGAGCGGTAGATTTATTGTTACTGGTGTTGTTTCGTTTGATAGTTATTATTACAAATGCAATCAAATAGAAATATCGATGAAAGGGCAAATATAGTGGCCTTTTATAGAAAAATGGACTTAATATATCTCAAATTTCCAATGAAACCGGCTTATGTGTAAGTTATAATAGATTATGTGATGATATTATTATAGTTGCGTTGTGGTGTAAATTGCTAGTTTAAAAGTGTTCTAATATAATAAAGATTACTCTGTTTTAGAGAAATACTGTGAGTCGTTGGGTAAAACGACACAACGAGGAAGGCAGTCGTGTATGGAGTGAAGCCCGCTGGTTATCAACCAGTCTCAGCGAGGTTTTATGGTGGAACAATATGAAACGAATACAGAACAATAAGTGGAAACGTAATTGCGCACTGTCCACCGCGGACTCCATGCCGAAGGATTACATCACCGAATACCTGCTAAGAAATCATGTTTGACGCGAAGGCATATAAACAGGAATGATTGCGTTTTGCTCGAGAATATATGGATTTTAAGTGGAAGACTACTACAATATTTACCGATGATAAAACTTTTAAGTCATAGTTAGTAATAGTAATAGTTGTAGGTAAATTTGAATGATTTTTAAAGAAAAATTTGTAGTTTATGGTTATAAGGGGTTAAGCTTCAAACCTCTTTTCCTTGAGAAAATGAATATTTTAAGCTTATATGTATAAACCTTTAATAACCAATAGGTAATAAGAGATGTATTGGTTTATATTTCTTTTAAAAACTATAAGTAAATAAATGTTTATCATAAGTAGGTTATTAATTATTAAATTACAAAATGTTTTTTAACTTGGATTTTAATAAATGTTCCCTTATGAACGACTATTTTAATTCATGTTTAACAAAGGCTGCAACTTATAGTTTGTTATATTAACAGGGATTTAAACTTAATAATAAATACCAAAAAGTGATCACGGCACTCAGGATTGAACCCATACCCTTATTGACCATCGTATAAGAGTTTACTACTTACTCCACTCCACCATTGTCACATTTTTTAAGTAAACGAATTTAAGCTGTTGTTTTGAGTCGGCTCGGCGTAAAAACCGGATAACTCACTAAGAAGAAAGCGAGTATATACTGTTATCTTTTTCTAATGTTTACCACATGCATCTGACGAAGTGCACCTCCTCATAGTTATACCGTATGACGTTTTGTTGTGTGCGTAAGGACATTATACACACAGAGATAAAATATGCAGCATGCGCGGGCTTACACCGTGTGGGCGATTATCGACTTTAAGGTGCTAATGCACTTTTGTCCGTTTACTGTACCTACTCGTATCTTCGAAGTCCAAGGTTGAATATCGATTATTTTTTATATGGGACCATGTTGAAACTATACTGAACCCATCGCAGAATTTTCCAAATCAGTTTTTAAATGAAGAAATTTTGAGGTAATAAACAAAAAAATGGAATTGTGAATCTCTTCCTTTTATGGGACCAGGTGGAAGCTATACTGAACCCAATGCAGAATTTTTAAAATCAGTTTATAAAACAAACAAAAAAATACAATCGAATTGAGAACTTTTTAAGTCGGTTAAAAAGCAAATTTGTTGTAACATAGCAATGTGCGCTCAAGGTTCTTACTCAATGAATTAATAAAATCCCACTAATAAACAAGTATTTGTTTCATGTTTGGGTGTAGTGGAACCATGGTTCTTGAAGAATTTCATAAACATGTATTCCTTCTTCGCATCAGACAAACATAAACAAGTTAAAATTCATAGCTGAAGCGAGAGACACGAAGGGCTCTAACATTCATGCCGATGTTTATTCTGCCCAACCCTAAGGAGGTTCGTAGGACAGGTGAAAGAATTCACATGGATCCTTTTAATATAATTTACAACTTTACCCAAAAAGGTTTAAGTGCCTTAAAAGCTTCCTATGCTACTTCAGAATTTCAAGAAAAGATGCTTTTTGAAAGCTACTCGAGTATCAACTTCGAATCTGACTTTCAAAGTCTCTGAGTAATGATGGAAAGATTACTTGATGTTACGCGGAGCTAGTTTATTGAATGCCTATCACAAAGAACTCGAGAATTTGGCTAATGAGTCAACGAGTTTTTGATGACATGATCGTATGTCATCAAATATTTGACAATACGACCAAATGTTAATGGTTTATTATTGTGCTGTGATATGGATGACCATACTCGTTAGTAATTACCTAGAAGACAAAGATGCATGGAACATTCCATTTCTGCCAAGTAGCCAACTGGCACATAAGAAACATAATATTGTCAAAAACAAACATAATATGTTGTAACAAAAGTTCTAAAAAAAATGCCCCCAGTTTCTTGCCGTAACTTTTGTAGAGTATTTTATATAGTATTTTATATAGGTAGAGTCATTGTAATAATTGAAGTTCGTAAGTGCGTCTGTGATGCCAATATTGAATAAAGAACTTTTGAACTTTGACTCTAGAAGTAGACTTTAGAAGTTAGACATTTACGAGCTGCGCCCCGCGGTTTCACCCGTAGTTTCATGGGATAAAAAGTGGCTTATAAAAAAAATGATATTTTTTTTTTCATAAATCCTATGTGTCCAAATATATGATGACAGATGTTTATGTTGACGGGTTTTGATGAAATTTGAGATCTTTGTACTTTAAGTCCTGGAAATGGACGTAGGCTACTTTTTATCCCGGGTAAATGCGGGTGAAACCGTGAGGCGCAGCTAGCAAGTGATGAAAAACCTTTTCTCCAGACATTAGTTCCCATGTTACAATCTATGTATAATAAAATTAATGTGTTTCCGTTTAACTAGGCCGCATTAACTTTTATTGCCCCAAGGGAATCCGCACACGTTTAACGACTATGTTTTCTTGTTCCAGGTACCCACATAAATATATCCAGCTTCGATAAATGACCAGTTTTATTATGTTACTAAATTAGTACAGCTTTAGTATGGCAATGAACGTTCAAGTGACTCTTTTATTTTATGAAGTAAGTAATGACGCTGTGATGGAACGGTTTTTTATGACTGATAATTTTATGTACCCTTAGATGTCTGTGTTTCCACATAAATGCAATCTGGGTGTGTTCAAATCAAGAGTGAACAAGCGTTTTTTGGGTAAGCGTGCTACATCTTTGACCACATCGTCGCTTCCCATTAGGTGAAATCGTGGTCAGACGCTGACCCAGTCACATGTAAAAAAAAAGATACTGTACTCAAAAAATTCCGAGCCATACAAATTCATCGTCAGGAATTCGCACTCGCGATTCTGATGGGGCTGATGGATGGAAAACTCTGACACCAGGGTTGGCCTCACACCCACACAAGAGAAGAAGAAGTGATAAATCCATAAAGTGATTTGTGGATTAATATAGGCTTTTCTAAAAATTTCTTTACCTTCAAAGCGTAATTATGATTAAGAGACACTGAAAAGCGACCAAAAACTGTTTGCCAAAACTTTCCAGCTACTGTGGAGTGAAACACGCGAACCTCATTATTTTGCGGCAGAAGCTAAAGCCGGCTAAATATTAGACATGTGCCGGTTTAGTCAGCAACCGGCGTAAAGCTTTGAAAATATTTACGTGCTTCACAAGGAAGCAAACTTGGAAAAAGTTAAAATTCAAAAGATATTTGCACAAGAATGCACTTTTAAACGTCATTTACACATATACAAAACCATTTAAAATACTTTAAAAAATTTAACTTAAAATATCATGACTTGCTTTGAAGCAACTTGATTCCGATGAAACTGATAAAAAATATTGTAAGGTACAATTATTTCGAAGTAGTTGTTCCCGGTGGTTTCACCCGCTGTTTTCCGGTATAAAAAGTTTCCTGTCCTCTTCTTGAAGTACCTACATACCATTAAGTAGTTTTTGCGTGATTAAGTTAAAAATACCCATCCATCCATCCATCCATCCATCCATCCATCCATCCATCCATCTATGCATGCATCCTCACAAACTTTTGCATTTATAATATTAACAATTTAGAGATATAGATTTAGAATGCAATTTAAAAAAACTACACTAAATAATGTTTAGGCTGGGCTTCCATATGTGCGTACATGGTGAACCGACATGTTAAGATTAAACAATGCGCTTAAATTATTCCCAGTTTTTAATAGAGGCCATTCCGGCAACGTAAGTACCACCGCTTTTGCCAGTTATTCTGCCGCCAAGCAGTTACTGCATTACTGTGATAAAGTTTGAAGGGCATTGTAGCCAGCAAAATTACTGAGCATATGAGATTTAATTTCTGATGCATGAGCACAATCCAGTGCTAAGCAGTGCTTTTATGATATTATAAGTTCTGGGTGGCACTGCAACTACTATGGGCAAGCGTGATGTTATCAGGCGGCCGATTTGCTCGTATCAGTAGTCAGTTAAAAAAAAGCTTAGTATTCCGGTATACATAAGCCGAATGGATGCCGCATCTCTACTAAAAATAATAGCCTGGTCGAGCGCAACCGAGAGGTAGCGTTTAGTTAATTAAAACTGGACACCCATTACACGTACAACCAGTCAAAGACTACCTGCTCTATTCATGCTACACACACCTTTATACTTGGCGTAATAAGACTGGTAATTGCATATTCATGAAATTTCTCGTCCAGAAGTAGATACGCAAATATGTACTGTTTGCGTGATAAGCTATTAACGAGTTTATTTTCTAGAGTGTAAAGTTGGGAATGGCATAGTCATATGGATATCAGGTGTTTAGTAGAGTATGCCAAGGAATACTAGAATTAAGTTCGTCCCCAGTGTGGTAAAATTTTAGTATCATAATTGAAATGCTTATGGCTTGTTATGTCTGACAAGAGAGAAATTGCACGTGTCTATTAACAAAGTCAATCTTCATGATCTTTGTACTAGCGCTGGTGGTGTAGCTCGCCTAGCCGTTCGTAACAGAACTGTTTTAAACAACGTTCACAGCGGTTACAACTTAGTAGATGAGATGAGCAATTTGTTCGTCTGATGATAAGCGCCACGCCTGCCTATAACAATTGCAGTGCTAGAAATTTAATATCATAAAAAGCACTGCGTGGGACTGCATTGCGCTCGTCATCCCGAGACATCAGATATTAAGTTTCATATGCTCATTGATTTCGCTGGCTACAGGACCTTCAAACCGGAACACAGTAATGCTTGTGCACTACTGCTTGGTGGCAGAATAACTGGCAAAGCTGTGTTACTAACCCAGACGGCCTCCTGCATACGAGAGACCTACCACGAGTAATAAAAAATAACTCGGCGCTGCAACTTGGGCTACACGTTAAGGTGGCCCGTTACAATACGTTTTTATACAAAATTAAACCATTCACTTATGTTCACTGAATAGAAGAAATGCCTTAATACCATTTTACTATGTGTACCATTTATGGTACAATTTATATCATGGACCTAATAAAAATTGTACCATTTTTAAAGTCAGTTAAAAATGGTACAATTTTTATTAGGTCCATTACCATTTTTAACTGACTTTAAAAATGTATGAAGGTTCTCCATTCGATCGTATTTTTTTTTATGTTTGTTACCTCAGAACTCCGTCATTCATGAACCGATTTGGAAAATTATTTTTGCGTTAGGTTCAGTATAGCTACGAAGTGGTTCCATATAAATTTCATCAATATTTGACCCTGGACTTCGACGATACATTGAAATCGGTTTTTTTGTGTGATAAAAGGTGTGCTTGTATTAATTTTGCGTAAATAACCATCCATAAATAGTTCACCACGCAGAAAAATCAATAGTTTCTTAGGGAACAAACATAAACCTAATTCTACGCATTTCGAGTAGCAGACATCGACTAGTGTTTGTATAAATGTTAGGTGAACTTAATACGAAATTAACAAGCATTTGACAATTTTATTTTACAATTACTTCACTAGAAACTAACACTCTTAAAATATAGAGTTACGTTTCGAGTTAGAGGTGACATTATCATTTCTAGTGCGGGTGGGAATTCCACCGGCGTTTTACACGGCATTCCACTTAAATTTAATTGCCAAACAAGAGTATAGTGTAATCGGATACCGCTCGGGGCTAAATTTAGTCGACAGAGTATTAGCCAGGTACGAGTAGGTAGGTCTTTGGGTTGTGGCTCTTTTGGAGGCTGTCTGGATAAAATTGCCACTTTGATAGCAATTTCTGGAAGCGATGCCGATTACGTGTTATCGGAATCGGCGGCATTATACATGCTATGTTTGCTATGTATGCAAGCTATATCTACCTATATACTATTATAAAAATGGGACTGAGCCAATCGAATATATTTTTTTAAAACCAACTGGCATCAACTATTTAGAGGCTACACATGAATCCACGGTTAATACGAAACACAGTTTCTATATAATATATTTTTTGTATTTTATAGAAACTTAGTTATGTTTGTTATCTATAGACTCTGAAACTGCCGAACGGTTTAACGCGGTTTTCAAGGTTTGGGATTATTAGCCCCAACTGGTGGTAGGTTTCTCGTATGCGAGAGGCCGTCTGGGTGGGTACCACCGCTTTGCCAGTTATTCAGCCGCCAAGCAGTAGTGCGCGAGCATTACTGTGTTCCGGTTTGAAGGGCATTGTAGCCAGTGAAATTACTGGGTATTATGAGACTCAACAGCTAATTGTCTCAGGGTGACGAGCGCAGTACAGCGCCGCGCAGGATTTTGCAAAACAAAGTTCTGGGTGGTGCTGTTATTGTTATGGGCTGGCATATTGCTTACCATCAGGCAAACGACCAGCTCGTCTCGTCATTCAGTAACATTAAAAAAAAAACTTAGATTATACGGTATATTACATCAAAATCGGTTGAATGAATACGTTGTGTTTCGGGTCCACCATTGATTAACTATTTATCGAGAGCAATTGCTTTTCTATTTTATACGGCGAAACCGCAAGGCACAGCTTGTTTATGAAATTAGTGTCATGTACTCAATTCTAAAGTACAAACAACTAGAGGTTCATATTCGACCTGCCTCAAAACAACTTTCTTTTATGGAATTGAGTGATGATACGAGCAAGTGGTTCGCCTGATGGTAAGCACTAGTCCTGTTCATAACAATTCCAGTGCCACCCAGAACTTTTAATACCATAAAAAGTACTGCGTAGCACTGAATTGCGCTCATCACCCCGAGACATCAAATATTAAGTCTCATATGCCCAGTAATTTCACTGGCTACATGCTCTTCAAACTGGAACACAGTAATGCTTGGACACTACTGCTTGGCGGCAGAATAACTGGCAAAGCTGTGTTACTTACCCAGACGGCCTCCCGTATACAAGAGACTTACCACAAGCAAAACTGCAAGACTCAGTATACTCCGGTTGGTTACTGTACTAATGCGGTTCATTACTGGAACTAATGTAAATGTGTTTGTTGGCCGTTAGTTCGAGCGGGCACCATTTTGTTCGGCCCGTTATGGCCATTTTGTATCACGCGTGTTCGCTCCCGCCGCTTTTTATTCTGTGCAAATGACGATTAGGAGAAGGCTATTTAACTATCTCGGGTCATTGTGCGCTTATGGGTTGGTTAATAAATTTGATGGGGCTTTTTGTATGTTGAGTACTTCTCGATGTTGAACGTACTTAAGGTGGTACGTTACGGTACGTTTTTCATACAAAATTCAACCATCAACTTGTTCACTGAATAGTAAAAATGCGAATAATTTCCTATCTTTTGCCGATAGATGGTAGAGTCATTGTAATAATTGATGTTCATTAGTTCGTCTGTGATGCGATAACTAAATAAATAACTTTTGAACTTGAACTTGTGTGCCGCAAAGCAGTAACGCGCAAGCGTTCCGGCTTGAAGGACATTGTAGCCAGCGAAATTACTGGGCATTATGAGACTCAATAGCTAATTGTCTCTATTTTGCAAAACAAAGTTCTGGGTGGTGCTGTTATTGTTAAGGGGCTGGCGTATTGCTTACCATCAGGCAAACGACCAGCTCGTCTCGTCATTCAGCTACATAAAAAAAAACTTGCACTACCAAATACACCTCAGATTTATGCCAACACTAGTCGATGTCTGCGACTCCAAATGCGTAGAATTAGGTTTATGTTTGTTCCCTAAGAAACTATTAATTTTTCTGGGATGAAAAGTTATGTCTTATTCTACACCCTCACATACCCTCACAAACCCTAACACACCATCACACACAATCACACACCCTAAAACACACGTATTTTATCTTTTATATTATTTGTAGGATAGGATTGTTGTTGATAGACATTCTGATATTCATTAATTAATACGATACTTTCAATGTAATAAACGTTATGTAAGGCAATACAAATAATTATAATCCATTATCAATCTGTCAGGTCTACGCTACAGTGGTTGTTAGGTACTCACCTTAGTTGTTGACAAGTTCATAAAAAGCGTAGACCTTGCTACGTTCGTAGTAAGGCGTAGATGTGCTACGCCAAGAAGCTCGAGTGCTACGAGATCTTAGCTCATTGGCATAACATACCACAACGCTCCGGCACGGTAATTTTCAAAATTCTGCATAATGAATCAACTGACCATTTTATTTCACTAGCTACATTGCCATTCAAATTTCAACACAGTAATGCTTGCGCACTACTGCTTGGTAGCAGAACAACTCGCAAAACGTGACCAACTCAGGCGGCCTAACACATACGAATGCCTTACTACCTAGTATAAGATAAGTATAAGATAAGTATAAGGTATAAATACGCCCAACGATCACATACATACATATGATCCCTGTATTCTAGAGATCCAAGAACTACGAGAACCCAGACACGAAACAAATGCTTTTTTTTACCCTGTTTTTTTAAGTCAATTTCTTGTTTGTCTGTCTGTCGTTCCGGGTGGAATCTTGCAACTTAAATTTCGAGCACTTCACTGGATGTAACGTTCAGGGTAGCCAAAAACTCGATGAAAATGCATACATGGTTTTTAAATATTATTTTTAATTTACATATTTTTTTTCTGCGCACAAACATTTGTCCCATCGCGGGAATGGAACCCGCAACCTCAGTGGAGTATGAGATTTAACCCAACCTGCCCAACCACTACACCACAGAGGCTGACAAAAGTAAAAGACCTTTACAAAGATCATGGACATCTTCAATCGCTACAGCCGCGTAGCTTGTAGCTGTGCTACGACAAACGCTACGAGTGCTACAAAACTAGAACGTAACGTGACATGTAAAGTTAACGTAAGTTCCAAGCGTTCTGCGTGTAACTAAGTATACAAATCAACATTAATTTACGTAAACGAGGCGTGTAACGTCCCGCGGCACAAGTCGGGTGTAATTGCCGCTATAATATACGCTATCACAGTTCCACCTTGGGTGTTGATAAGTTTACGAATAGTTGGTTGTTATCGCTTGATCTAGCGACGACGGGTGTTGTAGGGTGTAACCATATTACCGTATAAGTTAGTAGCTGAAAACGGTTAATAAATCTGCGTTTTTCAAGTTGATCCCGAGGGTCGTTTTCAACCGACTTCAAAGAAGGAGGTCCATGTCTTTCCTTGCATCTTGATCTTCCGCCATGTTTTTTACATAATGCCAACATATAAGTCACTGAAAATTTTAAATACTATAAAATTACTACTAACAAAACTAAACTTAGCTATAAGTCTGCGATAAGTGATCTAACTAACATACTGATACTATGGATTTGTAATGGTCTGAAATAAAGTCTTTTTTTTATTTATATCACAGCCTCTGTGGTGTAGTGGTTGAACAAGTTGGCTCAAATCTCATACCACCGAGGTTGCAGGTTCGATTCCAGTGACGGTACAAATGTTTCTGTACAATAAAACCGGCATTTGTTTTATGTCTGGGTTGGGACTATGGTCCTCGTTGTTTCTGGTTCCCTAGATACAGGAATCCTAGTTAGGGGCGAGGATTTCTAAATGTGATCGATTGGCGTATTTATTTATTAATGTACCCGGCCAGTAGCTTTAAAGTCCAATAATGTCCAGAATTTCGCTCAGTGCCCTTCGAAATGAGACACAATAATGTTTGCACACTTCCGTGGTGGTTTTTGCAAAAGAGTCTCACCATTTATGCTGTCAACGGTCCAAGGTGACGTACATACTTGAACGATTGACAGCCATTTGACAGCAGGTCAGCAATAAAAGCGCTGCACCACCCACCTTTTCAACCTTTATGAGTTCCCGTATCGTTCGACCCACGGGTCCAGAGCGTTACTTTAATAAATTCCGGCGCCGTTGCGGTCACGCTGCGTGCCGCCCGCTTTATGTCATTCCGAGTTATTTGATTGCAGTTACGCGGTCGCTGCGTTTAGGTGTATTTCACTGTTAAATGCTGAGGTTTGCCAATGGCAGATAATCTCTTTTTGACAATGAGTTGTTTACGAGCACTTGCCAGTATTTCTGTGTGACTGGATTATATGTAGGTAACTTAACAAATACTTTTTAGCGCTCGTTGCGTAGGTCGCTTAGCCACTCGTAACAGATCTTCTAGGTTAAGCAACGTTTGCAGCGGTCACAATTTGGATGGGTGACCATTTGTGTGGTATTTATATTTAAACGTTACCGTGATTCGGAGAGCACGTTAAGCCGTCGATCCCGACTGTTGTCACAGGACAAAAGTCGTTAGGCCATATCGGAGGCCTTCTGGCGGTCTAAAATCTCCGACACCAGGGCTGGCCACATACCGAGAGGAGAAGGGAACAAATATTGTTGCAAACTAACATCGTTTTGTTTATGTAAATTATTGTTTGAAAGCATTGTCCCACAGTATTGTATCATCATAAAATTAGATATGACGGAGTGAGTGTAGCGTCATCTACAATCAATTGGTGTCAACACAGAGCACCACCTCACCACCGAAGTTTGACGTCACGAGGAGCTGTACTCGAATACCCTTGAAGCGGGACATTCTACGAACGAATCTCGTGCTGAGCAAACGTGTCCGTTCGATATAAATAAGATAAATTTATTTGAATTTTAACAAACATCACATATCATATACATTCAGAAGTGATTGACACCAGTTTTCCTGGTTGGAGAACATTGGAACAGTTTGATGACTATTCGAGGTTCTAACCTAATTTGATTTTATAATTTTAAGTCCTCATATTATGTTTAACGTTCCAAATGCCGGGGTAAAGGCATTCTGTCAAAAAAAAGAAAAGAACGGAGGAGAGAGGTTAACTTTCTCTCTTTATCGTTGATTTAAAGTCATTTATATACTATAGTCCGCACATAATTTCAACGAATGCTCGAGTCAAGTTGCTATATCATCCGGCCACACCCGCTTTAAATTACTGCTATTACTTTTAAAAGGTAGTTCATGCAATAACCTTTTAAAGGTTCTTCACGTTAAGTAATTGGCCATATTATTACATGTTAAAAGGCGACCGCTAATCTTTACTTGAACGTCTAGTACTCGTGCCCTGATATCATTTAGCCTTCCACATTAACTAAAAGCTTTCCCACATTCCTCCAGCGAATTGCGCCAATTTTATCGGGGCTTTGTTCCCGAGCCCGACTAATAAGATAAAGAAAAGAGCAGAAAGTATTTTGCCCGAATAAATCTCCGTAAAATTAAATGTACCGAGACGTTTTAGGACTACGGCAATCGTCGAACACATTCGTAAAACGCGAAACGGAATTCACACCACAGGCTTGCGCTCTAAGCGATGGCGTAGAACAGATTTGACAGTGGAACAACTCAATCCACGTAATCTGAGTGAGAGAAAATAAACAAAGTAAATAACAAATAAATCAAATGAATAAACAAATAAAAAGCAACTTTTGACATTGATTTAGCATTTCATTTACATTAAATAAAACCTTGAGAGAAATATTAAGATAAATCTTTCAATATCTTTTTAAACGGTGTCATCAGTCATAGCTATCTGTGTTATGAAACATTACTTTATTGAAAAATGTCGTTTGGTTTCAGTACGCTATCTCCTAAGATTAAATCTCGTAGCATACCATACCATACCATCATATATCATATATCATACCAGCGCTGCTAAGTATAGCTACGTACGATGCAAACGTAGAGTGGACCAGCTTCTGGAAATTGTGTATCAATCTCTTTAATAAAAAACGCAACGTATAATGTCAGTTATAGTATAAAAAAGAAAGAAAACAAGGTAGGAGGGAAACTTATTTAAGCTATGAGTTTTTGTAAAATTTTACTTCGAAAGTTATCCCACTGCCTCTAAACATACAGTGCGTAAAGCAACTGCCATAAATTTCAAGTCGGGCCGCCGTTTCACCGACGATAAATCTAACCATTCACTAATACACCACATTCAAATGTACCGAAAGGGTGCGGGAGGGGTGGTGAGGGGTTAATCTCGTATGCGGCTCGAGATTTGAGCCCCCTATGTACCCCCTTTTTCACCTTAAAAGCAGTGCGTAACTTATGACTTCGCGTCTTATATTGTATATTGATATTGGGGTATGTTCGCGTGTGATGCCAGAAATATATCAAATATGATACGGTTCAAAGACTTATCCTGCCAAAGACTCAATTCAGGAAGATTATTTAAAAAAGACACCCACAGTAGGGACAAGTGTAGAGGCTCTTCAAGCCAGAGGTTGTTGGTTTAAATGACATGTGAAGGTGACGCATTTCAAACCGTCAAAAAACTAAAAACTATTTTAGAAAGATATGGGAATTTAATTCAATATAATACTTATTACAGAAGGTTACCGATCTAGGGGAAGACCATCAGCCAGATGGATTTATGACGTGGCCAGGCTCGTTGGGAAGATGTGGTGAAGACGAAAGACCGAAAGGGGTGGCGTGAAGGAGAGGAGACTTATACTCACTAGTGGGATAATAAGGACTGAAAAAGAAGAAGAAAGATGCTTATTATACTTGTATATATAACTAATGCATATACAAGTATAAGAAATATTAACACAATAATTCTCCTAAATCATACGAATTTACGATGTTCTAAGAGTTTGAAACAAAGCTCGAGAAAACAAAACTACATGAGACGCAACCTTTAAAATATTATTAATAAATAGCTAAAAATAGTATCAAAAAGTTTTCAGTCAAAAGTGTAGTCAAGGCACCGAAGCGAGGTAGTGAGACGATATTTGTTAGAATCAAGTATTCCGTCACCGTAGACGGTATTTCTTAAGCGTGACACGTTTTGTACGAATGCAATTACTATATTTTATGGCTGATTTTAATCAATCTGTTTGTTCTATTAGAGTGAAGAATACAATTTAATAAAATTAAGAAAGAAAGAAAGAAATAAACGAGTTTTATTTCCAACACAAACTATTCACCAAATATTTACTTAGACAGTTTTGAAAATAATTAATTTTTAGAAAAAAACTTAAACCAACTTCAATGTATCTTCGAAGTCCAATGTCAAATATCGATGATTTATATTCGTAGCTATACTGAACCAAACGCGAAAAGAATTTTCCATTTCGGTTCATGAATGACGGAGTTCTGAGGTGATAAACATAAAAAAAAATTAATAAAAATACATTTGAACAGAGAACGTTCTCCTTTTTGCAGTCGGTTAATAATAATAAAAAGATAATAAGGGGTAGGCTCAGAGTCATTCAGCGTCTCACAAAAGTTTACACAGGGCTGATTGTCACCGTACCTCTATGTAAGTTCGAACACAGATGGTAGTCGAATATCTAATAATAAGTTTCAGCGGATTACATTCGGTATATGCCTAAAAAAATGATAAATAACAGCGTGAAAAAAATATTGTAACAATCAAATTAATCAAATATATTGTGTTAAGAATAAGAATAAGAATAAACTTTATTGTATAAAACTGTGAACATTTGAGGTCTTGAAATAAATATATAAAGTAACAACAGTCTATCCGTTTCGGATGTACAATACTATATTATAATTGTACTAGAACTTATTCTACTGATAGGACAAAAACGTTAATTCTTAAAATGTTCTTTATTTTCAATAACAACTCATGCTATTTTCATGATTTCAATTACAAGACGACAGATTTTATCTACGATAATAAAATAGTAACACTTCAAGTTAATATCTTTATCTTTAAATTACAACTGGACTTCAACCTTTAAAACTTTGTACTTTGTGTTTTGTTTGATATATCCTAATTTTGATCTTAACACCATTGATTTAGAGATCAGTTTTGCACCTGCCTATATGTAAGGGCCTCAAAAACAATCAATCTTTCTCAACTTCGCAAGGTAACCGCAAGCTTGAGGCGTTAAAATTTGACAAGCAAAATAGAAACTTTTTATTTGGCCCTCTCATCTCACGGAGTTGGCAAACTCTCCCATAATATTTAAGGGGCAAGTTTCAGAACCTCGCAAATATGAAAAAGGCCGTAACTCGACTTATCAAGTACTTTTTTTGGGTTCCAAAATTGACGGAGGAAACGGAATCTTTTTTTGGGATCGTATGCTGTTGTGGATGTTAAGGAAGTTGTTTGGAATTATTGTTAGCTGCTAATGGGCTGATGTAGGAGAGCGAGTGTGGCTCAGTGGAAGCATGTGCGACTTTCGATCCGACGCACCCGAGTTCGAATCCCGCTGGCCCCGCACCATTGACTTTCTTAAGCTATGCGCGGATTTAATACTCGCTCTAAAAACGGTGAAGGAAAACATCGCGAGGAAACCGGCATGTCCAAGAATTAGTCACAAAAATTCAAGGATATGTGACATCCACCAACCCGCACTGGGCCAGCGTGGTGGATTAAAGCCCATACTCTCTCTATGAGAGAGGACCCGTGTCCCAGCAGTGGGAACGTGATGGGCTGATGATGATGAATGGGCTGATATAAAGATTAGATTTTTAAGTATTTAGAAAGTACTGAACCGATTTGTGCGATTTTTTTTCGGTTGAAAAAGTTTACCCGCCATGGGGTCCTATATAAATTTGGTCAAACTCTAACGGTGTACTCGTAAGTACTTAGATAGGTAAAAAATCCATAAATTGATTTACCATTTATCTATTCTAAAGAATGTTTATATATATATATATATATATATATGTAGGATAAAATTTTTAAATTAAAATAAAAAGTATAGACTATGGTGCGTAGATTTTAGATAGTCTATGGTAACGAGGAGGAGCGAGCCACTCCACGATGTAAGGGTGAAATAATTATTAAAAATCAAAAAGAAGTTAAAAAGCTGGTTTTATTCCAATCAATCGACCCCTACAAATTTCTCGTCCGGGATTGATTGGAATATTGTCGACGAAAACAGTGTGAGTGTGAAAAACGACGACGAACAACGACGTGTACGCACGCGGTAAGGGACGACGCCATTACCGGTGTAGACAAAAAAAAGACGAAACGAGGACGCGGTACATACGCGCTAACCACGCATTGTTAAGGGGAGAAACGATTTCCAACGACGTTAAAAATATGGACAACGCAACGCAGTGCGGTGTGATGGAGTCGGTACCAAAATTCAGCGGAGAGGATTTGACGTATTCATCGACAAAATGGTCGCAGGATTTGGAAGACAACGCCGAAATATTTAACTGGACAACACAGCAGAAATTGATTATAGCACGTAGATCTCTTACGGGCACTGCAGAGCTATGGCTTAGAACCGAGAAAATATACAAGACATACGACGAATTAAAAGCAGCAATTTTGAAGGAATTTCCAGAATCTATAAATAGCAAGCAAATGCATGAAGTGATGAGTTCGCGCAAAAAGAAACCTAACGAAAGCTATTACCAGTATATGCTGACTATGAAGGAACTGGGGAAGAGAGGTAAACTACCAGATTACGTTGCAATACAGTATATAATTGAAGGTATACCCGATTACGAAGCGAACAAAATCATGTTGTATGGTATTACGACATATTCAGTACTCAAGGAAAAATTATCTCTATATGAAACTTTCAAGCAGAACATTAAGCGCCAACATACGACGAAACCGACATCTAACAAACCCCGTAGTGAACGGAGTGAACCTGAAAGTAAGTTCAAGCATCGCTGTTTTAAGTGCGGAGAGGCAGGGCACTTGGCAACCAATTGCACGAAAGGAACGAAATGTTTTCGTTGCAATCAGTTTGGCCACATAGGATCGGAGTGCAAGGCAGGCAAGTTCATTGAATCGCCTAACATGCCATCAACAAGTCGTCATGCAAGCAGTACAAGCGTTGATACAAAGTCGCAGCAGTTCCAACGAAAGGCAATGTTCACAAAGTATCAGCCAGAGGGCGCAGCTGTCGAGAAGGAGCACAACGGTGACATTTGCAGCAGTCAAACGTCAAACGTCAACAACGTTATCAGCGAGTGTCAAAATAATAACCAAAACATTTTCAGTGTTGTAAAAAATCAGAACTATTCGGTTATTTCAGTGAATAAAGCAGTAAAAAGTGCAAAAATAGGCGCATATTCAGTAAATTCTTTGATCGATACAGGAAGTGACATTAATATAATTACGTCTGACTTATTTTCAAAATTACAGATAAGATGTTATGAAGCTGAAGAGATGACATTAATTGGATTGGGATCTTGTAAGGTGTACTGTATTGGTAAGTTCAACACAGATATTATAATTGATGGTCACTGTTACAATACTTGTTTCTACATTGTACCTAATGATGTGATACCTTATCAGATAATACTAGGTCAACCTTTCTTAGCAAGCACAATGATTTTGATTGATAAGGGAACAGTTGAAATAAGGCCACAGTCGTATGATAGTTCCTACCTAAAGTGTTTACTTTCTAGCATGGATTGTACCAATGAAAAACCTGAAGTTCAAAAGTTGATAGATAGTTATAAACCTTTGAAAATTAAAGAAGCACCCATAAAGATGAAAATAGTGTTGAAAGATGATATTCCAGTGTCTCAGCGTCCACGAAGATTGGCTCTGAAAGAAGAAGAAGTTGTGAAGCAACAAGTAGATGAATGGTTATCCAAGGGAATAATAAGACCAAGCTATTCTGAGTATTCAAGCCCATTGGTTTTAGTAAAAAAGAAAGATGGAAGTATTAGAGTGTGTGTGGACTATAGAAAAATAAACCAAAAGATGGTGAAAGATGAATATCCACTTCCAGTTATAGATGATCACATTGACAAACTGTCCAAGGCCAGAGTATTCAGTACTTTAGATTTAAAAAATGGATTTTTTCATTTACCTATTGAAGAAGAATCTATAAAATATACGGCGTTTGTGACAAGCAATCCAGAGGGTCAATACGAGTTCCTACGAGCACCTTTTGGTCTGTCAATATGTCCAAAGTACTTCATGAGATATATCGACATAATATTCAATGATTTGATAAGAAAAGGAGTTGTTTTGATTTTCATTGACGATCTGATTGTCCTGGCAGAAGATGACTTACAAGCGATAGAACGACTTCGACAAGTATTGGAGGTTGCATCACAATACGGACTTGAAATAAATTGGAAGAAGACACAGTTACTTCGGAGATCAGTGGAATATTTAGGTCATGTTATATCGGAGGGAACGGTGAAGCCTTCTACAGAAAAAACTGAAGCAGTCAGGAAGTTTCCAGAACCTAAGAATCTAAAAGAGTTACATAGCTTTATAGGGCTTACCTCATATTTCAGAAAATTCATCGCTGACTATGCCATGATTGCAAGACCATTGAGTGATTTATTAAAAAGTGGAGAATTTTATTTTGGTGACAAAGAAAAATGTGCTTTTGAAACATTGAAAGAAAAGTTGTGCAATGAACCAGTTTTAAAAATATTTGACATGAATCTAGAGACAGAAATTCACACCGACGCATCTAAATTTGGATATGCAGCTATATTAATACAAAGAGACCCAATAGACGGAAGAATGCATCCCATTCACTATATGAGTAGAAAAACAACAGATTCTCAGCAGCAAGCTAGTAGTTATGAGCTAGAAGCGTTAGCAGTAATTGAAGGAGTGAAAAAGTTTCGAAGATATTTAATAGGAATACCATTTAAAATAGTAACAGATTGTGAGGCATTCCAAAAAACATTAACGAAAAGAGACGTTTCAGCAAAGGTAGCAAGATGGATTCTATTTTTACAAGATTTTACATATACTACAGAACACAGAACAGGTGATAAGATGAAACATGTCGACTCACTTAGCAGAAACATATGTGTTATTAACTGTGAATTACACGCACGTGTCAAGAAAGCACAAGAAGAAGATGAAAATTTAAAGTTGATGAAAGAAATTTTGAGTAAAAACGAATATGAAGATTATTACCTAGAAAATGGAGTTATATACAAAGGAATAGAGAAAAAGTTGGTGATTCCAGAGATGATGGATATAGAAATAATCAGAAGAGTACATGGAGCAGGTCACTTTGGGAAAAAGAAGATAAAAGAGAAAGATTACTACATTAGCAAGTTAGATAGCAAAATCGAAAAAATAATTTCTATGTGTGTACCTTGTTTATTAGCAAGCAGGAAGTCAGGAAAGAAAGAAGGATTTTTAAACCCAATAGATAAAGGAGAACTACCATTAGACACACTACATTGTGATCACTTAGGACCACTTGATGCGACAAAGAAAATGTACAACTATATTTTAACAATCATAGATGGATATACAAAGTTTGTTTGGATTTATCCAGTGAAAACTGTTACCGCAAAGGAAACCATTGAAAAACTACAACTGCATCAGAAAGACTACGGAAATGCAAGACGGATTGTGACTGACCGAGGGACGGCTTTCACATCAAAAGATTTTGAAGAATATTGTCAGGAAGAAGGAATGGAGCACATTACAATAACTACAGGAATACCCCGCGGGAATGGGCAAGTGGAAAGGATGAATCGGATTATTATCTCCGTTTTGACCAAGATGTGTTTAGAAGAACCTGCACACTGGTATAAGTATATTAGTAAACTTCAAAGAGTGATAAATAGTACATACCAAAGGTCTATTGACACATCACCATTTCAATTATTAACCGGTACTAAAATGAGACTTAAAGAAGATATGGAAATTATAGAATTTTTAGAAGAGGAAAACAGAAGAGAATTTATGGAGAAGAGGGAAGAATTGAGGAAAGAAGCTAAAGCTCAAATATTAAAAATCCAAGAAGAAAACAGAAAGTATTATAACAGTAAAAGGAAAGAAGGGCAAAAATATAAAGAAGGAGATATAGTAGCTATACAAAGAACACAATTTGGAAATGCCTTAAAGTTAAAACAGAAATTCTTTGGACCATATAAAATAATTAAAAATTTAGGAAAGGACCGATATGAAGTTGAAAAGGTAGACAGCAGTAAGGAAGGACCTAGGAAAACTACTACAGGTATAGATTTTATGAAACTATGGCCTTAATTTAACTGTACCTAAGTCTTAACCTAAATACTTACCTTTTGATACCTTTCAGTGATAGTAGTAAGATCTGATAATTATTACATCAATTTGTACTACTTACCATATCCCATGAAGATGTTGTCTAAAATAGTTTGTTAAATTGAATTGAAGTTCTTAATTTTGTATGTTATACCACCGCATGTACCATGTTTCCTAATGAAGATGACTAACTTAAACCATTTTATAAAAAAAAGAAAAATATTTAAAATTGTTCCAAGTTCATACTTTATGTAGTTCTGTATAAGAAAACAGCTGATGTTTATGATGTTATCACATTGATGATAAAAGCTATTTCTATTTAAGTTGTTTATGTTTATAAAGAAGATACCTTAAAATTGAATATTTTGCAATTCTGCATAAGAAAAGAGATGTGTATGAAGCTATCATGTTGATAGATTGTTGTATCAAACTAAGTTGTTGATGCTTAGAAGCTTAAAATTGTCTATAGTTTAAATATGATGTAATACTGCTTACTGTAAAGAATATTACATTGTTGCATGATTATTAGTTAGTATGTTTATACCTACTTTAGGTCAAAGTGTAATATTTTTAAATGAGATTAGTGCAATAATGAGTAACTACTCAACTTAATACCTATTAGTGCATACCTACCTAAGTGTTATTTTGTAATAAGAGAGAAACTTTGTTTATTTTATTATAGTTCAAATACGAGTTAAATATGGTATTTTATTTTGAAGTGAAAAGTTTATTTTGTTGTTAAATTTACTTACCTATGAAGAGTAATAGTTAAGGATACTACCTAATATAGTATAGATTTTGTTTTGTTGATGTTACATAAAGAGAAGTTAATTTTGTTTTGTTATAGGAATTTACCTTACTTTAGATTGCATTGTAAAATTATCTTATAAAGAGATGGTGATCTTATATTTTGTTGTAGTAGTAATAATATTCAAATATTTTGTTATGTTACCTAAAGTTTTAACATTGTATGAGTCTGAGGTCAGACTAATTAGCAGAATGGCCGAGTTGTAGGATAAAATTTTTAAATTAAAATAAAAAGTATAGACTATGGTGCGTAGATTTTAGATAGTCTATGGTAACGAGGAGGAGCGAGCCACTCCACGATGTAAGGGTGAAATAATTATTAAAAATCAAAAAGAAGTTAAAAAGCTGGTTTTATTCCAATCAATCGACCCCTACATATATATATATATATATATATATACACATATATATATATATATATATATATATATGTATAATATATATATGTAAAAGAATAAATTTGAATAGAATGTGTACACGTCATTTTTTTAAATAAAAATCGGAATACAAAACTTTCTTGATCTTGACTTGAAAAATACTGTTTTTTTATACTAAAAGAAAGTCGTCATCATTACCAAAAGGCCGTTATAGCCCACTGCTGATCATATGCCTCCAGAAGTTGTTTTCTTTTGTTTTCATCAAACAATTTTTCATTTTCTTTTTTCCTGTCCCGGTGTTTTCTGGCCGGCTCGGAAGCTACCCTAACATTAGGGGTATAGTACATATTAGGGGTTTACTCATTTAAGTGTTTACTTTCTTTATTGTTGCTTACATTCTGGAATCCTTATTTCCTTCCAATTACAACTTGGGTCTCTTTGAGACATGAGTGAATAGGCACCTCATAGGCAAACGTGTTTCACCTTAGACCGCAACTAAGCTTAGCATCAGGTGAGTTGTTGTCAAAGGTAAGCCCATTTTATCATAAAATAACCATTTTGATTAACTTAATTTGTCTTTATATTGTGTTTTGTTTTGTTCATCAAAAATATCACGTTAAAGATCGAACACTCGGTGCTCGTACGACTCGCACTTTGCTCTTTTATTTTTTGTATCAAAACTTTGTTTCGTACTGGGGATAAACAAGTGTTGTAGAGCTTAAGTTACCTTTGGAGCGGAATGAAGTTTTTAGCTGATAAAAGTGGGGAATTTCGGCAGAACGAGCCTTGTAAGTTTAGAGTTCGTTACCTGTGTTTTAAGTTTGCGTTGAAAATTTCTACTTTTATAACAAAATCGAAAGTTTGTGACAATAGATGGATGTTTGTTACTCAATCACGCAAAAACAGCTGAAAGGATTTTGATGAAATTTGGTGTAGGTACTTTAGATTCGGTCAAGGCCATAGGATATGGTTTATTCCGGAAAATTGCATAGCGCAGCCAGTAAAACATATGGGACCGTTTTTCTTTTCGTGTGGTTAGGTGGCTCACCTGCAGTGTCGAAGTTATAGACCTCTAGTGTCGGAGTTATAGGCCGCCCGAAGGCATCCAATATATCTATCAATATATATATCCTAACGACTGTTGTCTTAAGACAACTAATGGAACCGACGGATCAACATGCCCTCCGAAGCACGGTACTGTAGCGCTCAGATATTCTACACAAACGGTCAACCATCCAAGTGGAGACAAATTATCTTGCTCAAACGACTTAACCTACAACTTTTTAGAAGGTTTAAAATACCTAATTCAGAGAAAACAATGATTTTTGCGATGATTTTTTTTCATAGGTCTTTACAAAACTATTCCGATGACATTAATACTAAACGATTGAGCCGAATATTTGAACAAAGAAATGATTACGACCTAAGAATATTATGTCTAACGCCTTGTTGCAAACAAGTTGTGTTACTAATTCAATCATTATTTTTATTATAAAAGGATTCATTTTGGTCTCAAAAATCACGGACTATTTTTGAAATCCAGACAGTCCTTCATAGGTCTATGGGTCAGCAATTTTTATTTTATGCGAAGGTTTTGTTTTTGGGGAATTTTTAAAGCTGTTTGTTGCCAGAGACGAAATTCTGAGACTGGTCTAGAACATAAAAAATGGTTTATAAGGATACTTTCGAAAACCAATAACGCACACTTGGCGAAGTTTAATAAACTTTGTAGGTGTGCAAAATATTCTGGCTCTAGCAGAGAATCGAACTCGGGACCATTAGTACAGGAAGCGCTCTAACTAATTAAGCCAGAGCATGTACTACGATGGCTGAATATTTTTTTATGCTTGCTTTTACATAATCGTCTAAACCTATTGATATTCGAGCCGTGCGCGTTATTGTAATGATTTTGATCTCGCGATACACATGGGTTAAGATGACAGAAACGACTACTATTGTTTTTTTTTACATATTTTATAAACTTGATAAAAGTCAAAGTTAAATATCATTTATTAAATAGTTTAGGGATAATGTAAAAACATATGTTTAAAACATCTTAAATAGCAGTCTATTACGTTTCATAAAATAAAAAAAACATTTTTCAAACGATGGCAACCCTCAACTTCTTTACAAGTCTAATGAACCACAGTAAGAATTTTGTAATTACATTTATATTTGACAGCTGCTAGCGAACCCTTTGTTTCATTAGACGTTTTGTGGAATTTCAAAATACAACCCCAATGTCACAGTGCGAAAGTGTCAGTAAATTTGAATCCAAAATTATTTACTTTACTTGCAAACAATATATCTACACTACAACAAAGTTTACATTACTTTTTATGGAGAGTAAGGAATATAACAGGTTCGATTCTTAAAATTGTAAAATATTTGTGAACAGATAAACAGTGCAAATTTAGGTCCATGTAAACATTTATAGTTACTTATAAACGTTGGTTAAGTTAATTAGACCAGCTTAAGCTATCAAAATTGGCAATTTTGTATACAAAGTTGCTAAATATCACGGTAACTATGGTAACATACATTGTTTCACTGGAAATTAGAGTGATTGACAGATTTTTGGCACATACTAGGATAAACTTTTACCGAGAAGTTGTCATCCATCATACTCAGACTCATTTAACCCACGTTTGTTAGGTAGGGGTTAACGAATTGTACCACCTTTTTATTAAGTATTATTCTTGTTTGTCTGTCTGTCTGTTTGGTCTGTCGTTCCGGGTGGAATCTTGCAACTCAAAATTCCACCGGAAAAGCAAAATTCCGGAATTTGAGGTAGCTCAATGCATTGTAGGTCCATTTATTAGGATGCAATGCTAACCTAACCTCAAAAGGCGCATAAAAATGTGGTTATTTTTTAGATTTTTTTAATTTGTCGATTTCTTAATTATAAATTAGATTAATACTTATATCGTTCTCAATTATACCAGACAATAAAGTTCTAGGTCAAACTATGTGTTTTACCGTTAGATGTGCTTCATTCTAGAACTCTACTAATCCAGTCACAAAAAACCAAGCATGTTGTGTTTTGCATACAGCAACCATTTCAGATCCTCTAATCAAGCGTGGCGTCTCTTATTTAGAAGTGACACGAAATGACATACTGTCTCTACTTTACTGTACTGAATCAGCCTAATGAAGCGCGCCACAATAAAATAACAAGCTTTTTACTTGCATTAGGATGATTTCACATTGTCTGAACTTTACATACTTTGACACAATTGGATAAAATAGCGTAAGTAGAGTCATGTAACATTAGCGTTAGACAAAATTAAATATTAAGTTACAAACTTGTTAAAAATAAAAAAACTAGAGAATCCTACTGATATCATATAATTTATGCGAAAGTTTGTGAGAATGGATTCATTTTCCATCACAGGACGAGTAGAAGATCGGCCAAATATCACCCTATTGAGTAGAAGTTCCGCCAATTCGTACAAAGCGTTTTGTTTCCATGTTTATAGTGCATACTGCTAAGGAATGGAACTCTTTGCCGTCTTCTCTGATTCCTGATAACTACAATCTGGGTATCTTCAAGGCCAGAGTGAATAGGTATCGCCTAGATCTACGTGTTTCATCTTCGGCCACATCGTCGCTTAACATTAGGTCAAGCAGTAGTGTGCAAGCATTACTGTGTTCCGGTTTGAAGGGCACTGTAGCCAGCGAAATTACTGGGCATTATGAGACTCAACAGCTAATTGTCTCAGGGAGAAGAGCGCAGTACAGCGCCGTGCAAGGTTTTGCAAAACAAAGTTCTGGTGGTGCTGTTATTGTTATGGGCTGGCGTATTGCTTACCATCAGGTAAACGACCAGCTCGGCTCGTCATCCAGTTATTTAAAAAAAAGTATTTATCAGTTCCCCTTTCTTCGCTCATTACTATTTCCCCTAATTTACAGACGTTTTCATTACTCTCATTTTTGTAGGCATATTTTATGTTACCCCAATATTGCAGACATGTTTGAGTAATAACCACTGACATAGACAATTTCGAGAGGCTTAAGTAAGAAAGAAGCAGGCTTGCGTATAAACGCCTTCTGTCTAGAGTGTCTGCGCCTTTTAGTGTTATATTTAATACACTCTCTTAAGGGCTGTTATTTTGTATTACTCTTCGTAGATTATACTTATTATGATACGTTTATGTTATTATGAAGATATTTGCGAAGCAATTTATTTAATTTCGATGTATGACTTCGAGAGCAAGTTTCTTGAGTGTGTTACTTTAGATACGACTTATGTAGGTTTGTTCGGTTGTGTAGTGTTTGAATTCTAACTCTGAATAATTATTCTGCATCTTCTCGTACGAGTAACTGTAGGATGTTGGATTACTACACCGGCTTTACAAATTGTGAAGGAAATTTTTAGGAAACCTATCCAAGAATGCTAAAATTCGAGGACAATATGATATAGGTACGACATGTACATGACTCTGGCCGTGGTTGTAATACCACCCACCGAACAAAGCCATGCCTAGACCTAGTCGTGTTTCGGGATGATGTTCGGTGAACCATCGGGGAGACGGGTCTGAGCAGCCGCTCAACTGCCGTCTCCCTCTAGATCTATGTGCTTCATCTTAGGCCACATCATCGCTTCACATCAGGTGAGATAGTGGCCAAACATGGATTTATAAGGCGTAAAAAAAAACACACCAAGTCGCACTGGACTTGCTTGATGAGCTGTGATCCAGAATCTCTCGGACCCATAATCTCCCACTCTCTTAAAGAAGACCCGCGTCCTTGCATTGTAAACGCAGGAACTTAATAGTGATTGTTTGCGCTGATACGTTGTTTTGTATTTGTTATATTTTTATTCCTAATTCTTCGTAAAACTTAACGTAATCTATTGCATTAGAAATTTTGGTTGGTAGTATGCATCCTCTCCTTCTGTCCCTCTCCTGCACATACTCCTTGTGTATACGTGTGAGCGAGATGGACTCGCGGATCGCGCCCTCTGTGCTAGCGCCGAAATGTTGGCACTTGCAACACGCGTTTTTTGATGGAAGTACGAATTCGCTCGTCTCGGTAGAAACTGTGCTATTATCTCATGAAAAAGGGTGTTTTCTTCAAGTGCTGTGTACTCCATGGACTATTCTTCGCATCACCACGACGGAAAGCAAGGTATTGTGCTCCTTCCACTATTAAGAACTGTGTTTTCTCTTGTTTTCCTAGCAGTTCTTCAATCCCGCACCGCATCTACCAATCAACATTTTGTTCAAAATCGTACCCGTAAAACTTAGCCAACCCCGCGTTAACATTTTTGGTCCTTCGAACCGGATATTTGCATTGAATCAGTTTAAAATCTACTTAAAAATCTAAATTTATTGAATTAAATCGCTTCGCATACATACCTACCTCCATGTTGTTTATTACTTTGGAAAAAATTCTATAATACTTAATTCTCGCTATTATCGTATTATATTTAGTTATCGTGCACGCCTACATACCTATTTACCTATATTTCGTAGTTTCACCCCGCATAAGTAAATAGGCCTAGGCGAAAATCACGCTGTCGTTAGCATTGCATCATAGAAAAAGGTACTTACCTTCGTACCTACCTACCTATGTGGTCGCTCGTAATATATTGTAACTTATTGTAATACACAGCCCGTGCGATCAAAGTAGGTAGGTATTCTTTTCTCCGCCCCATACTCGCCGCTTATTCAATTGTTATTTTATTAGGCTATTACCTGTTTATTACATAATTTAATTATGGCACCCACGGCAAGCGCAAGCTTGGAATCGAAGCTAAAGGTTCTATACGCAAAAAGAGATATGTTGTTTTCTCGCATGCAAAGTATTAGCAATCGTGTTCAGGGAAAGGATCTCGAAATCGATGCATTTAGGGAAACTTTTTTGTGTGAACTAGAAACAGTAGATAAATTGCGTTTAGATTTCGAGAATGTTTTAGACAAAATAAACGAACTTTTGTTGATGTCGAATCCCGACGCGGAAATAAACTATCAGCCGCTTTCGGCATTCGATGACCTGTTAGGGTGCGTAAAGCGTGCCGCGAAGTCCCTGACACCGGTACCTGACATCAAGCCTGCTGTTAGCCAGCGTCAGTCTCCTAGACTTCCGCCTATACAACTTTGTGAATTCAATGGAGACATCAAAGATTGGTCGTTGTTCATAACTAGTTTTGATAATTCCGTGCATAATAATAACTCGCTCACGGACTTAGAAAAGTTACACTATTTGGTAGGTAAACTCACTGGCAAGGCACGATCTATATTCGCAGGCTTAGTACTATCCGAATCGAGTTATTTATTAATTTACAATTCGCTAAAGACTAAATACGAAGACAAACGCATGATAGCCACATCGTATTTAGATCAATTGTTCGAATTCAAAGCTATTTCGTCCGCATCCGCTAATAACTTAGAATTGTTTATGGATAAATTTGCAACATCTGTCGCCGCTTTAAAAAATCTCAAATTCAAGGATCTGTCCGATTTTATATTCTTACAAGTCGTACTTAAAAAGTTAGACCGAGACACCGCACGCTCATTTGAATTAAATAATCGCAGCTGTGAAATACCGTCGTTCGATATGTTAGTGTCATTTGTACGTGATCATATAAAAATATTGCAACGAACTTCTCCCGCTAAACATGAAGTTACGAAGAAAACTATCGATCGGCGAATGGATGTGCCATATAAATCGCAATCTATGTCAACTACGCACGCATACGTGAATGCCACATCCAGTGCACAGTCTTCTTCGTGTTCTTTGTGTAATGAAGCGCACGATCATTTATATAAATGTTCCGTGTTCCATAAGTATGATCCGAGTGAACGTTTTAAATTTGTTAAAGCTAATAATCTGTGTCTTAACTGCTTAAGTGGAGGTCATCGTGTTTCCTCGTGTAACTCGAAATCGTTCTGTCGGAAATGCAGTCAAAGGCATCACACTTTGATTCATTTTAATGGAAATAATGAAAGTAACGTAACTAGGGCTGCTACGATGTCACGACCCCCGCCTGCCCCCGCACCTGCCTCGGGGTCTGGCAACACGTCCGGCGCGGTTGCTTGCACCGCAATGAATGATGACGTCGCGCTCTGTGCGTTATCAGATAAGAACGTAAACAGAATGATCGCTCGCTCGCCTACTACCGTATTGCTTGCCACTGCGCGTGTTATTGTCATAGATTCGTGTGGTAGGGAACATAGTGTACGCGCCTTGTTGGACAGCGCTTCTCAAAGTAATTTTTTGACTCTGGATTGTTGTCAACGCTTAGGCTTAAATATAATTAAAAGACCTGCATGTTTCGTAGTAAAAGGAATTGGAGGTTCGACTAAAACTACGCAAGGTTCGGTGAATGTAAAGTTCTATTCGCGCTTTGATCGTAACGTCAACTATGTTATGAACTCGTTAGTCGTTGATAAGATTACTGAACGTTTGCCGACGGTATCGGTCGATGTTTCAGATTTATCGGTTTTTGAAACATTGCCATTAGCTGATGAAACCTACTCGGTTCCGAGTCAGATCGACATGTTAATCGGTGGTTCTATTTATCCGCACCTTCTCTTGTCTCGTAAGGTTCAGTCTTCGCAACAATCTTCGCTCGCGTTAGAAACCGTACTCGGTTATGTGGTGATGGGTGTCGCTCCCGCTCTTGTAGATAGTCCCGCTACATTATCGTTCTGTTGTGCCACAGAACCTCTTGACTCCGTTGTCCGAAGGTTCTGGGAACTTGAGGAAGTGAACGTTCCGCCCTCAATCAGCCCAGACGATAAACTCTGCGAAGAGATATATAGTAGCACTACCACTCGCGATAAGGAAGGCCGTTATGTCGTCGCGCTTCCTTTTAAGGGCGATGTTCATTCTCTTGGAGATTCTCGGCAGGCAAGTGAGCGCCGCTTTTTTTGCTTGGAAAAAAAAATGCATGCTTCTCCCAAGTTGAAGGAGGCTTATGATGGCGTTATTATTGAATATTTAGAAAAGGGCTACATTTCGCCATCAGAGCTGGAAACTGAGAATAGCAGTGGCAATCCGTCATATATAATACCTCATCACGGGGTTATTAGAGAAGACAAGGTCACTTCAAAACTGCGCATTGTCCTGGATGGTAGCGCCAAGAGTAGTTCATCTGTCTCATTGAATGACCTTTTATATAGTGGGGAAAATCTGCAAGGAAATTTATTTAATATTATTATTAATTTTCGTTTGTTTCGCATCGCTCTCTCTGCTGATATTCGTCAAATGTTCCTTAGTATTGGTGTTCGTGAATGCGATCGTAAGTTCCAGCGCATATTATATCGCTTTTCTCCGCAAGAACCTCTTAAGGTTTATGAGTTTAACCGCGTTTGTTTTGGGGTAAAATCCAGCCCGCACCATGCGCTCAGAACGATTAAACAGCTCGTAAGGGATGAGGGTGATTCCTACCCATTAGCTAGGGAAATCATTGATACTGGTCTGTATATGGACGATTTTGTCTTCAGTGTACCGAACGAATACGAAGGCATATCGACAGCTTCTCAATTGATAGATCTCATGAAATGTGGCCAGTTTGATCTCGTTAAATGGACGAGTAATTCATCATCAGTTCTGAACTCCATTCCGCCGTCGCATCGACTCTCATCTGTTAAAGAGTTTGATGATTCTGATTCGCACAAGGTTCTCGGTTTGTGTTGGTCACCCGCTACGGATATGTTTGGTCTCAAAATTTCTACTCCAGGTCCAACCTGTACGAAGCGCACTATATTGTCGTGTGTAGCTAAGATATGGGATGTGATGGGATTCGTAGCGCCTGTCGTATTGTACGCTAAACTCCTGATTAAACAGCTTTGGTTATGCGAGTGTGACTGGGATTCTACTCCACCTGACAGTATTGTCAGATTATTCTCTCGATTTACAAAAGAACTACCTTTGCTCGCCACTATAAAAATTCCTCGCTATGTCGGTATCGCTAATGGTAGTGTCGTGTCGATCTTAGGTTTTGCAGACGCCAGTGAGATGGCTTACGGCGCAGTGGTATACTTCCACATTGAAAACGGTGAAGCGAATAATTTGAGCCTTATCTGCGCAAAGTCCAAGGTAGCTCCCCGCAAAGTTGTCTCACTAGCTCGTCTGGAGCTTTGTGCTATATTAGTTCTAGCAAAACTAATCAAAAATATTGTTGTTGCTTGTAACGACCGCATTAATATTCGCAACGTTTTCGCGTTTTCGGACTCAACAGTTGCCCTTTGTTGGGCGCATTCTTCGCCCCACCGATGGGATACATTTGTTGCTAATAGAGTATCTAAAATACAAAACGATTTGGCGCCTAAGGATTTGTATCATGTCGCAGGTACTGACAATCCAGCCGATTGTTTATCCCGTGGACTCACTCCTTCGCAAATTATAGACCATCCGCTTTGGTTCCATGGACCGTCGTGGGCTCAATCGGATTTTTCCGAGTGGCCTGTTGTTCCGTTCAATCCTTCGACGGTATCCGAAGTGCCTGAGGAGAAGAAGCATTCGTTGGTGGCTGCTTCACCACTCGAAGAATCAGTTATAATTTCGTTAGCTAGCCGCATGTCGTCATGGTCAAAGCTTTTGCGTTGTTTGGTTTTTGTTTGCAGGTTCGCAAAGCTTTTGCCTCCGCGTAATCGTATATCCGCGTCAGATCTGGATTTCGTAGAGTTATTGACCTTGCGAGAACTCCAACGCTTACATTTTTCTCATGAGATTGATAATCTGCAAGCAGGCAGAGCCTGTAGTCGCACTTTTCAGCATCTCAAACCATTTTTAATGGATGGTCTCATAAGAGTTGGCGGTCGTCTTACTAATTCGGATTTGCATTATTCTCAAAAGCATCCTATTGTGCTACCGCGTAAAGACCACATTTTGGATTTATTGGTCGACTACTACCATAAAGCAAATTGTCACGCAGGGCCCGACTTATTAATGTCACTGTTACGGCAAAGATACTGGATTCTTTCTGCGCGCTATTTGATTAGGAATCGGGTACATAAATGCCTGCCGTGCTTTAGACTTCGCCCTAAACCAACGTTTCCTGAAATGGCGGATCACCGATCGTGTCGTGTCGTAGAATCAGCTAAACCTTTTATCCACACTGGTACTGATTATGCTGGTCCTTTTAAGGTTACCATCAGCCGTGGTCGTGGAATTCGCTCAACCAAGGCATATGTATGCCTATTTGTTTGCATGACAACTCGAGCTGTTCATATCGAGCTCGCCGGAGATTTAAGTTCCGCATCCTTTACGGGAGCTTTCAAACGCTTTTTATCGCGCCGTGGTCCCGTTGGTAGAATGTATTCGGATAACGGTACAAACTATATTGGTGCTAAGCGTATGTTATCAGAATTGCACGAATTTCTATGTACGAAGTATCACAAAACAGAATTCGGTAAAGTACTAGCTGAAAATCGCATTGATTGGTCTTTTAACGTTCCCGCGGCTAGTCATTTCGGGGGCAATTGGGAAATAAATATAAAGAGTTTGAAGGCTCACTTATTCCGCGTAATAGGTAACCAAATTTTGACGTTCGAAGAGATGAGCACTGTCCTCTCGCAAGTAGAGGCAGTAATGAACACGCGCCCGCTATGTAGAACGCTTTCTAGCGATCCGTCGGAACCTCTAGCTTTGACTCCAGCGCATTTTTTGAATATAACGCCTTTGAAATACTTACCTGCGTTTGAAATTGATGAGAATCTCCACATACTATCGCGTCACGAGTTATTAGACAAACTCGTTCAATCGTTTTGGAAAAGGTGGAGGGCAGATTACCTACATACTTTGCAATCTCGCCGTAAGTGGAACACCGCTGTAAATCCAATAAATGTAGGCACTGTCGTGATCCTCATAACTGAAAATTGTCCGCCGCTTCATTGGCCTTTGGGCATAGTAGAAGAAGTGTTCCCAGGTTCTGGAGGAACCACACGTATTGTACGCGTCAAAACTGCAACTGGATCATACTTACGACCAGTTGTTCGTTTATGTCCATTACCGAACCAGTAGCCTTCATAGATATTAGTATAGTTAGGTGTTAGTGTTAGTTTAGGATTAATTGCTTAGATTAAATTATCATTTGAAGGCGTTCCTTCAAGCCGAGGGGAATGTTTGCGCTGATACGTTGTTTTGTATTTGTTATATTTTTATTCCTAATTCTTCGTAAAACTTAACGTAATCTATTGCATTAGAAATTTTGGTTGGTAGTATGCATCCTATCCTTCTGTCCCTCTCCTGCACATACTCCTTGTGTATACGTGTGAGCGAGATGGACTCGCGGATCGCGCCCTCTGTGCTAGCGCCGAAATGTTGGCACTTGCAACACGCGTTTTTTGATGGAAGTACGAATTCGCTCGTCTCGGTAGAAACTGTGCTATTATCTCATGAAAAAGGGTGTTTTCTTCAAGTGCTGTGTACTCCATGGACTATTCTTCGCATCACCACGACGGAAAGCAAGGTATTGTGCTCCTTCCACTATTAAGAACTGTGTTTTCTCTTGTTTTCCTAGCAGTTCTTCAATCCCGCACCGCATCTACCAATCAACATTTTGTTCAAAATCGTACCCGTAAAACTTAGCCAACCCCGCGTTAACAGTGATGAAGAAACAAATAAAACAAATAATATACTTAAATATACTTATGACTAATCATAAATGACGAAAGTGATAAATTTAATAACAAATTGACATTATTTTAACAATTCTATATGACTATTTTCTATTTATTTTAATCTTTTACTTGATCTATATAAAATAATATTAATTGCTTTGTCTTCCTCTCTCCTACTTGCTGTGCCCAACAAGGTCTGTAATGAACTATTATAATTAAAATTATAATGAAATTATAATTATAATGAAATTATTATGAACACCTATTTTACATTATAGATGCAATAAAGAATTGAATTGAATTGAATTGAAACATTGTATCAAAACTTCTAGAAAGGAAATCTGTACAGAAAATGGTGATAATGGTGCAAATACAATTTCGCAAATTCGTTACACAAGTTAGCCGAAGCTGATGTATTTCGACGCCAGTACGGAAGAGTCGATTCCAATGAAGTTACAGTTCAAGACTTGATTCCACCGCCTAGGGTGACAATCCAGATTCTGGATACAGCTAGGATTGCAAACTGTTTTTTTTCATCCTAATCCTAAATCTTAATCTATCTATACTATTATACTAGAACTGAGCAAATTCTGTACATTGAAGATATTTTTGCAAAACTAACTGCGATCAACTATTTAGAAGGTACAGAACACGAATCTATAGTTTATGAATTTTTGTCTATTTGTTTGTGTGTTTGTTATCTGTAGACTCTGAAACTGCTGAACGGATAATAATGTGGTTTTCAGGGTTTAATAGCATTATTTTCAACTTAGATTATAGGGTACGTTACATCAAAATCGGTTTGGTGATTACGAAGATACAGCTTGACCTCTTCGTAGCACGCGCTCCGATACACTGGGGAGGTCTTGCTAAGATGGTTTCGTCAATAAATAGGAAAATAGGCTTCTTCTATCGTTCACGCGGATGAAGTCGCGGGAAAAAAGCTAGTAATAGTATAAATATTATTACGATTTCAGATATCAGTTGATATGTCCGTGTGTTTAACTGAATCACATTATTACTACTGAAAAGATTTTAGTTTGAGTCACCCTAGTTAGTTAATAAATAGAAACGTATTAAAAAATATAGAGCTATCATCATCATCATCATCAGCCCATCACGTTCCCACTGCTGGGACACGGGCCTTCTCTCAGAGAGAGAGAATGGGCTATAATCCACCACGCTGGCCCAGTGCGGGTCGGTGGATATCACATTTCCTTGACATTTTGTGAAAAATTCTTGGACATGCTGGTTTCCTCACGAAGTTTTCCTTCACCGTTTTTAAAGCGAGTGTTAAATCCACACATAACTTAAGAAAGTCAGTGGTGCGGGGCCAGCGGATTCGAACTCGGGTACGTCGGATCGAAAGTCGCACGTGCTCCCACTGAGCCACACTCGCTCTCAGAGATAGAGCTATAATGGGCTTCCATTACTTTTAATTTGACGAAGTATTTCGTGTTTAGCGGAAATCCATACATTTCCGTATCAAAATCGCACGCAACATTCCAAGGACGAAAAATACAGACGGGTAATAAAATCTGCCACAAAAACAAATGGCCCAATTTTCCATTTATAGTCTTAAAACGAACGTTTTGTCAAAAGAACGGCCTTGCATTTAATCAGTAATCGACAGCCTCTGAGGTGTAGTGGTTGGGCAGGTTGGCTCAAATTTCATACACCACTGAGGTTGCGGGTTCGATTCCCGCGACGGGACAAATGTTTGTGCATAGAAAAAAAAAGCGCAAGCATTTGTTTCGTGTCTGGGTGTTGTGTCACCATGGTTCTCATAGTTCCTGGTTCCCTAGATACTGGGAATCCTAGTTAGGGGTCAAGATCTACGCATGTGATCGTTGGGCGTTAAATTAAAAAAAAAAGTAATCAACAACACAAACATGTTTTCTTCTTTAGAGACTATCAACAATCGGTCGTAGAGAATTCAATTTGCGACCTTATTATACTATAATAATACGACAGTTTGTTACTCAATAACCTTGTTACTACTGAATGGATTTAGGAATAGATATTTAAACTGAAAGTGTGCGCCCTTTTACTGCAATAATCATTGACTTTGAATTTTGTTGGAAATTGCAGTGTAAGAGCGCGTCTATTAATTTGGAATATCTATACAATGCTAGGTTTTGGTCTGACTTAGACCTAACTATACATTTAATTTTTACTCGTGTTTATCGTCATTATCATCAGCCCATTACTTTCCCAATGCTGGATATCAGGCCTTCTCTCTTAGAAAGAGTATGGACATAATCCACCACGCTGGCCCAGTGCGGGTTTGTGGCTGTCACAAGTCCTTTAATTTTTGTTATAAATTCTTGAACAAGCTGGTTTTCTCTCGATGTGTTCCTTCACCGTTTTTAGAGCGAGTGTTAAATCCGCACATAACTTAAGATAGTCAGTGGTGCGGGGCCAGCGGGATTCGAACTCGGCTGCGTCGGATCGAAAGTCCCGCGTGCTCCCACTCGCTGTACATCATTTAATGGAAGTAAATTTGAACTTGACTCAAAAGCACGAACTATATATAACAGCCGTTGTTGGCCACAGCGCGAAAACTCCCATCTATTCCTTGTTCAATGTACTAAAGAAAACTCGCTATAATAACCAGTCAAACACAAACGGCCATAATTTCATGTATTTCATCGGCAGAACGATATTTTATTGAGCATTTGAGCAATGGACGTTTCGAATAACGATTTTGGGAACGTTTTATTTGGATTTTATTTGACAGTGGCCTCGGGGTTATTTGTAAGTGGACTGTTGTGGGAAAGGGATCGAAAATATGGAGTGGCTTAGTATTTTATTTTACTCGTGGCAGGGTTCTCGTATGCGGGAGGCCGTCTGGGTAGGTACCACAGCTTTGCCAGTTATTCTGCCACCAAGCAGCAGTGCGCAAGCATTACTGTGTTTTGGTTTAAAGGGCAATGTGTCGAGCGAAATTACTGGGCATATGAGACTTAATATCTGATGTCTCAGAAGGATGAGTGCAATGCAGTGCTACGCAGTGCTTTTTATGGTATCAAAAGTTAGCTAGGTAGCACTTGTTATGGGCAGGCGTGGCGCTTACCATCAGGCAAACGACTTGTTCGTCATCATCATCATTTATCTCACAGTCTCATAAAAAACCTAGCTGCGCTTCGCGGTTTCACGGGATAAATGGTAGCCTATGTTCTTTTTAGGACCTAAAGTACCTACATACCAAAGTTCATCATAATTTGTTCAGTAATTTTTTCATGATTGAGTAACAAACTATACATCCATCCATCCATCATATTAGTAGAAACTTGGATTAGTAGGATAGGATGTCATTTGAGTGATAATTTAAATAGGTACTCGTACTTAAGCAATATTAATAAATGAATGGATGTGCTTATTAATTTACAACTCATAATGCATTGCTTTTTATTTTTAATTTATTTTAATTGGTTTACGAATCACAAGTAAAATTATATTTTATTCTATTTTTAGATACGAGTATAGATATATATACTCGTTAAGAAAGAAAGAAGGAAACGTTTATTTGCAACAACTTATTACACATGACATAGAAAAAAAACAAACAGAAAACAAAAAAAAAACATTTTACTTCCCTACGCAAATACCTATTTGAGTAAAGAAGTAATAGATAGATAGATAAACACTTTATTATTCACCTTAAAAATAGAGATAAAGTACAAGTCAAATGTTTACAGTGGTGTAACAATGGGCGGTCTTATCGCTTAAAGTGATCTCTTCCAGACAACCTTTGGATGGAAGTAATGTGTTTTTTTAGAAGTGTCAAAAAGTATTTTCAGATAAAATTTTAAAAATTACACCTTATATAAGAATCCCTATAACTAGGAAACCAGGAACTACGAGGATAGGTACTTGTATTTGAAATTCGGAACCACCCGGGTTTGCTAGGGATCCTTTGTTACCGTGTAGTGTTACATATCATCTTCATTCATTTTTCATGACTCATCAAACCTATTTCTTATTTATATCTAATGGACCTACTTTTATTGCCTTGAAAAAGAAAACAGAATTCAAAATTGGATAAACTGACAGAGAACGAAAAAAAGATGAAAAACCAGGACTTGAACTTGAGCTTGGAGAGAGAAAGGTGCTCTCACGATTTGTTAAAGGTGGAAAACCATATTATTTTTGTGGCTCCGTTGTTGTGAGGTATCACAAGTTGGTGGCCCGAACAAAGGCCCACTCACCGCCGTTGAACGTCCCCTGGATTGGGAGAAGGACAAACCCAGGACAAACTTCCAGCTTCTTGGGAGAAGGACAAACCCAGGACAAAGTTCTACGTTCTCATTTACCCTCTTCGACAGGCAGAAGAAGCCTATCGACAAGGACAAAGTACTACGTTCTCATTTACCCTCTTCGACAGGCAGAAGAAGCCTATCGACAAAGTATACGTTCTCATTTCCCTCTATCGACAATTTTCATTACCCGGAAGATCTTTTCCTCAGCAGCACTGTTTTATATTCTGTATTAAAAGTATCACCAAATTAACATCATTTTATTACAGCTTCCCAGTCCCTCTCTCTCTCCCAGAAAGGTACTGTACGTGCGGAGGTCCATAGGTAGAGCTAGCCGGGGGACCTCCGTAACGTTATAATTGGCGCCGAACTGTTCTCGAACTCACGACCCCCAAAATTCTAAAAGACCACAGCGTCACAATTTATTGTTTAGACTTTTTTTTTCTCAAACCTTTTATTCCAACCTTTAATTTTTTATTTTGACCATCTTTCAGATATAGCATCAGCATTGAACAATTAATCGGAAGAAGGATACCTACTTGAGTTTTAGTACGTGCCTTACTTTTATGCAAATATATACAAATTTCATCGGTTAGTACCTATTTCATTTGTAGACGGACTTCCACTCCATGTTAAATCACCTTACCTAATTCATTTCCACCTCATATGACGACTACGACTACTATTTATTTGAGTGAATCGTAATACCTATCTTAAATGTGATATTCGAATGTGCCTGGTGTCATTGTGATCGCAGTACACTAAAATCGTTTACAGTGTTTATTGTAAAGTGATTAAGGGTATTTATTGTGTTATTTCTGTACCTTATTGCATAACTGCAAAGTTGGGTGCGATAATTTTACTAGCAGTGATTCAATATTATAAATGCGGTGAGAGTGTTGCATATTTTTGTTGAACTGTAGCTTGAGTTGTAGTTCGTATGGAATTTTGTGAAAAACCAGTGCAGTGCTTTTTCCTCAAAATAATTGTTGATAATACATAATTTATTGTGTTTGTGTTCATGGTGTTGTTTGTCTACATATAGTTTGACTTTTCGCCAGTGACAACACAAGATTGTCATTCGATCACGTTGACAAGTTCGAGCGGCAGTAGATATCTCCAAGAAGGCAGAATATATTCAAGAAGTTTTAATCAAAATAATATTTTGTTAATGTCGTAGTAGTAGTAAAATAAAGAAAATTTCTAAACGAAATGGCTTTTATTTAAATAAAGTTTTTTTTAATTATTTTTGTTGTTTTACTGAACGGGATCTGCGTGATTTTGGTAAGTGTTCATTTTTATCTCTCATACTAACCATTCAAGTACATAATATTGTAGAAATTTCAAGTATTTGGTGGACGATATGTTTTACCAAATAAATTAATTCCTGTTTGGGATTATATTCAATATTCATGGTAAGAAATAGGGAGATATTTTTATTTTTTATTCTTTTTGGACTTATTTATTACTTAAACTTTTTGTTTTTTAGTGAATTTTTGTTCGACTTGGAGATTTTTATTATAATTGTAATTTATATGTATGTCTATGGATATCTATTTTACGTATAGTATTTAATTTTATTAATATTACATAGAGCGGGATTCGGGACTCTAAAAATAAGCCTTAGTCCGTTAATATTGTTTATGTATATGTAAGGGGTGATAGTTCTAGTTGACCCTCGGTACCTGTCCAGTCAACTGGATCCTGACAGAGCGGGGTTCGGGACTCTCAAAATAAGCCTTAGTCCGTTAATATTATTAATATGCGTAGACCGTTAATATTAGGTTTATGTGATACTGTTAGTTGATTCTCGGTATCTGTCCAGTCAACTAACGGGACTTTAACAGAGCGGGATTCGGGACTCTAAAAATAAGCCTTAGTCCGTTAATATTATTATTGCATATGCCGTTAATATGCATAAGCATGCATATGTTTATGTGATAGTGTTAATATTATTAATATGCTTATGCCGTTAATATGCATTAGCATGCATATGTTTGTGATAGTGCTAGTTGACTCTCGGTACTTGTCCAGTCAATTAACTAGATTTTGTTTGTGATAGTGCTAGTTGACTCTCGGTACTTGTCCAGTCAACTGGATCCTGACAGAGCGGGGTTCGGGACTCTCAAAATAAGCCTTAGTCCGTTAATATTGTTTTTGTATCTATTTATGAGGTGATGGTGTAAGTTGGCTCTCGGTCCTGTCCAGTCAACTCACTGATCCTGTCAGAGCGGGATTCGGGACTCTTAAAATAAGCCTCAGACCGTTTATATATTATATTAGGGGTTTTTAAAGGGTTTTATTATTATATCTTTTTCAAAACATTATTTTTACAACATTTTTATTTTCGTAAATTCTGAACTCTCCAAGTCAGACAAATTTTCATTTTCATTTCGTTTCTGGTGTTTTTTTTTCCTCCAGAACGATATTTTTTGTGTTAGCTCCTATGGTTGGTGAGGACCTTAGAACTTGGGATGATCAATTAGTGTTAGGTCGCGAGTTGGTATCATGTGGAAGTCTGTACACAAATTGTGATATTTAGATGAGATATATCTATGGTATTATCGTTGGCTTATTAGCGAATATTTTCGATAAGGTCGAATATAACTTGTATATGGCACATGCTAAGAACTCAAGATATTATAACACTCGTCGAGCTAATTACGAATATAATGTCGGTGACATTGTGTGGCGGAAAAACTTTGCACTAAGCAATGCTGGTGCTTATTTTTCAGCAAAATTATGCCCTAAATTTATAAAATCTAAAATTGTTGAGAAGCTGTCGCCTCTGGTATTCATTCTGGAAGATGAGAATGGGACTAGAGCAAAATGGCATGTGAAGGATTTTAAATGAGTTTTTTACCTTTTTAATGAAATTGTTTTAAATTTATATTGTTCTTCTTTTGTTAATCTTTGTTTTAGGACGTAATTCAAAATTATTTGTTATTTATGCGTTGTACACTTTGGCTTTAATTTGAAATTTGTTCTTTTACTTTGTAAATATTTTTTTTATGTACTTTCTTTTGTTTTTGTTTCGCCTCATTTCACTTCATTCACTTCAAACTTGGATTTTTCTTTTGGTTTTTTTTTACTTACTTCTTTTTTTTTGTTTATGGTTAGGTTAGGGTTAGGGTACCTACGTTATTGGAGCAGTGGGCCGACTCCTAAAATAAGCTCATAAGGTCATGTAATGTCTAAATTGTTTTATTTTCTTTTATTTTTTTATTGGGTTTTCAGTATGTGGTGCAGTTGACCGACACCCTAAAAATAAGCTTTCGGGTCATTAGGGACATTTCTTCTTTGAGTTTGGGCCATTGGATCTTAAGTAGTCGTGAGCCCAAACCCATACTTTTGTTAGGCGAGTATATGTTTGTGTGAATTTGAATGTTGTGAATTGAGAGATGTATGAATGGGTGGATGACGATGTTCTGTTAGGTTGGTGATTGGTTCGAATGGGGAAGTATATGTTCCATAACCTCAAAATTTTCTCTCTGCGTTCAAAATTTTATCTTGGTTGGGGGGATAATGTAGTGTTACATATCATCTTCATTCATTTTTCATGACTCATCAAACCTATTTCTTATTTATATCTAATGGACCTACTTTTATTGCCTTGAAAAAGAAAACAGAATTCAAAATTGGATAAACTGACAGAGAACGAAAAAAAGATGAAAAACCAGGACTTGAACTTGAGCTTGGAGAGAGAAAGGTGCTCTCACGATTTGTTAAAGGTGGAAAACCATATTATTTTTGTGGCTCCGTTGTTGTGAGGTATCACAAGTTGGTGGCCCGAACAAAGGCCCACTCACCGCCGTTGAACGTCCCCTGGATTGGGAGAAGGACAAACCCAGGACAAACTTCCAGCTTCTTGGGAGAAGGACAAACCCAGGACAAAGTTCTACGTTCTCATTTACCCTCTTCGACAGGCAGAAGAAGCCTATCGACAAGGACAAAGTACTACGTTCTCATTTACCCTCTTCGACAGGCAGAAGAAGCCTATCGACAAAGTATACGTTCTCATTTCCCTCTATCGACAATTTTCATTACCCGGAAGATCTTTTCCTCAGCAGCACTGTTTTATATTCTGTATTAAAAGTATCACCAAATTAACATCATTTTATTACAGCTTCCCAGTCCCTCTCTCTCTCCCAGAAAGGTACTGTACGTGCGGAGGTCCATAGGTAGAGCTAGCCGGGGGACCTCCGTAACGTTATAACCGGTAACTAGAAATCCAGCCCACAACACGTATACAGTAAGGAACGTGAATGCACCGGTACTCAACAATAAATTCAACGCAGCCTCAGAAGAAAATGTTAACATATTAAGCTCACATAAAATAAAGCTCAAAGTTTATGATTGGTTGAAGAATTTAGATTATGATGGAGTGGAACATCTTTTAAAAATGCTCCAATGAAACACACATAAACAAGAAAATATCAAACACGCACACAGTCATCCTCCCACAAACACGCACACCCTCTCACACACACACGCTCAACCTCACAGCCTCTCATACATTTTCACACACTCTCTCACTCACAGTTGCTCACTCTCCCACATACCAATCTCACACACACCACATAATTTATGAATTCATGCATAGGTTTTATACGGCTGTATTCAATTAGCATATAATAGTGTACCCTATTTAGATTTTATTATTTTTTTCCAAAACCTGATATATATTTTCATTTCTGTACCTCACAAATTTTTACATGTTAATTTTAAATTATAAATCAGGTATAAATTGTAAAAACTAAGTTCTTAATTCTACTATTGTAAAAACACAGGCTGATCTTGGGAAGACGCTGTTTTTTGTAACACAGTTTTAATAACTAAAACAAAAGGCAGAGTTACAACAACCACGTGTAACACATATTTTTGCAATAAAGAAATTTGTAATTCGTATAGAAGTAGCATTACATTTTTTTATATATAGGAGACGAAAATTATTTTGCTTTAATTTTTCAGATCACATAGGACCTTATACTCTTTCTTGTGAATCCCATAGTCGTCTTTATTCCATTTGAACAAGATCTTCTTTGAATATGAGAGCGACCTCTACAGAAATTTTAAGCTATATCTTTGTTGTTACCCCGCTGATTTTGAACATACGTCATATATAAGACATCAAAATTCAGAATAGACCCAAAAGATGGTCATTTTGTATTAGAGCAACAATATGTAACCATTGTCACGTTTCGTAATTTACTACCAATTAGCATAAATTAACCTAAAACGACGAGGACTCAAACGTCGACCCACCTACCTAATTATTGGCTACACTACGGCTGACTTGAGGAGTCATCAAGACGTGGATTCGTGCCACTATCTCAAGCCATGCCATGACATACTATGTAAGGGATAGGTATAGAGTCCCTCAACAAATAAACCACCTTACTAAAATGCAAACTATATTTTTTATTATATAGGCTAAACCTATTCCAAGAACATGAACTCACTTTACTCTAAGGGCCTACATCATCATCATCATCATCATCATCAGCCCATCACGTTCCCACTGCTGGGACACGGGCCTTCTCTCATAGAGAGAGAATGGGCCATAATCCACCACGCTGGCCCAGTGCGGGTTGGTGAATGTCACATGTCCTTGACTTTTTGTGAAAAATTCTTGGACATGCCGGTTTCCTCACGATGTTTTCCTTCACCGTTTTTAGAGCGAGTGTTAAATCCGCACATAGCTTAAGAAAGTCAGTGGTGCGGGGTCAGCGGGATTCGAACTTGGGTGCGTCGGATCGAAAGTCGCACGAGCTCCCACTGAGCCACACTCGCTCTTAAGGGCCTACCTAGCTGCCTATCTTAGCGTAGAACTAAAGGGCAGGCTTACGGTTACCAGGTGACAACAGGCTTCCGTGACGGCAGGCCCTGGCGGCGGGCTAACTGACGTGCTGCACTTTTCAGGACTATCTCAGTTCCTCAGGGGTAACGGCTCTCAGTTTCAACCTTCAGGGTCCAGAGAACAGCTTACTTTTTCTTCTCCCCGTCTTCCCCACCCCGACGCTATCGATCAGTTGGCCCGTCTGACAATATCTGTTTAAAAGAGATATACAGTCCCTACTGTAACATCGTGCTAGAGATTCCCACCTGTCGTATATCCAGCTATACATACGGACAGTTTCACCTCAGCTGCCCATAAATAATACAGCGTCACCGTCGGATTTGCGCACGTCACAGTGACAAAGGAAAATGCGCCTCGAGTTATGACACCCTCGGCTTCCTTTTGTTTGGCTAATGTGCTCGTTTTTTTGTTCTTTTTTTGTGTAGGTACGTATTTTTTCATTCGTTTCAGAGAAATGTACCAGGTGTCGAGTTTCGTGACGCGTCCGTTTAGTTTACGTGCTCAAGTGGTCGCTGTTCATTTGTGTTTGTGAAGTTTGGATGTGTGCGTGTCAGTAAAAAATGTGTTTTTATGCAATTGAGTGACGAGACGAGTAGGTCTTTTTCACCTGATGGTACGGAAACGCCTGCCCATAACAGTTGCAGCACCAGTCAGAACCCAATAATATGTTTACATAACCTGCGATCAAGTACCTTTATCAACAATATCAACTTACACACACTTAATGTATGTGTAATTTGATATTACGTACGATACAAGTTTCTCAAAGAAAAGTATATTCAATCAATATTACAGTGATGATATATATTTAAATTAATAAATTAATAATTTAATACGCCCAACGACATACATAGATCCTAACTAGGACTCTTTATATCTAGGGAACCAGGAACTAAGAGGACCATGGTCCCACAACACCCAGACACGAAACATATGCTGGTGCTTTTCTGCCGTGGGTGCGTCGCATTGAACCCGCAACTTCAGTGGTGTATGAGACGAGACAACCTGCCCAACCACTACGCCAGTGAGGTTAACAAAAAAATAATGTGCCAAGCATATACACTCGAGAGCAATGAATCCGGGTCACTTAAAGAATGTTAAAAATCTCGGAAACTAAAAATGATAGGTTAATGCAATAAATTGTATTTAATAGACAATGTAATACTCCTTAAATGAAAGTAAAAAAAATATGAGTCACCATACATTTTATTAACACAAAATTACATAAAGAAAAAAACTGCTGATCTCTCCTTAAAACAAAAATAGGAAACATGAAATTTTTGAACTTTATTACGATTTTCTTGAATTTTAATACTTCGTATTGCCTCCTCGTGCTTCCATTACTGCGTTTACGCGGTTTGGCATGCTGTACACCAAGTTCCTTATACGATTTTGGGGAATATTCTCCCATTCCTCTGTGAGAGCAATTTTGAGCTCACGAAGCGTGATTGGGGGAGGGTTTCGTTGTTTTACGCATATGCCTAGCTCGTCCCAAGCATGCTCGATCGGGTTGATATCCGGGCTGCGCGCTGGCCACTCCATACGAGTAATGTTCATCTCTTGAAGGTAGTCATTCACAATCCTACCTGTATGAGGTCGGGCATTGTCATGCATAAATATAGCATCCTCACCTAAATTGACCATAAATGGACCAACGTGATCATTGAGGATTTCTTCCACATATCTTACGCTAGTTAAAGAGCCGTTTTCTATGATCACCAGCTCTGTGCGACTTTCAGAAGAAATTCCGGCCCACACAAGTACAGACCCACCACCGTAGGCTACTTTTTCTTCGATGCATGCTTGCTTGAATCTTTCCCCTGGTCTTCGATACACTCTGTGTCTTCCATCGTGCTTGTAGAGCATAAATTTTGATTCGTCGGAGAACATAACTTTTGACCAATCTTCAATACTCCAATTTACGTGGCTCTGGGCATATCTTAGTCTCGAAATACGATGCCCACGCTCCAGTTTAGGGCCGTTTGCAGGTCTAAGGGGTTTTAAGTTAGATTCAGCAAGCCGACGTCTTACTGTCCATGCACTTGGGTTACTTCCTCCGAGGCGTCGAAACTGATTGGTGAGTTCAGTTCCTGTGAGAAAGCGATTTCGAAGCATGGTGTTCACCAAGTATCGGTCTTCTCGTGCTGTGGTACACCTGGTTCTGCCCGTTCCTGGTCTGCGTAGGTTAGAACCAGTTTCTTCGTAACGTCGGAGAACTCTTTGTACTGTTGACAGCGACACACCGACAGTCCTGGCTGTATCGCGCTGACTCCGGCCGGTTTCCAGCATTGTAAGTATTCTGGTGCATTCTTCAGGCGTAAGCGACATAATTTCAGCTTGAATAATGAATATAGAGCACTATCAACATGGTTTATGTACCCACATAAATGACAGATTACAAACAAAAGCAAAACCAAATGCTGTAATTTCGTAGTTCCATCTTCGAAAGTGGCCCTTTTTCAAATTTGATTTTTTTATGATATAACTTTACAATAACTAAGAAGTTTTAATACCTTCATTTAAGGAGTATTACATTGTCTATTAAATACAATTTATTGCATTAACCTAGCATTTTTAGTTTCCGAGATTTTTAGGATTCTTTAAGTGACCCGGATTCATTGCTCTCGAGTGTAGTTCAATAACAATTTCTTCGTAGAGCCTTAGTTTCATTTCCCTCGAAGCTGCAGCGGCGTTTATTGCGCTCATTGAGGATTCCAAGAAAGCTACGGATTTCCCTTAGGGCTGAGCCGAGCGCCGACGTATGTAGCTGTTAGCGCGGCTATTTCTCGATTGCCTTCTTATTTATTTTTAATTAAAATGCTTGAGAGAACAAGGCATTGAACAGTCAGTATTTTATTTAAGTCGAGAGCTTTTGGCTGAGTAGTTTATTGTGAAACAAGTTCATGTATTTAAGTAGCTAATGTCACACAAAAGGCTTTAATGGAAGACCAGCGCTGATCGCACGACTAGCATAAAGATGAGTTGAGACTATTTCAACAAATTCAATTATTGTATAATTAATTTCTTTTTCAAGCGAATTAAAAACTCTAAAAAATATAATTCCACCTTATTCAGACATTATAGGTACATTTACAATTTTATATTATGACACTAAAACTAAAAACCTTAAAAAATATAATACTAAAATATATTATTAAAAGAAGTCCCTTTAGGCAAGGTTCCGAAGATACTGGCAGCGTTCCCCCTTTGAATAGCTAGACTAATTCTTTGTCCGAGGTAGCTGCCAGCTCTTCGGTCTCCTGTGATGTCGACTAACCTTTTTGCTATTTCTTTATAAAGCTTTAAAACTCTAATAATACAATTTTTATGTCATATGTCACTATGGGTGACATGTGACAAAGAAAACTAACTCCCATACTATGTATAATTTGTTGCAAATAAATGTCTTATTCTATTCTATTCAATTTCCTCAAGTTTATATATATCTACAAACTCTTTACTGAAATTATATATTACTGCGAAATTACTGGGCATAATGAGACTCAATATGTAATGTTTCGGGAGATGAGCGCAATGCACTGATACGACTGCAACGTAGTGCTTGTAATGGTATTAAAAGTTCTGAGTGGCACTGCAATTTCATTGTTATGCGCAGACGTGGTGCTTACCATCAAGCGAACAACTCGTCAGCCTCATCACTCAGCTCCATAAAAAAAATGATTTGCGACTCGATGTGTGCTACGACATTAGAAACTATTACATACTTATTAAAAATAACTAAATATAAAAAAACAACAGTTATAATATTACGACATAAATTTGAATGACATTTAGTAAAGATGTCATAAATTAATCACTTAGATTAAAGGAACTTGAGATTTTATAGATCAGAAAAATCAGATTTTATAGGTCAGAATCAGTTTATTAAAAAGCGCGATCAAATAACCATTAACCCTTAGAACGTCGAACCCCTGGAAAACCGCGACCCTATGTATGTCGGCCATCCTTATATACTGCATTTTTTATTACGGCTTCGCTTAGAAAAACGATAGTTTTATTTCTCCTATAACTATATCACGCATATGATACATCGTTGGAAAGCTAAAACTTGACGCTAAATAATGACGTATAAATTAGAATTAATTAATTTTCCAAAATATTTAAAAGAGAATGATTTTGTTGTAATTTGAGTTTTCTACACGAAAACTATTCACATAACACACAAACATTGATTCACACATTTTACATTTCGATACGAACTGATAAAATCAATTTATGATAAAAAGCGCGATCAAATAACCGTGAATGCCAAAGCTTCTGCCAAGTAGCCAACTGGCACATAAGAAACATAATACTGTCAAAAACAAACAAAATATTGTAACAAAAATTGTAAAAAAATAGCCCTCGGTTTCTTACCGTATTTTCTGAGTAATGGTTTTTTATGATACGGTGGTAGAGTCATTGTAATAATTGACGTTCATAAGTGCGTCTGTGATATCAAAAATGACTAAAGAACTTTTGAACTTTGATTGATAATGTATCGTCTCCAAAGTTTTACAACTGACCTCCATTAGGACGGTAATTTTCATCAATAAATTGTGAAAAATTGGACCGTAGTAGCCAGGTTTTTGGATTTTATCTTTCGGTAAATACGACTTACCACGAGATAGTCTGAATGGTACATATTGAGTCAGCATTGGGAGATGTCCGAGGAATTGCTCGCCCATTGGATTTTATCGCGTAATTGAATTGAACAAGAGTTGAAATCCGCTCACTGGCTCGCGATCTGATGCTGGAGTTTTATCTTCCCTATTCAGTGAAACGTTTTTGAAGCAGTAATCATTAAATGTCTATTGTTTCGGGCATAAATAAAGGGTCAACTTAAGAGTTGTTTAAGCGTAGTTATTTTGTCACCATAAACTTTCTTCGGAGTATATTTTTGCAAATTTTCCGTAAATTTAAAAGGGTTCTAATATTCGAGAGGTTTCAAATATTCAAATAATATTCGACAGGTAAAATAAATAATAGATTTATGCTAAAATATTTATGTACCATTTTGAAAGTAATTATAACCTCACGAAATATTTATTAGTTAATTAACACGACGACAAAGTTTCAGCAACACAAAATACGTTTTCCAAAAAACAAAACAAACTGCAAACGAACCTAAAATTTCCAAACGTCGTGTAAAACTTGCGCTATCCGGAAACAATTCAAAATATTTGCTATATCGCAAACAACCGCCCAGTGTTGCAAGTATTAAAATATTCTCAGTATTCAGACACGGGGGCTTGCAACAAAAAATTTCATAAAACAACAACGTTGTACGAACCGCAGCACCGCAATACATAGAGATGAACAGTAGATCAGTTTTACACAAACGCTTCAACAACTCACGTTTTCAAACTTTGTTCTTTTTAACCAACTTCAAATAAGGAGGAGGTTCTCAATTCGACTGTATGTTTTTTGTATGTTTGTTACGCGATTACTCCGTCATTTATAAACTGATTCTCACCTTGAAGCTATAGGTTTAGTATAGCTTCAAGGTGGTTCCATACAAGTTTTATCGGTATTTGACCTTGGACTTCGAAGATAGGTACATAACAATTGAAGACATTTTTTAAATGAATTATTATTTTTTTAACTTGATGTTTGATCGTCGTACAAGCGACTGTAGGTCATCAAAATGCTGATGACTTACAGTTTAAATTTAATGGTTTGAATTAATCAATTAGTTGGCCAGTCGTAGCAGTAAGCTTGTTTTAAATACACCCCGTGAGTTAGATGTTTAATTATCTCATAATATGTGACCTTAACCTTAAGAGTAACCTTTAGCGATCTTGTATAAGCAATTTCAGCCGTATTCCACCCGTCATTATTTGTTCAACGATTCCTTACTGCCTTTACAAGCGTATTGGGCCACTGCGTTGCGATGTTGCCCGAGGGACGTTATATACCAATAAATAATAATAAAGGAATGCAACGGCAACGGAATTTAATTATTTCCAACAAGTCGGCAAGTGGTGAGATTGGGAGAAATAAATATTAGCAAGTCCCCAGCACTATGCGGAGTAATTTACTGGCGTCGTGTCAAACAATAGTCTAATAAGCACTTGGGACAGTTGAGAGAAGCGCGGTGCAGTCAAATAAAATAATATATATGTATATATTATAGATAGAACCGGTGTTAGTGTCTTATATGTATTACTTATAAGGGCATTGTAGCCAGCGAAATTACTGGGCATTATGAGAGTCAACAGCAAATTGTCTCAGGGTGACAAGCGCAGTGCAGCGCCGCGCAGGATTTTGCAAAACAAAGTTTTGGGTTGTGCTGTTATTGTTATGGGCTGGCGTATTGCTTACCATCAGGCCAGCGATCAGCTCGTCTCGTCATTTAGTTTTATTAAAAAAATGTATTTATGAAGTTCACATATACTTTTCACAACCTGTTAAAGTGTACTCGTATTTATGTCAATATGTAGTGATTTAAATTGGACAAGACGGAACTGGTACCTACGGGTAACTCATAGTAGGTGTATCGTATGCGGGAGGCCGTCTGGGTAGGTACCACCGCATTGCCAGTTATTCTGCCGCCAAGGATAAGTGCGCAAGCATTACTGTGTTCCGGTTGGAAGGGAATTGTGGCCAGCTAAATTACTGGGCATATGAGACTTAATATCTGATGTATCGGGGTGATAAGCGCAATGCAGTGCTACGCAATGCTTTATATGGTATAAAAAAATAAAAAAAGTTCTTGATGGCACTGCAATTGTTAAAGGCAGACGTGGCGCTTACCAGCAGGTGAATGACTTGCTTGTCTCATCACTCAGTAACATAAAAAAATAAAACTGGTGCAGGATTACCGGCAGCTAGTGTTGGAAAAGTCATAAGCGATAATGACTTCCTTCATACGTGTAGTCTGCTTTACACTCTTGTACGTAGAAACCTAAATTACATATAACAACTCACAAACACATACGTACAACAAAGCGCGATATTTTATCCAAACTTAATCATCATCATCATCAGCCCATTACGTTCCCACTGCTTGGAGTCAGGCCATCCCTCGTAGAGAGTATGGGCCCTAATCCACCACGCTGGCCCAGTGCGGGTTGGTGGATGTCACATGTCCTTGAATTTTTGTGATGAATTCTCGGACATGCTGGTTTCCTCATGATGTTTTCCTTCGCCGTTTTTAGAGCGAGTGTTAAATCCGCACATAACTTACGAAAAACAGTGGTGCGGAGTCAGCGGGATTCAAACTTGGGTGCGTCGGATCGAAAGTCGCAAATGCTCCCACTGAGCCACACTCGCTCTTAGTCATATGTACTTGCAATCGACGTCCATAATACAGAAATTTAACGATCCCTCTCATTGGGTGATCCTCCGAAGGGTCTAAACTTTCACCCTCAGCATAAAGTTTTTTGTAAAGGGTTCAATCGATAGCAAAAGCGATGCAAATTGATTTCGTTTTGCAAACTGAGTGTTATATGATCCTCCCAAACTACTGTTCATAAAAAAATACACAATAAGTGTTGTATTTCTATGTAATATTAGTTTAATTTTTTTTAGCAAATGTATCATTCGAACTAATCGAATCGAATTACATGAGTTAATTCCTCCATCTCATTTCTACCATCGGACAACAAGACGTACGGAAACTCGGCATCCGTTTATGGTTGACATTGCTCCTGACAGAACAAAGCGTTTCGCTTCAACTTTTATAATGCGAACATCTAAGGAATGGAACACCTTACCAGCGGCGTCTCTGTTTCACGATACTTATAATCTAGGTGTTTTCAAGTCCGGAGTGAATTGGTATCCTCTACGCAAGCATGGTCAAATGGTTGCCTATCAGGTAATAAAAAAAATTAGGAATTCAAGAATAGGACAGTAAGATACTTAACATCCCGAATAAACGTTTCTTTTCTTCTTTGGGAATTTTCTTCTGTATCGGCTAGTTAGACAACAATTATAATCCAAATAATAGAAGTTTGATAGTATATCGCTTTTAGTGATAAGTCCGTCCGTTGTTTTATAGTTATGAAGTATTTCCTGCACATTGTTAAGTTCTTGTGTGGAATAAAGTATTGTTGATTTGAGTAGAATTGTATGTATGACAGAATTGTTTTAACGTAGGTATTTTCTTTTTTGCATCTGTATTTCATCTGTGGAAACAATTACCGTCCTTCAGATTAAATATTCATTATGTCCCTAAATCCCCAATTTCCAAGAACATTCTGCTCTGTCAATATGTATTTATTCAGTAGATACAAAAATGATACTTTCATGATCATAATTTGATTTCATTGGATTAATTTTTGGTTCAAATTTTCTGAATTACTGGGCGTTATGCGAAAAGAGCTATTGTCTCAGGTCTATAACAATAGGTCAATGTCTATAACATTATTTTTGTCTAAATAAGAAACTGAAAAATTATGACAGATCAGGGAGTCACACTAAAACAGTTCTTAAAAATAGCAGCTCTAAGTGCGTTGGGAGAGTTAAATAAATCTGATTCAGGTAAGTATCCAGTTTGTTTACATGAGTAGCTGATCTAATGAAAAATTATATATGTCTACTGAACGAGAAATACAATTTATTTTTTACAGCAAAAGCACTTACAACAGCCATAAATAAAATCTTTCCTAACAAATATTACCACCTCATTCAACGTCCCATTATCCTGCAACAAGAAAGCGTCTTCATATCTCATTATAACTCCCCTTAAAGAACTTTAACCATTATTTACAATAATACTCCAGGTGGATAAATAAATGGCAACCTCTCGTGATTTATTACGTATCTATTGATTTTACTCTGATATCCTGTTGGTAAGGCTCTTGCTGTACTGACTGCGATAATATATTCGTAGCGATAGTTACATATAAAATATAATAAATATGTTTTGTTTCTTTGTACATATAGTTTATAATCACCGATGTAAATATTATAACAGCGTACAATAAAGAATATAAGAATAAACATTTTTTGTTTCTTTTGTAAACAAAAAAAAAGTTATTGTTTTCTATGTACCTACTTACTTGTTATTCATTCCTCTTAACTGCAGCAAACAAATATTAAGATTCAATATGCGAAGACGTTTAAATGGTGTCTAGATGTATTTTAACATTATTATGTTAGAAATGTTTATTTTTTATTTGCAGAATAAAATAAAATAAATAAAACATAGTATAACAAGTAGTAGCAATAATTGTTATTGCTTATGGAAGCTATGATTTCACACTGTTAGATAGTTGTGACATAATCATGGAAACTATGTTTTCACACTCTTGAAAGTAGTGTCCATAGTTTCAGTTTAGTTATATTTTATTATTTACCTACGTAAATAAAAATGGAAATAATAAAATATGTCGAGACATTAATTTCAAGTATCCTATGCCTACATTGCTCAATACCATCACTGACTTCAGAGCAATCTTTAAAGACATTTTTAGATATTTTTGCATTGTGTAAAATTAATAAATTCTTTCAGAAAAGTAAATAATCGTCTACAATAGCTTTTATTAAGGATATTTATATAAACTTATGTAAATTTACTATTTTCGTGTAGGTAGGTATTTCGGGATTGTAGTACTAAACAATGAAGCATCGGGGCCATACCTACATTAGAATAAAACGTTCAAACTTTTGTAGACACTATATTACACGTACCTATTTTACAGGCATACTCAACTCAAGCTTAAGAGGATATGGCACAGCCGCGGCCAGCGAGCACTAGGTATTTGAATAATGGTTTACGGTCTCGCAGAAAATGCGTAAATTAAATTAAATAAATTAACTTAATAATAATAATAATTTAACTAAATTCGTATCAACTTCAGATATTTGTTAAAATTAGTGTTTTGGGAGAAAACGTTTCTACCACACTAAATCTCAACCAAATTTGGTGATTTTGGTCTCAATTTCCTAAATGAAGAATAAACTAGGTTCGCACGGTTTCCTTTTTCAAAGTTTATATCTATTTTTAAAGTTAACAGATTCCAAACTTCAAAAAAAAATTTCAAGTAAATATTGAGCTTTTTAAGTTCATTTATTCAAATTCTATAGAAATTATCAAAAAAATAAAAACCTACGAACCTCAATAATGATAACATCTCTTACATGTCCAAATTTCTTCGAATTTGGTTAATGTGTAGGGGTAGAAAAACGTTTTCTCTTTTTGTATGAAAATTTCAGTGTGCCGTTCCCTTTTAACAACTGGTAGTGCCACATATGTATTTGTATACTTTAATTTTTTTTTTCAATTTTGTGCCAAATCGAGAATAGACACAGACAGCATTATAGATCACTCGCTTCTCGTAAACAGTGAGACGAACACCTAAATCTATACTTTGGATTACCCAGGAAACTTTGCTCGGCTCCCCCGAAATTATGTCGCAAGTTCCTGGCCCCGTATAAAAGTTATTTTACTACTCTACTAAGACCTTAAGCATGAAATGGAGATGAGGGATTATAATAAAAACGGGCCCGTCGAATAAATGTTATGATAGGTCTGGTTTATTGGTGGATAATAATAAAATACAGGGGCTCGGACTTTGAGAGTAATAAGAGTGGTTTAGTTTAGTCACGCGTTAAAATACGGGTGAATGTTTGAAGTCTGGAACAGATCGCTTTAAGCCATAAAACTGCCTATTTACTAAACCAAATGAGTCTCTTTATAAATCGTATTTTGTGCGAATGGTATATAGTGAAGAGTTTTTTAATTATTGCATTGTATTGGACGTGTTGTATTTTACTGTGTTTCGGTTTGAAGAAAATTGTAGCCAGCAAATACTGGAGCATATGAGACTTAATTTATATATTATGTCTCGGGGTGATGAGCGTAATGCAGTACTGCATTGTGCTTTTTATGGCATTAAGAGCTATTGCCTCAGGGTGACACGTGCAGTGCAGTACTGCAACTGTTATGGGCAGGCGTGGCGCTTACCATCAGGCAAACGACTTGGTCATCTCATCACACGAAACAAATGTTTCTTGTTGCTTAAAAATTCAATTAAATTCAATGCAAACAATTTACTTTAAACTTAAACTATTCATTACTTCTTTAAGTATACGTACACTTTTGAATAATTACTGAAATATTCTTTTTGATCTCTTGTCAACAATTTTGTTCGTGTCTGGTTCGGAAAAAACCCGCTTCCGATAAGCTTATGTTAAGCTGATTCATTATGGTAGATGCGGATTTTTCAGTACGATTGGTGACAGTCCCTAGCTGCCATCCTGTTTTTCTTATTTATACAGTCTAAATCTACGTTTGACCACAAGCTTGCCTGATGTTATGTGACCGGAAATGGAGCACGTAGATTTAGAAGATACGTATTACCTCTGGCCTTGAAGATATCCAAGCTGTAGAGTTATCAAGAAACAATCTTCTTCTCTAGTGTGTGTGGCAAAGTCGGAGTTTTAGACCACCCGAAGGCCGCCGACATTACCTAACTACTGTTGTTCTAATACTACAACCGAGCCCGACGGCTTAACATGCCCCCCGAAGCTAGCTCAGATGTAAATACCACACAAACGGTCACCCAAGTTGTGACCGATGCAAACTTTGCCATGAACGTTGAAGAAACAAAGAAGACGGTACAGAGTTCCCTTCCTTAGCAGTATGCACTATAAGCGTAGAATCAAACCGCGTTGAGTGAATTCTGCTTGTACTGTAAAAAAAAATTAAAGTATGTCTTAGTTTGTATAGTTTTTGCTGCAGTTATTCCGAATTGATTTTTCACACACCTGAAATGAGACATACTCGTATTAGAGAGAAGAAATTAAGTTTTGCAGTTTCGAAAAAAAAAGTACCATACGAGATAACAATGTTCTATTTCAATAAGAGCTGATTTTTTAATTCTCGAATAATGGGTCAGATAGTTATCTAGCCAAAATAAAAAGAAATTGATCTGTGCAAGCGAGATGTACGTATGCAGTATTCAACGTGCGAAAAAAGGACAAAATGTGTTTGACTTGACGTTTATTACTTTTTCCAAACCACAATCTGCTAGTCTATCAATGAATTGAAAAAGTAGGCCTGAATAACTCAAACGCTAAAAACAGACTTTATTTATATAAAAATGCAGTATATGATTATCCATGAATAGTTTCAAAGCATAGCAATATTCATCAACTTTAAATTTAAATGTTTATTACTAGAAACTCATATGCACCTTTATGTATAGACATAAAGCATACGTATGTTTATGCTTAAACATAAAACATGAGTATACGCGGTGGCTATAAGACTAGAGAGTGGATATTTTTGCACTGGCTGGGGAGAATTCTACGCAAGGGTGGAGTTACTATGCTAGGAACGCTTGCTGTGTTGCTAGAGAAAATATTTATAAAGTTACAGAGTATTTGAACTTCACGAAGGTAATCGAGATATTATTATTTCATTCAACAACTGTTTATGTCTAACCGAGAGATGGAATTTAATTTATAAATAGTAAGGTACAATAAGCAGTATTTTTTCTAGGCATCTTTTTATATAAATGGAATTCACTTGGAAATAGAATGCATCTTAAATAAATACGGGGAGCGAGGGGTGATAACTCACTATCACGAAGATATGTGACAAGCATTATTATTATCTTAGTTGCTGTATTAATAAAAAAAAAGTGTAGGTGTAAGTAATTAAGTTCTATTTATAAATAGCATTAAACTCATGATCAAAGTCAAGTCTTATAATTATTTTTTTAGGGTGTGAATGGAATATCTTTAAACGTAACGTCGAATACATTTCGAAGTGAAAACCCGACAATATATTCAACGTAAATTCAAATTTGCTCTGTAACGTCTACCTTATAAAATAAAATATCACGGACATCTTGTAAGGAAAATGCCGCCTTGACAAACGCGAGCATTTTACGAATAAATTTAAATTCATCGACCTTACGCCCATAATGCTTGCCACATATCTTCGTGATAGTGAGTTATCACCCCCCGCTCCCCGTATTTTTACTCTTTCTTCCGTGTTCCTTTGGGATTTAAAGTAGAAGTGGGGTAGAGTAGTTATAGCCGGATAAGTGAATAATAGATTTCCAGATAAAGATTTCGCTGTAAATCTAAAAAGGCGAAGAAAAGGGTAAGAATCCGGCATGTTCCAGAATCATAAATTTAAGGACACATTCTTAGACATCCGCAAAGCCCCACTCGACCCCCCGTTCACACTGCTGCATTAGCACACTGATATTTTAAATGCGAAAGTTTGTGTGTAAGTCTTAGTATTGTGTGTTTGTTCCGTCTTCACCCTGCAACGGCTGAACAGATTTGGTTAAATTTGGAGTGGAGATAACTTTTACGCTATACGGATATAGGTAAAATGAACATGCGAGTGAAACCCTTATGATAGCACAGGTAACTTTAAAAGGATTAGAATATGTAAGTCTTAGTATTGTGTGTTTGTTCCGTCTTCACCCTGCAACGGCTGAACAGATTTGGTTAAATTTGGAGTGGAGATAACTTTTACGCTATACGGATATAGGTAAAATGAACATGCGAGTGAAACCCTTATGATAGCACAGGTAACTTTAAAAGGATTAGAATACACGTTGTAGATATCAAATTTAAAAGAATAAACACCTATGTAAGAGGTCTTACAATTTATAACCACTTGTAATTGAAGACTGACCAAGAAAGTAAACAAGGTGAGATGAAAATGATCTCATCCGGCCAGATACCAGCCGATAGCGGACCGGCAAAACTATTACATCTCTACCTTCGGGGGTGAAGGGGGTAACAGGTGGGGGAGACGGTCGGCTAGCCAGTTGAATTATATTGTTATTTCAGTGCGATTGGGAATCGATCGCGCGTCCCAACGGTACATCTTGTGGTTACAATGCTGTTACCGTTATGGGTAATAAATGGTAATGGGTGAAGCTTTAATGGTGCAGGTAAATGGTCAAGAGTGTAAGTGGCTTTGGGACAAAACTGATTAGAAGACAAGCCAATAGTTAGGAGGCATAGGTTACATAAAGCTATTGAAAATCACAAATTTCTTTATGTAACGAATTCGCACTTGCGACGGGATCATGTAGTCAGTAGGTATCGACAGAAAATAAGCGTTTTATCTTGACCAGGATTCAGATTCTTCAATTTCAATTTCAATCATTTATTGCGTTCCATAATGTTATTAAGCAAAGCGATTCTACATTGTATTAGGTGTTTATTTTGTCAAATTTTAAGAATAAGAATAAGAATAAACTTTATTGTGTAATACTGTGTACATTTGAGGTCTTAAAATAAATATATAAAGTAACAACAGCCTATCCGTTTCGGATGTACAATACGTATAAAACATTACATAGAAACTAAAATAATTTTTCATCACCCAAAAGAATTCGTTCAGATTATAATGAACTTTGTTTATTAACCATTCTTTTAAATGGTATTTAAATTTCTTACCGTTTAAAGATTTTAAATGAGATGGCAAATGATTAAACATCCTTATGGCACTGATAAATGAACTTTTATGATACATGGTGTTATTGATTTGAGGGATACAGATGTTATATTTGTGTTTAGTGTGCAAATTACCAGCACGACTAGATTTTACACTAAAAAAATATTCATAATTGCTTTGAACAAAAATCACAGATTTCTAATATATAAATTCCTGTTAGAGTTAGGAATCTTTTGTCCCTGAAAATGCTACGAAGTGAATCCGTGTTTTGTAAATTATAAATGTTTCTGAGGCAACGTTTCTGTAATGTGAATGTTGATTGTATATCAACAGAATTGCCCCAAAAAATGATACCATAACTTAAGTGAGGATATACGTAACCATAGTAAGTATTACTTGCAATAGATTTACTTGTTATGCCACTCAGTATTGAAAGAGCATAGCAATATTTAGATAGTGTATTATTAATTTTATGTATATGTGTTTTCCAATTTAAATGAGAGTCTATCATTACTCCTAAAAATTTTGTTTCGTTAGTTATTTCAATTTTGTTACCATAGTTTTGTATGTTTAGTTGTAAAGGGGTCATTTTGTAGTTCTTAAGTTGTATATATTTACTTTTATCCAACATACCTTAAGATTGATTTATGCTAGCCAGTTTGTTACACACTCAAGTGTTGTATTAATTTCTATTTCAAATGTAATACGATCAACATTTTTTTTGAGGAATAAAGATGGTAGCATCATCGGCGAACATAACACAGAGATGATATTGTAAGACTACAAAAATTAACACCCAACAATCAACAAACTGGTTGAATTGAATGATGTATAAACTAGAGCATTTGCCCAGCACTTCAAATTATGTGAATCATAACATACTACTGTAAGTAATGAATTTTTCAAAATTAAGGTTCCTTTCATTCCTTAAAATTTATAAATTTCAAAGGGCATGTAAGCAATATTGCTTACATGCCCTTTGAAATTTATTACATTATACATCATGCCAATAATATTATTGGCATGATGTTTAGGTTACGCAAAGATGAGTGAAAGAGAAGTAATTAATGAACTGTACGTATGTTAGAAAGAGTAAAAATAAATCAAACATAAAGTGGAGCATAATGAAAAGTGTGAAAGAGATGCCTAGATGCGAGACTATGTAAGTTTGAAAGAGACAGCTAATTTAAGAATAGAGTGAAAGGAATAAAATAGGTTAATACGTATAGGTGTAAGATAAGACAATTATGGCGAACGTAGTCGCCACGTCGTAGTCGGAACGTAATTCACGTCTTTAGACTACCTTTTTAGACCTTCGTCCGATATACACCCAATGGTTTCAATGGTAGAAAGACCGTTAAATACCATGTAGACAAAGTCCAAACATGAATAGACTACGTCGTCGTCTATCGTCAAACAAGATACTACGCACAATCAGCTCAGCACCAATAATAAGTTTACAATGTAGAACCATGTCTAAATAACTAGTTTGAAATTCTCTTCTATCAAATAATTTCTTTTGAAATCATCATTGCGACATGGTTCTATAATGTTGTGATTGCTGCTGTCTGTACGTTCCGCATACCCTATGTACCAGTGGACCTTTGAAACTATCGCAAAGCCCGTCCTCCATTCAAGCGAGCGGACTTTAACAGGTATTGCAGAACGTTACAGGTATATTAGAATGAAGCCGGTATAACAGGTATCCGAGCACGTTACAGGTATTGGAGATCGGTCCAGTGTGTCAAATAGGAGAACCATTCATTCGAGATTCAATGTCGTGCTAACGCCTACGTAAAGTGAGGTTCTACGTAAACTTTATGGAATAACTACCCGATACCCGCGCTACTCTGTCCGCGTACAATTAGGTTTATAGTTCTCGTTCTTTAACGAACTGTTCGTTTTTCCAGGCTGTAAATTATTCTTATTCCTGGACCTGAAGTACCTAGTTGCGGCCTACACACCGAAGTCAATTTCTGTGTCTCAGCAACGTCATTGCATTTTGTATATTTAAATCATGTAGAATAAGTAACACCAACACATAATGAACCTATATATTTCTATATACTATTATAAAATTGGCACCGAGCTAATTCTGTACATTGAAGATATTTTTGAGAAACCAACTGGGATCGACTATTTAGAGGGTACTGAAAACGAGTCCAAGGTTTTAATACGGATTTTAATTCGGTTTTCAGGGTTTGGTAGCATTAGTCTTAACTCAGATTATGTTATAACAAAATCTGTTGAGTGACTACGATTACAGCTTGGCTTTTCGTGGTACGTCCTTGTCTCAGTATATAAATACTGGAGAGGTCATGCTAAGATGGGATTAGAATAAATACGAATACACACATAAACGACCGAGGAAGCCAATCCTGTGTCGTTCACGTGGACGAAGTCGCGGGAAAAAGCTAGTCTGAAATAAATGTCTAAATAAAAATAATAAGATAGTGGAAAGCCTTCTAAAGAATGTACATAATAGAATAGTGTGTACAGTCACACGTCACACAGATGAATTCGTATAGACACGCCGTATAATTTAGTGAAATTTAATCACCATCCAAACACTATTTTGTTTACGGTACACTCCGCGAGCGCGACGTAGATTTCATCAAATGAAGCTGGATAGGTTTGCCAATAGTTCTGTTTTCCATGGACTTTTATAATGTCTTAGTTAATTTCTGTTAACTTAGAAATAAAGAAAATTATAATTGTTATATGTACCTACATAAATAAAATAAAGTTGTAAATAATTTAAAAGATATTAAATAGAAAAAAATATATTTTACTATAAAACTTTGTTAATGGTAGGTATACTATACCTATTTCGCAATTCTATGGAATTTATATTAAATTAGGTTTTTGTTGAAAAATATATTTTTCAAGACAAGCTATTAACAAATTCGTAATCGGAACCGCGACCAGATTAAAATAAGTCTCAACACTAGTAGTATACAAATATCCGGCAAGGAGTTCCATTGCCCACCTTCCGCCTCCATCATCAGATCAGCTGACTGTCACCATAATATTGTATTGTCATTGGATTTTACAAGTATGCAAAATTTTAGCTCTAAGCAGAAGTGGTCCTAATTCAACTTGCAAAATTTAACTCAAACAAATAAATAAACATTGCAAGATAAATGAAAGCTTGTAATAATAAATCGGATTTAAATATATTCTAGTTGAGTGTACCCCCGCAATCGCTCTACCTGTGACAACTAAGGGTAATTTGATCACTGTTGGCGAAGCGTAATCTTCATTTTTTATCAATTTTGTCTTTTTTTTTGCATCCTCAACCAATTCAATACAGAATATAAAAGTCGGCTTGAAAATGTGTTGATAGCGTGACTTTTAGCCTATCAAAATAAGCATAGGAAACATGTCACGCCATTATGAGGCATCATGTAGTGCAGTCATCATACAGAACGGTCTTGTCACACCACCCACGAGGTGGCAATAATTATATGCTTTCTATACTTACATAAAAATGATAAACGGCGATCGCAGACATACTGTAATATATCTGACCTGATATTAGGTTTTTCTAATCTGAGTGATATTTCTGCTGTTAAGAAGAAATATCAATTAACTATTAAAATTCGTAATAGTATAGCAAGCGTAAAATTACGTCGATTTTTTTTTGTTTATCTATATTTGATCTACGTATATACACCGTGGAATTGAATTCGATATTTTTCCGAAATGTTGAGTACATACATGTCCATGCTAGCCTCGCCGCGTCTCCCCCGCGTAACGTGTTTAGTGAAATTCTTACGACATTTCAGCTAAATGTCATTTATTTTTATATATGTGTTTTTTTATTTAACGCCATTTGTTTATTTTAAAGCATGGACTGAATGCATACATTTCGGAAAAATATCCAATTAAATTCCACGGAGTATTTTAATTTCTCTACGGGCATCAAGTAAGCGGTAGTACAGTCATTTGGTTCGATGTTGGTTACCTGGAAAGTTTTCCGGAAGTTTTGAAAATTGTAATTTTATCGATTTTAATGTGCTCTTTCCGAATTTCAACTTTGCCACCTCGTATTATTGCCGCTCGCGCCGCCTTATTTGAAAAATGGCGCCTAAAATCAGTATTTTGACAATACATCCTTTCTGACTTATTTTATGATAAAAAATTATATACAAAATGAAACTAAAGACAATTACCTACAATTTATGTATCCACCATTGCGTCGCAAAGTGTACTCTAACACGCGCGTTGCACACATAGGGGCACAAATAGTATATTCAAAAAGAGCCTACATCTAAAAAATTATTTTTCAAAAAAAACTAAACCGACTTCAAAACCACAAATGGCACTCAAAAGTAAAAAATAAATTAATATAATTATCATAAGCGCTACCCACTCATATATTTGAAGTCGGTGCCAGCCAAGTGTAATAGGTAGCAGATAAATACTATGTATATAGTAAGTACTACTTGTAGGTAGTATCTATCTACTACCTTTTAGACTTGGCTGGCACCGACTTCAAATATATGAGTGGGTAGCGCTTATGATAATTATATTAATTTATTTTTTACTTTTGAGTGCCATTTGTGGTTTTGAAGTCGGTTTAGTTTTTTTTGAAAAATAATTTATTTTACCCTTTTTAGTGAAAAACAAGTTTTAATTAAATTAATTCAAAAAGTTTTTAAAGACAAGCTTTTATGATCTAGAAGCCACATCATGACAAAGTTTAAAATGGGCTATCACAATTAAATGCATGTACAAAAAAATTTCATGTCTGTCCTATTCTCTGTTGAGGAGTTCCCTCGCCAGAAGTCAATCCTGGGTGTATCTGCCATATCATGATGGAATTTAGAACAGGCTATTATGGTTTAATCTATTTACGAAATGTTGTGTCTGTACTATTCACCGTTGAGGAGTTCCCTCACCGGAAGTCAACCCTGGGTGAAGCAGGTGAAGCAGTAGAATACAAAACCTCCACCTTAAGAAAGTTTGGTTACGAAAAAAACAAGAACCGACTTGAAGATTAAACTTATATTTTTTGTTTTTGCTATTTTTTTCAAAAACTACTGAATGAATTTCGATAAAATTTATATGGGACCACCTTTGAAGTATTACCTACCAATCAAAAAAAGAATTATCGAAATCAATGCATAATTGGCGGAGTAATCGCGTAACAAACACACAAAAAAAAAAAAATAAAAAAAAAAAAAACATACCGTCGAATTGTAAACCTCCTCCTTTTTGAAGTCGGTTAAAAACTAATTTCACAAGCAAAGTTTAACGTTCCTGGTCTTAAACGAAAAGATGGTCGCCCCAGCTGGGAAGTACATTCAAATGAAAATTAAACGCTAGGTATCCGGAATCAACATGGCGAGTTATCATTAACTATTCATTAATACGAACAGTGCCGACTTGATGATGGCAAAACAAGCGCAAGCTTGCGGAATGGTAATAGATGGTACGGTGATTTCGTAGCTTAGAAGCATTTGTCGAGGGCTTTCGTTTGAAATAGATATGAATATCGTGTTATTAATTGAAGTTAGAGTGTAGGTAATATTAATGATTGATGGATAGATAAATACTTTTTGGTAAAAGCCTTACAAATAAGTACATGAAAAACAAGTACATTTCACAGTAATCAGCATAACTTCCAGACAACCTAATAATTGATATAATTTTATCTGTCGGATACCTGAGGTTTTTGTTTGGTGATATCTCACTTATTTGCAAAGTTTGAAATCATTATCAAATTTTTTAATTTCTTTTTTTTTTCTAACCTGTGCTGTCCCACTGCTGGGCAAAGGTCTCCCCCAAGTCTCTCTAGCCGTCTCTATCCTGCGCCACCTCGCACCAGCGAAGGTTTTTGTTATTATTATTATTATATTAAGCCTTTATCATCCCACTGCAGGGAAAAGGCCTTCTTACTTTCCTTCCATTTCTCGCGGTCTTGAGATAGAATGGACAAAAAATTTTTTTTCAAATGTTTAGTAAAAAAACTTACACTGTTACAATGTCTACTTGCCATTAGCACAGAATGCTTGATGTCGTTAGTTGAAAAGTGTGTACAATATTATTTTCTAATATGATTTTCTCTTTTGTTTCAGGTGGATTTCAAATACAATACAGCACTCCGATATAGGCTACGATAAGTACGCAAAAGTGAATCGTTTATCGTATATCACATCACACCAAACTCAGTAAAAACTCATAAACGGTTTATTAACTTTACGACCCACAACAAATTAACTCGCACCATTTTGAACAAGCCAATTATGACTTTATCATTTAGAGTTAGAGTTTAAAATTGGTAGAATTTTGTTGTAGTATATTATTGTCGTTGTATGATCGAGTTAATGGGTCCCATTATGGCGAAATTAGTTTTATAGTCGCTGTAAACAAGATCTAGATAATGTGAGTACTGGAGCGGTGGCCAGCAAAAGTTGGACGCATAATAATTTAAAGTTGTAAGCTCGATTTGCGCTCGGCGCTTGTAGTCTGTGTTGGGCTATTGTTTTGCAAGCTGAGTTAGTGAACTCACGGACTTAGTTTGGTCAGATTTATTAGCATGCAGGCTTAAAACCTCGACAAGCTGCAATGCGAGCATAAGTAGAATATGGGAACGCAGTGTTGATGTAAATTGATACCAGTTTATGTATATTCACTTGTAAGTTGTAACAGAACATTATACATTCTGTTTAAAATATTGTTTAATTGATTAACGAATGGAGTATTTTCTTGATTATTCTGGAGTCTGGTAAAAATCAATGCCAGCGAAAGGTTGAGGAGTGGACAATAAGAAAATTTGCCAAATATCACGATAACCGGTAATGTGACATTCGCTAGAAGGCTGTTATGGAAATCCTTACATATTACCTGGTCTATTATGAAACAAGTGACAGCAAAAATATGCGGTTGCTGCGGCACTTTCTCTTATCAATCAGTGCAGCGTAAATAGGTATATCGAGAATTTTTTTATGATTTTTAATGTATATAAATTACCTCAAAAATCCATTTATACCTATTATATTAATAAGTAAACCGCAACATCACATGAATATTACTAAATTTTTAAGTTATTATACTGATGATTTAATTAAATAAAACAGGTACAACTTTTCCCTCACGGAAGCAAACTGTACAATGTACCCTTACCTTTTAATATTGCAATATAATAACCCTTTGTAATTTAACCTTGCCTTTGAATATTTACCTATAATATAATAATAAATATATTCCTATTCCTATCGTAATTGGAGAGCTATAATAGTTTTAGAGGAGAGTCAGAGAGCAGCGCTATACTTGCTGTATAATAGCTCTATAAACCGCTATTTACTTCTAACCCGTACTAAGTCAACTCGACTAAATCCACGAGACCTAACATAATGATTTATGAACCCTTCTGATGCCCGACGCCGTTTAGAGAACTATACATTTGACTAGGTAGTACCTAAACTTGAAAGGTTTATAAGTTCAAGTCTTGGTTTACAAAGCGAGTTCGAGGTGTACCTTCTGAGGTGGCCTTCTTTTTATATTTTATGTTGCCCGTTATTCGTTTTTAAAAACGGTCTCGTAATATGAATCTTTTGTTATACACTTTCAAAGGAGTCGGCAGTTGATTTCTATCAAATAAATAATTTAAATTTATTTTTCGCTCAACAATGTTAAATATGACATAATTATGCAGCTGAGCATCATTAGACTTTAAACTGTTAATTTTGAAATGAAAATGAAATAACTCTTTATTGTAACACACACTCATAAAAATATTAATAATAAAAACAAATTAACAGAAGTGTAACGATTGGCGGTCTGATCGCTAAAAGCGATGTCTTCCAGACAACTGTACAGGGAGGAATAACGCAAAAATAACGGACGGTGGTTTTCAATTTCTTTATACACTTACATAAACCAATTACATAGCATACAAAGTAATGAAATAAAAAATAATCTTAATACATACAATACAAATAAAATATAATTAATTTACATAAATATCAAATAAATAGATATTAAATACATAACAATAACAGGATAAAGGTGATTAAATGCGAATGGTAAAAGACTTTTACTCTGTGTTTAAAAGTATCCAGCGAGGGTGCTCGTTTTATTTCAGTTGGTAGGTAATTTTAATTTTATTATTCTTCTTCCTTTTAAAATATTTAGAGTTATTAATTAATATTCCATAATAATATCCGCTAACGGCTAATATATCGGCAAACATAGTGTAGGACGATCTGAGACTAGATGGAACGACGATATACGTAGGGTTGCTAGTAGCGACTGGAGAAGGAAAGCCGAAGATCGGGCTCAGTGGCGTGCTATGGAAGAGGCCTACGTTCAGCAGTGGACTGATGTGGGCTGACGATGATGGTGGTGATGATGAATAATATCCGCTATGTTGGCATGACTAACATGGCCAAAAGTAGCCCTCGTCCGAGCACAATGTACCATACTGGTGTTAACACAATACAGTGAAGGTACCGAACTAATCATTTACTCGAGATTAATTAATTTAGTCGTGACCAGGGGGTGGTTCTGAACTGGACGTGCCTTCGGTTTTAATGAAGGATACGACCTTGTTTATATATCGGCTAGGTATACATTGTCTAGAAAAAACAAATGACTAACGATCATTTACATATATTGAAATAAAAACAATCAAACAATCTTATGCATAATTAACGATATATTATTGTTTACTAACCGGCTACACTCACGAGAATAAGTCGAGACACTCGACCGGTGTTCGAGCGGTACAGACGCTCATCATCACAGAGTACGTGCGGTCGCGGCGAGCGCTTGGCGCGAACTTGGAGCGTAGTTTTAATAATAATATTAACGATATAGACCCTGACCTCTTACTGAGACCCGGAATCTAGAAAACCCGGGCCTGTTTGAGGCCTAGGTGGTTGGTCTCTCGTATGCCGTCTGGGTTGTTATCACCACTCTGCCAGATATTCTGCCACAAAATCTTATAGGTGGAGTATTACTCAAGCATTGTTACGATTTTAAGGGCTAGCGAAATTACTGGGCTATGAGACTCACATCCTGTCTCGAAGTAACCAGCGCAATGCTGAGCTACGCAGGCAGTACATTGCATGCATAGAGAAATATATACTGTGGAAAATTGCTTGGTATTAAAAATTTGGCACAACAAATTTTACGGGCAAGCGTGGCGCTTACCATCCGTAGCCAATGACGTACGTGTCTTATTGCTCAGTTGAATAAAAAAACGTTTTTTGAAATGGAAAGTAGGTAAGTATGCGGTTGAAGACCCTAACCACTTACCAGTCTTCTCTTCTTCTCTAACGTAAAATTGGACCCGAAATGAAACTCGACGCGTAATCTCTGTGCGGTTGTAAATAAAAGACGTTGGCCTTTAACTACAACGGTCGGAGTTTGACCGACCGGTTTGCGATAACCCGCTGGGAACAAAATGTGCTACCAAGTTTTGTTGAGTCGTAAGAAAAACAATTTAATAATTATGTAATCTGGCTAGAATATGAAAGCCCGCGTAGTCCATGTCCCAGCAAAAGGAGCGTAATAGGCTGATGATCATGAGTTTTACTCATCTGAATTATGAGACGAGTAAGTCGTTCTCCTGATGGTAAGCAACACGCCTGCCTATAACAGTTGCAGCACCACCAAGATTTTTTTTTGCAAAATCTTGCAGTGGCACTACACTGTGCTCGTCACCCTGAGACAGTGGCTCTTGAATCTCAAAATGTCTAGTAATTTCGCAAGCAGTGCTCTTAACACAGTTAAGAAAGTAATACAGTAATGTTTACACACTACTGCTTCGTGGTTGATTATCTGGAAAAGGTACATCCTAAGGCGGGCTCTTGCAGAAGAGACTTATACCACTCCAATTACGAGTAGGTACATTCATCATCAGCCCATCACGTTCCCACTGCTAGGACACGGACCTTCTTTTATAGAGAACCATATTTCTTTTATATAAGTACGGGCCATGATCAGGCACGCTGGCCTAGTGCCAGTTGGTGGATGTCACAAGTCGTTGACAATCCGCACATAACTAAAAAAAGTCAGTGGTGCGGTGCCAGCGGGATTTGAACTCGGGTGCGTCGGATCGAAAGTCGCACGTGCTCCTACTAAGCCACACTCACTCTCGTATATGTACATTAAGATATTCAAAATAATTGAAGTAAAGAAAAACCAATCATACTATCAAGAAAGGCGAATTCCATTCCCTCTATGCTTTCGACGTTCAAGTAAACAAAGTTACATTTTCATTACATTACTCCACCAACACAAAGCTCAATAAAGTCAGCGCGGCTCAGATGTTAACCCTAAAACGCCGGCGGTAATCAGATTATCGCAATTATTTTTTCACCGGGTTCAAATTAAATCAGGCGAGGCTTACCCCTAATCACACACCCCACTTTGTGAGCGGCGAGCACACGCGGTGCCGGGGAATCAGATGTAGGGAGAATGGACGGCTGGATGTACTTTGAGTGTCGGGAGCAGGCCTAGTAATTGGCGCTGAGGAGTTGTTCCAAACTGCGAAAAACCCAGAATTATGCCAAAAACAATAGGGCATGTGACTGAGCTCCACATTGTATATACTTAGTAAGCATCTGATGCAAATAGATAGTAGTTAAAAAATATACTCATACCTCTTTTTTTTTATGGGGAACTTATTAATGGGACTAGCTAGTCGTTGATAAGCGCCACGCCTGCCCATAACAATGACAATGCCACCCAAAACTTTTAACACCAATAAAAACATTGCGTAGCACTGCATTACGTTCATCACCCCGAGACATCCGATATTATACATATACCCAGTAATTTTGCTGGCTACAATGCCCTTTAAACCAGAACACAGTAATGCTTACGCATTACTGCTTGGCGGCAGAATAACTGGTAAAGCTGTGGTACCTACCAAGACGGCCTCTCGCATACGAGAGGCCTATCACGAGTTCCAATTGATAAAACCAATTTACATTTAATATACAAAACTGTATTTAAAAGAGCAAGGTAATATCTTAAATATCGTTACAAACACTACCTTATTACTCAGAGTGATATTTCCCACTGATTAAACACTCCAATAAAATGTTTTGTATACAAATTTGAAAGTTTCCGCGTACAAGGAAACATTAGAAAAGGCACACATAGATAGGACATTAGAGTAGATTACATTTACCGCAATTACGGCCACTCTGCCTCCACTAGTTCCATGTTAGTAAACCGTGCTCACGAATTACAGTAATTATGTTCGCCGGGCCGCAGGGAATAATTTGTCGGTTTCGGACCCTTGCGAAATGTAACACCGCCGGGGGTGCCGAGAGGTTAGGGCTGATATCGGGGGTGGGTAGCAGGAGATGCGTTTTTTTATGAAATCAATTATAAATATTGGTTTAATTTTAAGGGGTGTGAAGTGGGAGAAATATGTTTAGTATGTATACCTAGCCGATATACACATATAATTTGGTGTGTTAACTTTGCTGTATAAGTGTTATATATCATCAGAAGCAATTAGAGTATACAGCAAGCGAATTTCAGTAAACTAAAATTTAAAAATCCCCCGACACAATAACTCTATAAAAGTAAAAAATGGCTGAACCGATTTTGATAAAACATGTTTAAGAACCACCGCTAGAAAACCTGCTTTCAAATAAAAAAGAACTGCACCCAAATTGGTTCCCCGTTTAAGAGCTACGGTGCCACAGACAGACACATAGTGGTCAAACATATAACACCCCTCCTTTTTGTAATTGTTTTTCTTTTTGTAATTATGTTTTCTTTTCTTTCTTTATTTTGTAAGTGTATGATTGTGGTCGTCAAATAAATGCTTTTTTCTTTCTTTCTTTTTGCGTCGTGGGTTAAAAACGGACTTCTGTAACTTAGTCTTAGGACCAAAAAATGCAGTATTAACTAGATTTCTTGAGAATGAAAATTCCTATCACCACTAGTTATGTCTAACGTTTTTTTCTACAAAATTCTTCACTCCACATGTAGTAGCTGATATTAAACCTTTTGCTATATTAGCCCTCGACGATGCATTAGGTTAGTTTTTGTGGGGAGCCTCGAGACGACAATAATGAAATTCGTGTTGGGGCGAGGACTCGCGAAATGAAATTTATGATGCATGAGATAATATACGACACACTTTGTTAATATGATGATACGGGGGTGCATTAAATCAATAGATTCTCACAATATTTATGTACAGAATTCTGCGGTGTTTGTGTGTGGTTTATATGAGCACTGCTGGGCTTATTCTCAGAGAGAGAGGGAGTATGAGCCGTAATCCACGCGTGGTAGGAATACTTTAAACAGAAAAAATCCTAATAATATTATAATTGCCAAAGTTTGTGAGGATGAATGGATGGAAAGGTGGATGGATGGATGCATGGGTGGATGTTTGTTACTCAATCACGCAAAAACTACTGAACGGATTTTGATAAAATTTGGTATGTAGGTACTTTAGGACCTGGAAAAGTATATCGAATACTTTTTATCCCGAAAACCCGTGGGCGAATCCGCGGGAAGCAACTAGTATTACATAATACACAAAGTCACCTAACTTTATTTGTATTATTATAATCCGTATATTTAAATAAACGAATTTAATTTTATTAAATTTAAATAAAGTATTTTATATTATTTATTTTAACAACCATCGCTAATTTTTAATGTTCTTGAATCAGAGCCTTAGATAATTGAGACTCAATGGAACTTACCTTGTGAAGTTTGATTGCAATAATGCGAGGGTCTCAACCGAAGAAGATTACATTTGTTGAAGACAGCATAATCCATGTACTGCTGCAAGTAAATAATGTAATCGTCTTCGGTTGATACCCAAAGTATAAATATTCAGTGCGAGTGTTTTCAGAATATTTCAATCAATAACCGACACAGCTTTCGTGCACAAAGTGAACGACGTAATAAAGCAAATAGAGACTTTATAGACATTTTCTTTAGAAATATACCTTTCAATATTATAAGCATATTATTTACAAAAGCTGCATACTTCTAAAGCTCTTGCGTTCTCAGTGCTTCGGGTTGTATCGGAGCAGCGTCTAAGCAGGACGTCGTCTCAGATTTCTTACATCATTAAGCTTGCATGCTTAAAGGTGCACAAAGTAGGTAGGTTTTCATACGGAGACAGCTTACATAAAGGAAAGTGATATTCTTCTATGATTTATAGGTCCTTTGATAATAACACCGCACTGTGCCACGACTGTTTTTGATTTCTGGTCGGGATTTCGAGTATAAATCAGTTGAATTCTGAGTTGGAACGTCTAGAGGTTCTAACATTGATTAACAGGACACTGTATCGTTTTGGCTTGTTTTATTTTTATACAATAACTCTTTATTGCATATCAAATAAAATAAAGCCACAATTTATAAAATCTAAGAATATTACAAAATACGTCGCATATTTAACGAATAATGGGCGGTCTTATCGCTTAGAGCGATTTCTTCCAGACAGCCCTTAGATGGGTAGAATAGGGATGATATCTAATATAGTTCATGTGCTGTTATTGTTTAAATATGTAATGTATTCGAAACGAAATAATTCGGCAAAGAACCAGAGTGACCGACATAGCTCAAAGAATAATCAAGTGCAATGGGCCGGCCACATTTGTCGAAGAACCCATAACCGATGAACCCATAACCGATGGGGTAAACGGGAGTGGAGACCACGTTAAGGCAAACGTAGTGTAGGACGCCCTCCGGCTAGATGGAGCGACGACCTGCGCAAAGTAGCTGGCAGCAATTACATGAGGAGAGCCGAAGATCGGGGTCAGTGGCGTGCATTGGGAGAGGCCTATGTCCAGCAGTGGACTAATACGTGGCTGTTGATGATGATGATGATGATGTAATATATATTATATTATAATGCATTACGTACCTATTTGTCCGGAACAAATGTGTCGCAAACGAAAAATGGACGTTACAAATGTAATTCAAGCATGAAAACCAAGTTGAAACAGTCGAACGACACAAATTCAAATGTCGAAGAAAGGACGCAAATCAGATGGCCCCGAAAAAAGGCGCGTGTTAACTAAATTCTTGAACCGGGACATTTTTCACTTGCAAAGAACGGCGAATGACATTAACAGCCCAATAAATTACCTATTCTTCTTACAGCATTCACGACACTCGAAACCCTAAAGTGCCCACTGGAGATAAATGACGACAGCGCAGAGATATAAGGGCCAGGGAACAAAACACAATAGCACTTTAGATTATACTATAGCGGGTCATACTTTCCAAAACGGGACAGGAACGGGCCGCGGAGTTTATTTTCAATTCAGACAACAATACTGTGTTTTTCGCGCAAACTACCCACTTAAATATAATGCGGTGATACGGCCAAAGCGTGCGCGATACGGTGTTTTTATTCTGGATACGGTGTTTGGTGCGAGTCACAAGAGCTTGCGGAAAAGCACCGCAACGCATGACTACTGTTGCGGTAGGAAAACAAGTATTTTGTATACCTTGCAAATTACAGTAAATAAATCTTCTAAAAAATACTAAACCTTTAAAATCTATTTAAATAAAAATTATGTTTTGTATATAAACGTTCTTAAACCATTAATCTGATTGTGATGAAAATTGGGTGCGTTCTTCTGTGCATGCTCGCGAGGTTTCCTTGCCCAAAAATCTGACATTGCAACGCATGCTGGGTACTGCTAGTGAAATATAAACATTGCAGATATATTAAGCATACCTTTTCTGAATCCTTTTTGTTTGTAGCTTCTTTATTCGGTTATGTTAATATACACGTCACTTAGGCAATCCATACATTGTTTACATGTATATATTTGTAGTTATTGAATTTTTATATTTTTTATACAAATATTTACTTGATCTCGCTCTGCTTCTGACTTATACCGCTTCAATTTCAAGTCCCAAAAGGAAGTATTTTATTTAGAAATATTGTTTCGGGACACGTTAGAGACCTTTCCACTTTTCTATTGTGCCTGCGCAACGGGCCGATACCTGTCGGGCCGGTATCGGGCCTATATCGGGCCGAGGTGAAGAAAGAGCAATTCAAATGGCCGTTTACGAGATAGATGTGTGTTGCCGGTTTCTGAATGGGCAACAATATCAAATACCTATACAAAAATTATGGAAAAAAATGTGTAAAAAGAATACAGAAATAATGTTTTTGTCGTAAAATAAAGCTACTTTTAAATATAAACAAGTAAAATGTCTTTAAGTTTTGATACTCTATAGAGAAATGCCAATTGGTTATAATTAAATAAATCACACCGAACGACTACGTAGTAAAATTTTCTTGCATCTAGAACTCCGGTCTGGATAAGCGAAGAAAATGGGTTTACATTAACACTTACTTTTTCAAAATCATTTTCTATAGACGTTCTTTTTACTAATTTAATTAAAACTATTTACTACATTTTTTTATATATAATAGTTCCTTTAGTTCATATGTGATGTTCGGTGAACCATTGGGGAGACAAGTCTGAGCAGCCGCTCAACTGCCGTCTCATATATATAAAAAAGCTCTCTTTAGTGCTTGTCTGCATAATAAATGTTCTGGTTTTGATTTTTTAGGGAATCAATTACTAAAACAAACATAGCACAAGTCCCACAACTCTGAGACCAAACCATCAACCATCACTAAATCATCTAAACCATCAGAGAGACTTTCGCTAAACCATCAGAGAGACGAGTCTGCAGCAATCGCGCAACTGCCGCCTTATGTGCTCCATTGAATCGTTGTTTTATAGGGCGAGACAGTAGCCAAACCATGCATATAAGCGATGAAAAAAAAACTTCACTTTAAACGGTGAAAGCGAGATTTATTTATTTTATAATTATTTATTTAATAAGACATGCACGAATGCAGTCTCCAAAATACGAGACAAGGACAGAATTATGTTTGATTTTTATGTTTATTTTTTTTTCCCACCGTTCCACTATTTGATGATTGAAAATCCGGCCCTTACTCAAATAGAAGGCAATCTCCTTACTTCAAACCGTACTGATCAATGATCAATTAATTTCCGAACTAATTACTTGAGCCTATAAAGGCAATTTACGGATTTAGTTTTCGACTAATAAATAACTATTTCTCGATGGTCTAGTTTGCCAATTAGTTAAATAATATCGAGAGATGACAGCGACGATAACTTCGATTACAAATGAAACAGTATCTTAGGTTCAAAATCAAAATATTCCGCATAGCCGTATACTCGCAAAAAATCATAATTTTAAGATAGAGCACAGAGATCTAAAGATAAACGGCAACCAAATGAATTCTCATACCCGACACTCTGATGGTTCTTCTTACTGCTACCTTAACACAGAATGTGACAGGTAATCTAGAGTATGACAGAGCAAGCATAGTGTGCGACGGGACTTTCGGCGATGACGTATTCAGCCGTGATGGTGAAGAGCCCATGCCGGCAATAGCACAAACGCAAATCGTAAACTCACCCCTGATAAAGAGCATCAGATATGCTCAAACATATATTTATTTCGTCTTACAGCTATCATTACAGGTATATACCTAATGCTATAGTGTAGCTATTTTATCTATATATTTATATAACACAAAACCTGTAATGCTATCTTTGTCTCTTCAATTGCGTCAATGAACATTCAATAAAGTGAAAATTCAATAGGTCTGTTTCAATTGCGACCATGTTAAGAGTGCGGAGTGTGCGTGTCCGAGGCGCATCGCGTAATAGGTTAGGCCTCGCGCGAGGCACCGCTACCAGGCCAGGCCACCACTGCCAGCGCACATATCCGTCTAGAAGCAATTACAAACATAGGTCGACCAATTCGAGAAACTACGTGAGTCCTAGCCGTTGTATTAACTATTTATAACGAATCAAACTCACGAAAACTTTTAACGACACCAATGCTTGCGCTTTTTTTTGTGCACAATCATTTGTCCCGTCGCGGAAATCGAACCCGCAACGTCATTGGTGTATAAGATTTGACCCAACCTGCCTCGACAACGTGCAACGTATCCAACGTAACCACGTCAACGTTTATAATTAACAACGTACTTAGGTATGCTTAGTTTCTATATTACTTTGAATAATTATGTTATTGCCAATCGATTCTTTGATAAACTTCTTAGAACTAGAATCCTAATCGGTAGATACGTTAGATGATTTACCTTAAAGCTAAAGTCTAGTTCGAAATTCGAGTTTAATTATGAAAGTTTAAGCTTGGGGAGAGAACTGAGGTTCGATTTGTGCCTACGAGATGAAGATCATTATCTAAAATGAGAAATCGTGCATGGACTGTTATTTCAACAATTGATAATCTTTGCCAGTTATTCCGTCACCAAGCAGTAGTGCGCAAGCATTACTGTGTTCCGGTTTGAAGGGCATTGTAGCCAGCGAAATTACTTAGACATAGATTGTGATGTCTCGGGATGATGAGCGCAATGCAGTGCTTTTTATGGTACTAAAAGTTCTGGGTGGCACTGCAATTGTCATGGGCACGCGTTGCGCTTACCATCAGGTGAGCGATTTGCTCGTCTCATCACTCAATTCCATAATAATTAATTTTTAGAAAAAAACAAGAACTGACTTCAAGACTAAACTTATATTTTTTGTTTTTGTTATTTTTTCAAAAAGTGCTAAATCAATTTCGATAAAATTTATATAGGACCACCTCTGAAGTATGGCCTACCAAACAAAAATCATCAAAATCCATACAAAAAAAACATACCGTCGAATTGACAACCTCCTCCTTTTTTGCAATCGGTTGAAAAAAAGAACTAAAATGAGGAATCGTGCATGTAACAGTTTCCAAAGACTGTTTTAATAATCGATAAGTTCAGTCTATTGCGGTGTCGATGTCGGTATAAAAGCATCGCATGTCGATGTCGGTATAAAAGCAACTCCGGCGCTACCAATCGCTAATTGACAGATTGAGTGAACAGCCACTCGCGTCGATATAGCCAAGTGCTGTACTGTAGTATGTTTGCTTTGTATTAGCTTTATTGGTATAAAAGAAAGAAAATATTGCTTTTTGTTTCTATTTTTTAGTAACCGACTTCAAAAAATCTCTTAATTCGATTGTTTTTTTTTAAGTTCGTTACCTCAGAACTCCTTCATTTATAAACCGATTTGAAAAATTCTTTGCGTTGGGTTCAGTATAGCCACGAAGTGGTCTCATATACATTTTTATCGATATTTGACCTTGGACTTCGAAGATACATTGAAGTCGTTTTTTTTTAATGTATACTTGTGTTATGTAGAATCTGACCGCAAATCGCAACGTACCATCAAACATGGTGGTAATAATTTAATGATTAAATCAACCTCTGTGTTGTAGTGGTTGGGTAGTTTGGTTCAAATCTCATACATCACCGAGGTTGCGGGTTCCATTCCCGCGAAGTGACAAATGTTTGTATGTTTGTGCATATAAAAAAGCGCAGGCATTTGTTTCGTGTCTGGGTGTTATGGGACCATGGTCTTCATGGTTCGTGATAGGGAATCCAAGTTAGGGGACATGATATATGTAGGCGATCGATGGGTGTAAAAAAAATATAAAATAATTTATAATGATTATTTATTTATTTTCTAAACACAGAAATACCAGTAATTCAATTTCAACGCTAAGAAACTTTACTAAGCTGGGCTGGTAGTGTGTTACATTAATTGGAGCGCAAACAAGTTAAATACTCTTAAACTCTTGCAGAATCCATTTGAGCGAACGTACCACCTTGGTGGGATTTTTTTCTGCCACGTAAAATCGTAGGTATTGTAGAGATACAACCAATAAACTTTTCTCTTCTCTCTCTTCTCTCTCTCTCTCTCTTCTCTCTCTCTCTCTCTTCTCTCTTAAATTCACATTAGCAAAGTTATTCGTAGCACTATAACTGAGGAGTTTCTTTCCAAAACTTGACTATTTCACTTTTGATAAAACTGTTTTTTTTTGTTTGGTAATATTCAAATTAAAACTCCACGAGAATAAAATTGGGACAAAACTTGATAATTACACCAGAAAAAAACGATTAAAAGGCATGATTTCGTCAAATATAGATTATTCCAGGTCAAAATGACATACCTAAAAAACTATTTTCTCAGATTGTGAAAAAACTCAAAAAGTGGAATAGTTAAGTTTTGAAAAGAACCTCCTTAACTATAGCTCTGTGATTTTGAAATCTAAGAATTAATTTGATAATAAGATTTAAGATTTTAAATCTTGTTAGTCCCTTCAAATAACAGGTAAAGTACTTTCAAAGTAGCACCTTAGCGCTCAAGTTTCAAAGAAGATAAGTCAAATTTTATTAGAAAACTTGTCTAAGCAAACTTAGTCTTAATAAAAGCTTATTATGCGTAAAAAGGTAAATTTAAATCTCCCAATAGACAGGTAAAAAAATGTTTTAAACAAGCCTACCTGCCCCGAAATTGCGTACGAGACGTGAATTTTGATGGACCTTTAAACTTCGGTAGAATTAATGTAAGGAAAAAGGAGAGGAAAAAAACTCATTAGAAAAACCTCCTTTCGAAGGAATCGACTTAGTTTACATTAAAAACAAGGCTTTGATCGTAGACATCGTTTCGAGTAGGGCTGGTGTAACCTTTTAACGGCAGACGTTAATACTTTGAGTGGGCTTCTTAAAATCATAGTCAGTTGGTTTAAAACTTGAAGGCGACTTTTTATTTTCGTACGAGTTTTTTACAAAGGTCCTAGCAAGCACGACTTCTTAAATTGGTTTTCGCGTGACAATCTATCAAAGTACGCAGCAGATACAAAAATGAAAAATTTCACTTCTGAATATCGCCTGTTCTGCGGTTAATTTTAAAATAAATAAATAATTAAATTAATTTCATAAATAAATGAACAATGAAATAATAAAACAACAGTGTCTCGTACGTGTAGAGACTGTTATAATGAGAAAAGCATACTATACTGTTCATAATTATATGCTTGGAACATTCCACTGCTGCAAAGTAGCCGACTGGTACATAAGAAACACAACATTGTAGAAAACCAAAAAAATTTAGCAACGTAAAAAAGTAAAAATGTAAATATGTACGAACAGCCAAGGAGTGGAACGTATTGCCAACGTCTGTGTTTCCTGACAACTACAACCTGGGGGTCTTCAAATCAAGAGTGAACAGGTATCTTCGAGGTAAGCGTGTTACATCTTAGACCACATCGTCGCTTACCATCAGGTGAGATAGTGGTCAAACGCAAGCCTATAAACAATAAAAAAAAAGCAAAGTCTCTTAAAACAATGCCTCTCAGTTTCTTGCCGTATCTTCTGAGTAGTGGTTCTTTTTCCGATACGGTGGTAGAGTCATGATAATAATTTGACGTTCATAAGTGCGTTTGTGATAACAAAAAATACAAAGAAATTTTGATTTGATTTGATCACAGCAGGGTTGATGGGTATGACGGGATCTCAGCTCTCACAACAAATAAATTAAATAACATGTATACAAAGTATCATACTCTTCGTTACTATTTTAACCGACTTCAAAAAGGAGGAGGTTCTCAATTCGACGGTATGTTTTTTTCAAATGTTTGTTACGCAATTACTCCGCCAATTATCAATTGATTTTGATGATTATTTTTTGTTTGATAGGTCATACTTCAGTGGTCGCGTACAAATTTAATCGAAAATTGATTCAGCACTCTTTGAAAAATTTTACAAATACTAAATATATAAGTTTAGTCTTGAAGTCGGCTCTTGATTTTTCTAAAACTTATTATTAACTTCTCCACCTTTTTGGGTATTACCAGCCCTAGGTAACTGGCATCCGGTATTTGTTTACCCGCCCCCGCGCCGGCGGTACGTGGATAATTAATTTGCCTAGCACCGGCACCGGTGTACCGGTACGCCTTCGCCGGTACGACGGCTCCTGTTGCACGGAATTTTAAGTAGTAAACAACTTTACCTTACCTACGGTTTCAAAAATAGAATTAGTGTGATTAGAATAGAAATTGGAAAACAAAACTAATTTATTTTTAGGGTTCCGTACCTAAAACACAGAACAAACACGCCTTTCTAGATGATTCTTAAATGTATGCCCCGCAGCGTTCTTGTACATTTGTGATTTGTAGTTGCGGCTAAAGCTGTTACATTCAATCTTGTATATTTGTAGCTTGTATTCTGCGGTTGAACAGGACTTTGGCACTAAAACAGAGGGGGTTTGCGTCCATTTGTTTCATCAATTATTCGTTTAGCAGTACAACGCGTGTTATTTATCGCACGACACGGTGATTTTGTTTGACCACAGTGTGACAGTAGGAAATCTACTGTCTGTCTGTCTGTCCGTCTGTCAACAGGCTGTATCTCAAGAACCGTGATAATTAGACAGTTGAAATTTTCACAGATAATGTATGTTTGTTGCCGCTATAATAACAAATACTAAAAAACAGAATTAAAAAAATATTTAAGTGTGGCTCTCATACAACAGACATGATTTTTTGCCGTTTTTATAGATAATGGTACGGAACCCTTCGTGCGCGATTCCGACAAGCACTTGGCCGGTTTTTTAATTAAGTGAAGTATGTTCATCTATACTGATAATATTTCTATAACTGTGACGAGGCGGCTACTGAACATTGAATATATTTTTAAAATTCTATTTTTATGGGTATTTGGTAGCAACAGAACCCAAAAATACAGTTTTGAAAATGTTTGTCTATCTGTCTGTCTGTCCGGGATAAACTCAGAAACTAAGGCACGAATTGAAATGCAGTTTTTAAAATATGTTCTATGGAGTCCGGTGCTACACATCGGACGAGATCGGCATTGGAGCGGAGCGGCAGCAGGAGCGGGATTAGGGTGGGAAAATTGTCGGGAAAAGGTTAGATTACTTCACTACGCGTACAAAGTTGCGGGCAACAGTTAGTAATGTAATAAAATAATTCATTTTTAAGTGCAATAAAGTGCTTTTTTATCTATGACGAGACGAGCAGACCATTGACCTGATATTTTAAGAGCTATTGTTTCGTTAACCTGAAACAATAGTGTCCGGTTAACCAATTATATGTGAAACCAGGCCTTGCGCACTCCACACTGTAGGTACGAAGCTACAAGTGCATAACCGGACACCGACGGCGGGTCGCGCGTCGTTACACGTGCCGTCAGAACAGATAAGAGCTATGTGATAGAGGCGCTCTGTAGGTTAATATGACTGGTAGGTATGCAGCGAACGCGAGCTGAATTGAATTTTATTGCGTCATAGCCAGAGTCGCTATTTGTTTAAATTTCTTTGCGGAGTGATGCTTCTGTCCCTTAGTATTCTGTGGTGAAACATAGTATCACTCGCACCACAGAAGAGTATTGTGCATACATGACTGATTTAGTTTTCATGTTGACTTTAGAATATTTTCACGTCACGTCTATGAAGAAAAACATTTGAAAACGCATGACAACACTTTGAGCTAGTCTCTAATGGTGCAGGAAGTCATCTTTTTCTTCTACTAATATTATATATGTGAAATTTTCTATGTTTATGTCTAAGTGTATCTGTGTGTTTATGTGGTTGTAATACCACCCACCGAACAAATCCATGCCGTCAAGCAACCTAGTCGTGTTTCGGGATGATGTTCGTTGAACCATCGGGGAGACGGGTCTGAGCAGCCGCTCAACTGCCGTCTCTCTCTAGATCTATGTGCTCCATCTTGAGCCACATTATCGCTTCACATCAAGTGAGATGAAATATAAATCTATAAAGTGTAAAAAAAAAGTGTGTTAGTTCCCTCTTCACATCGCAACGATTGAACGGATTTTGATGAAATTTGGATAAAGATCCTGGAATAACAAGATACTTTTATTCGCGAGTGAAACTGCGGGACACAGCTTGTTTTGGTATAAAAAGCACTAAATCACTAGGTAGAAACACTAAATCTAGTATGTCGTTCATCATGCTCGATTAGATTATAATCTATCTTTGTTCTTCAAATTGCTATACTATGATGTCATAATAAAGTGTTTAATCTAATCGAATCTTTGTTTGTTGTTAGAATCCTTACTGCTCATTAAATTTACTGTGGTATGACCTTATTAATCTCCGTTAGTGCGATTGTTTCAGTGATTTACAATTAATTCGCGTTTAGATAATTTGGTGTGAGCTGAGGGCGTTTGTTTGTGTGGAATGTGATTAAAAATGATGTTAATTAATTCAAATTCCACGACTTTTCTTTTGACCTTTTAACTTACTATTTTTATTGAACTATAAATCTTACAAAATAAAAAAGAGACATCTCTGCAGAGTTTCTTGGTGCTATCTCTAGCGGGCGTATTTCCGCAGCACTGGTAGTGTCAGTAATATTATAAATTCCAACGTTTGTATGTTTGTAACCTCTTCACGCCGTAACGGCTGAATATTTGGATAAAATTTGGAATGGAGATAGCTTATACGCTGAATTAACACATACTTTTTATCCCGGAAAAATGACCATACGAGTAAAACCGTGGGGTGCAGCTAGTATTTACATAGAATACGGGTTTTGTATGCACTCTCAGCTCATCTTTGTACGAGGACATGCACTTTATATTCCACTGAATAAATGTATTTTTTCAGCTCAACGTTCAAATTCATAGATCCTGAGCCCTAACTAGGATTCTCGGTATATCGGATACCAGGAACTACGAGGACCAAGGTCCCACAACAGCCAGACACGAAATAACAAATATTTGCGCTCTTTTTTCTTCTGTGCACAAACATTTATCCCCACACGGGAATTGAACCCGCAACCTTAGCGGTGAATGAGATTTATGCCAACCTACTCAACCACTACATCACAGAGGCTGTCAATATTTTCATTGTGAACAATACAATGTAAACAATACAATAACACTTTATTGATCACCAAAACAGGAAACAGAAGTTTACCGTTACAAATAATAGTTGTAGAACAATGGGCGGCCTTATCGCTATGTGCAATTTCTTACAGGCACGTATAAGAATATATAAGAACATATACATATAACTTTGTGCGTGCCCACAAGGCATAATTTAGCTACAAGCATATCTGGCCATCGCACGACATTGTTTACCCCTATCACTTTATTTCATTAAGCCGAACAATTTCACGTGAGACAGTAACGGCAACTTCCGGACGCACTCGTCTGTGGTCGCACGATAACGAATTAAATTGCCCAAATTGAGGGCGGGCGGCGTTGCTACCCTCTATGCGCCCGTGTGCCCCGTTTGGTGGATTTATTTTTGACATTGTAGATAAAGTTTTGTGAAAATGTGAGTCTGAAGTAGTATTTATTTTCTAGTAAATTTATATAACATATTTATTTAATCAAAATCCATTATTTACAAATATATATACAGTGAAAAAGACTAAAGTAACCTACAACAAAATTAAAAAATGAATTTAAAGATAACACACAGAATTTAGGAAGTTGGGTTTTAGTAGTTTCATTTTGTTTAGCTTAGTTTTAGTTAGTTTGGACTGAAGTAGTTATTTATAAATATATTTATTGTAACAAAAATGATTCAAGTGATATGATGAATACGCAATATTTCCTGTTTGCTTGGTTTTTTTGCTCGTTTGATTTTATTTGTTTTTTTTTCGTTTGTTAAAGTATTCATCAATAAAACTTATAGTGATTTATTTGATGTATGGTACAAAACAAAATTACGTTCCGAGTTACTTTTCATTAAAAAAATATTTATCATTTAGAAAAAAGTGAACCTAGAAAATCGATTCAAACCTTATTCTGCGTTGAAAATGTCACCTCATAATTTATAATATCTAACTAAATTCCCCAAATTAGAAGTGGGCGGCGTGCAACCCTTTATGCGACACAAACATAACTTATTGAAAAGTTAATTGCAGATTTATTATTAGACTTTATAATAAAGCCAAAAAAATATAACGAAAAGTTTTTTGACGAAAATTATGCATTGGAAATTTAGATGCTAATCGTAAACTATTTTTTTATGTGACTGATTGACGTGACGAGCAGGTCGTTCACCTGATGGAAAGCAATACGCCTGCCCAAAACAGTTGCAGCACCACCCAGAACTTTGTTTTCCTGTGTGGCACTGCACTGCGTTCGTCATTCTGCGAAATTAGCTCTTCTCTCATATGCCCAGTAATTTTGCTGACTACAATGCCTTTCAAACTGGAACTCAGTAATGCTTGCGCACTACTGCTTGGAAGTAGAATAACTGGCAAAGCGCTAGTACCTACCCAGACGGCCTCTCGCATACGAGAAACCTACCACTAGTAAATATTTACTGATATCGTATCCAATTTTAGACTCCAACAAATGCCTACACTCTATGAACTCTACGAGGGTAATGCCTTTTGGGTGGCTGTATTATGATCCTAAAGCCATCATTCGACTGCATTACTGTACATAAACTCAAATCGTCTTAAATGAATAAGAAAATTTACACAAAAATAAATACCGAGATATATGTAATTCTTAAAACAGCAACGTTGACGCAAAGACTTTGTTCATAAGTAATATTAATTATTAATTATTTTTAAGCTTACATTGTATTTATGCTGAAACAGTGTTACTAGCGAAACAGTTTAATTACGACGTAAAAAACACTTTAAAACATTGTGGAAAGAGCAACGGAAGCTTAAAAATATTAATCTCAATCGAGTTTATTACCGGACCCGATGGCTACGGTGAAGCGCCGTAGCACCGTAGCACCGTAGCGCTCGTAGAGGCGGCCAACCGTTAAACGGAGCGTCGTCGTAAATAACAGTCGGGCTACGATAAATGAATAATTAACGGACGTTAAACGCTTTACGGTTGTAGTGGTCCTCTCGTCCGGCTGATGCGTTTTGATACGGTATCTCTTCGATTGTTTCTCAAGTAGTAAACGTTAATTGGGGTTGGAACATGTTACAATAAAATGAGGCAACTATTAACATAATGTGTAAAAACGTATGTGTTTTGTGTTACAACACTGGTTTTCTTACAAACCCGTAATAAATACTTACAACTATTACTTTAGTATTACATACACTAGAATTGCTTTATTTAGTCGCCTAATACACTTTAATTTATACTTAAGTATTAGTCCCGGTAGAGAGAGATACGCCCAGCACATAAATAGATCCTGGACCCTAACTAAATTCCCTGTATCTAGGGAACCAGGAACTATGAAGACCAAGATTCCACAACAACTAGACTCGAAAAAATGCTTGCGCTTTTTTCCCTGTGCACAAAAATGTATCCCATCGCGGTAATTGAACCCGGGACTTGAGCCATCCTGCCTAGCCACTGCACCACAGAGGTTGTCAAATCAGTTTTCACTGTTACTTTTGGAATTCATTTAAAACAAGACAAATACATACAAATACTTAATACATAATACCTAATATTCTGTAAGCATTTTTATATTTGAGTTTATACGCTATGGCTTAGAAGCTATGAGTAACGTGTAACCATTTCACACACAAACCACTAACATTGAGTTACCTTCAGCGTGCTACATTTAAGCAGCATTACAGTAACGAGACCACTCACACCCCCCAGACAGTGTCCGAGCACGGTCCGTGCACGTGACGGGAACGTGGAATCACGACGCGTCCGATCCCCTATTCATCGGAACACTGGCACTGATTCGTCATACACATAATTCTGTTTCAACGGTCTTTGGTAGTGATGTGATTCGCTTGCTGTAACGAAGTTGTTGATAACAGATATCAGATTAGAATAAGACAAGTATTATAATATACTTGTCTTATTCCGGTCCGAGTCCCAACAGTGGGAACGTAATGGGCTGATGATGATGATGATGATGGGTCTTTTTAGTTTCGAAGGAAAGATTTGTTAGGTATGAATGTGTGATTTGAGGGGACCAAAGTGCTCGGCTCGTCGCTCAATCATTAAAAAAAGTAAAGAAAAGATGGATAAATGTAATCATATAATATCTTTGATTAAGGTCTTAGCTAGCTGGTATTCGCGACTTCGTCTACGTAGACTTCGGCTTATAGTTATCCTTTGGAAGGCTTAGGAAGTTTTAGTTTTTGGGGATTAAAAAGTCTAAGCCTCATTCAGAAACTAAAGAAATATACCAAATTTCATCAAAATCCGTCCAGTCGTTATACAACTAAGTAGCAACAAAACACACATACACACACACATACCGAATTTAATGGAGTCAGGCGTGATATTGCGGAAATTCATCTCAAATCTGAAACGCAATTAAAATATCTATGCAGTGTAATTCCGCTGAATATACTCACATACCCTAACACATCCTCTCACTATAATAGTTTCTAACTTTTAATTTTGAAAAGGTCATAAAAACTGTATTATGCACAATACAAGTTCCTGCAACAGAGCTATCCAAGTACCACAATCGCATCACTATGTCGTAGCCAAGCTCCATTCACCCGTTCGCTCCGTATTGCCGGCGCACGGTCGGGCCTAATTTGAGCTCTCTCACGTTTCCAGTATATACACAGATATATGTGTACGTATATGTACCTACTATATGACTGTGCATTACGATATAAATATAGAGTAGATCATTGAGCTGGGGTCAGCGTGTATAAATCCGGCACCAATAAGGACACAGACATTTATTCTAATGAACTTGACGTTTTGTAACGCACCTTCTGCAAGAGTCCACCTTAAGGAGTACCACAGCTTTGCCAGATACTGAACTACCATGAAGTAATTGTTTAAAACATTTTTTAAACGTTTCTTTTTATTTATTTTTATATTTGTTCAGAACTCCGTCATTTTATAAACTGATTTGGAAAGTTCTTTGCGTTGGGTTCGATATAGCTTCAACAAGGTCCTTTATAAATTTTACCGATATTCGACCTAAATTTTTATATTCTTTATTGCTTTTCATAATGAAAAATTCGACCTGGACTTCGAAAATACATCAGAATTTATTCCATTGTGTATTATATTATATACTATATTACATAATACATTCTATATGAGGAAATTTATTTAACCAAAAATTAAATTAATTTATATTTTAACAAAGAAATATCTAAATCTAAACTAAAATTGCTTAAATAACTTAAATATATTTACAAAATAACTTATATATATATATATATATATATATATATACAAAATTGATGTTCAGAATTAATGTTGGTTTTTTTTTTGTTTTAAAATGTTTTAATTGTTCGTTGATACTGTTTCAAGTTAAATTAGTTGGCATTATGAGACTTAACACCATTGTTTCTGCAAGACGAGCGCAGTGCTGTGCCACACAAGATTTTGCAAAACAAGGTTCTAAGTGGCGCTGCAACTGTTTTGGTCTCATGACCAGGCATGCTGCTTACCATCAGGTGAATGAGCTCGTATTACCACCTTGTTGAAAAAATATTCAAGCTCACGAACTTTGACTCTATTTAATATGAAAATTCTAACAACAGCTTAGAAGATAAAATTAGACAACAGCTTAGAACGCGAAACAGCGGAATATATACTATACTTTAACATATTTAGTTTTCTTTGCTTTAACTATCACACATTTTACTAGCATACTACATAAACTATAGTCTATAGTTAGTAGGCATCCAGTATTCGGCGTACAGGGATTCGAGTCATGATACTCGCGTCGGTAAATCACCAGTGATAGCAGTGCTCGCTGATTTCCGATCTTGATTTATACCCACTGCTGTAGCATACACTTTTTGGATTTATAAAGTCACAAAGTTTAATGGAACTCAGCAACAAAACGAGCAAGTCTTTTGCCTGATGGTAAAAGCCACGCTTTCCCATTACAATTGCCACACATAACTTGCCATAAAGAGTACTGCGAGACACCACATTTTGCTTGTCAACCCGAGACATCAGATATTAATTCTGCCCAGGAATTTTACTGGCGTTTTTTTTTAATTATTAGGATTGCGTTTGACCGCTATCTCACCTGTTTTTAAGTGATGATGCGGTCAAAAATGTAGCACGTTCGCCTAGAAGAAACCTGTTCACTCTTCTCTTAAAGACATTCTGATTATAGCGATCTAGAAACACAGATGCCGGCGATGTTTATACCCTTCAAGGACACCCTGGAACACAGTAATACTTGCGCATTACAACTTGGCGGCAGAATAACTGGCAAAGCTGTGGTACCTACCCAGACGGCCTCCCGCATACGAGAGACCTACCACGAGTAAACCTACGTATTTGCGAAAGGGTGCAATAAAAATAAATCGTTCTCATGCCAGTCAAAGTCAGCGGTGTTGTGTTTTAACAGCTAGCTCGCGTGACCGCAAATCAAACGTACTGAACTCTAGCCATTTAGAGCGACAGGTTGCTATTTAATAAACCAACTCACTTTTGGTTTTGTTTGCGCTTCGCTGCGAAGAAGTCTAATAAATGTAGAAAATAAAAATAACAAACACCAATACCAAATTTCATAAAATCTGTTCAGTAGTTTTTACATGATTGAGTAGCAAACATCCATCCTTCCATCCATTCATTCTTACAAACTTTTGTATTTATAATATGAAAAGGATATTTTTACGTTTTAACGTTATTTGTGAGAAATATATATTATTTATATTTTTTTCCTGAAAAGTCTGCTTCTTACGGTCGCCCAAGATGTAGCGAACGTGTTACCGGTTTTTTCGAAGTAGTTATTTCGCAAAAATATAACAAAATTCACGATGTTCATAATATTTCGGGAAAATATGTGGAGCGAAGTTAAGGACAGCAGGAAATATTTTATTCAAGTCACCAAATTTCCATACCTCTGTCTGAGTCAAGTTAGGGCAGGAGATAGTTAAGTCAATATATATAGACACAAACATTCTCTCTTTCACGATTCATTCCCGATGCATTCACAATTAGTAAGAAAATTAATATCAAATTGTCTTACACCATTACTGCTTTGTATTGTACAGAAATAAAGTGTCAGCCTTCATGTGGTTGGGCAGGTTGGCTTAAATCTCATACACCACTGAGGTTGCGAGATCGATTCCCGCGCTGAGACGCGTTAGTCACAGAAAAAAAGCGCAAGCATTTATTTCATGTCTGGGTGTTGTGGGACCATGGTCCTTATAGTTCCTGTCTCCCTGGATTAGGACCCTAGTTAGGGCCAGGATCTATGTGTGTGTTGTGCATATTTATTAATAGAATAGCCAGACAATCGGTCACATTATGTTATTTTACTTTATTTGTAAAAGGCACTTCATCATCATCATCATCATCAGCCCATCACGTTCCCATTGCTAGGACATGGGCCTTCTCTCATAGAAAGAGTATGGGCCATAATCCACCACTCTGGTCCAGTGCGGGTTGGTGGATGTCACATGTCCTTGAATTTTTGTGATAAATTCTTAGACATGCCGGTTTCCTCACGATGTTTTCCTTCGCCGTTTTTAGAGCGATTGTTAGATCCGCACGTAACTTAAGAATGTCAGTGGTGCGGGGCCAGTGGCATTCCAACTCGGGTGCATCGGATCGAAAGTCGCACGTTCTCCCATTGAGCCACACTCGCTCTTTAGCAGGCACTTTTAACACATTTCAATTTATCTTCATGCATTTATAAAGAGACAAAAGTGTCACGCTGTAAAGCTGGGATTGCACTGGCTCTTTAATCCCCGTGACAGCTAACACGTTACATGCTCTAACAGGTATGCGCCAATGCTCTCGCGTCACGTCAGCGTGCTGGCGCCGACGACTGTCACATCTGTCACGTCTGTCGCCACCGACTAGTATGTGTAAAGCCTTTTGTCATAGTGCATTAAGTTTCGCATCGTTGATTTTTATATGCGTGTCACGCCACAGTGCTTTATTTAACTGACATTTTAGTAATATTTATCAAACTGAGCAATTTAATGTTTAAAATACTTTTATGAATGTAAATTTAGATAAATATAAATAGGTCTGATATAAGGTTAATGTTTTACCGAAGACTAAAGACGTAAAACTACAAAAAAGCGAACAATAATATGCGCAGAATTTTAAGTAATCTAATTTCTCTTTTGTAAAAAATAAAATGATTTTGAGATTGCCGTTCTTATTTTACAACTTAAAATTCTCAGACCCCTTTTATCCACTACCGAAAAACTTTCAGGAATCTCATTTAAATGTTTACGTGTAACAATTTGACATTCGTGTGACCTAAGCCTAACTTTGCGTGACTAGAAACTAGAAATCTCAATGGCCAAAAGAAGAAAAAATCTTTATTAATTTCATACCTTATAAGGACGGGTTAGAGTCTAAAATGACTGATGCTATTTTGATACTCTCAACAGTTCTACTTCAGACGTTTGTTAGTACTAAAAAAAAATGCAAATTTGAAAGCCATTGCTTTCTGCTTGTTTTCCATATCTGTCTTATTTATGGTTTGCCTTTGTTTGCCGAAATTTTCGTATAACAAGGCCATGTCTGCTGAGGTTTCTGCGGTTTTTCTTTATTTTATCGCTTTATAGGCCTCTGTAATGATATCCAATAAAAGTAATTTTGTTATACATACTTTAGACATATAGGTATCTACTGAACAGATAATTCACTTTTATACATTTTAAACATCAATTTAAAAGTTGTGGCGAACAGTCTAAAAACAATTGAGTTGAAACCATTGGATTGACTAGGTTTTTTTTTACGCTTCATAGATCCATGTTTGGCCACTATCTCGCCTGATTTGAAGCGATGATGTGGCCTAAGATGAAGCACATAGATCTAGAGAGAGACGGCAGTTGAGCGGCTGCTCAGACCCGTCTCCCCAGGTACTACTATTTACTACAATACAATCCAATAATAATTTATTGAACACCAAAACAGGAAACAAAAGTTTACAGTTACATATAATATTGGTAAACAATGAGCGGCCTTATCGCTATGTTCAATTTCTTACAGACAACCTTTGGATGGACAGGAATAAAGAGGTAAAAAGTTGCAGTCAGTTGGTGTACGAAGTAACTAATATAAAAGATATAATGTTGTAGTAATTTAAAAAACCTCGAAAATAGAATTGTTTAGACAATAATAAATACAAACAAAATTATACATAAATATAAAACTACTACTACTTTTATTTAAAACTAAGGAAAACTAAAATTTTTAAAATGTTTCGTACGTTTTAAAGCCAGCTAAACAAAGAACACGCGATTTTATAATTAATTTCGTGTTAAAACTCATTAATTGTTAACTAAGTTAATTGTAGTCTAGAAATCAAATTAGCATTGAAGTAGGTACGTGACGCGACGTGTCTGTCCTGGCCCTGTTAAAAGTGACTCCCAATTTTCATTAAACAGTCTAGTCTTGGCGAAAATAAGTTTAGTATTTTCATAATGTAAGAACAGGTTTACAACAAGAAAGTGACAGGTTAAATAATTAATCAAAAACCACGTTTTTATGCGCCTTTTGAGGTTAGGTCTGCATTGCATGCTAATAAACAGATTTAGAATGCATCGTCATCGAGTTGTGAGCTACCCTGAAAGTTTCAGCCGAATAAGTAATCGGGAAATGCTCGAAATTTAAGTTGCAATAGTCGAACATTAATAAGAGATAAGAGATAATAGAGTATACCCGGAACAACAGTCAGACAGACAAACAAGAAAGTGACTTAAAAAAAATATGGTAATAAAATAACTGACGAACCACCGTGATTTTAAACTGGTGCAAATATGATTAATAATACATTTGAATCTTCTCAAAAAATGTCTATGTGATGATGGACATTGCGTCGAAATCCATCCAGTAGTTTAATAAAAATAATGAGCCAGATGCTGATGGCGACATTGTATTAAATTATTTTAGAAAAAAACCAATCAATTTAAATAGTAAGGTGATGGATTGAAGATAAGTTATAGTCGTTTTAGCAGTCTTATCGCACAACAGTAAATGAAAAATTCCTATCAATATTTTTTTTTATACTTCCTACTTAAAACAAACTTCCACAAATAAACGCAATTGTTGTAAAATGTAAACTGATAATAACTAATAATTTACTTTAGCTAAAATAATATTTAAATATAAAGTACGGCTCAAGAAGGTAAATTGTCGGAACTTGTCAACTGGGAGCATAATCGAAAGGAATAAAGTTCACAGCAACTTCACCGCTATTTAAAGTAGGTATTAAAAAACTATTTCTCAGCCAGCTCTCTTATAAAGGTCGTCTTAACAAAAGGCGGAGCTCATTGGCTTGTGGGAAATGTTTAATTGCGTTTTAACTTTTAACTTAATTCAGGTTGAACGTCGGTTAGAAGTTCGAACTTCGCACTGTTTCATTCATTGAGTCGACCAGGAAATTGCTATTTCTGACTAGAGACTAGTTGGAGAATTTGCCCTAGATACCTAGTTTTGGTGTAAATGTTGCAGTTGTTAATTCGACATGGTCGTAGCGCTCGTAGCGTAGCTCGCCTAGCCGATCGTAACAGATCTGCTAGGATAAACAATATTCCCAGCGGCCACCACTTGGATGGGTGACCGTTCGGATACCTATTTGCATCTGAGCGCTACCGTGCTTTTAAGGCACATTAAGCCGTCGTTGTATTAGGACAACAATCACGTCGGAGAGTTTTGGGCGGTCTATAAACTCCGACACTAGGATTGACCACACACCCACACGAGAAAGAAGAAGTAAGAGTTGACGTTTACTGGTGGTAGGTTTCTCGTATGCGAGAGGCCATCTGGGTGGGTACCACCGCTTTGCCAGTTATTCAACCGTCAAGCAGTAGTGCGCAAGCATTACTGTGTTTCGGTTTGAAGGGCATTGTAGCCAGTGAAATTACTGGGCATTATGAGACTCAACAGCTAATTGTCTCAGGGTGACGAGCGCAGTACAGCGCCGCGCAGGATTTTGCAAAACAAAGTTCTGGGTGGTGCTGTTATTGTTATGGGCTGGCGTATTGCTTACCATCAGGCAAACGACCAGCTCGTCTCGTCGTTCAGTTACATAGGAAAAAAAACATGGTTAAAATAACATAGTTTGGGATTTGAATACTAAGAGAATTTAGGAAAATAAAAAACTTTTGCTTAGGCCCTAGGTATCGGACGTTCACGCACGTAAGGGCTTTGAATTTCAGGGATCCAAATAATACACTCGAGAGCAATGAATCCGGGTCACTTAAAGAATGTTAAAAATCTCGGAAACTAAAAATGATAGGTTAATGCAATAAATTGTATTTAATAGACAATGTAATACTCCTTAAATGAAAGTAAAAAAAATATGAGTCACCATACATTTTATTAACACAAAATTACATAAAGAAAAAAACTGCTGATCTTTCCTTAAAACAAAAATAGGAAATATGAAATTTTTGAACTTTATTACGATTTTCTTGAATTTTAATACTTCGTATTGCCTCCTCGTGCTTCCATTACTGCGTTTACGCGGTTTGGCATGCTGTACACCAAGTTCCTTATACGATTTTGGGGAATATTCTCCCATTCCTCTGTGAGAGCAATTTTGAGCTCACGAAGCGTGATTGGGGGAGGGTTTCGTTGTTTTACGCATCTGCCTAGCTCGTCCCAAGCATGCTCGATCGGGTTGATATCCGGGCTGCGCGCTGGCCACTCCATACGAGTAATGTTCATCTCTTGAAGGTAGTCATTCACAATCCTACCTGTATGAGGTCGGGCATTGTCATGCATAAATATAGCATCCTCACCTAAATTGACCATAAATGGACCAACGTCATCATTGAGGATTTCTTCCACATATCTTACGCTAGTTAAAGAGCCGTTTTCTATGATCACCAGCTCTGTGCGACTTTCAGAAGAAATTCCGGCCCACACAAGTACAGACCCACCACCGTAGGCTACTTTTTCTTCGATGCATGCTTGCTTGAATCTTTCCCTGGTCTTCGATACACTCTGTGTCTTCCATCGTGCTTGTAGAGCATAAATTTTGATTCGTCGGAGAACATAACTTTTGACCAATCTTCAATACTCCAATTTACGTGGCTCTGGGCATATCTTAGTCTCGAAATACGATGCCCACGCTCCAGTTTAGGGCCGTTTGCAGGTCTAAGGGGTTTTAAGTTAGATTCAGCAAGCCGACGTCTTACTGTCCATGCACTTGGTTTACTTCCTCCGAGGCGTCGAAACTGATTGGTGAGTTCAGTTCCTGTGAGAAAGGCGATTTCGAAGCATGGTGTTCACCAAGTATCGGTCTTCTCGTGCTGTGGTACACCTGGTTCTGCCCGTTCCTGGTCTGCGTAGGTTAGAACCAGTTTCTTCGTAACGTCGGAGAACTCTTTGTACTGTTGACAGCGACACACCGACAGTCCTGGCTGTATCGCGCTGACTCCGGCCGGTTTCCAGCATTGTAAGTATTCTGGTGCATTCTTCAGGCGTAAGCGACATAATTTCAGCTTGAATAATGAATATAGAGCACTATCAACATGGTTTATGTACCCACATAAATGACAGATTACAAACAAAAGCAAAACCAAATGCTGTAATTTCGTAGTTCCATCTTCGAAAGTGGCCCTTTTTCAAATTTGATTTTTTTATGATATAACTTTACAATAACTAAGAAGTTTTAATACCTTCATTTAAGGAGTATTACATTGTGTATTAAATACAATTTATTGCATTAACCTAGCATTTTTAGTTTCCGAGATTTTTAGGATTCTTTAAGTGACCCGGATTCATTGCTCTCGAGTGTATATATTCAGATTCAAATAAAAAGAAAGGCGGTATGTCTTACATACAAACCTCAACAAAAGTTATTGAGACGATTGAAAGATTTCTCTCTGTACTATTACTAACAACAAATTTTATTGTGTTTGTTGCTCTAAAAAAAGTTCATCTAATGGATATAAGAAGTGCTAACAGAGTATTTCAGATATGTATATCTAATCGGTTCATCCTATCCAACTAATATTACAAATGCGAATATATGTGTGTGTGTGTGTGTGTGAGTGTGTGTATATATATATATATATATATATATATATATATGTATATGTATATATATATATATGTATATATATATACACACACACACACATATATTCGCATTTGTAATATTAGTTGGATAGGATGTATATATATATATATATATATATATATATATATATATATATATATATTAATTATTTTATTTAATAGTTTTGCACAAAATGGTACAAGGAATGACTCAATGCTATTTAGCATTATCTACCAGTCTTCCAGGTCGTGAAAGACATAAAGTGGGTGTGCAGCTAAGTTTTGAGCAAAAGTACGTTGAGAGACACTAAAAAAATTACATCAAATTAATATGATAAATTGTATAATAATGGAAATATATATACCCAAAATATATCTTGCTAAGACAATCTGTAATCATTAATCATATAATTAAGCCTCTTGGTTAAATAGCTCCCAGAATATTTGGCAAGTGCAACGCCTGCAGTAATTTGCGGCCATTGTCTGGACATTTGAGATAAGCGCACGACAATCTATTACGTGGAGATAAATACATGATATTATTGTGGTCGTACATCTGCTAGCGCATTGACGTAGTTACGTATTACGTTATGCAGTGCCTAAGCTTCCGTCTTTATGTACCCGTTCTTAAAACAGCGAAGTCAAGACATACCAAAATTTGATAATGATTGACCCAAATTTAAGGACTTTCTGAAACTTCGTGCGGATTTAACACTCGCCCTTAAATGGTGAAAACCATTAAAAAAATAAATAATAAACAAATAAAAAAATAAATAAATATATAAAATAACAAATACATAATACATAAAATGGTGAAGCCATGAGAAAACCAGCAAAATATCACAGAATTTTCTGGACATAGTAACGTCCACCAAACATCACTGGGCCCGCGCAATTGATATTAAGGGCCAGAGTATCTCTCTCTTTCTATCTCTCTCTCACTCTTTCTATATCTTTCTCTCTCTCTCTCTTTCTATCTCTCTCTCCGCGAAAAGTGGTGCAGTGCAACAAGTTCTGGGACACACATCTCATGAGAACAAAATGTTCTGATAATATACCTAATGGTAATGATAATGGCATAGCCAACATAGCCTGACCTCTGCTAAATGCAAGAGTCAGTAGGCTTTACTTCAGGCATGCAGTCCATTTAACGCTTAATCACTTACAGTACAGCGACATGGAGCAATAAATCCAGCGATGGCCGCGGGCAGTAGACAAAACACCGATTAATTCTGCCGTTAAACTAACGACAGGCCATTTGTTATGTCGATATTACTATAGGTACCGTTCGGATGAAGTGTAGTGGGCAGGTTCTATGGGCAGGTTTGAAAAGCTGTTTAGAGTATTTATGGTCAGTACTTATAAAAATGAAGTTGCCATTAAAAAGTACATGACCGGGCTCACGCTCGCTTATATCTAAACATGTTAAATAGTAGATCCAAATGTAACCAAACAATTTTTTGGTGGGTTGGTTACAAATGATATTATTTAGTATATTATTTTAGTTATATATGATTGTTTTATTTTAGTATCGTTTATATTAATTATTTGCTGTGCACCACCGTCTATTCTTTTAATATTTGTCCAATCCATCCAAAGGTTGTCTGTAAGAGATTGCATTACGCGATTAGACCGTCAATTGTATTACCCTAGTTAAGATTTCTATTTTGTTCATGTAATTATGTTTGTGGTATGCCATAAAGTGTTATTGTATTGTATTGTAAATGATACATTATTACCTTGGTTAATCCCTTAAATGTGTTACGCACACTTTTCATTCATAATAATGCATTTTATAAATTAAATCAAGACAAATAAGCGCGTGAGTACAAATATTATGAAAAATCACAGCGGTTTATTTGAAATTTGTCTATTGTCACACTTATTCGATATCTAAGTAGGTTTTGCGTGGATCTGCAAATATTATGTGCAGGCGTATGGCTTGCCATTAGGCAAACGACCTGCTCGTCTCGTCATTCACTTCTCGGGTCATCCTTTCAACATTAAATCTGAGGCTAAATTATAAATTAATTATTTATTTAAACATCCCAATAAATAAATAAAACAATGGAATCATAAGTGTCACACTAGGTGGTCTTATCGCTTAAAGCAATCTCTTTCAGACGACCGCGAACGTAGAAGACTAATAATTACGTTTAAATAAACTTTTAAGCATCAACTTTTCCAGTACCTTTTTTGTACTCGTACATTTTGTCTTAACTTACGACTGTTTACATTAGACGTCGAGGCCTAAAGCCAGGAGGTCGAAGGGACGGGAAAAGAAAACAAGTTGTTTTTTCTACTCTTCGCATTATGCAGATTCGTCCTACAAAATTACTTATTTAAGCAATAAACGGAGCGCGACGTCGTATAAAAATCTTCGTCTCCAAGTAACAGTCTTGGTGCGAAGTCTCCGGCGCGAGTCATAAACTTCGCGCGAGAATATGGGCAAAGTAAAAGTGTTGTAAGAGGGAATGGGTAAAAATGTTGTTTTGTGGTCCAAAGTGTTGTGAAGGAAGTGTGGTTTGATGTTTCCTTTTTTATTGCGTTTGTTTTGACTCTACGGTTTTATGTCGTTTCTTGTTTGAGTTTATTTTCAGGATGCACTGAAAGCTTTGTAAAAATGGCGTCAGAACTTTTAAATATGTTTACAGTTTTGCTATTTTACCTATAATTTTTAACACAACTGCACGACAAATGCATCTAGACTGGTCACATCTTTTGAAGGACGGACAACCATTGGAGTAGACGTGCCCTCGAGTGGAGACCGCGAATCAGCAAGCATTGTAGGACATCCACCGGCTAGATGAAGCGAAGACCTGCGAAAAGTGACTGAAACACACTGGATGAGAACACCTGAAGACCGGGCTCAGTGGCGTTCATCAGGAGAGGCGTATGTCCAGCAGTGGACCACCACAGGCTGATGATGATGAGGATGACGACAAAACCATTGTTATAATTATGTAAACGCAGAACCCAGGATGCATTAAGATCACATTTAGTTACCTGTCTTGACTCAGATTTTACGCTACGTGTCGTCTAGCCCGCAGCAGCGTCATTCCACACACGCCAAGAAACTGATATTTTTCCTTGTTTAACCCCCGTCGCAAAAAGAACGGGAGTCGTAAGTTGTGACCACTACCTGTGTCTGTCTGTGTGTCTGCCTATGACACCGTAGGTTTTAAACGGGTGAACCGATTTGGATGCGGTTTTTTATTTGAAAGCTGGTTTTCTAGCGTTGGTTTAGACATGTTTTATCAAATACAGTTCAGCTGTTTTTACATTTTACTGAAATTCATTTATATATGAGTGCCTTTAGCACTGGCCATTTATTTAGTCACTACTCAAAATGTTCCTAATGTCCGCTTGTAGTCCCGTAAGTTTTTGCTCTCTAACTAAAGACTGTAAAGTGTTCTACACTATTTCTTCTTGCAAGTAATTAACTTAGACCAAACGTGAACCAAAAGGCGTTCCCGTGATAATGTTTATGGCGAAAGTTGTCCGCAGTAACGGTGCCCCGGTAGAACGGGAGACCGTCGAGGCGACTGTACAATATACAGTTTAAGACAGAGTTAAAGCTACAACCAAACACAAGCTGCAAATCACTTTGCAAAAAAATTACAGATAGTTATTTTTATGTTTTCGCCAAATTTCATATAGGCGTATCCACACCGCAATTATCACGCATAAACTACTGAACGGATTTTGATAAATATTAGAAAATATCTAAGGGCCTGGAAAATGATATAGGCTACTTTTCATCTCGGATAACCACAGGCAAAGCCGTAGGGAGTAGCTAGTTTCTTTTTTATAATAATGTTTTACAACATGATAACTTTGTTTCACTGCGGTGTGGATGCAATTAAAAGGTTGCTTCAAGTAATATTTCATGTAGCATGACGTGAGTTATATTCCAAATTTACGATTTCTAAGAACATCTAGAACTGTGATACTGTTTAGACAAGTATACTGCAAGCGGTGCGACGGGCGGTGACAATTTGTGTCGAATGAATGTCGTAAGTCGCACCGTGTCTCGAGGTTTTCAGGCGTACTGAAACTTTAAATGTTTGACTTTAGCTCAAATTGTTTTAAGCATTTTCTATCTTCAGTCTGTTTTAAGTGGAATTAAAGTTTTATTTAAAAACGAGTAGGTAAGTACTTTAATCGTTAGTCGTGCAAATTGATAAAGCTTTTTTATATTTTGCTTTTAGATCTTGAACTCTAACTTTGGATTCTCTCCGATAAATACTTTTATCGTGTATCCTAGCAATAGGTGTATGTAATTGATTATGATAAGATAAAGATATAAATAATTCAATAACGTATGAGTGACTTAAAGGTATATCTATCTGTCAAACGCTCGCGATAAATTTCTTTTTTGAGAATCAAAGAAAGAAACAAAATAAAGAAAGCTATTTATTTGACAAACAAGGTTAATCTTAAGTAATAGATGTATATGCTTGGCGTCTTGAATAGGCTCAGCTCAGCATAAAATGCCGAGGCTTTAACACAACTTAGTGCTGATGTTCAGTTGATAACGGTTTTGTTATGAGAACTGTGAAAAATGTACTATACCTACCTACTTTTTTACAATAATAATATTTATACTTATATTTTTAAAATAATACACTACAAATAATGTTAATACACTATGATCAGGAAATTTCCTGCCATCAAAATATTATTTGGCATGCTTTCATTATGATAACGAACTTTCACCAAATTATTACAGAATATTCGCAAAAACAACTCGTTCTATCAAATCTATGCCTACTATCAAACTCGTGGCCAACAAAACACACACCAACATTTCACAACACACACACACACACCCCCAGATTTATACCGAATACAATCATACTTATTGATATATACTGAACACACACATATGTATATTTCCATCGAACACAAGACTTTTCAAACCGAAAACCGAATGTAATTGATTGGAAGTCGGCCCCGGCGGCGTGCTACCCCGAAAATTGATAAAGTTTCGATGAATATTAACTCTCAACTTTCCCGAGTCAACTCGACCGGGCTCGGCTTCAGTGATACATCATTCTAATTTAATTTTAGAACAAAGTATATAATGTAACAAGGTTTCAAGGCGAGCTCCAAGCGGTTAGCAAAGTTGGTGAAACGTGTAATATAAAATATACAAAAGTATTTTAATACCGTTCAATTTGTTAGCTGACGCGCTCCACCGAAGGTAAATAAAAACGTTGATAAATATTGATCACTACAAATTTTACTCCAACTTGCTACGCCACGCGGTTTCACCTGCCGTTTCTCGAAATAGAAAGCCTATGTGTTAATCCAGGGTTCGCTATCTCCATTCCGAATTTCACTCAAATTCGTTTAGCCGTTGCAGCGTGAAGGAGACAAACACACTTACAAACACACATACAAACTTTCGCATTTATAATATTAATATCACCTTAATCGTTTCAACTATTTTTTTATTGAACAATCAAACGTGCCTTTACTTAAAAAAAAAACAAGATTACGATAACCCGTGCATAAATTGACATAAATTATTCATTATAAATATAAACGGGTACACTCACGTTATGATTGTGTCTTCGCCGCGATTCCAAAGCGTAAACTCCCGGAAGAAGGACATTCTAATTGTCCGAAACCTAGTCGGAGTTATTCCGACACAATCATAAGGTGGGTGTAGCCGTTTATATTTATAATGAATATTTCAACTCGCGATAGTTTCCAAACCTAAATTGACGTAAATTAGTATCTTGAAATTTTTCGAATATTATCGTCCTCACAAAGTCCTCAAAGTCGCTTATTCTAGTTTGAAGCTAAATAACCTTTGTAGTAGGTATTTTCAATTTAACAAACGAAATAAACTTGAGGCACTATTGCAGCATTACACTAATATTATTAATCCGAAAGTAGGTATGTATACAAGACGTGTGTTTGTTACTTCTTCACGCTGTAACGGCTCAATGGATTTTACTGAAATTTAGAATGGAGATTAAGCCCTAGATTAAAACAGACTACTTTTTAATCCACGACGTAAAAAAGGGTATTATAAGTTTGACCGCTATGTGTGTCTGTCTGTGACACCGTAGCTCTACGGGTAAACCGATTTAAATGCGTTTTTTAAAGCAGGTTTCTAGCGGTGGTTGTACATGTTGTATTGTGTCAAGGTTTTTTTAATTTTTTAATGTATTATCCCGAAAAATCCGCGGGTGAAACCACGGAGCACAACAACAAGAGAATATATTAAAGTAGATACTAAATAGCGAATGAAATTAAATAAAATATTTGCCATCTGTACGTTTGCAATTAGTTAAAAATAGATAAAGAAAAGGTAAAAGAAAATTAATCAACTTCTTAAAGTATACTCCTTTTGCCATAATCCAATGAAATCAAGTATTAACTTACAAGTAAGTCTTAACTATTATAGTGAAATTTCCTATAACTAGTTCCTATTATCAGAATAAGCTTTTCTGAGAACGGTATAAGTAGTTCTCTAAGTTTTTAATTAACCTTTTATCAAATCAAATAACTCTCAATATAGTTTTAAACTAAGCAAACTCTGAATTTTAAAACTAATTCCGAGTTCCGAACGAAGCTATAACAAAAGAGCTACTTTTGTTTATTTTAGTATAGAACCCTCCTAATACACATATATTGCACAGTAAGGTGGTAAGAGGTTGATTAATTCTGTAGTATTAACTTGCCATCTACCAGGGCTTCCTTTTATCTTTATATATTGACGTAATTAAAACACGTTCGGAGATCAGAGAGGAAGGTAAATAATTAGTTCAAGATCAGTTTTCGATTAACCTTACCTTCTGTGATAATTATTTAGGTACAATTTATAGTGGGTGCGTATCATCAATTCGAAATACATTTTACATATATTCATTTTAATACCATTCATTGAGTATAAATGACTTTTCAATAACGGAAAATTGGTATAATTTTATTTGATATACGTTAAAATCTATACCATCAATTGATATTGTGTCTACTGTAATATTTTTACTGTATTACTTTTTATATAGATACTACTTATGTTATATACTCTTTGATTTTCATTTTTTTTTAATTCGATCAAATCATTGATTTGTGAATTAGATCTTTAATAATTGTTATTTCATTTGCGCAGTATATCGCGTGATTTTATAGTTTATGAATAGTTTACTTTTAAAATTGTTTTGAATTTCAGTCAAATGTTTATTATATGGAATATATAACCAATATATAAATATAATATATGTACGGAATGTTTGTAGTCATAATGATTGGTATAAAATCATGCGTTTGTATTTATTTTGTAAATATAAATAATGAAAATTGGTCATATATTACTTACCCATTTATAGTATTGCAAATTTGCAGAAGGAGGCTCTTGTCGAACTTATACCTATTTAATTAAAAGTTAAAAGGCTATTACATTTCCTATAAGCCAATGAGCTTCGCCTTTTGTTAAGACGACCTTTAAAATGGAGCTGGCGTTAAGGAATAGTTTTTTTATTCGCCCATTTAACAACGGCAAAGTTCCCGTGAACTTTTGTTCCTTTCGAGTTTTGCTCGCAATTGACAAGTTTGCCTACTTCTGACTTTTTACCTCAATTTTCTTGAGCACTTTCGTCGCAGAGAAATATTGTTTTAGTTTCTGTAAATTGTTTGATTAACCAAACTTTTGCGTTTTATCTTCATCATTACACGCTTACTCGGGCCTTCCTTTAAAGTGACTGTGTAATATGGTCTCCACCTAATCCATGGGTAAAGATGTGGTGAATGTCACATACGAGTTCAAATGTCTCACACGTGTGATTCTTTTACATTTCGCTTTTCTCATGATGTTTCTTTCACCGTGATCTTGGAGCGAAATAACATTTCACACACTTTTTTGCAATATCTAGTATTTCAAATTTTACTCGTGGTAGATCTCTCGTATGCGGGAGGTCGTCTGGGTAGATACCATAGCTTTGCCAGTTATTCTACCACCAAGCAGTAAATCGAAAGCATTACTGTGTTCCGGTTTGAAGGGCATTTTAGCCAGCGAAATTACTGGGCTTATGAGACTTAATAGCTGATGTCTCGTGGTGATGAGCGCGATGCAGTACTGCGCAGTGTTTTTTATGGTATTAAAAGTTCTGGGTGACACTGCAAATTGTTATGGGCAGGCGTGGCGCTTACCATCAGCCGAACAACGTGTTCGTCTCATCACTCAGTTCCATTAAACAAATCGTTTTTAAAGGTTAATTGACGTTTTTTTGGACATTATCTTCTATCCAATTCTAACTGTTGCACTTCATTTTACATCGAAACTTCTCGCTTCTGCGTCGCTATTGCTCACCAGGCTTGTTCGATTGTGCCCGGTCAGCGGGGACGGCTAACAATACTGCTCGCAATTAATACTGCCATTATACTAACGAGCGTCCTAGAGGAGGATCAGATCGGATACAAAGGAAAAACTTGGGGGATTATGTCAATGGTGTAGTGGAAAAAGTGCTTTTTCAACTGCCGTCTCTCTCTAGATCTATGCGCTCCATCTTAGGTCACATCATCGCTTCACATCAGGCGAGATAGTGGCCATAAATAGATCTATTAAGCGTAAAAAAAAAGCTATCTCCATTCTGACTCACACTCTATTTCACTCAAATCCGTTGAGCTGTTACAGCGTGAAGACATAACAAACACACTTACATACAAACATTCGTATTTATTATTTTAGTGTGATTAGTTGTGCCATATCACGCTTTAAGCCAAAAACTGATGAATCCCGTCAATTTGTAAGCTTGTTCGAAAAATTTGAAGCGTGGAATTTAAATTCGCATTCGCCTGTAATTTGTGCTATAATATATAAATTGTACAAAAAACATCCAAAATTACAGTAAGCTTAGCTACTGTATCATTTGCGACGATCGCCTGACAGTCGATGGCGGACGGGGGGCTGCGTGAAGTGGTGCTTAGTTTGGAATGTTACGAGTAATGAGGACGCATCTCGTTCGCTCCACGTTTATTAAGTGCCTGTTGTTCAGAATAGAATGCTTACACGAAGTAGGGATTACCAGAAAACAATAGTATACCTTTCGATTTGTTCAATACATCTTAATTCTTACTCATAATATGATAAGCCCAGAATTAGTCAAATGTTACTCTTAATGACGATGCATTTCATCCGATCCACAATTATTAAGTGTCAGTTGCTTAAATGTTTTGAAAAATTCTGCGGGGACCTACAATGCGCTCGTCATCCTGAGACAATAACACTTATGTCTTATAATGCCTAGTAATTTCACTGGCTATAATGTCCTTATTCGAAACACAGGCTTGTGCACTACTGCTTGGCGGCAGAATAATTGACAAAGCAGTGGTACCAACTGGAACGGCTACGCGCATACAAAAAACCTAGTGAACTATCACCTAGAGAAGTGGGGATTACTAAAATAATAGTAAGAAATGTTCATTCATTGATGGTCAAGGTATGTAATGTAATAAAATGCTTCTTAAGATTGGATAAAAGAATCAAGAACACATGCTACTTATAATTAGGGCGTATATATTACCTACTCGTGTAAAGAACCTGATTTAATGAGACCCTGTTTGTGTTTACGCTCTAAGCAAAACTTTTTTCTTAAGTTTTTTTTTTACTTCAGACTGGGTCAGCGGTTGTCCACGATCTCACCTGATGGGAAGCGACGATGTGGTCGAAGATGTAGCACGCTTGTCCAGTAAGTCTTTAAAACGACAAAATACCAGCCGTTACTGAAAATTAAACGTGTCCTAGTTTATATGCTTTTCAAAGTTAAGAGGATTACGGTATCCTGTAAATAACATCTTTTGAAGCTTAACTTTCCATTTCCCCACAAACCATCACAGCAAAACATCATTTACATTTCCGTCTCACGATAAATCATATTTTTCTGCCATTAAAAATATATTTTCCTTACCGCGACCCCACACTGCGCCAGGAAAAAAACATGAGAAAAAAAGAAGAAATTTTAATTACAAATTGAATATGAAAGTTAACTGAAGTCAGATGAACCAAAAGGGGAATTAAAAAACGTGTCTAGAGCTAGCTGGGAGCCCTTTGGCTTCCTTAATTAAAAGGCTTTCTAATTAAAATACCGTTTCTCTGTCTGGGAAATGTAAGCGCTCTGTTTGTTCAAATTTGAGTTGAACGTTTTTTCCGGACATCGGGGAAAACCGAAACAATTTTTTATATTATTCTTAAACACAACGATACTTCAGGTCCTTAAAAGGATTGACTGAATAAATAAATAAATAAATAACGCCCAACGGTCACATACATAGATCCTGACCCCTAACTAGTATTCCCTGTATCTAGGGAACCAGGAACTATGAGGACCATGGTCCCACAACATCCACACACGAAACAAATGCTTGCGCCTTTTTTTTCTGTGCACAAACATTTGTCCCGTCGCGGGAATCGAACCCGCAACCTCAGTAGTGAATGAGATTTGAGTCAACCTACCCAACCACTACAGCACAGAGGCTGTTAATTGATTTGTTGTTGATTGATTAATAACACTTTATTGTACACCAAACCAGCGTTTGATGTCATTGACATTTTGTGCTGAGCTAGTCCTTTTTGGCACCACAGACTTCCTCTGTTCATGTATTTCGTATTGTCTTGTTTTGTTCTTTCTCTGTCTTTGTATTTTTATCTTACGTGTGACTTTTTCATTTATTTCTTTGTGGTTGTCGAATAAATGTATTTCTTTCTTTTTCTTTCATTCAATAACATAACAAGAACAAATAAAATAAAACTTAAAAAATAATATTACAATGGGTGGTCTTATCACTAATGAGCGATCTCTTCCAGACAACCTTTGGATGGAGAGGATTTGTACGGCATAAGATGGCGGTGTACTTCTATAATATTATACAATACAATAATACTTTATTAATCACCAAAACAGGAAACACAAGTTTACAGTTACACATAATAGTGGTAGAAACATAGGCGACTTTATCGCTATGTGCAATTTTTTACAGGCAACCTTTATTACTATTACTTTTGAGTACTTTTTAAATACTTTTGGAGACCTTGTGGTGTACTTTTATAGTATTACTAGCTGACCCGACAAACGTTGTTTTACCATATAAATTAAAAAAAAATTTAGGGGTGGACTACCCCTAACATTTAGGGGGATGAAAAATAGATGTTGGCCGATTCTCATAGATACCGGATAAGCACAAAAAATTTCATCAAAATCGGTCAAGCCGTTTCGGAGGAGTATGGCAACGAAAACTGTGACACGAGAATTTTATATATTAGATAATTACTTTTGAATATCTAAGGAATTGTACAAAACAGGCTAATTAAAAAAAATTAAAAAATTATTTATTTCATAATAGTACAAATTACAATTTGTTGCGACTCTAGCCACCAAACTAGGTGTTGACACACCTGTATCTTGGCAGTTAGCTTCTTCCCAGCTTTGTTCTGGCTCTTGTACATATAGTTAAGTTAAATTTAAATTAAATTAAGTAAATTAAATTTAGTTGATTAACAATAATAATATCAGTATTAATTAATTATAAAAATATTACAGATTAAGAATTAATAAAATTTAGTTAAATTACTAGAGCGATAATTAATTGTACAGATCTATTTTTATTTGTTCTTGTTATGTTTTTGGTGTACAATAAAGTGTTATCAATCAATCAATCAATCAACACGTAATACAATCTCAAGACTTTATAAACGTTAAGTTTAGTTAACTTATTATAATATTTCAGTTTTAATCAAATATTCATTTTCTATTACGACAAAATGAATAAATAAAATATTTATACACGCATAAGTTGAAATGTAAATCGAATTACTTTCTTTTTAAAAGGTTGAAATCTAATAAATATAAATGAGGTATTGATCGCAGACGTAAACAAGTTCATTTAAAAGCAATTTGAATTCTGATGTCAATTTACTTTTAAATTCAGATGACACAAATAAAATAAAATGTCGAACCTAATTTAAATAATACATTTTAAACATAATTGAAGTTAAATTTCAGTGCCTATTAATAGAAGTCAAATAGGTCACATTGATATTAAAATCTTCTGTAAAATTATAATGTCTTTCCTATTGTTTAGGTAGTACTTTAGTTTAAAAGGTAATTGTTTTACATCGGACTGGGCGGACGTTTGACCACAATCTCGGCTGCTGGTAAGTACTACTGACTATCAGTACCACTTCCCACGCACGTGTTTTGAACAAAATTCGGTAAACCATCAGGGAGACGAGCCTGGGCAGTCGCTCAACTACCGCCTTCCTGTAGATCTAAATGCTCCATGATTCGGCCACTTCGTTTAATATCATGATTTTGCAAAAAAGTTATTAATATATAAGTATACCAGTGTCTTTTGTCGTTTCACAAATTCTCTCCATCCAAAGGTTTTCTGGAAGAGATCGCTTATTAGCGTTAAGACCGCCCATTGTACTAATCAAATTTTTAAGTTCTATTTATATTTGTTCTTGTTATGTTTTTGGTGTACAATAAAATGTTATCAATCAATCAATCAATCAAAGTATGTGCCAGGTTAAACCAATTTTCTTACGCACTCTACATGAACCAGTCTGCAGTTATCAACGCTTACCACGGTTATGTCGAATCGGTACTCAGGTATGGTGTCATCTTTTGGGGTAACTCAACAGAAAAAGATAGTGTATTCAAAACTCAGAAAAAGTGTATAAGAGCAGTTTGCAAACTCAAACCAACAGAATCATGTAAACCTTTTTTTGTTAGCTTGAAACTTTTAACGTTGCCGTGCATTTATATTTATGAGGTCTCTGTATTTGTATATACTTATAGAACGATGTTTGAGCAACACAAAAGCAAGCGACACAATACAAAAATATGCTATCCGCCAAATACTACCGCGCAATTAAATAAGAGCAATTTTTGCATGGCTCCTCGAATTTATAATCATTTGCCCAAAGACATTCGAAGTAGCTCAAACAGCGACACATTCAAATTTAAATTGAAAAAATTGTTGATTGATAAATGTTATTATAATACTAATGAATTTTTAAATGACAAGTTTAATTGATTTATTATTTGATTCTATTTAATAATTTGACGTTATATAATTATGACATTAATTAAAATCTACATCTATAATCTGACAATTTGAATTTAATTTAATGATATATATATATATATATATATATATATATATATTTTAATGTTAATATTGCACACCATTGTTGTGGTAGAATGTTAGGAATTATCATTATTTGTCATCTTTGTACACAACATTCCAGCAATAAAGAAATTATAATTTTGAATTATTGAATTTGAATCAATCATGCGAGACAGAGGCCAAACTCAACCATAGCTGTAGGTAAGCGAAAAGAATGAAAGTCGTCCATGTGGAACATTTACAGAATGTAAAACCAAGGTTTAATAAACAGACCAACTCATTAACAGTTTCTGAAATCTAGTCGTTGAATTAACATTGTCATTCCCATATCTTTTTATAAACTAATTGGTCGAGTCTGCCACAGTTAATTAACGATTAATATTGATAAGGGATTTAGACACACGCAATAAATTGCACCTAAAAAGGCTTACAAACAAGTTGTTTACTATGTGGTTAATTCTCCAGTCAACATGGACTTAATCTAATAAAATATTCTATTTATTTGCATCATAAATGTTCCACTGACTGCAATTAAGAAGTCTCTGTACGTGTCTTGTTTGTACATTGCGCCGCTAACTGGAAACTGCTTGAAACCGGGCATTGTTCTTTTTCTAAACTGCAGGGGAACCGTATAACTAGTACACCGATCCCGATTGCTTTCAAACATGTCTTGTGATTGGTATTTGTCTGTGGAATTGTCGAACTTTTCTACTTAAAGCTCACGTCCCAATCCCTATCCCATATTACGATCGCTAAAATTATCGATATGGCAGTTTAGAAGATGCTGAGGTCTTCCAAATTTGAAATAGTCAACGAACGCGATCGGTGCTAGAGTTACACGATTCCTTTGCTGAATGTAGGCGTATCGAATAAAACCGAAGTAGTGCAGGAATTTGCTGGAATTGATACTGGTTTTATAGTTTAGTTTAGTTTTCGAGTTTAGTTTCGCTTCTCAGGGCGTATCTTTAGAGGCAAGTTGTCATAGTCAATTGGGGCCCTGGTGAGTTGTTGTCAAACGTGAGCCCATTTAATCATAAATAGTAAATTAAAAAAGAAAAAAAAATGTTTAGAGTTTTTTTCTGTGTAATATCTATGTAGTATTGACCATCTGTGTAGTACTAACATACCAGATAAAATCAGAGCATAAAAATCGACAAATTGTAATGACGTCGTACGTCACTACTAAAATTGTCTACTAAATTAATTAAGCCAGCAGACTTAATTAATTCAAGACTAAAGTCGCTCAAATTTATAATTAACGGAGAAGATTAATTCAGAATAGATACACCTACATAGTGTCTATGCTGCAACGTAAAGCTCCGGATTTTATTACATATCTTTTATTATCTCACTCAAATGTCTGATTCAATTTGGCTCGCATTCTGTACGCCTTGTAACGAAACACTTTACTAATTACATTTTTAAATAAGACAACGTGCGTACCTACATTCATCACCATCATCATCAGCCCATTACGTTCCCACTGCTGGGACACGGACCTCCTCTCATAGAGAGAGTACATTACCCTTCTAGCAAACACCATTATTAAATACAAGTGGCATATAGTAAATATATGTGGTGATAATAGTAAAAAAGCGAGTGTAGCTCAGTGGGAGCACGTGCGCTTTTCGATCCAACGCATCCAAGTTCGAATCCCGCTGACCCCGCACCACTGATTTAAGTTATGTGCGGATTTAACACTCGCTCTTAAAACGGTAAAGGAAAACATCGTGAGGAAACCAACAAATCCAATAATTTATAAAAAAAATCAAGGGCATGTGATATCCACCAACCCGCACTGGGCCGGCATGGTAGATTTTGATCTATATTCTGTTTACGAGGGAAGGCGCGAGAAACAGCAGTGGGAACCTATTGGGCTGATGATGATGATGAATACTTCAAAATTAAAAATATTTGTTATTTCCTATCACGTTCTTTACTGCACCGCTACCATTTTTTCTTGCACGTTCTGGATGACTTGGACAGAGCACATCCCGCGCTGAGGGAAGAGTGAGATGCGGGTTCAGGTCCCAACCAATCGGTGGTAATTCCGACTAACCTTGTTTTAGATTTTGAATTGACGTAACATCCTGAAGATTCACACAATTTTCAAAATCAACTCGTTTAACCTTTTCTCATACCACTCATAGAAAACGGAACAATTCCGAGACCGGTCCGGTCTCCGGGAATAAAAGTTAAACTAAATGGACGTAGAGACGGCAAGTTTTAATAAGATTCCTCTGGGGTTAGTGCAGAGAATTTTGTTTGCTCCGGCCACTTGTGCGTCGCGGAACCTGCTACGTATGAAATAATATACTTATGGTTACATTTTCTTTATTGGTTCAGCGGAGTTTGAACAAAACTAATATGATATTTTCTTTGTTCAAATAGGAAGGGGCTTTTGTTATTGTATTTTTAAGAATAGTTTTTTTTCGAGTTGTATTTGTGGTACGTAACTGTGTTCATATTGATTGATCAATGATCATTTCTTAATGTCAAGTTCTGGGGTCATAAATGGCCATTTTTAATCACTTAAAAGGAGGACGTTTATAGTACGTACTGCTAAGGAATGGAAATCCTTGTCTTCTCTGTTTTCTGATAACTACAATCTGGGTATCTTCAAGGCCAGAGTGAATAGGTATCTTCTAGATCTACGTGCTCCATCTTCGGCCACATCGTCGCTTAACATCAGGCGAGATGGTAGTCAAACGTAGGTCTATGTATAGTAAAAAAGGAGGAGGTTCTCCATTCGATTGATTTTTTTATGTTTTTTACCTCAGAACTCCGTCATTTATAAACACATGGGCTCAGCTCAGCATACAATGCCAAGAGTTTATACAACTCAACACAGATTTTCAGCTGATACCCGTTTTGCTATAGGAACAGTGACAAAATGACCGTACTTATCCACCATAAAAGTATATATACGTATACCTAAATTTAAAATAATAATATCCTACATTTATGATAAAGCTATTATATAACTATAGGTACGAGTACCTTTGAAGTAAGACCCAACTAAAACTTATAAGACTTCATTATTATTAAATTCTTACAGTTAAAACTAATTATAACTTTTTGCAAGCTTATTTTTGTACGTTTTCATGTTACAGCCTTCGTTTTATTACCGACTGATTTTATACCGTCGAATTTTATCGGTGCTAATAAAATTTTATTCGCTTGCTTAGACTCTTTATTAGTTTTTGGTGTATTAGAGTAGTCTAGTCGTTAATGAGTGCAAGGTATACATTGGTTACGTTTTGTAATTTGTTGCTTAGAAACTAAAGTCGATATCGAGACTTAATGAAGTCATGTCAATTGTAACGTATTAAAAAAAACCGGCCAAGTGCGAGTCAGTATCGCGCACGAAGGGTTCCGTATAATATCTACAAAAACGGCAACAAAAATCATGTCTGTTGTATGGGAGCCCCCTTAAATATTTATTTCATTCTGTTTCTGTTGTTTTGTTGTTGTTATAGCGGCAACAGTAATACATCATCTGTGAACATTTCAACTGTCTTACTATCACGGTCCATGAGATACAGCCTGGTGACAGACGGACAAACAGACAGACGGACAGTGGAGTCTTAGTAATAGGGCCCCGTTTTACCCTTTGGGTACAGAACCCTAAAACAGTTTGTATTTTGATGAGCTGATGAATTGAGTAAGGCGTCGACTACTGGAACACGTGCCTTCTCTCAAAGATAGAGTACGGGCCATAATCCACCAAACTGGCCCAGAGCGGGTTGGACGATGTCACCTAATATCCTTAAATTTTTATGAATTCTTGAACATGCCGGTTTCCTTACGATATTTTCCTTCACTGCTTTAAGAGCGAGTGTTAAATCCGCACATAGCTTAAGAATGTCAGTGGTGCAGGGCTAGCGGGGTTCGAACTCAGGTCCGTCGGATCGAAAGTCGCACGTGCTCTCACTGAGCCACACTTGCTCTCAACGTCATGCCTGTCAGTTAAAGTGCCAAATAAAACGATATTAGATTACTGAAATGTTGCGTTTGTATTGGTAGACTTTTTAATTTGTTTACTTTACATTTCGTTAGTTCACATCTTACTTAGAGTATTTTAAATATTGAAAACTACGCACGAATTAATTTAAAAGTTATCTATAAAGGCGAAGAAGGGACATGAGTGTCCGTCGAGCCCGCGTTCTTATTTTGATTTATCATAGTTCGTATTGATCAACTCATCTAGGAGACAACTCGTCCAGGGCCCTAATTCACTATGACAACTTAGCGATTCCTTGCTTCGAGGTCACGCCGATTCCTTCATCAATAAACGACATCTGCGAAATTTGTATTCTCTATGACGCGTCATAGATAATCATGTATATATGAATATATGAATGCGTCATAGAGATGTCGTTTATTAATGAAGGGATCGACGTGAGTTCGGAGCAAGGAATTGTCAAGTTGTGATAGTGAATTGAGACCCAGATTTCAGTCCGTGCTAACATGATTTGGTGTGCCTTAAGCCTTAACAAGGAAAGAGATACTCAAATGGCAATTAAATTAATTACACATTAACAGCACCCGGTGGCTTATACCAACTGGACTAGCCGATTGCATTACAGCTACAACAAACACCAAATTTGAACATGAAACTGCGTGAAACTTTAAACTGCGTTAAAATTGCAGTTGCAGTTTCTATGTATCGCAAATCGTGTCAATGGCATTGCAGTTATTGTGTAGTTAAATTGTTCTATAGTTAGTAGTTGGAAACATAGGGTGTGGTTTTGCGGCCAGTTTGCCGTTTGACTCGGTAATTTATTTAGAGCGAGTGTGGCTCAGCGGGAACTCGTGCGCCTTTCAATCCGACGCACCTGGGTTTGAATCCCGAGTCGGCCCTGCACCAATGACTTATAGTTAAGTGCAGATTTTGTACGCTCGCTCTAAAACGGTGAAGGAAAAACATCGTGATGAAACCCGCTTACGCGCTCTGGAGTGGTAGGCTCTGGCCGTGGTTGTAATACCACCCACCGAACAAAGCCATACCGTCAAGCGACCTAGTCGTGTTTCGGGATGATGTTCGGTGAACCATCAGGGAGACGGGTCTGAGCAGCCGCTCAACTGCCGTCTCTCTCTAGATCTATGTGCTCCATCTTAGGCCACATCATCGCTTCACATCAGGTGAGATAGTGGCCAAATATAGATCTATCAAGTGTAAAAAAAAATAAAAAAAATATCCTTCGGATGTGGAGCTTCGTAGTTAAAAAACCGCACACTTTTAACCATGCCTTTGCTTCGACCTTTATAATGCGAACGGCCAATGAGTGGAACTCTCTGCCTTCATCTGGGGTTTCCGGATAGCTATGATCTGGGTGTCTTTAAGACAAGAGTGAACAGGTTTCTTCTAGGCGAGCGTGCTACATCTTCGACCGCATCGTCACTACAACAACAGGTGAGATAGCGGTCAAACGCAAGCATATAAATAATAATATAAAAAAGATGGAAAAGGTTATACGTATAACAATTTCAGTGCCCCACATGAGAACATACACACGCGTGAAATGACGAGCTCAGTGATTGCAACTGTTATGGGCAGAAATTTTGGTTACCATCAGGCGAACGACCTGCTTGCCTCGTGTCACAATCCTACAATATTATAAATGTAAAAGTTTGTGAGGATGGATGGATGGATGGATGGATGGATGGATGGATGGATGTTTGTTACCTACTAATACTATAAATGTGAACGTTTGTGAGGATGGACGGATGGATGGATGGATGGATGTTTGTTACCTACTAATATTATAAATGAGAGAGTTTGTGAGGATGGATGGATGTTACTCAATCACGAAAAAACTAATAAGCGGATCTGATGAAATTTGGTATGTAGGTCCTGGAAAAAGACATAAAACTTTTTATCCCAGAAAACCGCGGTTGAAACCACGGGCGCAGCTAGTATGTGATAAAATTAAAAAAATACAAGTTACCAAATTACTACAACAAGTAGATACTTCAAAAACTTACAGAATAATAACTTAATCAAACAAACGGTACGTTCCATTACAAACTATCCGGCCGTACACAAACCGGCACAGTCCGGTCTCGGCTTCCGACGCCGGCAGGTGCACTACAGAAATTGTTTCACTCGCCCAATGTAAATATTAGCTAATTAACCGTAAACCGACGGCGCACGACCGGGCGGCAGTTAGCTCGCCCGGACGCGCCTCGGTAACTATTTGACTCGAGATGAGGATTAAAAACTCGAGCCAAGCGGTCTCGGCGGAGCGCAAGACAGTGTCTGAGCTCTCTGCTGGTAGATTTTTGATTTGTATGCATGAGAAATCTGCACAGAATTTTGTATCTAAAATAAAACTCTTAGGAAATAGCACATTTAATTTGTAAACTATGTTGTCATTGTTTTTTTAATGTAACTGAGTGACGAGTCGAGCTGGTCGTTCGCCTGATGGTAAGCAATACGCCAGCCCATAACAATAACAGCACCACCCAGAACTTTGTTTTGAAAAATCCTGCGCGGCGCTGCACTGCGCTCATCACCCTGAGACAATTAGCTGTTAAGTCTCATAATGCCCAGTTGTCGTTTGCTTTTTTCAGTGCTCCACTCTTGGGACATAGTCCCCTTGTTCTTTTCATTGTTCACAATCATGGGCAATTTTGCCAAAGCTGCATGTACTAATTCAATTTACACTTATACAAAATTATTTCCATACAAAACTGGTAACTGACAGACACTCGTATAATAAAAAACATGATAGCAGAATGCCTTGTAAATATTATGTACTACTTGTAATGAGTCAGTTTTACTGGTTATGTAAATACCTAATCAGAAACTCATCTCTAGCATCATAAAGTTGTTTTGTAGCTTTAAAAAAAAAAATTCTTTTAATGCTTTTTGTCAAGCTTTTATTTAACTTGCAATGTTTGGGTCAAATCTTGCAAGATGAATCAGAACCACTTCCTCTTATCCTACGGAGTTACAATTTTACATACTTGTCAAAGTCCAATGACAATGCAATATTATAGTGACAGTCAGTTGATGATGGAGACGGAAGGTTAGCAGTGGAAATCCTTGGCGGATAACCGTAAACTATTAGTGTTTGGGCTCATTTTAATCTGCTCGCGGTTCCAATTACGAATTTGTTAAAAACTTGTCTTGAAAAATATATTTTTCAACTAAAATCTTATTGCAAGCATCACGTTAAATTTCTCTCTGGGACAAATCAAGTGCACTCTATGAAAACGAAATGAACACATTAGTGTAAATCCGGTTTGAAACGGCTAGCGGTTGCCGGCGACCGGCGGACGCTCCACTACATTTGTACTTTTCCGGGTAGTCTGAACGGGACTTTATTTTACAGCTTAGTAGTTAGTTATTTTGGATTGAGTGAATTATATTAGGAAGTTTCTATTTAAAACTTGACGTTATGTAAAATTCCCCTTGGAACAAGTAAAGTTGGATTTTACTTTAGAACTATTTTCCGAGTTTTACTTGTGACGTCCGACGCGTCATTCGTTCCGACGCACCCGAGTTCGAATCCCGCTGGCCCCGCACCACTGACTTTCTTAAGCTATGTGCGGATTTAACACTCGCTCTAAAACGGTGAAGGAAAACATCGTGAGGAAACCGGCATGTCCAAGAATTTTTCACAAAAAATCAAGGACATGTGACATTCACCAACCCGCACTGGGCCAGCGTGGTGAATTATGGCCTATTCTCTCTCTATGAGAGAAGGCCCGTGTCCCAGCAGTGGGAACGTGATAGGCTGATGATGATGATGATGATGACTTGTGACGTCTCACTCCACAGGACATTTTGTTAAAAAAGTTATTGTAACGTTAATTACCTTTTTCTGGTACTACCATTTTCTATGAAAACTTTATTGACATACCTACTCTCGCTTTTTCTTTCAAGTTATATTTGACGTGTTGAGTTTCTTTTTTTATTACCGAATAGGCAAGCATTTGATGGCAGTCTCATCTGATGGAAAGTGACGACGCGGTCAACGATGGATCATGCTTGGCTAGAAGATACCGATTCCCTCGAGACTTGAAGACACCTTATAAGAATCGGGACACAAAGACGCATAGAGTTGTAGCATAGAGTCATAGCGGGGTATTATTTGACCCGCTATGACTCTATGCTCCGACAACCCATCCACTACATCACAGTCTGTCAATTTTATGATTGAACTAAAAATAAATCTACACACCGTCTCCGTATCGTCCCTTCTCGCAAATCAATAGAAAATAAATAAAAAAACCGTAAAATTCCGTCGCCGTCTCCGGAGACTCATATTTCCTAGAAAATATCTATAAAGGCATCTCATCCGAGTTATTCTGTTTCAAAGGCTCTTTCAAGGGATATCTTAAATAAGATTCTCTCGAATCCCAAAAGTAAATTCAATTCTGCAAAGTCTTAATGTTTTAACGGAGCTTATTTAAGCAAGGAATCTCCAGAGTTTAACCCGGAAATAATTAGAGATGAAAGATATAGAACTTTAACGGTCCGACAACCTCTTGTGAGGAATTTCCATGTTATATTTGAATAAGATGGGGTGTTAATAGAGCTTTCATTAAAATTAAATCATTTTTGAGTACTTTTTATATATCTCATCTTATTATTATTAGTTTCTTATATTCTTTATTGTACACTGTCAATACATTTATATAAGAGCTTAATCCTAAGAAGTTCCTCCCAGCAAACCTTTGAGGTAAGGGAACTGTCAGTACGGTGTACGGTTACGGTTTGAATAAAAAAAATCAGCAACAATAATCATAAATGTATACTCCAAATTAAATATCAACATTTAGATATAGAATAAATATATCTATAAAATACATTGTGTAATATATCCTGTGTTTCTAGATAGCTATAATCTGGGTGTTTTTAAGACAAGAGTGAACAGGTTTCTTCTAGGCGAGCGTGCTACATCTTCGACCGCATCGTCACTTTACAACAGGTGAGATAGCGGTCAAACGCAAGCCTATAAATAATAAAAACATAAATGTAAGGAATAATACATACATAAGTACTTATAAACAGAGCTATAAAGAAAGATGATGTTTTTTACTCTTGCTTTAAAAATAGTTCTTAATGTTTGTCGAGAAGTAATTACAATAATTGATGAATACCTTTTTTATATACACCAAAGGTAAGAAGAGTCACATCGGGTGCTATTTTATGATCTAACTTCAAAAGCTTTAAAAGCATTGAACAGTAAGTCGACATTACTATGTTTTCTATCTTTCCACCACAAGCGAGCTTATCCAAATGCTTTTTTTCATTACTAGACATAAAACCTATAATTAAAGACACGATAAAAAATACTATGATCATTAGGAAAAGGTAGGTAGTATGAATTTAGGTAACAAAAAGCCTTCGTCAATATTTGCAAAAGAAATGATTTAAATCACAAAAACATCCTGCCTTAATAACTAGACATACAAACAAGCTTCGGTGCTACCCGACTCGCCAAAGTTGATTTTGAAAATTAGATTCGTAGAAAAAGTCGTTACCAAATTACGTGTCGCGTTTATTAGTTTGCCGGCAGTTCCATGTATCGTGAGTAAACGAGATCAAAGGGAAATGAGAGGGCGTTGGTGCTTGTATAGTAGAATGTAGCCAGTAGGGAATTTGGACATAAAATTCAACGTAGGTACATTGAATCCTACATACATGTATAAATGATGAAAGAAAATGCCCCTCTATTTCTTGCCGTATCTTTTCAGTAGTGGTTCTTTTTCCGATATGAAAATGGTGAAAATATGACGTTCATAAGTGCGTCTATGATGCTAAAAATAAATAAAGAGATTTTGATTTGATTTGAAGCGGCAGTAGCATAATGGGATATACATAGTTTCTATGCCTTAATTTGAATACTCTTAAGTTATCAAGCATTGCTTTTTTTACGTAAGATTGACAATCAAGCAGATTCCATCCTCATCGTCCCTACAGCTGGCATATAGATCTTCTGTCATAGAGAGAGATAAACCACGACGCTGCGCTGGCCCGGTGCGATTAGGTTGACGTCACATGTCATTAAACTTAAAAAAAAATTTGACATGTCTGTTTCCTCACGATATTTTCCTTCAACGTTTTTAAAGCAAGTGTTAAATCCGCACATAACATAAGAAAGTCATTAGTGTTTCCAGCGAAATTCAGACTATGGTGCGTTGGATCGGAACTGGCACGAGCTCGCACTGAGCCACACTAGCTCTAAGTCATTACGTTTCATTATTATGAATAGATCAATTTTCATCATCGTTGTCATTAATACTCTCGGATTTTTTTTTTTATTATTTATGGGCTCGCGTTTGAACGCTATCTCACCTGTTGTTAAGTGACGATGCGGTCGAAGATGTAGCACGCTCGCCTAGAAGAAACCTGTTTACATGTGCCACATTCATGTGTCGCATGTGCCGTTCGCATGTGTTCGCATGTTCGGTTTACTCTCTCTATGAAAGTCAATATGCTATGTCTTATACGTTACCCATACTGCTTCGCGTTCTGCGCAAGATTCCCAACTGGCAACCATCACCTGTGACAACAACATCCAATTATTTTCTCTCACTATGATAAAATGTATGGCGACAGTCGAATCAGGGCAATTTCTGCGTAGTAATTGGTTACCGGATAATCAACGCGTGAAATAATGTGCCTTTAAGGTCGGAGATGTTGCTATGGGGACGGGGGCGGGGAAAAGGGGTTTGTCTGGTAAATAAATAAAAAGCCTGTCGATATTAAAGGCCTTATGACAAAGTAACTTAAGCCTGTGTCTTTTTATCCGTTATTATATAACGGTTGCAACCTTTTTTACCTTCTTATGGTTGGAATTTCAAAAAACCCTGTCTTAGTACATACACTCTTGAGTGCTTCAAGAAATTTTCCATAATCAAGTTTCTAGGTCCAGCAGTATTAAGCTGTGCGTTTTCGAGCAGTCAGCATGTTTGCCGATTTTTGAAAAATAAATGCACCTTGTTATCTAACTGAATGACGGGACAAGCTGATCGTTTGCCTGATGGTAAGCAATACGCTAACCCATAACAATAACAGCACCACCCAGAACTTTGTTTTGCAAAATCCTGCGCGGCGATACTGCGCTCGTCACCCTGAGACAATTAGCTGTTAAATCTCATAATGCCCAGTGATTTCGCTGGCTACAATGTCCTTCGGCTACAACCGGAACAATGTAATGCTCGCGCACTACTAATTGGCGGCTGAATAACTGGCAAAGCGGTGGCAAACCCACCCAGATGGCCTCTCGTATACTAGAAATCTACCACCAGTAAAAAGAGCAAATTTAAACAAAAAAGGTCTAACGTAAAAATAATCATCAAATCACCATAAAAATAATCAACGTAAAAATAATCGTCAAAATAATCATTTTACTGGTGGTAGGTTTCTCGTATGCGAGAGGCCGTATGGGTGGGTACCACCGCTTTGCCAGTTATTCAACCGCCAAGCAGTAGTGCGCAAGCATTACTGTGTTCCGGTTTGAAGGGCATTGTAGCCAGCGAAATTACTGGGCATTATGAGACTCAACAACTAATTGTCTCAGGGTGACGAGCGCAGTGCAGCACCGCGCAGAATTCTGCAAAACAAAGTTCTGGGTGGTGCTGTTATTGTTATGGACTGGAGTATTGCTTACCATCAGGCAAACGACCAGCTCGTCTCGTCATTCAGTTACATAAAAAAAAAAAAAAAACAATTTTATATATAAGAACAAAATAATTACTTTCCTCCACTACTGCTAGTTCGATGAAAACATACTAATCCCGATGTAGGTGTTTCAAACAAAATTGATTCCCACTAACGCAAACACACAAAGTTGGCCAGACCCCTCACTAAAATTAACTCTCATCCTTTGAAATTACTGACATCAAACAAAATATTTACATTGGGAACCTTGTCGTGTGTTTACACTTGTGAGCTGAAACAGTTTTTTTTTAATTAGCCCTGTACGACGACGTTATATTTGTAAATAGACATATTCTGCTACGCTTCCACTAGCCCGCAGCATAGCCAAGTCTAGTGGTATAAAACGCTTTATTTTTGCTTTAATAGGTTTTATATAATATTAAATATGTATGCGTAAAATTTACAGGGTAGCACTCGTAGCGTTTATCGCTTAGCCCTTCGTCACAGATCACAAATCTGCTAGGTTAAGCAACGTTCGCAGCTGTCACAAGTCGGATAGGCTACCGTTTGTATTTACATCTGAGCGCTACCGTGCTTTGAAAGGGCAATCGAGGTCGATCGAGCGTCGATCCCGGTAGTTGTCTTAAAACAACAATCTTTTTTTTTTTTTTAATCTGTATAGATCCATGTTTGGCCACTATCTCGCCTGATGTGAAGCGATGATGTGGCCTAAGATGAAGCACATAGATCTAGAGAGAGACGGCAGTTCAGCGGCTGCTCAGACCCGTCTCCCCGATGGTTCACCGAACATCATCCCGAAACACGACTAGGTCGCTTGACGGCATGGCTTTGTTCGGTGGGTGGTATTACAACCACGGCCAGTGCCTACCACTCCAAAGCGCGTAAGCGGGTTTCACCATGATGTTTTCCTTCACCGTTTTAGAGCGAGCGTGCAAAATCTGCACTTAACTATAAGTCATTGGTGCAGGGCCGAGTCGGGATTCGAAGCCAGGTGCGTCGGATCGAAAAGCGCACGAGTCCCCGCTGAGCCACACTCGCTCTTATCTATCGTTATCTTTCTATCGTTAGGCCATGTCGGAGGCCTTCGGGCAGTCTAAAAACTTCGCCACCAGGGTTGGCCACACACCCAAACGTGAGAAGAGAGAAGATCGTCCGTTTATAATATTTTGCGAGTTTACAATCTCGTCAGATTTACTTGAAACGAACAGTGTTCACAATAATACGGTGACATAATAATACAAACTTAATCCATTTTAAAAACACGTCTGGCTATTGTAGGGACCAAAAATAGTAAAACTCTGTTAAACGTCATCAACGCACAACGCATACTTACATATGAATGCATACTTACGGCGGTTATGGCAAGTACAGAGCCCTATCATAGGAGTTTGATGATTTGATAGTAGGTTAGGATTATGTCTTAGAATCATCTGATATTCGGGGAAGCCGTTAAATTTTTTGGGACTTTTCTTTATATTATTTATATTATTATTATTAAATTGTGACCAGGCAAGCAGTTAATTGATATAAAACGGCTAAGACCAGAAGAAGGACTTCTAAAATGTCCGAAGCCTAGTCGGAGTAATTTCGGCGTTTACCGTGAGTCTTAGCCGATTTATATCAATTATGAATAACACTCACAAAACTTTTCAAAACCAGACATTCTTGGGCATTGTGATAAGTTCACCATAATACCAATAGATGGCGATAATGTGACAAGATACTAGCCGATACCCGTACCGTGACACTGCACTGTACGCATAGAATTCGGTTTATAGTTGTTCCATATGGAACTGTTACTTTTTGTTAGTTTAGAACCTGTTTAGAACTAATAACTTTTAGAGTACGTATTTTTTATTTATTAGACGGACGTAGTGAACCTAATAAGGAATTATCTAAAAAATACAATAAAAAGTAAAATATGTTAAACAATCATTCCAATAAATACAAATTTTAAATTACAGTTATAGATAAATGAGTTCTGTCAGTCAACGGTAATTAAATATTATTTCAGAATTTCAACATATTAATTAAAAATAATAAATTACAAAAAAACAACTATCGCACATAAATTTTAATTTTATTAGCTTCCTTAATTAATAAATAATATGGGGCTTTATGCACTTGTTTAAATAATAATAAATAAATTAAATTGGTTTCATTGCGTTTGTTTGCAGTCGATGGAATGAAATCTGTATTGAACCTGCAGAAATAATAATGATTGTTGATTTGTTGATAAATTAATATGTTAATTATTTCCGCTACACTGCTTCCGCTTCCGGATATTTTGGATTTTAATCATTAACGGACTTAAAACGTACATATTTAATTTACATTGGAGTGGAACTCTCTGCCGGCATCTGTGTTTCCGGATAACTATAATCTGGGTGTATTTAAGTCAACAGGGAACAGGTTTCTTCTAGGCGAGCGTGCTACTTCTTCGACTGTATTGTCACTTAACTACAGGTGAGGTAGCGGTCAAACGCAAGCCTATAAATAATAAAACAAACAAAGATATGAATAATATATAATTTATAAATAGCTGCAATAACAAATTTATTTATTTTATTTATTTATTTATTTAATCTTTATTTCAGGCAACATTAAAATAAGTTACAGATGTTATTTACTTATTCTACGGCCCATATAAATACATACCTTAGAACTATAATACATATAATTTATATTAAAATATGTTACAAATGAAAGTATACAAATGAGTTTAAGAGCGAGTGTGGCTCAGCGGGAACTCGTGCGCCTTTCAATCCGACGCACCTGGGTTCAATTCCCGAGTCGGCCCTGTACCAATGACTTATAGTTAAGTGCAGATTTTGTACGCTTGCTCTAAAACGGTGAAGGAAAACATCGTGATGAAACCCGCTTACGCGCTTTGAAGTGGTAGGCTCTGGCCGTGGTTGTAATACCACCCACCGAACAAAGCCATGCCGTCAAGCGACCTAGTCGTGTTTCGGGATGATGTTAGGTGAACCATCGGGGAGACGGGTCTGAGCAGCCGCTCAACTGCCGTCCCTCTCTAGATCTATGTGCTCCATCTTAGGCCACATCATCGCTTCACATCAGGCGTGATAGTGGCCAAACATAGATCTAAAAAAATAGTAAAAGTTTAGGCTGTACATGGTAACAAACAATCTCACATGTATCTCACATATTATATATTATTAAAAATACTTATCCCTTATTTTTAGGGTACCCTAGTATAAAGATGAGGTTGTTTATCATTGTTTAACTTTTTGAAGTAAAATTACCGTTAAACTCATAATCAGCTTTTCTCAAATTTCCTTCTTATTTTTTTGTGGTAAACAAAACATTTTGCCCTGAAGAAGCAATTAATTCAGAAAATGTTTATACAAACTAATTAACCAAGTACCGACGACAAAACAAGCTTTGGACTTCCTTTCCGTTTAAGTAAGTTAGTTTCCAAAAACGGTGTAAGTAATCACATCTCGGAGATTACTCGGCACTGAGTCGAGTTAAAAGCGAAGGCGCTCATCCGTTGCTTTGAAGTTGCCGCGACTTCTGCAACCTGAAACTGAGATTATAATTTTAACAAGTAAGGGCGTCTTAAAGCGAGTGTGGCTCAGTGGGTACATGTGCGACTGTCGACCCAACGCACCCGAAATAGAATTCCGCTGGCCCCACACCAATGATTTTCTAAAGTTATGTGCGGATTTAACACTCGCTCTAAAAACGGTGAAGGATAACATCGTGAGGAAACCTCCATCTCTAAAAATAAATCACAAAAATTCAAGAAAATGTGACATCCACCAACCCGCACTAGGCCAGCGTGCCGGATTATGGCCCATACCACAGAATACTAAGGGACAGAAGCATCACTCTGCAAATAAATTTAAACAAATAGCGACTCTTGTCATGACGCAATAAAATTCAATTCAGATCGCGTAGCGCTGCATACCTACCAGTCATATTAACCTACAGTGCGCTTCTCTTTCTATCGCATAGCTCTTATCTCTTCTGACGTGGCACGTGTAACGACTCGCGACCCGCTTACGGTGTCCGGCTATGTACAACCAAGCTTCGTACCTTCAGTTCGGAGTACGCTAGGCTTGCCTATACACTCTCTTGAAAAGAGAAGGCCCGTGTCCCAGCAGTAGGAACGTCATGGGCTGATGATTATGATGTACAGAACAAAAGGAAGCATTTGTTTCGTGCCTATATGTTATTGTAGAACACGTAGTTATTTTTCATAGTGGTTCCCTAGATTTCAGGGATTCCTAGTTACGTGCCAAGCCTAGATCCTGATGGTGTGATCGTTAGGCGTCATTCATTTATATATTGTCAGGTTTTGCATGACAAGTCTGACCTCCAATTGCTCGTAAAATGAAATGTGTTCTAGGATAGGATAAGCTCGCGTCGGAGCCCCACAAAACTGTGGTTACTTTGGTTTTTGTTGTCTTTTAAGTATTAGTCTAGAGGTTTCTGATAGCCTGAGGCACTTTATGTTAGGGTATATTTTATGACGAAGTCACTCTGTTTGTAAGAGTATGAAGGTTTTATGCCATGATAAGTCACATAGACGCATCGTAAAATATTCAATACTGGCAAGTCTGAGATATTTTAAAGGTCAAAAGTCAGACTTTGGTCAAATTAATTAGACTTTTGACTTCTTGTTTTATGGCTTCTGTGTCTTATTGTCACAATTCTGCCAATGTCCGTTCCATGCTAGTTTCATAAATCAAATTAATTAAAAACGCAATCATTCAATATCATTTACCGTTAAAATAGCAAGCGGTCGATATCGCTAACCGTCAAAATTGCTAACTGTCAGAGTCGCAAACCGTCAAAATAGTTGATATAAAACGGCTAAGACTCACTGTAAACGTCGAAAATTATTTCGACCAGGTTTCGAATATTTTAGAAGTCCTTCTTCTGGGAGTTATGAGATCAAGCCGCGGCGTAGGTCGCGAGCGCTCGCTCGAGCGGTCGGGTTACGTGCGAGCGCTTGCGACCTACGCCGCGGCTTGATCTCATAACTCCCAGAAGAAGGACTTCTAAAATATCCGAAACCTGGTCGTGTGAAAACGCCTGACGCGCGCGCATCGTATATCGATCTTAATCCTAAGGGAAGTTAATCATCCCCCATTTTCATGTGTGATTTTATGGACAATCGAAGGTGGAAATTCAGCGAGTTTTAATATCGCTAACCATTAAAATGATGATTCCTTAACCTACTAGGCAATTGACTTGTGTGCTCAAATTCTATCTTTATTATAATTTCGAAGCGGAATATTCTTAAGGTACGTTATGTATCTACGTAATAAATCTGCACATACTTACGTCTTTAACATCATTAGTAGGTACGATTGCAGCCCACACCTCACCCACGCTTAGCTAAAGCTTTGATCCCATTCCCACATATATGGAAAACGTTTTTGTAATTACCTAATAATTAACGAATGTTGATACAAGACGCCCACTCGGGACGCGAGTAGAGCTAACTAGATTTTCGAATATCCGACCTCTTGTTTACAGATTTTAAGCAGTAAGCTCTCGTTGTACTTGGTCGAGTGTATAAGAGAGAAAGCGTAGTGAATTAATTTCTGTCTCTCTCTCTCTCTCTCTCTCAGACACTCTCTTTTCTGTCTTTATCTGTCGTTTTCCCTCGACCTCTTTTAATCTCCTAGAAAACAGGATTAGGTATAAACAAGAAATACCAAGATTTCAAAGTTGAATAACCGATCTGTATGAAAAATAATATCGCAACACAATTGTTCTAATTAGTATTGAATAGATTATCAAAATATTTGTTAAAAACTTATTTTTGTCCATTTTTACCGTTCTATACGTATCGGATGCGAGTAATGAGGTGCGCGGAGTTTAGTAAGCAACAAATTAGCGACGTTGCCAGCTCGCTAGCTGTTATAGGCCTAGAAAAATAGTCCTTGTCACAACTCACCTCTGTCACAACTCTCCTAGGTCTCCCTATACATATGTAGAAAGCATGTGTCAGTTGGTGGGAAGATATAGAGCGGTGATGAATCAGGAGATTTAGTTTAGAGATAAGAGACTTTTACATTACAACTACATTATTTTTAGGGTTCCGTACCTCAAAAGAAAAAAGGAACCTTTATAAGATCACTTAGTTGTCCGTCTGTCTGTCTGTCTCTTAGGGAGACGCAGATATATCAAGTTGAAATTAATATCAAATACAGACCTTTGGAGCTGTATAAAAATCAAGCTTCTTGTTCAACGCCATTTATGTCGCATATTTTGACACTCGCAAGGTAATTAAAACCTATAGGGTACTTGCCGTTAAAATATAATTATGAAATTTGGCAAAATCGTTAAGTTAATAATAATAAATTAAGAAAAAAGTTGTAATTATTATATAACATAAAAAAAGGTTCTTTGCTATTAAAAAGTTACCATTGCAGTTGGAGAAATGGCCGTGACGTAAATCGATGTATGCGAGATAAAAATTTCAACTACAAAGGTAAGTTTCATTAGAGAAATGTTCGGTGAAGCAAGTACGGAACCCTCGATGCCCTAGTCCGATTCGCAATTGTCCGGTTTTTTTAGTTATTATGCATTTTGCTAATCAATATATCCACTATCGTCGAAGTTATTTTCCGTATCAAATCTAAAAATAATAGGACAGGTATTGCTCACTCTTCCTAACATTATTAATAACATTATTAAGTAAAATCCTTAAACAACATCTCAACATTATTAAATAAAAATCACCCGCTTTATGCACAAACTTGAATCCCTATTTACTGGAAGCAGTAACCCTATATCTCGTCCGGCCGAGGTTTACGTCGTTGAATTATGAGCGCGGGATATTGCATGTGTTTCGGCCAGGAAGCAAACTTCGGCCACCCGGCCGGCTAGACGGTGAAGCTGTAGCTTGGCCGGAAAATTGTATGCACTGGGAGTGTCTTCATTTATTTATTAGAGTTGCTGGTTACAGTGTTTCAATGGACGGTATATAAAGCATATTATTCAATTTATGAAGTTTAGTGAAACAGGCGACGAAACATGAAGCTCTATGTATGCTTATAATGTAGCACCGTGTCTATAGCTCGTGCATGTCTTTACTCGTGGTAAGTCTCTCGAATACGGGAGGCCATAGAATAGAATAGAATAACTCTTTATTATAACACCATGATACAGAAACAATTAAAACTAAATTAACAATTAACTTAATACTAGCGTCATAATGGGCGGTCTTATCGCTCAAAGCAATCTCTTCCAGACAATCCACAAGTGGAGGAGTGTAGACAAAAAAGATATATGGACGGTGTTCAACGGTGTTCAACAATTTTTTGAATTAATTAACATTATAATAAATATAATATACATAAACTATACATAGTCATTATATAAAATAAATAGCATAACAATAAAATAAACATAACAAATCCATTAATATAAAATGTACAAATAAATAAACCTATATAAAAGATAAATACATAATAACAAGTGAGAACATAAATAACTAACAACAGTACAGCCATCTAACTTGGTACCACCGCACCGCTTTGGCAGTTATTCTGCCGCACAGCAGTAGTGCGCAAGCTTCACTGCGTTGCGATTTAAAGGGCAAGTAGCCACCGAAATTACTGGGCATATGAGACTTAATATCTGTCTCGGTGTTATGAGCGCAATTCACCGTTAGTAGTACTTTTTATGGGAAGAATGTGATAAAGAGTTAGAGTTAGTTGGTTAGAGGTTATCTTTGGGTCTAAACCTTAATATTAAGTAAGTTAGTTAGTAACCTAGGTTTATGTTTATATTTATAGTGTAAAAAAAAAACATTGTTTCGGTCGTGTACCTAAGTAAGGGCAGGAATGAATGTATTAGGAATTCTAGTTGGGTTCAAATGAATTTTAAACCATCATAATTATAATTATAACTGGTGTTTAGATAATATTTTCTTAGTATTTAATCACTGAATATTTTCAGATAAAAATAAAATAACAAGTATACGTTTTATCAAACAAAAAAACCGACTTCAATGTTTTTTCGAATCGGTCAAATATCGGTGAAATGTATATGGGACCACTTCGTAGCTATACTGAAACCGACGTACTGCGACGGGCCAATGTCTGCGGTATGGAAGCCTACCTGATGCGTCGTCAGCTTAGGTGGTGTGGGCACCTGTCCCGGATGTCTGACGAGAAAGTGGCGAAACGCATTTTCTTTTCTGAGCTCCAGTACGGTAAGCGTAAGAGCGGTGGCCAGTACCTCAGGTACAAAGACGTCCAGAAAAGGCATATGAAGAAATGCAAGATTGAGCCCTCTCGTTGGGAATCATTGGCGGAGAACCGCCCTGAATGGCGTGGGTTAGTCAAACGTAATATATACGCGTTTGAAAATGAGAGAAGGCGTGAGTTGGATGCAGCGCGACGAACGTAAGAGCAGACCACCCGCTAACATTCATTATAACTACGTGAATGGCGTCCTAACGTGTGCGCAATGCTCACGCACATTCACTGCCAAAATTGGATACATTAGCCATATAAGAGCATTGGGCACAAAGGTTATCAAGACCAGTGGAAAGAATTGGAGCAGGCCTTTGCCCAAGAGGGACGTATAGGCTAGGATTAATTTTTTATCAGAAATCAATTTGAAGTAACGTAGACTCGATTAATGAGTACAATCGCGGTAAATATCGCCGAACCAACTGCGTGTTTTTTTACCCATACCCAGATGTAATCCCGATACGGTTAGCGTACCCACTTAATGTGCCCGGTTAATTTTACGATTTATCCGGACGAGTTCCGGACGTAACCGGAGGTCCGGGTCCGAAACCGGAGCGGGTTGCTAATGCGTGGTCGACGTTGGTTGTGTATTAATGACTTGATTAGAGTGCCGCAGGATAATTTGTACTAATTGGGTGTCCGGTTTACGGTTGATTTGGAACGGAAGTGCTAATGCAGGCTTTGTGGGAGAAACAATACAATAGATTCGGTAAAGACAGCTCGTTTTTGTACAAAGCCATGCCATCAAGCGGCCTAGTCGTGTTTCGGGATGATGTTCGGTGAACCATCGAGGAGACGGGTCTGAGCAGCCACTCAACTGCCGTCTCTCTCTAGATCTATGTGCTCCACCTTAAGCCACATCATCGCTTCACATCAGGCGAGATAGTGGCCAAACATAGACCTATTAAGAGTAAAAAAAAATGTTATTTGACGGGCAGTCAATACAACAGCGGAGTCGTTAGCTTATGTAGATCACTACATAGTATAAAACAAAGTCGCTTTCTCTGTCCCTATGTCCCTATGTATGCTTAAATCTTTAAAACTACGCAACGGATTTTGATGCGGTTTTTTTTAATAGATAGAGTGATTGAGGAGAAGGATTATATGTATAATAACCGTGCGAAGCCGGGGCGGGTCGCCAGTACCTATATAAATAAACAACTACGTCCAAAAATCATAGACACCTAGGATTTCCTTTCCTGTATCTAAATAACCTGGGCCATCGTGGGGTTCCACACGAATCGAAAACTTGTGCGTTTCTTAACCTACTTCAAAAAAGGAGGAAGTTCTCAATTCAATTGAATTTTTTTATGTTTATTACCTCAGAACTCCCGTTTAGGAAAAAATATTTTGCGTTGGGTTCAGTATAGCTACAAGGTGGTCCCATTTACATTTCATCAATATTCGACCTTGGACTTCGAACATACATCAGAACTGATGTCAATTGTATTTTTTGTTATAAAATAAAGTGTATGAGATTTGAGCCTCGCTTAAGAGGATATGGCACAGCCGCGGCCAGCGAGCACTAGGTACTTGAATAATGGTTTACGGTCTCACAGAAAATGCCTAAATTTAATTAAATAAATTAACTAAATAATATTAATAATAATTTAACTAAATTCGTATCAACTTCAGATTTTTGTTAAAATTAGCGTTTCGGGGAAAAACGTTTCTGCCACACTAAATCTCAACCAAATTTGGTAATTTTGGTCTCAATTTCTTAAATGGAGAATAAACTAGGTTTGTGGGTTTCCTTTTTCTAAGTTTATGTATACTTTTAAAGTTAACAGATTCCAAACTCCAAATAAAAATTTTCGTATGGATTTTTTTGGGTCATTTATTCAAATTTTATAGGAATTCTCGAAAAAATAAAAACCTACAAACCTCAATAATGATAACATCTCTTGCATGTCCAAATTTCATCGAATTTGGTTAATGTTTAGGGGTAGAAAAACGTTTTCTCTTTTTGTATGAAAATTTCAGCGTGCCGTTCCCTCTTAACCACTACACTACAGAGCCTGACCTCCACAATAAAAGAAGAGATAGATATTGTATTACACAAATTCAAAACTCCGTCATTTATGAACTGATTTGAAAAATTCTTTTTGCGTCGGGTTTAGTATAGCTACGAAGTGGTCCCTGTCAGAAATAAAATTAAAATAAAAATGGTCACATATAAATTTCATCGATATGTGACCTTGGACTTCGAAGATACATTGAAGTCGGTTTCTGTTTTTGTTTCTAAAAATTAATTATTGTACACACCAAATTACAAGACATCTTGTGATGTGTGAGAAAAGAAAACAATAGTACCTACTTGGAAATAGTGAAACAACTGGCGTCCTTTCAAACGTGAACCGACTTCAAAAAAGAGAAGGTTCTCTGATCGATTGTATATTTTTAATGTTGTTACCTCAGAACTCCGTCATTTATGAACCGATTTGGAAAATTCTTTTTGCGTTGGGTTCAGTATAGCTACGAAGTGGTCCCATATAAGTTTCATCCTTTATTACCTTGGACTTCAAAGATACATAGAAGTCGGTTTTTTTTTTGATAAAATGTATACTTGTCGCTAAAATCTTAACCAGTCAAACAACGTTTTGTTGGTCTGTTTTATAATAGCCGAATCAGATTAACTGCACGTCATTGTATGTGATTCCACACTTAAAGTTCCCATAACCTTTATTTTACGAGGACACGGAAGCGGAATGGTCTCGCGAAATGGTAAGAATGCATAACCCACTTACAGCTTTAGGGTACGATAAAAATGTTTTATTTGTTTATTTATTTACGTCCCGATACGGACGTAAACGCGAATGGCGATGTTAAAATGTCCGCGGTTACCAGGTAAACTGTATCAAAATTTATTGAATAACATTTTAAATTTTACTCAACTAAAGTCATTGATATTATATTGAAGACTTAATATCTCATGTGTCAGGATGACGAGCGCAATGCGGTACCTCGAAGTACTTTTCATGTTATTCGAAGTTATGAGTGGCACATCAATTGTTATGGGCAATCGTGGCGCTTATCATCGTAAGCGAGCGACTTTATAACCCCATTGTCCAATTCCATTAAAAAAATCAATAAATAATTATACGAAGTCTGCGGAAAAGCTAATAAACTGAAACTTGCTACTCGAAGCGCCCACCGGTATCTGCGACGCGGCGCTGCAAGAAGACAACCGGCCGATTCGAACAAACACTACAACATTATTTATAAGCTACCCTCATAAAAAAATAAATAAATAAATATATAATATATATCGACGTAGGAAAGCATATTTGCTGTAAGTAGACATATTGCAATTGTTCACCAGAGCCAAAAAACTTTATTAATTTTGGAAAAAAATTAATAGTGTCTGACCTATCCATGATATTGCTACCATTTTTGGAACATAGGTTTATTTAACTGCCAGTCACCATTTGCAATGTAAACTTTTTATCCAAAATTACTATAAGTACGTGTTTGGCTAGTTACAGCAAACAGTTTTTTAAATCACATACCTTTAAAACGCTGTAACTAAGGAAGAAAAATGTACGCGTACATGGAAATATTATCAATTTACAGGCGGTCAATATGCTATATGCAGTACATTTATTTATTTGGGTACTGCAATTCAAGATGTAAGATTACATTTATAATTATAATTAGATCTAGAAATGCAGTGGGTCAGTTGGTAATGTAATGTTTGGTTGAAATAAAATGTCGTAAATGGTAAAAAAAAAATATGGTCTTTTAAATTGTTGAAACAAAATATAAAACTCTAATTATACTTCCAAAACTTCGTTTCAACAATACAATGAATTAAAAAAGTATTTTTCTCTTTATATATAAGAGATAAAACATAAAAAATAAAAAAAAAAAAATAAAAACATACAAAATAAAGCCGAAGGCCCTAAAACTAGTTAGGAACGCAAGATGTAAATAAAATCATTGTATCCAATCAAAAAATATTTATTAAAAAGTAAAAACAGAAACTTAGTGGCAATTTGCCTTATTTTAGAACGAAAGATGTAACAAAATACAATTATAATTGAAACTTAACATGAAGACATTGTGTCAAATCAAAAACATATTTAAGGAAAAGTAAATAAACCAATGATATTAAAATTATGCTATCGCGAATCATTCATATATTTTTTTCAGTCATCTTCATCGGTTTCAGGTAAACAGTCATTTGTTTTACAGCTGTACTTAAAATCTAAATATTCTTTGGCGTACATATTTGGAATCCCTTTGTTCTCCACATTTTTTTTTAAGTCATTATACTTTTGTTGGTATATTGGTAACTTAGTCGAATATAAATTGATATAATAAAAAAATATAAATTGATTTCGGCATTGCACTATTGAGGCTGCTCAATTGAACTTCAATTGTTTCAGTTTGTGGCAACATTGAGTTTTTCACATACATCACATTTGGTTTACACCTTTTAAATGTAACCACATGCATCTTTGAAATATTAATTCTTTGGTTTTTTAACCGACTTCAAAAAGGAGGAGGTTCTCTATTCGGTTGTATTTTTTTTATTTTTTTTATTTTTTATGTTTGTTACCTCAGAACTTAGTCATTTATGGACCGATTTGGAAAATTCTTTTTTTATATGAAAGGATATACTTCCAGATTGGTCCCATTTTTAACCAACTTCAAATTAAAAAAGGAGGAGTATATTTTTTTCTTGTTTTTGTTTGTTACCTCAGAACTTCGTCATGTATTACCCGATTTGGAAAAATTCTTTGTTTATTTGAAAGGACATACTTCCAAATTGGTCCCATCATTAACCGACTACAAAAAGGAGGAGTATATTTTTTATGTTTGTTAACTTAGAACTTCGTCAAGCTGATTTGGAAAATTCTTATTTTATTTGTAAGGATATACTTCTAGATTGGTCCCATTATTAACTGACTTCGAATTAAAATAGGAGGAGTATAAATATTTTATTTTGGTACCTCAGAACTTTGACATTTATGAACCGATTTGGAAAATTCTATTTTTATTTGAATGAATGTACTTTCAGAATCGTCGCATTGTGGTCCGACTAATTAATAAAAGGAGTTTTTTTTCTTATTATGTTTGTTATCACAGAACTTCGTCATTTATAAACCAATTTAGAATATTATTTTTAAAGTTTAAAAAAGGAGCAGGTGCGTTATCTCGTTTTTCGCTCTGTCGTCGTGTGGTCGAATTAATAATTTACCGAGATCGATCACAGCTCTTTCGAGGGTGGTCCCCTGTAGTTTATGGACTGTGACCGCCCAGCTTAATATTAGAGGAAGCATACGTCGCTCTACATCTCCGTAACCCCTCGCCGCCTGAAATGTAGTGCTTGATGGAGGTATGGGTATGCAACCGTCACTATTTTTAACCGACTTCAAAAAGGAGGAGGTTTACAATTCGACGGTATGTTTTTTTTTTTTTTTTGTGTGTTTGTTACGCGATTACTCCGCCAATTATGCATTGATTTCAATGATTCTTTTTTTGATTGGTAGGTAATACTTCAAAGGTGGTCCCATATAAATTTTATCGAAATTCATTCAGTAGTTTTTGAAAAAAATAGCAAAAACAAAAAAATATAAGTCTAATCTTCAAGTGGGTTCTTGTTTTTTTCGTAACCAACTTTCTAAAGGTGGAGGTTTATATTCGACTGCTTCACCTGCTTCACCTAGGGTTGACTTCCGGTGAGGGAACTCCTCAATAGTACAGACACAAAATTTCGTAAATGGATTTAACCATAATAGCCTGTTCTAAATTCTATCATGACATGGCAGATACACCCAGGATTGACTTCCGGCGAGGGAACTCCTCAACACACTGACAACACACTGACAACTGAATAGGACAGACATGAAATTTTTTGTACATGCATTTAATTGTGATAGCCCGTTTTAAACTTCGTCATGATGTGGCTTCTAGATCATAAAAGCTTGTCTTTAAAAACTTTTTGAATTAATTTAATTAAAACTTGTTTTTAACTAAAAAGGTTAAAATAAATTATTTTTCAAAAAAAACTAAACCGACTTCAAAACCACAAATGGCACTCAAAAGTAAAAAATAAATTAATATAATTATCATAAGCGCTACCCACTCATATATTTGAAGTCGGTGCCAGTCAAGTCTAATAGGTAGTAGATAAATACTACCTACAAGTAGTACTTACCATATACATAGTATTAAAAGGTAGTAGATAAATACTACCTACAAGTAGTACTTACTATATACATAGTATTTATCTGCTACCTATTAGACTTGGCTGGCACCGACTTCAAATATATAAGTGGGTAGCGCTTATGATAATTATATTAATTTATTTTTTACTTTTGAGTGCCATTTGTGGTTTTGAAGTCGGTTTAGTTTTTTTTGAAAAATAATTTATTATAAAAGTATTATTTGTTATTTCTTCAAATCCCAAAAAAATTGTTCCTTCAAGTGTGTTACTTTGTAAGGAAAGGGGATCTTCCTGGCTATTCCTACAATAGTAGGCCATTAAGATGGAGTCCATACTATTGTTTTCTTCACTGCTCGTTCTATCACAGAATGCATGCTATCTACAGGCATATATGTATGGCCAGGGATCAAGTAGTTCATCTGAATAACTTCAAGATTAACACACCTAGATAATGCAAAGCGAAACATAGATAAAACGGTCTTATTTTTGTTTTGTCCTTAGCAGGAATCGGAATACAATAATAAGGTTTTAACTTTAGCTTGAGAATCAACTTCCACTATATAATTTAGTAAACATGTCCAAATCTCATTTGCTCCACGATGCCCATCTGTTTCATTCCATATATTACAGAGCCAGAGAATTATACACTGATATTTTTCGGCTATAATAAAGGGCCATGTTGTCACCGTGTGGAGTATGAAGCACTTTCTGCATGTCAAAGCTGGCACAGATAACACTTTTGTCTGCCTTGTTAAGATCCTGATGACATAAACTGTAAAACTGTAGGTTCCCTAAACTTGCTGTAAGTAAACTAATGTAAAAATCACACGCCGCAGAAATGCTGTAAGTAGCGTTAAGTTTTTAAATGAGAAGAAGTAAGTGTGTGTAAAGCAAAAAATGCTGTCTTTCTTTTGCTGTAAGTACAAAATGTCTAAAATGACTAGATTTTGGTCTACATACAGCATTTAATCTTGCTAAAAAAAATATAAGTACGGGCGTTTTCAACGGCGTACGTAATTTTTTTTTCATCGTAGAGACACAGGACCCGGGTCATTCGATGCGGCTTTTTTTTCTGATTCTAATGGTAGTAAAAAGTCACTTTAGGTATTTTGTCTACTTACAGCAAATATGCTTTCCTACGTCGATATATACTTAAATAAGCCTTAGTACTAATTGTTATGTTTTTAAAAATAGTTAAGTATGCCTGTACTGTTAGCCAAAAAACTGTTAATTTTGTTTTTCTCATGTAAGTGAATGTATGTTCTTTATGAGAAATAAATATCTTAAACCTAAAACTTAAGGAAAATAATACTAACTATTACTACGTACCTACGTAAGGTGAGCTTACTTAAGTTTGGTGATGAGTTTTAGGTAAGCGACAAATGAACGGAGCGCTTAGGCAGAAATTAATATGTCTACGTCATAAAGACATAACATTTAAATGTAGATGAAATTAATTTTCAAATATATTCAGCACACAAATTACTTTTTTTTACGCTTAATAGATCTGTTTGGTCACTATCTCGCCTGATGTGAAGCGATGATGTGGCCTAAGGTGGAGCACAGATCTAGAGAGACGGGACGGCAGTTGAGCGGCTGCTCAGACCGGCTTGAAAAGGACTGCTGTTGTGATGTTGTGTATTGATAGATGCGCCACTACAAATTTATTTATTTAATAACAATTGATTCAGTTTCCAATGACACCTACATGTCGTTACGTTTAAATCGTGACATGTTTAACAAAACGTTGCACTTTTTAAAAGAGATAACTGTTTTTCGTACTATTTCAACTCCTTCTGCTTGGAACCCCAATATTAATTATATTATCATTATACTTATACAGTCGAGGGGTTGCGAGCCAAATCACGATGGTTCTGTTCTTTTGCCAAATTGTTTACGTATGTATTTATTTTTATTATTATGTCCTTGTGGCAGACGACGACGTTCTGGTGGCTGTTGATCCATTGCCTTTTGGGGTAGTATATTTGTGGTAAAGGGATCGAGACCGCGATCAGAGTGAATGTGGCTCAGTGGGAGCACGTGTGACTTTCGATCCGATGCACACGAGCTCGGATGCCGCTGGCCCCGCACCCCTGAGTTTCTTAAGCCTGATTGGCTTTATGCGAAAGATAAACAGATAAACTTTTTATTAATAATTTCCATTATTAAGAATTATTATATAATTATTAAAGAAATATTTTATTTTCAGAAAAATAATTAAAGAAATAGGAAAGACCTTAAATTACCCAAAAAATTTGACCTAATGTTATTATATCACGTCACGTAACACTCACCCCGGTTATAACTCTGAATACGTATTTTTTATCTCCCCAAATCAACTCAAATTTTACATCCGTACGTGAGAGTTAAAAAATCACTTAGCTTTCGTATAAAAACAACAAAGTATGGCGGCAGTTGAAAATTACATCCCCAGGTTCGCGTTTTTATTACGGAACGAAATGAGCGACAACCGGTGGAAGCCGCGTGAGCGAACTCAGAGCGGGGGTAGTTTATCCTTTAGCCAGGGGCAAAACAAATTCGTCACAGTATAGTTCAACTTTTTTAAATTTTCATAGTTTCGTACCTACTTATGAACTGAATATGGGGGTTTTTTTAGGATTCAACAGCGATAATGATTAGCCCTTGACAAATCGGATATGTTTTTGTTAGATAACAAAAAACAACAATAGAAATATGAACAGCCCAACTACCACTTCAGGTTTTTCGCCCACCAGAGATTGGTGTTTCCTTGTATTTTTTTCTAATCTTGATCTCGCCCATAAGTCCTGATACCTGACTACGGCCGCGAGAAGCGGTAGGCTTTCGCGAATTACCCGCATTGCCTGCCTATTACGCGAACATAAATTGAGATTTTTTTTATTGGGCACGCCAAATCGGCGACGTCACGAATAGGGTGTGCGGCCCCGGAGCTTAGTGGATTTTTGTGTTTTGAAAGTCAAATGCTGAAGACGACATTTAAGTTTATCGTTTCTGGTGAGAATCGGCTAATCAAACTAAACGATAATGACCGCTATGGAAATTGGGCTACCTATAAAAAAATTGAACGTAACGGAGTCTATCAAACGATAACTAAATCAAAGAAAGTAGTCATCTTTGGCTGCCCAATTAATGATGATGATGACTTCCCATCCGGCAGAGAGAATGAACATTGGCAACTTATAAAAGAATTGAACGTAACGGAGACTATCAAACGATAACTAAATCAAAGAAAGTAGTCATCTTTGGCTGCCCAATTAATGATGATGATGACTTCCCATCCGGCAGAGAGAATGAACATTGGCATTAATATAACTTTTATAGGTACAAATATATATGTATAAGTACGCAAACGAGGGGGGAGACGGGGGAAAAATTATTGCACGTGTTTCTACTTTATAATGTAGCTTAATCAAAAACTATGCATGAGTCATGGTTTTTGCCGAATAGGACCATAATCTTTAATAGCTAACAAACCGTATTATAGAGGACATTTCTTGCGATACCATGTAACGTCTTATAGTCATGAACGAAACTTGACTAATATACCAAGTAACAGTCCTAACTCACTGTCCCTCGACTTGGTACTAACAATACCAGTCTTGCCGCCTTGATGTATGTATGTAGGACAGACTTGAGTTTGAGTTGAGTTAGTCCAAGTTTCCCCAAGTTTGCAGTGCATCTGTTGTGCCTGGATTTGCATGATGTGTGCAAGATTTCAAGTTGACACAATTTTTTAGAGCTCTTTTGCCTGCACGGATAGAAAATAACTCTGCACTGTAAATGTCAAATTTATTCTTTTAAGTTTAAATATTTGGCTAGGAACATATTAATAACCTAACTATGTAAATCTGAGTAACAGCATAAATGGAAGACACTGGAACCCACGACACGGGTTATCCTAGTGTGGGCTCCTGGGATCACTAATATTGCATTGCATTAAAAACTTAACAATTGCAAATTCTACATCTCCGATGTATAAAAATTGTTAATATATCTTTATTGGGCCATCTAACAGCTGGCCCAATAAAGATATATTATTTATTTATTATTATTAAAATAATAGGTTTTCTGAATACACCACTTTGTTACAATTTGATTGGCTTTACCGCCGGCGAAATTACAGGGCATTTGAGAAATAACTAGGTAGCAGCAATCGCCTGAGTTGCCCCTCGTACTTCGTCGTCTACGAGAGACCACCTGGGTTGATACCACCGCTCTGCCAGTTATTCTGCCGATAAGTAATAGTGAATCATTACTGTGTTCTGATTTGAAGGGCATCGGACGTAGCCAGCGAAATTACTGGGCATTATTACACTTAAAAGTTATCGTCGCGCGGTGACAAGCGCAGTGCAATGACGCGGGGATATGGTATACCAGTTTAAAAAAAAGCAAATAATAAAAATAAAATCAGTGCTTAATTATATTTAAAAAAACGTAAGGGAGTTAACAGTCGATAATAATGTTAGGGGTAAAAGAGAAATAAGCTAAGCTAATAACAAAATAAGATACGGCAAAAGAAGCAGATACAGACTAAATGGAGGAAGGATGAAAATAAAAATAGCGGAAGCAAAATGGACTTGAATAACAAAGAACAGGACGAAATGGATATCTATAAAGGAGGCCTTTGTTGAAAGACAAGCTGTTACAGAAATATATACCTAATAACAACACAAACTATGGTACAATAGATTGAGTATCTAATAATAGCTAAAGCGAATAATATAAAAGCTCTCACAAAAAGTTATAACTCAAATTAAATTTCGTTTTTGGCATTAAATAATACCTATATTATTATTAGAACAAAGAAACCTACGAATAACTACAGCAATCAGCTTAGCTCACGACAAAATTCCACGTTCAGGCAATTTAATATAAAACCGCGTAAAAAAAACAATAAAAAGCTTTCACGTAAACGCCTGCGGTCACATATTTCATTACGTCGCGGGTAAATTTTGCTATTCGTTATTGTTCAGGAGCTTTTGTAAATCCAACACCTCGGGCCTTGCTTCTTGTACTGGATTTTTCTGGAGCGCATGATTTTTGATACCTACTTGTTATTTTTATGGCTCCCTTTTATAAGGTGTAAGCTTTTGTATATTGCAAAAAGCAATTATGATGATGAAAAGTCGACAGGGAAAATGCAGGGCTGGAGGTTGTTAAAGAAGGTTTTAAGCCAACATTACTGTCATGGTTACACATTGAATTGAATCTTCTCTTTTCTTCTCTGTCTAAACACGATAAACGCTCAACATCGCAACTTTAAAACAATCAGTTTCTTCTTCAACAGTTTGCAACAAAACGTAATATTAATCCAACAATTGTGACCAGTGTAAAAGACAAAGTGCACCCAAAGCAAAACCAACCAGGAGTAGTGATGAAAAAATGTCAACACAATTCATGAGGCGGACAGGACGCTGACCCCTATCGGTGTTTAAAAAAAATCGTACATTATAAAGCGTGTGTGTGTGTGTGAGCGTGTGACAGTGTCAGGTGGCGATGAGGCGGGGGGCGGTGGTGCCCCCGCGCCTCTTATCAGGAGATAAGGCACCGTGGCTCGTAGAAGGCAGGTCGGCAAAGAGAGTCGAATCATCGGTGTGACCAGGCCGCACTGCGAGCGGCCGCCGCCCGCCATGCTTCACTCTCTGAACGCACTCGCCGGCAAGATATCGCCGGGCGGCGGCTGCGATTCCAACGCAAACCGAGCGACGCACCCCAACAGGAACCACCACAAGGCGTCGTCGCCGTCATCGCCGTACGCCAAGCCGAAGTAAGTGATACTCTAAGCGTGCTAAATCATGATGGTACCTACTATTAATTATTCTGTGATGTCATGAAATCAGAGATCGTAAACCTTTTCAAGCAATTGTTATCGTGAAGACCATATTATTATTGTTCCATCGACGATCTTGCTTTCCATCAGGTGAATGTAATGGTGGTTCATATTTTGTACAGAATTTTCAATGAACATGATGCGGAATGTTCTCATAAGCTTGGAAATGTTTGCGTATGGCATGGTATAGCATATTATTCGCAGTCATATTTTTCCTTAATCCTCCTAAAGGATTATTAACTTAAGCGATTATGCTCATGTGTATTTAGTCTGGCGATACGCGGGAAGTGTTTTTTCTTTCGCTTCTTATGCTTTGGTAACGCATGCGTACTTAGCCTTTACGATTGAGTAATATGTGTTTTACGATATTGATGCAAAGTATTTCATTGTAATACCTGTCTTATCGGAGAAGTTATTGATGTTTTGATACAAACTGTGTAGGTACTGATTTTGATTCTTATGGAATCAGGCGTGACGTTACGGAATTTCATCTCAGATCTGACTGATTTTGATGTCAAGATATATTTTACACTAGCGCCGGCCCGGCTACGCACGGATGCAATTTTCTAATGTTGATTAATTTTTTGACGATTTCATTACAAAACATGAATTTTCTCATTTAGACAAAAACTTAATTAGAATGTATTAACCTAACCTAAAAAACTCTCTAAATGACAGTAAAAACCGAATCAAAATGCGTTGCGTAAGTAAGTGGAGAAACTAAAATAAGGACGCGGATAGCGACTTTGTTTTATACTATTTAGAGATGTTCTTGTTTCCATGGTTGTTTCCTTGTTTCATGTTCATGTTTCTTTCTAATCAAAAGACAATACATATTCTTACACTTGAAAAGGTTGATGATACCTTCGTACTTCCACTCTATCCTAATGTTCTCAAATCGGTTAGGCTCCCGAAACACGACTAAGTCGCTTCACGGCATGGCTTTGTTTATTGGATGGTATTACAACCGCGGCCGGGGCCTACAACCTCAAAGCGCGTAAGCGGGTTTCTTCACGTTTCTTTCACTGTTTTAAGAAAATGCATTTTTCGAGTTTCTTAAGACAATTAATTATCAATCAAATACGTTAAATTAGTAAAACTAAATTTAAATCAACAAATCCAAAAAATGAAATAATAATAATATAAAAATGAAATGAAATGAAATTAAAAATGAATGTCAATAAATTATAATAGTCAAAAATATAATTATATGTATTTATATAATGAAAGTCAAAAGTCATTTTAATTCACAATTAATTATTCCCATATATATGTCTACCCGGCACCACATGAGACATGTTTGTCACAGCAGTGCCGAGTATAGGGGCAATCCAGTCTCTCGGCTATCATCGTCAGGACGGCATTGCGGCTGACCCAAACCCTGCGCACCAGTGACGCGCTCCTCTTTTTAGAGCGAGCTAATAACTTAAATCATTGCATTTTGCATCGTGCAGGGCCGAGTCAGGATATGAACTCAGTTGCGTCTGATCGTATGGCGAACAAGTTACTACTCGGCCACACTCGCTCTATAATTTTGAAGGTGAGAAAAGCTTTTAAGCAATAGACTCAAACATCACGCTACTTTTTTCGTACACAAATCCAAATCAAACAAAGAGACGCGCCTTCTGACGTCATCAAAGTGATTTCATGTTCGGCCCATGTCACCTCGGTCCGGGACTAACTCCTAATCTATCAGTTTGGTCAATATTTGCCGAAGTATGATGTGGCGACACGTCGGCTCCATTTACCCAGTAATACCAAAAATGGAACATCATATATCGTTACGATTGTGAGATTTGCCTTAATTATAGATTTTTATTCGGGTTCTCGACCTGAATCTAGTATGTATAAATTGTCAGATCATACGCTACATATCACGGACGCATTTCGTCATACGCGAATCGTTACGCATTGAGATATTTACTCAGTTGGTCACAATCGCAATACGTCATGTACACGGTTTTCGATGTACTTGCTTCGATGTGATTCGCTTCTTCTTACTCGTGTGGGTGTGTGGCCAACCTTGGTATCGCAGTTTATAGACCCTCCTAAGTATTCCTTCTGTTTTGGCGCCAATTCACAAGGGGATAGGGGTTATGGGCAGGCGTGGCGCTTACCATCAGGCAAACGACTTGCTTGTCTCATTATTCAGATAAAAAAAAAATGAGGAATTAGCTGCACCCTGCGGTTTCCCGCGGGATAAAATATAGCCTATGTGGTATTCTGATGTGTAAGCTATATTATTGTAAAGTTTCATTAAACTCCATTCAGTAGTTTTTGCGTGAAAGAGTAACAAACATCCATACATCCATACATACAAACTTTCGCGTTTTTAATATTAAGTAAAGATAGTAAGGATTAGCTTCATAACAACTTTTTCGTAGAAGGTAAGTTTAATTAAACCTTGTCATAGTTCCACCTGCTATATACAAAATGATTACTGCACATTATGAATGCTCATACATCACATCAAAGTGACTGCGATAACACTGTAATCTCGTTTTATCAGGCACAATGTAAATAGCCACCTTATTGTGATGATATACGTACATACGTAGTGCGTTCGGTATCTATGATAGCCTAGTTCTGGTGGTTTGTTACTGCAAAGAGAATTGTGGGAACGAGTTCAGATTTTGTAACTTTTGTAATTAAGTGACAAGATGAGAAGGTCAGATTCATCTGATTGTAAGCAACATGCCTGCCCATAACAGTTGCAACTCCACCCAGAATATTGTTATGCAAAATCCTCCGCAGCGATGCACTGCGCTCATCACTCTGAGACAATAGCTATAAGTCTCATAATGCCCAGTAATTTTGCTCCCTACAATGCCTTTATACCCGTATCGCATTATGCTTGCGTACTACTGATTGACAGAAATGGCAGAATGACTGGCAAAGTAGTGCGCAAGCATTACTGTGTTCCGGTTTGAAGGGCATTGTAGCCTGCGAAATTACTGGGCATTATGAGACATAACAGCTAATTGCCTCAGGGTGACGAGCGCAGTGCAGCGCCGCTCAGGATTTTTCAAAACAAAGTTTTGGGTAGTGCTCATATTGTTATAGGCTGGCGTTTTGCTTACCATCAGGCTAACGACCAGCACGTCTCGTTACAATACGTTACTCAGTTACATAAAAAAAGTGGTGGTACTAACCCAGACGCCCTCTCACATAATGATAGACCTACCACCTAGTGTACTACCAGGCCTAGCGCACTCCGCACTGTAGGTACGAAGCTACAAGTATGTACATAGCCGGACACCGACGGCGGGTCGCGCGTCGTTACACCTGCCGCGTCAGAAACGATAAGAGCTATGCGATAGAAAGAGAGGTGCTCTGTAGGTTAATATGACTGGTTAGTATGCAGCGCTATGCGAGCTGAATTGAATTTTATTGCGTCATAGCAAGAGTCGCTATTTGTTTAAATTTCTTTGCGGAGTGATGCTTCTGTCCCTTAGTATTCTGTGGTACTACCTAGTACTTTCTAGTGCTGGCTGTTAATGGTCACTATTAGAGTCCTACGCACCCGATGTGACCTTTCTCATTGCTTCTTTTACTATGATGACGTAAGCTGTCGTCTAGGGCAGTAGTCCTTTAGACTCTTTAAGTTTAGAGGGCAGGATCCTTTTAAAGCCAAATAATGCTATTTTGTTAGGTACATGGTTATGTGAATATTTTACTGGTGGTACGTTTTTCGTATGCGAGAGGCCGTCTAGGTAATCGCTGTGCAATATCGCGCAGGATTTTGCAAAACAAAGTTCTTGGTGGTCCTCTAACTGTAATGGGCAGGCGTATTGCTTGCCATCAGGCGAACGACCAGCTTGTCTCGTAATTCAGATACATAAAAAATGTAATGATTTATGTGTTGGTAATACTAGGTAGGTAGTGTACATACTAAATGTTATTATTCTGACATTTCCATATATTTCCATATTTTTCAAATAATAACTAACTTTCCACTTACACTAAGTACTTAGAGTTCACGAGTATGAATTGTGGACCAGTCATCACCGCCAGTTCTTTTTCAGAAGCACATCGGTCCATTATCAAGAATCAGAAGCTCCATTTCTTACATCTACTCATATAAGTGTGAATAGTCACGGGGTGAAAAATCATCCCTTTCATCCTCCCTCAAATATGTCCTTATTACTATTTCGCGCGTGTTATCCGTTATTTTTTCTGATTGTAGCAACATATTGCGCCACAATATGTTGGGCTTGCTTATTATTCTAGTTACGTGTGACGGGTGTACCGTTACGTCCCCTACCGGGCCCCCTGATGTCCCCTTGTCCCCTATGGTGTCGATAAGGAGGGGTTTGCGTGTGTGACGTAATTTTCGTGTAATGAGCTGGTTGGTGCAGATGATAATCGTTGGTTGTTTATTTTCTATGCAGCTCCATAGAATTAAACCTATCTAGTATCCACTTTACCTCTATATGCATTATTATGCATAAATCTTCTGTGGTGTTTTCGTTAGGCAGGTCAACTTATATCTCATACACAGCGTAGGTTGCTAGTTCGATACCCGCACAAACACAAATCTTCATTTATTCCGTGTTGGGTTGTCCCTAAGGTACCCCAGATACAGGAAATTCTAGTTAGGGACCAGGTTCTATATTTATGATCGTAAAGCGTTAAATTATAATGATATTTTAAGAATTTTGCACCAATATCACCAAAATATCACCTTGCGTTTCCATAAAAATTACAACGAAAGACAAGACATCTCTCTCTAGATATATGTGCTCCACCTTAGGCCACATCATCGCTTCACATCAGGCGAGATAGTGGCCAAATATGAATCTGTTAAGCGTAAAAAAAAAACTTATTTATTTACCTAAAATAACATAATTAAAAAAACACCGACATAATATGTATAAATAACCCATCGCATATTTTTATCAATACCACATTTACTATTAACAAACACTACAAAAGGTGTTCGAAGCAGATGACGATAGAACAAAAATATTGTTATGATAACAGCCCCATTTCCTTACACCCTATTGTCGGACATTTCGATCGATAGATAACGCTTTGTTTGATCGTTATATGAACGTGAAGCGTTTAGTAACTGTTTTGTATTACACTATATTTTGAGAGAGGGTAATAATGTCAATGCGTATTTATTGCATAATTAGCATATTATAATGATGCTATTATCCACTCGACGAGTTTACCCTATAAATCAACCGATTTAAAAAAAGAGGTTCTTAATTCGACGGTATGTTTTTTTTATGTTGTTACGCGATTACTCCGCCAATTATGAATTGATTTTGATGATTCTTTTGTTGTTTGGTATGTCATACTTAGAGGTGGTTCCATAATAATATAAACTTTATCAACTTTTTGAAAATATAACAAAAGCAAAATATATAAGTTTAGTCTTGAAGTTGGTTCTTATTCTAAAAACATTTTTTTTAATTACTTCATAGGCAAGCATTTGACTGTGGTCTCCACCTGATGGAAATTAATTATTGACTAGTGTTATTACACCCTAGAGGAGTTTTTAACGATGAAACCTATAGTTATGGAATATTTCGGTTCCCTCGCTCGATCTTAACGCAATATTGCTTTGCTCAGTTAGGGTCATGTGTTATCTTCTTCACGTTAATACATGTGCTTGTAATGTACATACATATGATTGTAATAAATAAATTGTATTTATTATTTAATTTTTTTGTAATACTTTAATATCTGATTTCTCGGAGTGGTCAGCGCAATGTTGTGCAAGGCAATTTAAAATTTCTATTTAATTTGTGGATCTAAATTTTTGTGTGTATGAAAGTTCTATAAAGATTTAGAAGTGGCAAGACCAACGCACCAAAAACGCATGGAGGAGCTATTGGTCTATGAAAAATCTCATGAAATGTGAGGTAAAGGAACACTTAAACACTTAAAAGGAAATTAATGGACGTATGTCAGTGAACGTATGTATTCTCCCCATCCTCACCTACGGTGCTCAGATTTGGTCTTTGACAAAACATCAGAAGTCCGCACTCGGGGTTTGCCAGCGAGCTATGGAGCGTAGCATCTTAGGTTTCAAATTGTCGGACCGAATAAGAAACAGTGACTGCGCTCCAAAACCCAAATCGCCGACGTGGGACAAAAAGCTGCTAGCTTGAAATGGAACTGGGCCTGACACGTCTGCCGCATGTCGAACGAGATGTGGGCTAAACTTACCACTGAGTGGGTCCCATACAACGTCAGACGACAATGCGGCAGGCCCAGACGGACATGGCGGGATGAGCTGGACTCCTACTAGAAGGATTGTCCGCAAGGAGCATTAAACCGTGAGGAGTGGAAGGAGGGTAGGGAGACCTTTGCCCTGCAGTGGGACCACCACGGCTAAAATAAATAAACAAATAATGAAAGTTCTGGATGTCACTGCCATTACTATAAGCAAGCGTAGGACTTACCACTTTACCCTGTGCCAATTTTCATCCAAATCAGTTCAGTAGTTACGGCGTGATGGAGTAACAAACAAACATACAAACATTCGCTTTTATATTATTAGGATATTAAGATAATAATGACATACCGGCCTTTCGTACTCGTGGTAGGTCTCGTATGCGGGAGGCCGTCTGGGTAGGTACCACCTCTTTGCCAGTTATTCTGCCGCCAAGCTGTAGTGCGCAAGGATTACTGTATGCCAGTTTGAAGGGCATTTTAGCTGATGTCTCGAAGCGCAATGCAGTCCTACGCAGTACTTTTGGCAGGTGTGGCCATCAGGCGAAGACTTGCTCGTCTTATTACTCAGTTCCATAAAAAAGCATCGATCTCAATCAATCAATCAATCAAGCCATTTATTGCGAGAATATAAATATGATAAAATTCTAAAAATATGTAAGTCCTTACATTCTACCATGACAATAGTGTGCAATAACATGTCTTATTAACTATTTAAATTACATTAGATCTCATATACAAACAAATTATTATTAAATTAATTTCAAAAAGCTTTAATAGTCATACAAATTAATAAGTTAAAAAATAAAAATGTCAAAATATTATTAGTCTAATAAATGTCAAATTAGTGATCAATTTTTGAAATTAAGTTAATTGTATAAAATTTAACATTTATTTAGCATAATTAATTTATATTTAGATATTTTTAAAAGTCATTATCATATTATATATAGAATATATCATATAATATTCATTTAAGTCATAAAAGCAGTTTTTCGCCAAGCCACTGAGTCAGTTTTCTTTTAAATTTAGTCAAAGGTAAGTCTTTAAATGTATTAGGTAATTTATTATATACCTACTTTAATGACATTTATATGTACATTCCTCTTATATAAATCTAGCCTCTCTTTAGTGGAAATGAGGACGATTACCAAATAAACCATTTACCAATATGGTAAATGGTTTATTAAGGGAACTAATAAATATTTATGCATAAAAAATATGCATAAGTATTTATTAGTACCATTTACCAATACTGTTTACCAGTATGAAATCGCAAATGGTCTTCATTCGGGTATTGAATCCCCAACCTCTGAATAAAGTCAACCTGCTTAACCACCACACGACAGAATGTCTAATAAACTGATAGTATTGTGATAATGTTTATCAAGATGGAAGTAATTTGACGGCTGACTATACGAAGTCTGGGTGATTAAATATAACAAAGTTTAACTTAAGTAACGCTAGAAAACATAAAAACACATAATATTCAATATAAGTAAAAAAATCAAGTACCTCTATTGCCATGACATATTAAAAAGTTACAGGTCTCGGGCATGCTTAGACGGTTTCTGAAATAAATTAGATTTCTAATCTCCAAAATGTATGTATCTTAATGAGTTGCCAATGTATTTTTTTATAAATAAAAAATATATTTCAAGAACATATTAATATTACCAGGAACAAGTTAAATAAACATTTCTTGATTTTGATATACCTAGTTACTTTTGTAACACATGAATGCCACCGTCCATGCCCTTATATATTATTCCTCTTCATCCACAGTTGTATGGAAAAGATCGCTTTAAGCTATAAGACCGCCCTTTGTGACACTTATATTGTTAAGTTTGTCTTAAACTGTAATTTTTTTGTATTGCGGTATTTTTTTTTAATCGTAATCATTTTTTTTCAAAAATAATGTAAATACAATAGTTTCTTTTAAGTTAGTCACTCATATTAAGACACAAATAAAATCGTGTGATATATATTTTGTGCACTAAGAAGTGTCGTTAGTAGCCGTACTAGGATACCCTGTGTTACGACATCTCCGTATTGCCAATAAAGGTATTACCAATAAATATTTATTCATTCATATGCAAAATAGTTAATATGAAATGTTGAAGTTAAATGCTTCAACATTTCATATTAACTATTTTGCAAGGCAATGTATCCGGGCGTAATTTAAAAAATGCAGGTAGCAAGTGGAATACTCCGCTACCCACCGTAGACGAAAACTCTGCATCTGCACAAGTTTTGTCCGACCTCAAGTGCCGCGGCGCGTAGTGTTGGTCGACTGATAACGCGATAACACGCGGCCCAATCGAGCGATGTACACTCTTATCAATGATATCGTCATGGCAAACAAGTGCGCGCAGTATGGAATGTGGAACTTTGGGTATTCTAGAATAATGAGGTACATAACCTATTTAACACTTAAACCAAGTAGCCTTTACACTACGGAATTTCGCATCGAGTTTTTACACTGTTTCCCTTTTTCATTAAAATCAGTTTTCTTGATGAGCTATTGGGTTATCTACTCGATTAGTTTTGATACGAATCGATATTGGTAAGAATTTTTAAGATAAATTTGTTTACTGATCGATAATATATCTTTGTATCGTAAGCGTCATTTCTATTGCCATTCGAAAGTAGACCTTATTGTTAATGTCGTAGAATGATAGATCGTATTTAGTGGCATGTCATTACGTAGTTGCATTGGGTGTATTTTGTATTAATGTTTAACGTAGAAAAATTTCACTATACCTAAGAATTGAAGCGACCCAAAACTACCGGCTCTGCATGTAAATACATGAACTGGTATATTTATGTAGCTTATGACGAATTAATAAGTAGTTCGTCTAATGGATCATACACAATATAGGCAGTATGTATTATTTAAGGTATTACTTTGTCAAGTCACTGATAAACTTGAAATTACAATTGGCAAGGAAAGAACTTTATTTCAGCTCAAGGAGAATTAACTTCGCTGAAGGTTACGTTTCTGTTCAAGGGTTGTCTGTAAGAGATCGCTTATAGCGATCGGACCACCTATTGTTATTTATTACTGTGAAATGTACTTGTTTTTCATGTATTTTTAAGGGTTTTAACAACAACGTTTATCTATTAAGATTAAACTTCATCTAATTTGAAATCCACCACAAATAAATAGGTAATTGTTCTATATACATGGGTTAATTTAATATTATCAACATAGCCTGCCCCATTACTAGTGGATAAGTCAATAAAATGTAATACTGTCTGGCTATATAATCAGGTGAAATAATTATTTGGTTGGTGTCCTGTTTTACCACTCTGCCCGTTTCGCCTACATCTCCAATTCATTAATGTAAAAATTAACACAATGTTAATTATTGTTTGTTTGTTTTGTTACAGTGGGATCAATATGAACATCAACAATAACAACAACAACACGAGTATAAACAACAACAACAATGAAGAGAAGCCTGATATGCCGGACCCTGATTACATCAAGGTAAATTGATTTTCATCAAGACTTTTTTTATTATTCAAACTTTTATTTAATTTCCCAGAGGGAATGATAGCTACGAAGTGCTTCGCTTTGTACAGTCAGATTCAATCATTCAATTTTTTTTACCATAAACAAAGTAATCTAATGTATCTTAATTTTATAGTAGGTATAAACATTGTTAGCACAGTAAACGTTAGTATTGAACCTTACCACCTTCTTGTTAACATGTGGAGCTATCTTTTGGGCAAATAAGAGATTGCCATGTCATGCGACTGTCGAGGCTGGAGTCGACTAGGACCACTGAATTTAAGTCCTATAGGCTCCAAGTTCCAGCGGTGCATAAGGGACTGTTCCTGAATTCTGACTTCTGGCCTGTAGGAGTAGTATACCGGAGATACAGGGAAGGAGCGAAATTTTTAAACCCTGTGAAGTAGTGTGTGGTTTATTTAATGTAATTTTATATTTTTGTATGTATGTTAGTCTGTAAGGTATATATTCTATGGGCCTCTGTTAATTTTACTTTGTTGTACTTTAATATTGCCTGAAATAATGAGTTTAATAATAATAATAATTGACCTCCTCGCTTGCTAATAATGAAGCCGTACCTTAGAGAAAACGCTAAAACTTAAACCTTAGGTTCAAGCGTTAAGCATATCGTTTATAATTATATCACCGCCGTCTGTTTATCTATCTACACTATTATAATATTATAAAAAGAAAAGTTTTGTATTTTTATATGTTTGTATCGAATAAAACTCCAAAAACTACTAAACCGATTTTAAAAAAAAATTATAGGCTATATTTTAATATGTTAACACGAACGAAGTCGCAGGCGGTTGCTAGTCATTCATAAAGAAAGTTAACTATGAAAGTTTGCGTGAGTTAGATTCATTATAAATTTTAATTTATTATGGAAATGGCTAAAAGTATATTATTAAGTAGTTTTTCAAATTTATCGACCCATGATAATACTAGCTGACTCTGTCCACTTAAAATTCGGTTTATAGTGGATTCAAAGGAACTGTTCGTTTTTCCAGAATAAGAAGTATCCCATATCCATTCCACGATCGTAAGACATACTAAATTTCATCAAATTTTGTTTAGCCGTTATAAAGCTAAGAGTTAACCAACATACACACAAACTTTCGCATTATTTTATAATATTAGTAGGAAAGGCGGATATATGCATGTTATTACACAACTACTATGAGCAGATTTTAATAAAATGAAGTAGTACTTCTGGTCTTGGAAAAGGAAATGGGGCACATTTTATCCTAAAATTCGCGAGTGAAACCTTGCAAAAAAATTCGCAATGCTGTGCGTAGCAAAAGCGTTGTCCATTACATAAATATTCAGTATAATAGATAGATTTACCTCCGAAAAGAATATAAGAAGAATTTTATTTATTTTATTTTATTTGGGGGAAAGAGTTTTTTATTTTTTTTTTAATTTGACAACTCAATATAAAAAAGCCAGTTATAAGCCTCCACAAATTGCGGTCAATTACAAAATTAAGGATTTTTACAATTAAATGAACAAAGAAAAAAGAAATGTGAAATGGCACCATGCAATACTCTTAACAAATTGCAAGACTAGGGACAACTAAGGGAAAATAAACTTGAAAGTAAAAGGTCACAATTCAGACACATTTTATTCATAAAGCCAAAAACTTCTCATTCCAACGCAATTATCAAACGTAACAGACTCAATGAAGTTTTAAATTCGCAAATGAAGTGATATACTGACGTAATTAAAAAGGTTCCACGTCGACGGACGGCGGCTGCGTGCTATCTCGATAGGGTTGCCCCTAAATCTGTGACACTGTTTTCCCCATAACCGCCCCGGCAACCCTTGCTTGCATTACAAGTATGAATTAAAACAAAATAAAAAATATTTAAAATTCACGTTTAAAAGGAATAAATGGATTTAGAATGCATTGTCATCGAGTTGTGAGCTGCCCTGAAAGTTTCAGCCGGATTGCGAATCGGGAAGTGCTTGAAATTTGAGTTGCGAGATTCCACCTGGAACGAAATACAGACAGACAGACAAACAAGAAAGTAATTTAATAAAAACGTGGTAAAATAATAAAAAGCCCCTGATAAATACTTACTATTTGCATCTCATAACTTTTAATAAGCTGGACAGATTTTCATCAACATCTGTCTGTGTGTGTGTGTGTGTTCTGAAAACTATATCAAAGTTTGGAAACTATCGTGAGTCGAAATATACATTTTTTATTATATTTTTGTCTGCGTCGCGAATCCAAAGCGTAAACTACCAGCAGAAGGACATCCTAATTGTCCGAAACCTGGTCGGAGTTATTCCGATACAATCATAACGTGAGTGTAGCTGTTTATATTTATAATAAAAACTATATCAATTAAAATAGTTTCCAATTAAACAAACTGGATCGAAATCGGTCCATCCATTTAAGAGCTACGATGCCACTGACAGACACACTCACACACACCCTAACAGACATAGGTGTCAAACTTATATCACACTCCTTTTTGCGTCGGAGGTTAAAAATGATGGTCGTAACCACTGCAGCTGTTAAGGCCGGGCGTGTTGCTTGCCATCAGGCGAACAATCTGCTCTTCAAATATAATTAAAAAAAAAGTTGTCTCAGGATGACGAGTCCAATTGAACTGATCACAGTTAACTGGTTTTTTAATGAATTGTATAACGTTGATTAATCAAAACACATAAAAAAAATTACTCACCTTAGGAACAATAAAAAAAGTCGCTTTATCTACATTTCCAGGCATTTATAATTTCATGAGAAAACTTTTTTATGATAAGTATGATAAAACAACGTAACCATAAACTCAGTGAATACAAACACCAGTGCGTTAAAACTTCTGAACTTTTTTACTGTACTATGTAAATCAACTATAACATTGTGCAAGTACTAGCTGCGCTCCGCGGTTTTACCCGCAGTTTACTGGGATAAAAAGCTTATGTGTTAATACAGGCTATAAGCTGAATTTCACTCGAATCCGTTGAGTCGTTAGAGCGTGAAGAGGTAACAAACACTTATCACACTTACAAACTTTCGCATTAATATTATTAGTGAAAGAGACAATAATTCATTGTTTACCAAAAAAAACGATTTTAATTCTGATGTATCTTCGAAGTCCAAGGACTACTAAGGACTACCTTGAAGCTATACTGAACCAAACACAAAAATATATTTCCGAATCAGTTTATAAATGACGAAGTAATCGCGTAACAAACATACAAAAAAACATAGTGGAATCGAGAACTTCCTCCTGTTTGAAGTCGGATAAAAAGACGCCTCTGTGGTGCAGTGGTTGGGTAGATTGGCTCAAATCTCATACACCACTGAGGTTGCGGGTTCGATTCCCGTAACGACGGCACAAATTTTTGTGCAAAGAAAAAAAAAGCGCTATATATCCAGCTCATATTTCCGGGTTTTCTAGATACAGGGAATCCTAGTTAGAGGCCAGGATCTATGTATGTGATCGTTGGGCGTATTTATTTATAAACCATATACATATATAACAAATAATGCTATCTGTTAGTTTGTTTGTTATCACTGAACTTCATAATGACTGAACGGATATTGATGAAATCTTAGGTCTTGGAATAGGATAATTTATATCCCGAAAATCATCCACGCGAGTTCAGCCGCGAGTCGCAGCTAGTATTTATAAATGTTTTTTTTAATGATGAAATGGCACTTTGACGTTTGACGTTTTACGTTTGACAATAACTCTCCCTGTTGGTTGTTTAAATGATTAAATGGGCACACGTTTGACAACAACTCACCTGATGGTAAGCGTGGTTCCAGTCTAAGATGGAGCACGTTTGCCCATGAGGTGTCTTTTCACTCTTGTCTCAATGAGACCCAGGTTGTAATTGGAAGGAAATAAGGATTCCGTTAGAGAATAACAAGAAAGTACTTTTTCTTCGCAAAACGAGTATTTATCTCGCCATTTCTATTGCATGGCAGCCCTACGCGTGGCTAGCGCCGGCACGCGGCGGGAGCCCAATTACGTCTCATGATTGCTTTTATTTGCACCGTGTTTGTAAACTCTGACTTATTACGCACAAGCATATTAAAAAAATACTAAGGGACAGAAGCATCACTCTTCAAAGAAATTTAAACAAATAGCGACTCTTGCTATGACGCAATAAAATTCAATTCAGCTCGCGTAGCGCTGCATACCTACCAGTCATATTAACCTACAGAGCGCCTCTCTTTCGCATAGCTCTTATCTCTTCTGTCGCGGCTCGTGTAACGACGCGTGACTCGCCGTCGGTGTCCGGCTATGTACTTGTAGCCTCGTACCTACAGTGCGGAGTGCGCTAGAACTGGTTTCGTTAAGGTTTTTGTTGTTTCGACGATTTCTAGCACTGGAACCAGGAAAAACAGATCAGTGACACTTTAGTACTTCTAAAATAGCTGTGTAGTGTAGTGTATTGACACTAAAATCAGTTCTAAAAAGAAAATAAGATTGTTATTAGAGAGTGCGTTACTTGACACCGAAATTTGAAAATTCAAATAACATGTCACCGCAATATAACAGCAGCGAATCACGTAACAACGAAATATCAGATAACAAATATATTGTAATATATGTAATATTTAATATATATAATATTTATATTATGTGTTAGGTATAGTAGTTTAGGTATAAATTTGATATTGTTTCTGTATTTGTACTTTAATTTAGGATAAGACCACATAATTTACTATTATTTATTTACACCGCCGACTTCACTCACTCAGCTATTTAACTCCATCCAAAGGTTGACTGGAAGAGATCGCTTTTAGCGATAAATCCGCCCATTGTACTTTAGTTTTTAAGTGGTTTTCATGTACCTACTGATTATTTTTGTTTGGTGTACAATAAAGTATTGTGTATTGTATTGCTGTGACGTGTTATTCGAATTTTCAAATTTCGGTATCAACTAAAGTAACGGTTATTAGATTCTAGTAAGAACTAAAATGTTTTTGCTGATTCGTGTTTGGGTTCTGTTACCTAAATATATTATACCTTCAATATATTATTCTACTAACGACCCGCCCCCGGCTTCTTACATAAAATATTATAATATGATAGGATAACAAAAAAACCCTCAAAAAATATAAATGAAAATCGGAATGTATAACTATTTGATTATGTTGAACTGTAATAGAACTCCACTCAATATGCAACGCCCTTACATGGTACATACCTATAGGCCCTATAGCATACTATTGTGACACTATTTTTAAATGATAGTGAAATAAACCGCAACACATATCTCGCAGCAGGTATATAAATCAAGTAATTTAGAAGTATTAGCTGAATACGCGAACAGAGGCAGATGAAATATTTCAGTTTTTATAAGTGCAACGGCTGTAAGACAAGCAGATTTTTCACCTGATGGTAAGCTAAACGTCTGCCCATAACATTTGCAGCGCCAGTCAGAACCATGGTTTGTAAAGTCCTGCGTAGCACTGCACTGCGCTCGTCACCCCGAAATACACTGAGACTCTTTTATTATACTCGTACTAGGTATTTAAAAAAAATGCTTAAGCTCACTTTTATTAACCGACTTCACTTAATAATTAACGTTTAAGAAAATCACAAAAACCGACTCTACCCATGTTTGTGTCGCTTTTTTCCAAAAAGCGCTGTATTAATTTTGGTAAAATGTATATGGGTCCACCTCTAAGTTATGACCTACCAAACTAAAAAATAATCATAAAAATCAATTCATAATTGGTGGAATAACCGCGTAACACATACAAAAAAAAAATACAGTCGAATTGAGAATCTTCTCCTTTTTTAAGTCGGTAAAAAAGGAGAAAGTTCTCAATTCGTTTTTTTTATATTAGTTACCCCGAAACTCGAACTGATTTGGACAATTCTTTATGCGTTCGGTTCAGCATAGCTTCAACATGGTACCTACATTTCATCGATTTTCGGCCTTGGAATTTCATCAGAATATACATCAGAATTGTCGTCTGTTTTTGTTTTGTTATAAAATGTATACTTGAAACATACGAGGAAGGCTCTAATTGGCATAAATACCTACTAGATGTCGATGCGGAGGCAACCCTAATCGTTACTTTGGCTACCAATTACGAGCTCATGATTGCTTATATTCACATCGCGTTTGTCAACCCTGACTTATTACATTATTACGTACGGACGTAATAAAAACTTAATTTCGCTATAAATATCGCTCGGGTGTTGCAATATACTTTTTAATGAGTGCCAAAGGGAATATTTACAGGGTGTTAATGATTTTTGCTGGAGTCAGGTTGTGAATGAAAGTTTTTGATTCGGTGGCCTTTTGTTATATTATTATTGCCTTAACTTTTGTCTGAATTTAACTGAGAAAAAAACCAAAAATATATTTTTTTAACACAAAAAACCGACTTAAATTCTGACGTATCTTCGAAGTCCAAGGTCAAAATAAATGTCCATGAAATTTATATGGGACCACCTTGAGGCTATACTGATCTCAACGGATAAAGTCAAATCAAATTAGTTTATAAATGATGCAGTAATCGTGTAACAAACATACAAATTGAGTACCTCCTCCTTTTTTTTAAGTTGGTTTACTAAACGAATGCCTCGTTGACTAAACCCTTCGTCATAGTTCGCTTGTCAAAACCACACTTCGTTCTAGATTGTTGCTTCGATGACATCTTCTTCTTCTCTCGTGTGGGTGTACCCTGTAGACATAATTATGCTTTGTTCTTTTGTTCACTTTTTTATAACTTATTGTGTCCCACTGCTGGGCAAAGGTTCATAGTTCAAAGTTTAAAAGTTTTTTATTCAATTTTGGCATCACAGAAGCACTAATGAACGTCAATTATTACAATTACTATACCACCGTATCGGAAAAAAAGCCACTACTCCCTCCCCATCTCCTTCCAAACATCTTTAGCTATTTCCATCAGGTGCTGAGATCGTCATGCCACCTTTTCCAAGGCCGACCACGACGTTTTCGCCCGTCTTGAGGCTCCAATTGAGTGACGATTCTTGCCCACCTCTCCACTTCTTTAGTTTTAGGTTGGTAAAAAATATAGCCACGAAAAGTACGCTACCTCTAACATTTCTTTAGTTTATTTTTGTGTTTTTATGATTTTCAAATTCGATTTTGTAATTTTATTGTGTTAAAAATGCTTTCAACGCTTTCTATTTCTGTCTAGTCTATTTCGGTATTATTCAACGATAATAATTCAAAATGTTGCCATTAAAATTGTTAAAAACAAGACAAACGAAAATAATGTCTATAAAGTTGAAAACACGTAACCGAATACAATGTGTTAAATTAAAGTCATTATTTTGCTCCACGGTATATAGCAATCAATTCCTTCTACTGCTCGTATTTATTTGTTCATTTTCTAACAATGACTAGTTATTTCTAATCAAGTGCCACTTCATAATGAAGGTTTACACGATAGTCTGTGTACTTTCCACTTATAAGCTAGCTCTAGCAGCTACAACACGACGAACATTATTATGGACACTACAACAGGAAAATATTAAGCTATTGCATAGCTTCTATCGCGGGCCTTGAGCGTGGAGACCGAATCCAGAAATTCCGTAACGAAAATAACCTAACACCCCCCACTCCGAATGCTATGCAATAGCTTTACCGCGGCAGTCTCCGAGTGCCACACGTCTTTTTTTTTTTAATGATTACATACTGGATAACCTATTTCATCATGTTTATTTATTCTATACGCATGTTTACGCATGATGTAGGTAATCTTTCCTAAGCATGCATTACTTCAGCAATAATGTCAGGTATCTTGGGCAGCTTATGGAATTGCACGAACTGATCCCTTCTTCTACTTTCCACCTTAGGACTTCTAGGCGGGGAGAGTCGTTTCACCCGTACGTCGTTAATATCCCGCCTGTCCGTACTAAGCGTTTCTTAGATTCCTTCATTATGCGAACCGCTAAGGAGTGGAACGCTCTGTCATTGTCTTTATCCCCAGCTACAACTTGTGTCTCTTTAAGTCTAGAGTGAATAGGTGTCTCATAGGCAAGCGTGCTCGTATCTTAGGCCGCAACTTTGCTTTCCATTAAAAAATGACCATTTCAAATAAAACTTAATCCTACACTGGCAGCTAATGGGAAATTCCAACAACAACATACAGTTTTTTTTTACCTTTAACGTTTCAAACACTTAGTTATATTGTTAAGACTTGGTGACAAAATCCGTCCTTTCCGACGCTGATACTCTCATTCTCTTATCTTCTTGTGGTAGATGCAACTTGGCCGAAACGTTGAAGTAAACAAACTTAGTGCTTTAGCGTGATATAAATCTATGTCTTGCAGCTAATGCCCTATTTCAGCAACAACAAAATCTATCTCAGTCAGCTTATAAATGCATTATTTCATTTATTGTTTCCATAAAATGTCTTAGTCTGCTTATTCATAAACCTTCTGCTCTCATTTCCAGATGTTCGTAGGGCAAGTGCCACGGAGTATGGACGAAAATGACCTCCGGTTGATGTTCGAGGAGTTCGGGAGGGTGCACCAGATCAACGTGCTGAGGGACAAGATCACCGGCGCTAGTAAAGGTAAATAAATACTTCAAACAATTAGTCCGAACAATTTATGACGTTGGCAGCTAATGCCTAATTTAAGACAGCTCATGGACTATTTCAGCAAAAGGTTTCATGTTTTTCAGGCAGCTTAGGCTACGTTTATTTTTAAGTTGACACGTTTATTGAATTGATCCTTAGATAAAGCTTATATTCTCTTGGTTGTAGTCTCTCGTGTTGGTCAAAATAAATCTAGCTTTTATTGTAATGATGCTACGAATCGCGAGAGTTGACACAGACATGTAATAATCAAATGATAGTAAAATATAACTATATTGTTTTCTGTGTTTGTTCGATTGTCAAATTATTACAAAAGGTAAAAACCTTCTCGATAAGATTGGTGCTAAAGTAATGTTACATCTAAGCTGTGAATCTACAAAGTTTGGATCATTGGTAAATCGTTGTTGCACTTTTCACGAAATGTTTTAGGCCGTAACCACACACGCTACTTTTGGCAGCCTCTGTGGTGTAGTGGCTGGGCAAGTCGGCTTAAATCTTATACATCCCTGAGGTTGCGGGTTTGATTCCCGCAACAGGATAAATATTTGTGTACAGAAAAAATGGATTTGTTTATTTCATGTCTGGGTGTTGTGGGATCATGGTACATGGACCTCGTATTTACTGGTTTTCTAGATACAGGGAATCATAGTTAGAGGCTAGGATCTATGTGTGAGATTGTTGGGCGGATTTATTTATTAATTATTCGTATTTATTCATCATCAGCGTATGGTGATTCGCTTGTATATTATGGATATTCAACTGTGCGCTTCACTGTGTACACTCCAACGCCAATTGCAGCGATTTAAATACCGCGATCGCACGATTGCGCGATTTACTGTCGCGATCGATATCGCTCATCGCGGGTCCTAAAATTAACGCGTGTGGCTAAAACTTTAAGTATTTCTATTGGTTTATTTTCCTAGCCACGGTTTACTCAGCTTTGTACAGTTTCGGTGATAAGACAGATATGTTAAATTTACAATAAAATCTCTTTACACTCTAAGCTACATGTATGACATTATTTTATTCCTTATCTCCTTTCTCTCTATCGTTAGTCGGTTACCTTCATTACACATTCTGTCACTGTCACAATAAAATGTTTATTTTTCATCACAAAAGAGGGTACATAGAAAAACGTGTCAAAAGAAAACAAACCAAATAAAATAAAATATTAAAACATAAAACACACACAAAAGAACCTGCACTAATTATCTTGCATGTTGTTTGTTTCTTTGAAAAATAGTCCTCGTCGCTCTCACAGTATCATTGTTAAATTAAAAAAAATGTAACAAAAGGTGGTCTCCCGTATGTTACAATATATGTTGACATTTTTGTTTGTCCCGTTATGTGACCGTCTTTTGTTCGGAAAAAGCTCCTTTTGTCAGTTTTCATGCAAACGTACCCTTTGTATGTGTGTAGTGGTGTGCGTCGACGAGAGGGGTAGTCTTGGTCTTTTGAGCAGTTATTCAGATGCGTGGTTTCTATTTTAATTAAAAAGGGAAGCAGATTGTCTGGTCATACGAATTTTGAACAATTGTCTGTACGAGTCCATGGTGGTGAATATAAATCTGGTCTGAAGATTTCTGGTTAGGCTCCCTTTGATAATAGATACTGTCACACTTCCTAAAGACTTGTTTTTTCATCTAAACTATTACTTATTTCCTATACCTGGAATATATTGATTACACAGAAAGTTTTAAAAGATGGAGAGCCAAGCGCGTTACCGTAAGGAACTTGTTAGACTAAAGGATCCTTATCCTTTAGTCTCACAAGTCACTTATGGTAATTTATTCAGATGTATTTGGTTTATACTATCATTATAGTTTAAATATATTATGTATGCTGTCAAGATAATATAGTCACTTAGAACAAACTATCAGTGAAACACACGTCTTCACGTAGAGCGCCACAAACTTATTTGTGCCGGTTGGCAAAAATAGAACTAACAAGATACAGAACAAAAAGTGACACAATCCTGCTTCCTACTAATATTAAAAATGCAAAAGTTTGTGAGGATGCAAGGACGGATGAATGGACAGATGGATGAATTGATGGACGGATGTTTGTTACTGAATCAAGCAAAAACTACTGAACGGATTTTGATGAAATGTAATAAGTAGGTACATTAGGTCCTGGAAAAGCACTTTTTATCTCGGAAAGCCGCGAGTGTAACCGCGGGACGCAGCTTGTACAAAGTAATAGACAGAAACGACGCTGTAAGCGCGCCAGAAAATTTTGTGACAATGGGAAAACAGTCCACAGCTTCTGTCTGACTGTGGACTGTTTCCCATCACTATTCCATTTAAGGCCACGCTGCGTACATCCCAAGTACAATTCATGTGAGGGCCACATTACCCTCGTGCTACTCGTGTCCTTACAGAATAATTCTATTATATATACGTTTCACAATAACGTGTTTTGCTGAAAGAATGATAATGTTATCCTTGGGGTTTACTTGGTTCCTTTGTTGTACGTCAAATTACTGCCTAATATACAACAGAAAAACTTATAAAGAAAACTAGACTAAACCAACTATAGGAAAGTACAGCTTGTGTTTTAGAATAGGGATCTCTATGGCAACTATTCGTGGTAGGTATCTCGTATGCGGAAGGCCGTCTTGGTAGGAACCACCGCTTTGCCAGTTATTCTGGCGTCAAGCAGTAGAATAGAATAGAATAGAAAAACTCTTTATTGTATACCAAATTATAGAAATAGACAATAACACAGTCCTTAACTAAGGTAGTACAATGGGCGGTCTTATCGCTTGAAGCGATCTCTTCCAGACAACCTTTGGATGGACAGTATCGGAAGAAGAAGTAGACGGCGGTGTACAACAAAATTTGTTAATTACAACTTAATACCTATATAATCATACATACATGCTAATATTTACATTCTAATACACACAAAAACAAAAATATTATTATTAAAATAGACTAATATATACTTATCAAAATATTATTTTAATACATTCAATATAATACTTATTTACATAAAAATAATAATAATAGCAGTGTTATTGGTAGGAAGATAGATAGTGGGCCTTGACCATTTGCTTAAATATTGCCAAAGACTTACAGCAGTAGTGTGCATTACTGTGTTCCGTTTTGAAGGGCATTGTACCCAGCGAAATTACTGGGCATATGAGACTTATGCAGTGCAATGCAGTGCTAAGCAGTACTTTTATGGTATTAAAGTTCTGAATGGCACTGCGTTTGTTATGGGCAAACGACTTGCTCAATACTCAGTTCCATAAAAAAAAACCTAACCGTCACAGGGATCCCTCTAGAGTCTACAGTACTAAACTCATATTAAATAATAAAACTAACGTTGTAGTAAGTTATCCTAAACTATTTTCTTGTCCTTTATATTTTGTTCTTTTTTTATTTTTTAAATAATTAAATACGCCCAACAATGACTTACATAGATTCTGGCCTGATAGGATCTATGAGGACCATGGACCCACAACACCCAGACACGAAACAAATGTTTGCGTTTTTTTTTCTTTGCTCAAATATTTGTCCTGTCGTGGGAATCGACCCCGCAACCTCAGTGGTGAATGAAATTTGAGCCATCCTGCCCAATCACTACACCAAAGAGGCTGTCATATAGCTGTCTTTATATTTTACTTCTATGTTATATACCTACATAATGAGGTGATAAAACTGGAAATATTTTGAACCTGATCGTAAACGTGAAACTTGCCACAATTTCGTGTCGCCTTTTAAGTATGTAGTTTAAACAAATAAAAATTCGTTGCGATACAAAAGTTCATTGACCTAACTAAGCACTAACTAAAACTTAAATTAAGATCTAGATAGGTAATATAAATGCGAAAGTAACGGTCTGTTTGTTACCTTTTCACGGTTACACGGCTGAACAGATTATGATGAAATTTGGCAGAGAGATATCATATAGCCCACAGAAGATTCACTGGCGGTAGGTTTCTCGTATGCGAGAGGCCTTCTGGGTGGGTACCACCGCTGTGCCAGATATTCTGCCACCAGGCAGTAGTGCGCAAGCATTACTGTGATAGATAGATAGATAGATGAACGCGTTATTGCAAACATAAAATTAAAGACATTACATAAAAACAATTAAAGGAAGTGTTACAATGGGCGGCCTTATTGCTAAAAGCGATCTCTTCCAGGCAACTTTTGTGTTCCGGTTTGAAGAGCATTGTAGCAAGCGAAATTACTGGGCATTATGAGACTTAAGATCTAATTGTCTCAGGATGACGATCGCAGTGCAGTGCCGCGCATGATTTTGGAAAGTAAAATTCTGGGTGGTGCTGCAAATGTTATGGGCAAGCGTATTGCTTATCATCAGGCGAACGACATACTCATCTCGTCAATCAGTTAAATAAAAACAAGATTTTGGTTGAAAAATATATTTTTCAAAACAAGCTTTTACCAAATTTGTAATCGGAACCGCGAGCAGAATAAAATTAGAAACACTAGTAGTTTACGTTTATCCATGAAGGAGTTCCATTGCCCACCTTCCGGCTCCATCATCAGATCAGCTGGCTGTCACCATAATATTACATTGTCATCGGACTTTGAGAAGTATGCAAAATATCAATTCCGTAGGATAAGAGGAAGTGGTTCTGATTCAACGTGCTAACAAACATTGCAGGTTAATTGCAAGTTAAAAGTTTGTAAAAAGATGAATACAAGTATATGATAGTTTTCATCCCAATTTAACACATGGTTCCGGATGGACCGCGATATAACCAAATCCCATGCGTACAAAGTCGCAGGCATCAGCTAGTTGCTTATAAAAGGAACTCAACTGTATAATCATACTGGGTTATAACTTGAAAGCGACTTTAATAGTACTTAGCACGAAGCTAGTAGTTAGCAATAATTAAGTGTTTGCGTGTTCTAAGTGCGAGACTTCGAATGACGCCTGACTTGACGCCTTTCCGATTGCTACGGAACTTATGCGGTGAAGTTTGTTTCATGGGAAGCGTATACAGTGGAACTAATAGATAACTAATAGCATAGAATACTAAGCGACAGAAGCATCACTCCGCAAAGAAGTTTAAACAAATAGCGACTCTTGTTATGACGCAATAAAATTCAATTCAGCTCGCGTAGCCCTGCATACCTACCAGTCATATTAACCTACAGCGCGCCTCTCTTTCTATTGCATAGCTCTTATCTTTTCTGACGCGGCACGTGTAACGACGCGCGACCCACCGTCGGTGTCCGGCTATGTACTTGTAGCTTCGTACCTACCTTTCGGCCTGCTAATAGGTAGTTTACTATATTTATACACAGTTCATGAACTATGAAATTTGGATATATTAATAAAGCTACTATGATAAAACGGATTGTATTTAAAATATTAGAGATCGTTTAAAGTTTCTATACTTATACCAAAATTAACGAGACAAAACACAAAGCAATAAGTAAATATATTTATCTATATATTTTATAATATATTATATGTTTTACTTTATTATGATATGTACTTTTTGTGTACCTAGGTACCTATTATTATAGTTACATTTACTTTTATATATTATTATTATGAATATATTATGTAGTATTGATATGATATTACTATTTTGTTGTATACACAACACCACCGTCCCTAACAGTTTCTTAGAGTTCTCTCCATCCAAAGTTTGCCTGGAAGAGATCGCTATAAGCGATAAGAGCGCCCATTGTAACACTTTAGCTTTAAGTATTGTTGTGTAATCATTTCATGTTGTTGTGTGACAATAAAGCGTTATCTAATCTAATCTAAAACAAGAACAATGTAAAGATATTCAACGTAGGTACACTCAATTAAGATGTGACGTCTTGTTTTCGTAAACTTCTTCTATCTTTGATATTTCTGATTATGTTACTGTAGTTACTTTAACAGTTTGTTTTTAAGTATTAACAGAAAATAAGGCAAAACGAATCGCAAGTATCTTTATACTTCTACATCAATTAGTATGTCAGCGAAGCTAAGTTTTGACAACGGTACTGCTTTGCTATAAGGTTAATAGAATATGCTTAGATTTTGGAGTGACGGGATCAAATCCGATAGGAAAAGTCTAAATCGGAGTGGAAAAGCCTTTAGAATTAATTGAAATATCCTCGGTCTTGTTTCGCTTTAAGCCTACAGGATTCCTTTTTTAAGTCATACTACGTCGAGTAGTCGTCTTATCCGTAGAAAAAGCTTTTCTTTAATATATTTTTAAAGAAGTTTTCATTTATATGCGCAAACGATAAAATTCAGAAACCACTAACAAGGTTTGCCTTTCGGATCCAAACTGCCGTGTCGCTCGGCGAGGAAATTAGACGAGGCAGGAATATTAGTGCGTATTATGGAAGTGCGAACTGTGATTTTTCACTATTAGACAGAAAGCCCCTAGAATTTCTAATTGAGCCGTCATTAGTCAACATTTATGCGTTGGTCATTTAAATCGAGAGTCACCCCAGCAACTTGCGAATATAATTTTAACTTGTCAACAAAAATATAAAAAATGACTATAATGCATATTTTTTTTATTAATATTTGTACAAATTTAAGAATCGAAGAGAGACATTGATAAATCCGTCTTTTTTGTTTCCTGGTGACTACAAATTGGGTACCTGCAAGGTTAGACTGAATAGGCATCTTCTTTATCTAAGTGCTCTAAATTCAGCCACATCGACGCTTAACATCAGGCGAAATTGGAGTTAAATTAGATCTATAGTATACACATAATAAATATAATATATAGTCAGTAGGGTGTCTATTTAGATTCCCTAGTTCAACACCTTATTCCGGCCCACAATGCAATCAGAATAAAAGTTCTGGCTCGGCACGAAACTTGTGCTATTTCCCACTGGTTTTTCGCACCATTTTCCATATGCAATGTGGTTGTGTGAGCGAGTTAATAGGATTATTGGGTGTGTAGTGCGGTTGGCGTCCGTCGCTTGAAATTGTAGAGGGTACGTTAATATTTAACGTAAAAAATACTCATTAAATACAAGCATCCCAGGTAGGTTAATAGGAAACATATTCATATTCAAATTCATTTAATCATGCTTACATGTAATGTACCAGAGAGGTGTTAGAAATGTTTTGTAGAATAAATACATATACACTAAAAGGCGTTGCACGAGTTTTGAGTAGAGTTAATTATCCCTAGTCATTATAATTTGTTAATTTATTGTTTTGGTTTTTTACATTTATCAATTTAAAATAATTATTATTCATAAAATTACCAAATTGTTACTTACGTCCTATCTACGTTAAATTCACAATATACATTACTTTAAATAATCATCATCATCAGCCCATTACGTTCCCACTGCTGGGACTCGGGCCTTCCCTCGTAGAGAGAGTATGGGCCATAATCCACCACGCTGGCCCAGTACGGGTTGGTGGAAGTCACATATCCTTAAATTTTTGTTATAAATTCTGGGATATGCCGGTTTCCTCACGATGTTTTCCTTCACTGTTTTCAGAACGAGTGTTAAATCCGCACATAACTTAAGAAAATCAGTGGTGCGGGGCCAGCGGGATTCGAACTTGGGTGCGTCGGATCGAAAGTTGCACGAGCTCCCACTGAGCCACACTCGCTTTAAATAATATATAAAACTAAATAATTTAAATTTTCAATAAAATTAATATTTCAAAAATCTAAATCATTCAAACAACCCTAACATTATAAAGATGTAATTTTTGTAAGTTTGTTAACCGTCTGGAACTAATGACCCAATAAAAATAATATTTAGCTGCTAAAAGCGTTATTATTCCAACAAAAGTTTAATCAGAAAATTGCGATTGAAATAGCAAAAAATATTATTTATTCAAACTTATTCAACTGTTTTTCGTCAGTTCCAACTTGTTCTCGCTTTTTTTAGTAATATCAAGTGAAAACTATGATGAAATTTAATTTTATTCGTCTCACTATTTACCACGTTGTTAAGTACCAAGTGAAGTATAAATATACACAAATACGCAAGGTTTATACAGTTATATGTATTATAGGTAGTTTACTGTACCGCTTAGCGCCTTAGTAAATACAAACAAGTGTGCAGTCCTGTAGAACTGCAAACGTCGTGTGGTCGATGACTTCTTGTGCTAACTTATTTATAACAAGATATTACATCTATTACAACTATAATTAATAAATTAATAATTTATTTGGGCTAATCTAATAAGTCTGGTTTTATTAGCTTTCCTGAGATAGAAAAAATAAAGCGTCACGGAATAATAGATATCACTGATCTTACGTAGCCAATAAATAATTGACAAGTTATATGAAGACCAGGAAGAAGGGAGGCCTTAGCCCATTTTTGACCACAGAATAGGCTAGAAAAGAAAGTCATACAGAAACGTAAGGAAATATTATAGTAACATCTAATGTTAGGTCGTAAGTTTAATAATTTTCTGCAATTTCATGCTTAGATCGACAATATGTGAATCTACTTTATTATCTTACTACCTAACCTGACTGTCGTTGTCAGTTTTCCCGAATTTACCAATTTTTCGAGCAAATTTTCCAATGTTTCTTTCCATAAAATCTAATTCGGACTATTACCAACATTAAAAAAGAATTACCAAATCAGTCGAGCCGTTCTAAAACGATACGCTTACCAACGAACAGCAAATTTTTACAAAGTTTTTATTATGTCACTTTCTTGTTTGTCTGTCTGTCGTTCTGGGTGGAATCTTGCAACTCAAATTTGCGAGCACTTCCCGATTAGTTTTCCGGCTGAAACTTTCAGGGTAGGTCACAACTCGATGACAATGCATTCAAATCCAGCAAAACGTGGCTTTTAGATTAAGTTTTTTGTATTACGGATTTTTGTTATTTATATATAGATAATATAGTGACATATTAATTAATAGCATTTCTAATGGTCCTTAATAAAAGCCTTTATGCCTTATTTACACCGAAAATATTTTCTTTAATTTGTAATTTAATTAACTACCCCAATCAGGGTTTTGCAACGCTTTGTAGATGTTTAACTAAATAACTGTTAACGTCATGGAAGCTGAAGTAACCTATATTGTCCGGTTTGTTTATGTGTGTGACGTCTGTGTGAGTAGAGCGATTGTGTGCGTGTGTGTATGTGTGTTTACTGCAACGTGTCGTCGTAGGCTGACACCCTTTGTACGTTAATAATACTTGTTACGTCATGTCTTCGGTTACAACCACATTGTTTAGTAGCATGGCATAGCGCAGTAGCGCGGTCTGAATAAACAGATTATGAGGAAGAAATCCAAGGCTACCGAAATAATACCTAAAGTTTTTTCTTGTCGGTTTTCTTTTTTGATAGAAACGCTGGACAATAAACTAAGCAGCTTTAAAAACATCTATATTTTTACCAGTTCGACTAAAAATCAAAGTAAGGCCCGATGTCTGCAAATTTTTAACGCTCTCGTTTTCGTCTGTTCAATTAATGAGTTAGATTTTTCTTTAGTCCTAGATGTGAAAAACGTTGTTGTCCTATGCTGTGCTACGCTATAATGTGGTTGTGTCCTATGTGTGCGTGCTATGTATATGTAAGCGTGCGCTTCTGTTCCAGGGTGCTGTTTTGTGACGTTTTTCACGCGCAAAGCGGCGTTGAAAGCGCAAGACGCTTTACACAATATCAAAACGTTGAGCGGGGTAAGTGCATTTTGTATGTTACTAATTTTATGTTACTATGATACCAGCCAGAACTTGACACAACATAAATATTCTTAAACCTCTACATAGTTTAAAACAATGTCGCTTCCCGCCATCTGTACGCGTAGATCTTTTAAACTAAGCAACAGATTTTAAAATCTGTTAACGGGTTTCATCAATAGACAGAGTGATTAAAGATGAAGGTTTATATGTGTAAAACATGCTTATAAAACTTCCTCTTCTTCCACGCGAAGCCGGGGCGGATCGCTAGTATTTTAAATTTCGAATTCTATAAGATTTCTGCGCAAATCTACCCACGATCAATCGCTCTTACCCGTCATAATATTCCATTTTATATTATGCTTCGCCCACGGAATTTATCAAAATTGTTCGAATCTTAAATTGTCTGTTTTATCAATAATTGGACGGCTGATTGACTCAATTCTTGATTAACTGCTATAAAGTTAGAAACTAATCATCTTTTAGAGATAGGTAGATAATTATTGTAATTGATTAGTATAACTGCTAACTTGTGAAACTTAAGATCTTGCTGGAATCATCAGATTATTTGAGAAATATGATCTAAAATATATGCTTCTACTTTGATATAACAATTATAACTAGGCAAAATATATTTTGGATCATTTGATAAATGTTTAATCCGTAGTTAGCAAGCTTTGTATCCTTGACTTATAAATGATGTGAATCCCATTAGAAAAAACGGTAAGTACATTTTAATTGATTGATGTGACACATACATTAAAAACATTGAATATCAAACCTGTTGATTAACTGAAATGTTTCACGTCATTGAATTACACAGAAAGAAAGTAGAAAAGGAAACAAACATCGATTCGATACCCGATTGTTATCGAATACAATCGAATTATCCGAGTTTGGAGCGCTCCCTCCTTCCCGACTCGTCTTCATCCTGGCGATAATTCAATTCTATTATATTATCAGAGGGTATTTCTCTCTCGATTGATTTCGGCTACGCTCTTTTGACGGAACTGCCAGGTGGGCGTATTCGATATCGATTCTTAACTCGATAAAAATGTTTATCGAAGCGATGGAAGTTTATTGACGTATCATTATTGTTCCCCGCTTTGTTTGACGAATTGCGTACGTAATTGTAATGCGATATTCGAGTTGATAGAAACGCCTTTCAGAAAAACGGTTTTTGCGTCTGGAGTGTCGTGTTCCATATTGCTTTTAAAAGAAAAGCTTTCGAGCGTCTGTGGCAGAACGTATTTTATTTCTACAATATTCATGTCACATGGATTATATTTTTAGTGATAAGTTCCATTTTAACAGTATAGTTTTAAGAATGGATAATTGAAACACTTTACAGTACGGTAAGTACAACGGTACGCCAATGTTTATCGCAAAAATTGTTTAATTGATTTAATAAATTGCCGTCATTGAAGGGTTAAAATAAAATCAACTAAATTAATGACTCTAACAACCTACAAGGAAGTTGAAACAAATTATGCCTAAAGGTCAATCAGATGTGTAATTATATTAAATTTGCCATTTTAGTATAAATGAACGTTACTTAGCTAATAATTTATAACTTTTCGCCCACATTAATGTAATTGCTCCATTATTTTGAGGATCGCATCAATCATGTACAACTTGATGGTATTCGAGGCGAAAACTGTTTTAGAGTAGAAGATAAGGGGAGAAAAGAGGGGAGAAGAGGTGAGATGATATTAAAGAAGTGGTTTGCTCTTTCACTAGGATATATTAACAACCTTCTGAAAAACATCGAATGTACTTCGATCAGTTTATAGTTTCAATCATTATTATTATAGGACCGCTCTGTCTGAACTCAATGAGTAATTATGAATATAACTCAACATTATGAATATTAATTCGATAGTTTTCAAATTTTAATCTAATGGAATCAGGCGTGACGTTGCGGAAATTCATCTCAAAACTGAAACGGGATGAAAATACGAGTATGTAGTGTAATTCCGCTGAATATTATGGAGGTTGTTGTAGGCCAAGCGCACTCCGCACTGTAGGTACGAAGCTACGAGTACAAGTACATAGCCGGACACCGACGGCGGGTCGCGCATCGTTACACGTGCCGCGTCAGAAGAGATAAGAGCTATGCGATAGAAAGAGAGGCGCTCTGTAGGTTAATATGACTGGTAGGTATGCAGCGCTACGCGAGCTGAATTGAATTTTATTGCGTCATAACGAGAGTCGCTATTTGTTTAAATTTCTTTGCGGAGTGATGCTTCTGTCCCTTAGTATTCTGTGATTGTTGTAAGAATAATGTAATATAAACATAATATTCAGCGGAATTACACTACATATTTTCATTACGTTTCAGTTTTCAAATTTTAATGAGATATTGTATCTAAATATTATTATACTAACTTCGCCCCTCGGTTTCGACCGCTCCTCACCGTGAATAAAAGTACCTACCTATCCTATGTCCTATTCCAGGAACTAAACCCATACATAAAACACATTTTTATTCCTTTTTTTTACTGGTTTAGGTTCGCGTTTGACCACTCTTCTGACGATAAGCGATGATGTAGTGTAAGATGTAACACGCTTTCTTAGAAGATACCTGTTCACTCTCGATTCGAAGACTAGTTCTTTTTTAATGAAATGAATGACGAGACAAGCTGGTCGTTTGCCTGATGGTAAGCAATACGCCAGCCCAGAACAATAGCAGCACTACCCAGAACTTTGTTCTCAAAATCCTGTGCGGTGCTGCACTGCGCTCGTCACCCTGAGACAATTCGCTTTTGAGTCTCATAATGCCCAGTAATTTCGCTGGCTACAATGCCCTTCAAACCGGAACACAGTAATGCTTGGCTGCAGGTTGTAGTTGTCAGGAAACACAGACGTTGGCAATGCATAAAAATACTTTCAACACTTTTTGCCTGATTGAGTAAAGAAGTAACAAACACCCTAACATACAAACACACTATCACACGTACATACAAACTTTCACATTTTTAATATTAGTGTGTTATTAATGAAGACAATATTTGATATTCTAGAGCACTAGAACGTGTAATAGTTATATAACAAATATAAATACCCCTTGCCATTATGTTTATTTAGGAGAGGAGAGGGTTTCGGGTGAAGTTTCGCTTAGTTTCGCTCGCTTCCGCTCTCTTTCGCTTGAATTAGAGTGGTGGTGTTTGAATGGGCGTTGATATTGAAGATAAAGGTAAAGATAAATATTGGTATTTGCTCAAAACAATATAAACAAGCATGTTTATATAGATGTTCGAGAACAATTTTATTAATTAAAATGCAATGTACACATTACTACTTAATTTTAATTTTCTATCCAGCGGAGTTACTGGGTATGTGAGACTTAATATCTGATATCTCGGGGTAATGAACGCAATGCATGTTACGCAGTACCTACATTTTATGATATTAAAAGTTCTGGGTGGCACTGGAATTGTTATGGGCAGGCGTGGCGCTTACCATCGGGCGAAAGACTTGTTCGTCTCATTACTTGGTTCCATAAAAAAAACATAATAATTATTCTCAATTTGATAATCGTTACACCCACCGCTTTTTAATTCTCGCACTCTAATGAACTCGACGTCTTTCAACTTGTGTCGACTTTAAAGTGACTTTCGTTTCCATCGTTAAACGTGTCAAAAACCACAAGCAAACTTTCTGGGGCTTGAGAGACGTAATTATGTGTAAACTTCGGAGGTAACCTCAAAGTGGGCACATGCGTCTCTCACACGCATAGTTACGAAGTTATTCGACGCGAAAACAAGTTTATAATGCGTGGACCCTAAAGTGAGCCGCGGTAATGTATTGAGAGAGATTTTTGAGATAGTTTAGACCTCTAGAGGTACAGTGGAAATAGTGACAGTAGTTTGTCTAGAGCACTACGGTGCCTAGATAAAAAAAAAATTGTGGAAAATGCGTGGAAACTTTGGAAATTTAAATTAAGCTCTTTGGTGTAAGCGATAAGATTCACTATTCATATCGATTTTAATGACCTAAAGTACCAAGTACGAGTTCATACCAAAGTTTATCATAATCCCTTATATGGAGTAATGCAACAACAAACACTCACACCGGGACACACGCAGAGAAAGTAGAGAGAGAGAGAGAGAGAGAGGAGAATTGCATTTATAATATAATAATAAATAAATAATAATAAATACGCCCAACGATCTCGTACATAGATCCTAACCCTTAGCTGGAATTTCCTGTACCTAGGAAACCAGGAACTACGAGGACCATCCCATAACACCCAGACACAAAACGAATGTTTGCGCTTTTTTTTCTTTAACATCTGTCCCGTCATGGGAATTGAACTCGCAACGTCAGTGACGTATGAAATTTGAGCCATTAACCTGCCCAACCACAGAGGCTGTCACATCAGTAGGATTTATAGGATTGCGTAAGTTCGCATAATTAAAGTGGGTAATCCTATAAGGTTTTACAAGATACTATATCAATAAATAAAAAAAAAAACATCCCCGCAAGTTTCTTAGTGCTATCTTCTCTAGCGGGCGTATTTCCGAAGCACTGGTAGAGTCAGTTTTCGCATTTCTTTTCAGTACTCAGACTTCAATTTGAGTATAGGAAAGAAATGGGTAAGCATACTTACCTTTTTTCAAAGTCATGTTTACATAAGTTACAATTTTTAACATATTTTATTTGTATCATGTGTTTATGACCTTTAAAAGTGCACTTTTGTGCCTATTTAATAAATGATATATGACTTTGACTTTGACATTATGTATATGCTTAAATCTATCTTCTACTATGAACGTCTGACCAGAAGACTAGGTCGGCTAGGGTACAGAAGAATGCTTGGAATCCTAATTTGAATATTTGAATAACATGACCGCGTGAATATTAACGTCTTTCCTTGAATTTTATATCGGGACAAGGAATCTCGCTTTACAGGAATGATTCAATAAGTGCTGTAGAGGTAGTCGTGATAAAATTGTGTAACACTAGCTGCGGCCGATGAGTTTGCTTCTATTTTCCTGGTTTCCCACTGAAGTTTCGTATTTTCTATTACAAGTACTTATTATTTTACAAGCATTTATTTAATTTGCAATGTATATATGTATGTTTGTCCGAGTGGAATCTTGCAAGCTGAAATAGAACCATTTTCTCTTATCCTATGGAGTTGAAATTGTGCATACTTGTCAAAGTCTGATGACAATGCAATATCATGGTGACAGCCAGCTGATCTGATGATGGAAACGGAAGGCGGGCAATAGAGCTCCTTGACGGATAATCGTAAACTACTAGTGTTTAGGCTCATTTTAATCTGCTTGCGGGTCCGATTACGGTTTTGTAAAAAGCTCGTCTTGAAATAAAAAATTTCAACAAAAAACTTTTTTGTGATTCCTGGCTCGCACTGTAAAGTTTTAGTAAAAGTTGTTTAGTAAATAATTCAGTCCAGAAGAGATAATAAATAAGTTTATGTTTTGGGTTTGTAAGACAGCAACCTTGTCTACGAATTCTGCGTAGCAATGCTACGGCGTAGCATATCGTACAGTGTTTACTCACGTCTACTAAAGACTATTAAATAATACTAGCTGGAACCCGCGACTCCATCCACGAAGTTTTTGGTTTACAGTTGCTCCCTAGGGAACAGCTCATTTTCCGGAATAAAAAGTTCCTACATACCAAATTTCTTGAAAATCCTTTCAGTGGTTATGAAGCTATGTATTAACAAACACACGCACAGAAAACATACAGACAGACTTTTGCATTTAAAATATTAGTAGGAAGTAGGATAGGACTGAGACTTTCAACAAGATTAACGACTCAAAGAATCCAGTTAAAATTGTATGCGAATGGACCGTACATGTCATGTGTTACATTCTTTCTTTCTCTCATGTAAATATCGTAACACAATTTGTGTGTGTAGCGCTCGCAGCATATCTTACTTAGCCGTTCGTAACAGATCTTCTAGGTTAAGTAACGTTCGCAGCGGTCACAACTTGGATGGGTGGCCGTTTGTGTGGTATTTACATCTGAGCGCTACCGTGCTTCGGAGGGCACGTTAAGGCCATCGGTCTCGGTTTTTGTCTTGAACAAGAGTTATTAGGCCTTGTCGGAGGCCTTCGGGCGGTGTATAAAAAATCTGACACCAGATTTGGCCTCACACCCACACGAGAGAATAAGAAGAACACAATTTATCGTGTAGGAGAGTGTGCGAAGGAATTATACGAACTTATTCCTCCATCTCCTTTATACCATCGGACTGCAAGACGCACGGAAACTCGGCATCCGTACATGGTTGACATTCCTCCTGCTCGAACAAAGCGCTTTGCTTCGACCTTTATAATGCGAACAGCTAAGGAATGGAACACCTTCCCAGCGTCATTGTTTCCGAATCTTATAATCTAGGTGTCTTCAAGTCTTGAGTGAATCGGTATATTTTTTTTTTTTACCCACTTTATAGATCTATGTTTGGTTACTATCTCACCTGATGTGAAGCGATGATGTGGCCTAAGATGGAGCACATAGATCTAGAGAGAGGCGGCAGTTGAGCGGCTGCTCAGACCCGTCTCCCCGATGGTTCACCGAACATCATCCCGAAACACGACTAGGTCGCTTGACGGCATGGCTTTGTTCGGTGGGTGGTATTACAACTACGGCCAGAGCCTACCACTCCAAAGCGCGTAAGTTTCATCACGGTGTTTTCCTTCACTGTTTTAGAGCGAGCGTGAAAAGTCTGCACTTAACTATAAGTCATTGGTGCAGGGCCGAGTCGGGATTCGAACCCAGGTGCGTCGGATCGAAAGGCGCACGAGTTCCCGCTGAGCCACACTCGCTCTAAATCTTCTAGTCAAGCATGATCCATCGTCGACCGCGTCGTCACTTTCCATCAGGTGAGACTGCGGTCAAATGCTAGCCTATTCGGTAATAAAAAAAACAGCATTTTACCTGAATAAATTCAATAACTGACCTATGGGATAGCCTACTAATGGCAATAAATCAATCTTTCGCTTGTAGGAAGTGAGTGTAAGTTCACAAAAGCGTATATAATACGGGTCGATTTGTGCCCGGGACTGACGGGGTACTGTGAAACTGCGTTGGTGCTCTTTTTTTTTGGGTCAATACATGGCTGAATGCGGTATGTGCATTAAGCCACTGTCAATTAAATAAAAATAATTAATAAATATCCACCAACCCGCACTGGGCCAGCGTGGTGGATTATGGCCCATACTCTCTCTATGAGAGAAGGCCCGTGTCCCAGCAGTGGGAACGTGATGGGCTGATGATGATGAATTAATAAATTTGTTGTTTATTTTTTGTCGATATGCTTGTAGTTATTTTGCACCATTTGATTAATAAAATGCTAAGATAAATTAATCACTTTGTTTAAGAAAAATAACATATGTACGTAATTTTTTGGAAAATATGTCAAATTTGATAGAATTGATGAGTTTATAAAATGTTTCGGTAATTTTGCCTTGCTTTGTAAATGAAATGGTATGGAAGAATCTTACCCTACATATGCTAATGACTAGGTAGTATATAGAATTGATAAACAAGGTTGCTTCACCGAATTCAAAAACCTCCGAGAATTATTCATCTTCGTTTATAAAATGGCTTTTTCTGAGTAGCGTCCCCAGGAAGCGTCCGCCCCGGACACAGCGAACTTTGATCGATAGCCCGGATTTATGATCGAGTTGCCCCGGTCTTAAGTAATTGACTGGCTCCATTAGTGCGGGGGCCCCGGAGCGAGGGGCCCCCGCTCGCGGACAAATGTTTGAGTTGCGCCGGATAGTTTGACGTTTAGGGCCATTATAGGAGTAGTGGAGAAGTGATTTGCAGAAAATTGGTAGGTAAATAATTTTGTATAAGTCTGGTATATTAAGAGTAAGTGCTAAAATGGGGTTGATTAGTTGGGATTATTTATATTATTTATAAGAGCGAGTGTGGCTCAGTAGGAGCACGTGCGACAATTGATCCGACGCACACGAGTTCGAATCCCACTGGCTTCGCACCACTAACTTTCTTAAGTTATGTGCGGAATTTACACTCACTCTAAAAACGGTGAAGGAAAACATCGTGAGGAAACCGACATGCTCAAGAATTTATCACAAAAATTCAAGGACATGTGACATCCAACCCGCACTGGGCTAGCGTGGTGGATTATGGCCCATTCTCTCTCTAAGAGAGAAGGCCCGAGTCCCAACAGCGGGAACGGGCTGATGATGATGATGATGATGATATTATTTGTTGGCGGTTGCTGGGTCGAGGAAAGAGATAGCGAATTCTGATTTGAACTCTCTATCTCAATTTTCTGAATTTAGCTTGCAGACATATCAAATTAAAAAAAAAAACACTTAGTTTTTCTAATGAGGCTCACATGAGTAGACCTTACATCGACCGTCTTTAACATTTTGATAATTCCTCTCCATCCAATGGTGGCTTGAAAGAGACCCTTTTAAGCAATAAGGCTGCCAATTGTAACACTACCTTTAATTGTTTTTATGTTATGTCTTTAATTTAATGTTTGCAATAAAGTGTTCATCTATCAAAGTAGCTTATATCTTTTTCCAGGACCTAAAGTACCTACATCCCAAATTTCGTCAAAATCCGTTCAGTAGTCTTTGCGTGATTTTGTAAAAAACATCCATCCTCACAAACTCGCATTTCTAATTTTATTAGAATTGTTTATTACTGACTAACTGCACCCCGTTTTACCCACGTGGACAATATTGCGGGACAAAAACTAATCTTCGTCCAATTTCAAAATGTTGGGAAAAATGTTTAAGCAAACAAAAAGTAGCGTAAGCATTTGTTTCGTATATGAGTGTTAGGGGACCCGAAGTTTCTGGTTCCCTAGATACGAGAAATCCTATAGGCCGACCGTTTAACTCGCGTATCGCCTGCGCGGTAAGAAGGGAGCGAGGGGAGATGTTAGCGGGTGAAAGGGAAAGGACGTAAGCTCTCTGCTCCGCGCACCCCTTTCACCCACCCGCTAACATCTCCCCTCGCTCCCTTCTTACCGCGCAGGCGATACGCGAGTTAAATGGTCGGCCTATAGTAAAAGGCCAGGAACTAAGAATGTGACCGTTAATAAAGAAAAAAAAATAAAAATATAATTTCAGGCGTTAAATACATCTACAAAATTTCATTAAAATATGTTTAGTGTTTCTCTACGTGATTGAGGAACAAACATCCATCCTCACTAACTTTCGCATTTAATATTAGTAGGATGAATCTGAACCTTTCATTAAAACAAAACTATTAAACTTTTACAACCCCACCGACCGACCCTTAAAACTCCTCTGTTTACTGCCACCCTTAAACAATGTTTCTGTATCCTTTGAAATCGCACGGTAAATCAAAATACGCGAGTCAACAGTGCGTATCTCGTATTAAATAAATTTGACGGCCTCCTATTTTAGTATAGTCATTTGGTTCGAAAAATAGTGTTTCCCTACAAACATATTTAAATTATTTTATAATTCACAATAATCAGTTAAAATTAAATGCCACAGGTTGGATTAATAATGAGTATGACCAAAACGCGTGTTAGAGTACACTTTGCGGCGCTCGTACGCCAAAACTATTGACTTTATGAAAAAAGGTAGATAAATCAATTGTAGGTAATTGTCTCTAGTTTCATTTTGTTTATAACTGATTTTATCATAAAATAAGTCGAAAAGGACGTATTGTCAAAAACTGCTTTATGGCGCAATTTTTCAATATGGCGGCGCGAGCGGCAAAAATACGAGGTGGCAAAGTTTAAATACGGAAAGAGCACATCGAAATTTATAAAATTACCAATTTTCAAAACTCCCAGAAAACTTTCTAGGTAAAACTACCAAATGACTGGACTATTTAATAAACTGGCTATTCGTCCACCTGGCATTACCAAACTGACGAATTAACTCGATCATTTATGACTTTTTAACCGACTTCAAAACAGAAGAAAGTTCTCTATTCGATTGTATTTTTTTATGTTTGTTACCTCAGAACTCCGTCATTTATGAACCGATTTGGAAAATTCTTTTGCGTTGGGTTCAGTATAGCTACGAAGTGGTCTCATATAAATTTCATCGATACTAGACCTCGGACTTCGAAGATACATCGAAGTCGGTTTTTTTATTAAATGTATACTTGTAGTAGTTTTAGTTGACCCAACGTTAATTTGTACAGCCTAAAAGCCTGATTTCACAATACCCCACTTGCTATCCTACTAATATTATAAATGCGAAAGTTTTTATCATCATCATCATCATCAGCCCATCATATTCCCACTGCTGGGACATGCTGGGCCTTCTCTAATAGAGAGAATTTGGACCATAATCCAACACGCTTTTTTTTCTGTGCACAAACATTTGTCCCGTCGCGGGAATCGAACCCGCAACCTCAATGTTGTATAAGATAGCCAACATGCCCAACCTCTACCCTCAACCTCATGTGGTGTAGACACCACAGAGCCGTAAATTGTTAAACATCGGGCTAATTAGGATTTATATGGTAGTAAATTTATACTGTGTTTACAAATGCACTCAATTTCAAGACCGGAACTATAAAGCTTCGTGAAAAACAAGCAATGGATCTTCGGACACGCGCAACGGTAAAGTCAGCAACAATGAAGCATATCTTAGTACCATGTCAAAAAACAATACATAAGTAAATAATAGTTGGGCGTCTGTCGCTTTTTTATCGACTGCACTTCGGGCAGTGTGCCCAGGAATTGCACGATCTGATTCCTTCTTCTCCCTTCCAAGACCTTCCCTAAAGACTTCCAGGCGGGGAGAGTCGTTTCACCCGCGCTTGGTTAATATCCCACCTATCAGTACTAAGCGTTTCGCAGATTCCTTTATCATGCGAACTGCTAAGGAGTGGAACGCTTTGCCAGCGTCTTTGTTCCCAAACGGCTACAACTTGTCTTTTTAAGTCTAGAGTGAATAGGCATCTCATGGGCAAGCGTGTTCCATCTTAGGCCGCATCTTCTCTTTCGACGAATCGTTGGTACCAACCCAGACGGCCTCTCGCATACGCAAACCTACTACTGTATTTGGTAAAAGCAAATATCAAAGTACTGAGTGCGGCAAGGTACTAAAACGTAAAATTATTATTGCTACTATCGTTTATGGTTATGGTACATTGTAACCGTAGTGTTGTACCGGAAGTAGCAGGCGACGGTGGCGCCACACGCCGCATTGTGCCCGTGTGATTTACCACCTTATGTGTTTACACGCCTCTATGGAACCGTATATGAACTGCATAATGTCTTCCACAAATGTAGGGCAATAAGGGGTACGTTAACTTCAATTAGCAGCTTCTATACACGAAAAGCGAGCGACGAAAAAGAGCGAGTGTGGCTCAGTGGGAGCACGTGCGACTTTCCATCCGACGCATCCGAGTTCGAATCCCGCTGACCACTGACCAAATTTTTTATGATGTTTTTACACACTATATCAAACCATTATTACGTAACATAACAATCTATAATTCCGATACTACTCAATTCTTCCTGTCGTACATCTTTTATATTATTTTATCGATTTATTCTGTATGTATTTTTAAAGTTTCTAAATAAAAATATTATTTTACTCAACACAGTCAAAAACACTTCTAGGACAACGGACTTATTTATTTAGTATTTGTATTGAAATCAATGCAATGGAATTAGGCGTGACGTTGCGGAAATTCATCTCAAAACTGAAACGCAATGAAAATATCTCTCGTTCCAGCGTTCGGCGAGTCGACACCTGATGATGCCTCGTGCAGACGGCGAAACACGTGTCGTACAAAGAGTGTTGTTGTTAGGAACTAACAACAATCTACATAATATCCAGCGGAATTACACTATATATTTTCATTGCGTTTCAGTATTGAAATCAAATCAAAATCTCTTTATTGAGTTTTGGCATCACAGACACACTTATGAACGTCAAATTATCACCTCTACCACCGAACCACTACTCTGAAGATACGGCAAGAAACTGAGGGGCATTATTATACATTTTTTTATTTTCTAGAATGTTATGTTTCTTGTGTACCAGATGGCTACTTTGCAGAAGTGGAATGTTCCAAGCGTCTTTGTCTTCTATGCTTATAATTACGAACAATGCTTTTCTCATTAGAACAGTCTTTACGCGTAATTTGAATTTACTTTCTGTAAGCTCCGTTATACATTTTGCAATTTTATTATAAAAACGTACGCAAAATAATATGCTGCGCCTCAGCATGTATTCCACACATAGATATTTATGGTATCTCCTAAGGGACCACTCTCCTTGTAATTATATAGGATGTATGAGATTGCATACAATGTATAGGCGTTGGATGTAACTCAATTAGTCAATTAGTGGGCGCCTCACGTGCGCGTTACCACGCTCTATGGTCTACTGACCTCGCTGTAGGGATGTGGTAGGGGAAGATTGTTCGTTGAAGATTTTATCGATGATGCAAATTATATCGTATAACACTGTTACTGTTAGCCTGTGTCGTACCAGTTATGGGCAAATGCCTCCCCCCATGACTTCCAGGCTTCGCAATCTTGCGCTATTGTAAACCAATAATCGCTAAAGGCGTTGAGTTCGTCCCGCCATCTTCTGCGCGGTCCACCGCGCAGCATTTTAGGTGTTAAATTAACTGATCGCGTTCGAATCACTGAGCTGCGCTCCAAGACTCAAATTGCCGACGTAGCAAATAAAGCCGCAAAACTAAAATGGTACTGGGCTGGTCACGTCTGTTGCATGCCAGAAGAGTTGTGGGCTAAAATCACCTCGTGGCGCCTTGATACAGCGAGACGCAATCACTATTAAAAGTTTAATATTGCAAGATTGCAACATTTTAAGAAATCATAATTTTAGCTTTATATCAATCTTATCACAAACATGTCTCGTGTACTTTGTTATAACGTTATTAGATAATGATATGTTATGTAGAACATGTTTTATTAACGTCAAAAGTCAAAAGATATTTATTAATTATAAACGTCATATACTCATAATACAAAACAGTGTTAAAAATTGTAACTTAAAATACCATGACTTTGAAAAAAAGGTAAGCATGTCTATCTACCCATTGCTTTCCCATACCCCAATTTAACATACTTCAACGTTTCCCTGAGTGTCTGTATTTGATTGTATTGTAAATCACGGTAAAATAAAAACGGAAATATTCGTTTTTTTGTACATATTGCCCAAGTAATAACTAGCAAGAAATTCAAGCGCCAATATTTTTTTTTGAGAAATTAAAGTGAAATGATATCTGATTTATGTTAAATAATTATCGATAAAACATAATTCATATTTTCCCAACACTTCGCTGACTATTGTTGGCCAAACTTGGGTGCAATGTCGGAAGCGTATCTGTTTAGTTGTCTGACCTTATTTGCTTTCCATACTGATTAGATAAACCCAATTAAAACTACCTATTCTCTTAACACCTGAAATGATCACACTGGGATTTTGAACAGACAATGAAAACGTCGCGTATACAAGAGCATGGTGTTATTTTATAAGTACCTACTTAATAGCTGGATGTTGTGGGAAACCAAGATCTTCACACAATATCTCAATAGATTTTATTTATATATTATGAAAACAATTAAAAATTCGCATAATATTATTACATGGAATATCGAGACAATCGACAAAATGTAATCGATATTGAAGACGCTATAAAATCGAAAAGAATTAAGGCAATAAAAGAGAGTGACTATAAAATTTTACGATTCACCTCACCTCTCCAGGCATCAATTCTCAAGTGTCCTACATTCGAGCGATGCGATTCAAAAGCTAGCTCTCTTTATAGCTTCTTACTTGGTAAACGTATTATGTTCTATATATGAAATTCATTCGTTTAGTAAATTGTGCATTGTTTCTTTTGTGTACGTCATTTTAAACTTTCCGTTGAACTGGTTAAACTCGGTTTTACTATGCAGTAAAAAACTAGCTGGTTGGTTTTAAAGAAATTTAGTTGTGTGTGTGTTGTATGTAGTTGTATAGTCCAAACTCGTATAGTATAATATATATACAGGAACCTTTCTTTATAATAGAATTGAATAGAAAACACTTTATTGCACTTAAGAAAGAATTACATTAAATTATAATATTGGAAGGCTTTTTGAAAATTTTACATCTGACGACATTTGATAATAATTTAATGAGAGATTAGTGTTTAAAGACGACTTTAAAATTTATAGATCGTTTCTGCAACTGGGTGGCAGACATATACCAAACTAAAAAGCAATAATGATTGACTTTTGTCTTTTTTTTACGCTTAATAGATCTATGTTTGGCCACTATCTCGCTTGATGTGAAGCGATGATGTGGCCTAAGATGGAGCACATAGATCTAGAGAGAGACGGCAATTGAGCTGCTCAGACCCGTCACCCCGATGGTTTACCGAACATCATCCTGAAACACGACTAGGTCGCTTGACGCCATGGCATTGTTCGGTGGGTGGTATAACAACCACGGCCAGACCCTAACACTCCAAAGCGCGTAAGCGGGTTTCATCACGATGTTTTTCTTCACCGTTTTAGAGCGAGCGTGTAAAATCTGCCCTTAACTATAAGTCATTGGTGCAGCCGATTGGGCTGAGTCGGGAGTGGAACCCAGGTGCGTCGGATCAAAAGGCGCACGAGTTCCCGCTGAGCCACACTCGCTCTCGGTCGCTCTTTTTTTTAAATTGCAGTGGAGGGTGCGCACGTCTAATTTGGAGTATCTCTATCTGCGTCCTTCTTTTTAACTATAAACGCTTTACGCCGTCTTTAGAATAACAATAAAAAAAAATATGCTCAGCTGACAATAGGATTAAACTTTTTAATTCTATTTTCACCCAAAATAACCCTATCTTGCGTCGGAACGAGCTATTTCCGTGCTCAGTCAGAGATTAGAGGACCCCCTAATACGAATATCGAGCGAAGTGCCCCTCATATTTCATAATGGGGTCCGTTGCCCGCGATAACACGGGGCAGGGGGCGAGCGGGAGTGGGGGTGGTGACCCGTCGGAGATCTTACATGCTCGTCTGATTCTTGATATGTTTATTAGGACCCCCAGCTTGATTGTGTTTGCGGAGGTGTTTGCATAGTTTAACAATGATATTGGAGGTGTTTGTCGGGAATATAATAAAATAAACTCTTGACAAACAACTTCAACAACAAACCTCTCTTTGTAAACACAGATTTAAATCTTATCCACGACTAGGTCGAAAAATATATTTTATTGTCTTGAAATAGAATTTTATTAAATTAATTATTTTTAGAAAATACCAAGTACCGACTTCAAGACTAATATTTTTTGTTTTTATTATTTTTTTCAAAAAGTGCTGAATCGATTTCAATAAAATTTATATTGGACCATTTCTGAAGCATGACCTACCAAATAAAAAACGAATCTTCAAAATCAATTCGTAATTGGCCGATCGCGTAAGAAAAACAAACATACCGTCAATATTTCTTTTAAAATTCCTGTCAATCCAAAGGTTGCCAGTAAGAAATTGCACATAGCGATAAGGCCGCCCATTGTACCCACTGTTTATTAACTTTGTTAACTATTGTTTTTCCTGTGTGTTTGGTATTCAATAAAGTATTATTGTGTTGTATTGTACCGTCGAATTGAGAACCTCCTCCTTTTTTGAAGTTGGTTGAAAAACTAAACGCAAACATAAATCCCAACTTGCCCTTGGCAAAGACAATACAAAATCTCTTAACGCTTATATAACTTTGAGAATAGACAGAAAATTGAAAAAGAAACTATATCATTACACGAAATAGACTCGCTCAAAGTAAGCCTGCTATTGTTTTGGGTCACGAATCTTATTTCTGTCACAGAAAATGGAGCGGGAATTATTATGAATGGCCTATATCTATATATAAAAGGTTTCCGTGACACATTGACTGCCAGACGACATACAGCCTACACTGTTGCTGTTGTTAGATCCAGAGACTTGAAATTTAGAGAGACATTTATTATTTTATTGATCTGAGGGATGAAACGAGCAAGTCGTTCGCCTGATGTTAAGGGCCATGCCAGCCCATAATAATTGCAGTGCCACCCAGAACTTTTAGAGAGTCTTAAATAGTGTTTAGGTACATGAATGGTATTTACACTAATACAAGGTGAAATAGCATATTCATGACCCTCATGGGTGAGGCAATTATAGTAGGAGGGAACCGATTCATCTTGAATTGCACTTAAATAAGTGAGTCATTCATAAAGTCAATTAGACAATAATAGCGACCTAGTCGTGTTTCGGGATAATGTTCGGTGAATGATCGGGGAGACGGGTCTGAGCAGCCGCTCAACTGCAGCCTCTCTCTCTCTAGATCTATGTGCTCCATCTTAGGCCACATCATCGCTTTACATCAGGCGAGATAGTAGCCAAACATTTTTATTTATTTATTTTAATCACAATATATAACATCCTTACAGCTAAAAAATGCGGATACAGTGCTATAAGTACCTTATATAATAATCAATTTCAATATAAATAATTATTTAACATAGATCTATTAAGCGTTAAAAAAATAATAGCATTTTTTTCTTTACAAGTCTTTACGGTTTGTAAAATAGTCTTTTTCTGCATTTTTTTAGTTCGTCAGGTATTTTATTAAATACTAGCTGTTGCCCGCGACTTCGTACGCGTAGTGTAGTAGTAATTCATCATGCTTCCGACCATTTTCTGTCCCAAAATACTCCCGTTACAGCTCCCATCCTGCTCCTTTCTCATTACCGTACCACTTCTATTCTGTTACCTTCCCACTCGTATCCTGTTATCGTCCTGGTTGTATTCCGTAACCGCCGCGTTCTGGACTGATCCTGTCCTTCTCCTATACCGTTACCGCTCCCTACTATCCCGTTACCGTACCGTTCCGCTCCTGCTCCAGTCCCGCTCCTATATCGTTACCATTACGCTCCTATCCTGTAACTCTCGCGCTTATCCCATTTCCATGCCCATCTTATCCCGTTATCATCCCGTTCCGCTCCCAATCCTAATTACCAAAGTTGATAGCCCTATCTTTAAAAACATAAACTCTCATTTCTTTTGTCCGCTCTCGTAATGATCCTCTTATAGAACTTACATACCAAACCGCTTCATAGGTTTTTGGTTTTCGAGGTGTGATGTGTGTGTGTGTGTCTGTGTCTGAGGGAGTGGATTGATTTTATATTTAGATATATACATTTTAGCAAGTTCTTTTAGGGATGTTTAAAAATTGGTGAAAAATGTGTTATAGTTTCTTTGACCGAGTATACGTATCAAATGTCATCGTTCAGTTAAAAAAACATATTATGGGACCACGGAGGCCGGGTGGAAATAACACGGGTGGGATTGCCATCGGGAGGAACTGCCATGGACCCTTTACGATTCGTACGCAAAACTGACGGTGACGGTGCGCCGCGGTGCCACGCTAGCCGCCGCGGCCGTTCCGGGCCCGGTACGGTGTTGCTATGCTTTTTGTTCGTCTATACCAGCAGTTACTAATAGTTGTTCCACGGAACCCTAGGGTTCCGAGAATTGCCGACGCTGGCCAGCATTTTTATCGATATACTGACCCGCGCAAAAGTGCTGAATCAATTTCGATAAAATTTATATGGGACCACCTTTGAAGTATGACCTACCAAACAAAAAAAGAATCATCAAAATCAAATTATAATTGGCGGAGTAATCGCGTAACAAACATAGAAAAAAACATACAGTCGAATTGAGAACCTCCTTTTTTAAAGTCGGTTACAAATATGAGTTGGGGTTCCGCCAAAATTAGGTACATAATTTAGTATTCCATAGCTAAAAAAATTGGGAACCGCTAGGTAAAATTCCTCTACTACCTTCCAAGGCGACATAATCGCATCAGCAACAAAGCGTTTTGCAAACTGATAAAAAAAAAAGCTCCGGTGCAGGTCCAGCGCCATGTCCATAAAACCCGTCACCGCGAGTCAGAAAAACGCCCCTTGATAAGACGTGCTATCTATGGGTGGCTCGATTTAAACAGCTAATTTGCCTTGCAACGGTACTCAACGTTATATCACTCCACTAGCCACCGTCACCGACACCGCCAACAGTCGCCGCGATCTCGCAGTGTAAACTCGCCCCTGATGAAGAGCATCGGACATGCTCGAAACCTAGGTTGACTAATTTGACAAACTACGTGAGTCCTAGCCGTTTTATTAAATATTTATAATTATAATGAATCAAACTCACGAAAACTTTTATACTAAAACTGCTAATCGGTAGGTACTCAACGTTGTTAAATTGCGTAATAACTCCAGTTTTCGTAAACCGATATTTATAAAACAAAGTTTGTTATGTAGCCTAGGACTCCACAAAACATTTTTTAGAATACCATCATGTCAACCAATACCTTAGTTCTACAAACTCTGAAGGTAAGTAATAAACCAGTATAAGCTGAGCCATGTGCACAAAGGGTCCGGTATGTTCCGTGGTTCAACTTATAGTGGACACCTATATTTTTTCCTAAATTCCGTCATAACTTCAATATTACTGGACCGATTTTGATGAAACAAAGCCTATGTGTAGCGCCGGACTCCACAGAACATATTTCAAAAAACTGCATTCAAATTCGTGCCCTAGTTTCTGAGTTTATCCCGGACAGACAGACAGACAGACAGACAGACAGACAGACAAAAATTTTAAAAATTGTATTTTTGGGTTCTGTTGCTACCATATACTCCTAAAAAAATTGATTTTCAAAAATATCTTCAATGTACAGTAACCGCTTCGTTACAGTTTTATTATAAGTATAGATTCTCACTGACATAACGTTTGGGCCGGACTAGTGCATTTTTAATTTTAATGTACGCAGTACAAATTTTCCTTGTAGCGTGTCGCCGTGTTTGATCAGCTTGCTTTATAAATAATACTTTCATAACAAAAAAACCGACTTTAATTCTGATGCATCTTCAAAATCCAAGGTCGAATATCAATGAAATTTATATGGGACCATGTTAAAGCTATACAGAACTGAGTCCTGAATAAAAAATACAATCGAATTAAGTCATTGGTGCAGGGCCGAGTCGGGATTCGAACCCAGGTGCGGCGGATCGAAAGGTGCACGAGTTCCCGCTTAGCCACACTCGTTCTTAATTTCTGTGAGAGTAAAAAGGGTAAACCGTAGTACGATAAAACATTTATATATATCATTTACGCGTCAAAAGTCACGGGAAAACCTAGTTCCAATATAATAGTTCCGTGTTTGCCGAACACGAAAGGGGATCAGTGGAGTGGGGGAAACTTCTACATCGTTTTATATTTTAAATCCGTAAAAAGGTTTTAACTCATAGCCTATTAAATATGCAATGGTTATAGCAGTAAAACGAGAAAAGCCTATATAAAACAAACTACGTAGCCGGTGCTTTTGAAGTGGTTTTGGTGCTTTTTTTTTTAGTTGTGGGCAAAAAATAAATCCTTCTAAGTGATGGATTTTTTATATACGTAAACTTATTCTTTGATGTGATTATCGAATTTTTTGTTTATAAAGAAGATTTAACGTGCGTCGTATCCCTTTTTTGTTAACATCGGTATATCGTTATGTGCCGATCTAACACTCGCTCTAAAAAACGGTGAAGGAAAACCTCATGAGTGAAACCGGTATGTCCAAGAATTCATCACAAAACTTCAAGGACTTGTGACATCCACCAACTCGCACTGGGCCAGCGTGGCGAATGATATATTCTCTCTTTGAGAGAAGGCCCGAGTCCCAGCAGTGGGAACGTAATGAGCTGATGATGATATTCATTTAATTCGTGTTACTGGGCATTATGAGACTCAACAGCTAATTGTCTCAGGATAACGAGCGCAGTGCAGTGCCGCGCAGGATTTTGCAAAACAAAGTTCTGGATGGGGCTGTTATTGTTATGGGCTGGCGTATTGCTTACCATCAGGCAAACGTCATGCAGTTACATAAAAAAAAAATACGTGAAAATTAGGCACTCGCTGAATGTATGGTATCCATATGGTAGACATCCCTCTTATACAAATACGAAACGTTCATCATACGAACAGCCAAAGAGTGGAATGCACTGCCAACGTGTTTCCTGACAACTACAATCTAGGAGACTTGAAATCAAAAGTGAACAGGCATACTTCTCAGACCACATCATCGTTTACAATCAGGTGAGATAGTAGCCAAACGCAAACCTATAAAAAGTATTTATAAAAAAATTATAAACTGCGCCAACCCATAAACAAAAAAATTCAAGCAATGTCAGCCATATCCAATACCTCCTATATAATAGATATCACCCAGAAACCTATAAAACACAGCCAACCTCACAGACGTACTTCACAGGACCGTGCCATTCGTCTCTCTATCTGCCCCATTCCGTACAATATGACGTACAAAATTATCCGGTCGGCAACAACAGTCGGTCCGTCAGGCCGTCGCAAATGGCTTCTCGTGTCCCGTGCAGCTTTGTGCCGAGCCGGTCGTTCCTTCCGGTACATTGTCTTATCCGGTCCGGTCGAAACGCCATCATTCATAGCCGGGTCGACGCTCGACGAGTGCTTGCGTCGACGGCGACGGTGCAATATTTCGGTGGTCGACTTGTAAATGATATGTTTACCGTCTACTATGGACATGCCGTATAAATATAATATATTACAGGTAATTTATTATATTTGAACATTATATATAATATTTTTATTATATCTTATTTTCGTTTCGTTATTTCATCATTAAGGTCCCACCGATTAAAGAACATAGGAAAGTTTGCTTTACTGTGTGCATCGTAGGTCTCTCCTCGGATGCGAGAGGTCGTCTGGGTTGGTACCAACAATTTATTCAGCTGCCAAGAAGTAGTGCGCAAGCGTTACTGCCAATTTGAAAGGCCTGCAAATTACTGGGCATACTCGTATGAAACTTTTTTTTATGTCACTGCATGACGAAACGAGCTGGTGGTTTGCCTGATGGTAAGCAATATGCCAGCCCATAACAATAACAGCACCACCCAGAAATTTGTTTTGCAAAATCCTGCGCGGCGTTGCACTGCGCTCGTCGCCCTGAAACAATTAGCTCTTGAGTTTCATAATGCCCAGTAATTTCGCTGGCTACAATGCCCTTCAAACCGGAACACAGTAATACTCGCGCACTACTGCTTGGCGGCTGAATAACTGGCAAAGCAGTGGTACCCACCCAGACGGCCTCTCGCATACGAGAAACCTACCACTAGTAAAATACCAACAGTAAAATACTTTAAATCTGACGTCTTGTTTGTTATAATGAGCGTAATGAACTGCGTAGCAGGGAAAAGTTCTGGGTGGCACTGCAACTGTTATGGGCAAGTGACGCTAACCATCAGAACTACTTGCTCGTTTCATTGCTGAGTTACATAAAAAAGTAGTGGTTATGTTATTTTTTTTATAAAACTGAGTGATTAGGCGAGCAATTCGTCCGCACGATGGTGTTTGCCACGTTGTGCATCACTACCCTGGATTTTGGGCTGCAAGTCCTTCATGACACCGCATCACTAATACCATAGCTTATGCACAAGAGACAAATATTACGAAGTACAACATTTTGAAAAGTTTCGTGAGTTACTTTATTATTCATAATTGATATAAAACGGCTAAGACTCACTGTAAACGTCGAAATTACTCTGATCAGGTTTCGGAAATTTCTCATAACTCTCAGAAGAAGGACTTCTAAAATGTCCGAAACCTGGTCGGAGTAATTTCAACGTTTACAGTGAGTCATAGCCGTTTTATATCAATTATGAAGTACAACATCTTTATTAAGATTTGCGAAAAAGAACTGTGCTCGTCTATGAAATTGGAACAGAATGTGAGCATACCAATTCTAAACGAACGCAGCGAAATTGCTTGAATCGTTTCGTTCCTGCGCTCGCAAAAGTCACAAAGTGAGTAACAAAAGGTGAATTATTTCTCTTTTACGCGTTACTACAAAATAGGCACAAAAGTTACTCGAACTGTATGACACGGCTCAATAAAGCTGTACCTGACGATATGACCACTCAACTCTCTGGCATGAAATGTCCTGGTGCGAAGCGCAGTGTTCCTTTTTCCCCTATTTGAGTTTTTGGTGCCGCAACCTGCTGCGCAGTGCATAGATGTTTCCAAAAATATTGTAAATATGTACATAATACTTTTACATATTTAGTTACGTTCTAGGATTATCATTATATTATTTTAATTTATTATTATTAGTTAGTTGTTATTTTAGTTTTTAATTATTTCTGTATTATGGTGTTACAATTAAGAGTTATTCTATTCTATTCTATTATCCAAAAAAATGCAATACATTAAAGTAACTCGGACTTACGAAAGAAAATGTGTAAACCCTTACGATAAAAAAAGAAGTGAGCTTCGCATGCACACTAACCAGCTAACACGTCCATATCTATTACCGAGCCGATTTACATTTACCCTTATCCGGGTCAAACAAAAGCACTCCTGGCAATTCCACCCGCAATGTGTACTGGCCATAAGAAATCATCGCGGTCATGTAGATAAAGAAATAAAGCCACCCGACCGACGGTCGCGTCGTGCAGAACAATCAAGGAAATTGAAAGGTCGACCCGGGTGCGCCTTTCCCTTCCGCTACATTGTCTTATCCGGTCATGCATCATTTTACCCGGCTCCGGCTGATCGGTGCCGATAACCAATAACCGGGTGTAACCGGGTACAAGGGTACCGGGCACAAGGAAACCCGGGTCAGGCCCGCTCTGCGGTTATTTTAATAAATCCGCAGATTTCGTGTCGGAGACCTTGTTACAAAGATATTCGGAATTGGGTAGGGGTGCAAATTGACCCATATTTTAGGGTGGAGTTAGGTGTCGAATACATTTTATCGAGATAATCGTGGTTTGCTGCAGGATATTTGAATCTATATCGGTTCGTGGAATAAAAATCGGGTGCGGTATCTTCTTTACTCTTACTTAGACGGCTTCGAATTTGATTTTAACATTTCATGCAGCGAATTGTATGCGGTCGCTAGTCAAGATGCACCATCAAGATCTAGACCAAGCCACGTCTCGAATATTAGAAATATACGATAGTATTGCCGGAATCGCATTCGATTCACGTACTGGCGGATTGAAATCGTATTCTATCGATTTACAACGAGTTTCCTCTCGACTGTGTATTGTAGTGGCGCAGCGTTGGTTTGGCTTCTGATACCGTAGGTGGGAGATTTTCAGATACAAAGTTGTACTATGAATTATTTGAACTAAGAAGAAGAAGAGATGACGAGAGCAGTGCGGCAAAGTGCTTTTCAATTTAAAGTTTGAAGTGGCATTCCAACTTTACTGTTATCTATGTAGGCACGTGTACTTTGATGTGGCAATTTCATTATAGCAAAATTAATAGCGGCATGCTTAATAATACTGGATAATTGTTTTTAATTAATATCCTTCTTTATTAAACTTTAGACTTGATCGATAGTTCAGTGTGTTCAGACAGAGCTGAAACTTGCGTTGAGATAATAGATCCTGCAAAGTTGCCTTCAAGTTTCCAAGGCTGTATCATCAACTGTAGTTCCGGAAGCATGGCCCATCTGAGAATCTGCAGGGCCGTACTCTGATTTTTGAGGTGCATGGAAAACGTGGCGACCCCGTGCGGCGTTTGCTGATCAGGATGATTATTGATTTTTTGCTAATAACCCATCTTCAAGAACTTCTCTAAGTGATAGTCGCATTAAAATCCGTCAAACAGTTTGAAGTTACTAAGTTAAAATACAGACAGTCAGATGAGCGAGACTTTTAATATTTAAAGATTAAAGAAGAAGAGAAAACAATGCGTACCCGGACAGTGATTACTGCCAGTTTTTCTCACTGATCCGCGTGACCCTATCGCTGAAAGCTTAGCTCGCCTTATTTTTCGTAAGAACAGATCTGCTTTGGTTAAACAACGTTCGCTGCGGTCACCATTTAAGGGCTACCGTATTTTTCAGGCGGCACGTTAAGCCGGCCATGTTGGAGGCATTCAGGCGGTCCGTAACTCCGTCATGATGATTGGCGATACACCCATATAAGAAAAAAAGGGAAAAAAGACTGATCAATCCTATTGCCACGATGGTTCACGATAGACAAAAGGTTTATGAAAATGATTGAGTGACTGTTTTATATTGTTCATAGTTGCTACTCGTACAACAGCTTTGACATTTTCAAAGCTAAGATAGAAAGACAAATTCTAGAAATTTGACCGATCTGAAGATTATCGGGAATGGTCGGAGTCATAATCAAGATTAGACTAGGGGATTCTCTCTAGATACAATCACTTAGATGTGAATATGTTGGAAAAATAAATTATTTTTAACTAGAGACGTTTATTTAACTTACTCTTTTATCATTCTCCGTAGCAGGTTAAAACGAAAACATTAACTACGCATAAAAGAAGTTTTATCCCCCAAAAAATCTAGCTCCGGCCCTGTACTTTGTAACAAACTTGTATCAAAGTAATCTATACCTATCTGCCCGGTAACCTCTAGAGGCGAGCAGATACGGTAATATTATTGGGCCTGTTTCTATATGCAGACTGCTCTAGACTCTAAAGTAATTGGCATTTAGGAACCTTAAATTTCGTCTGTAATTACAAATACCTGTGAAATGTGCCAAAACCTTTAATGCTGATGTCTCAAGGTCAGAGTAACACACGAAATATTAGATTTAAGAAACCTTCAGAGAAAATAAGGGTAGATTTATGGTTTTGCGCAAGTGCGCTTTACTTTAGAGTTAACATTTGCGATATAGACCAGAACCACAGAATACTAAAGGACAGAAGCATCAATCCGCAAAGAAATTTAAACAAATAGCGGCTCGTGCTATGACGCAATAAAATTCAATTCAGCTCGCGTAGCGCTGCATACCTACCAGTCATATTAACTTACAGGGCGCCTCTCTTTCTATCGCATAGCTCTTATCTCTTCTGACGCGGCACGTATAACGACGCGCCACCCGCCTTCGGTGTCCGGCTATGTACTTGTAACTTCGTACCTACAGTGCGGAGTGCGCTAGGCCTGCCAGAACTTAATTTATACCTTCGGAGACGCATTTGATGTGGTTTCACAAACCTGCAAGCTTAAAAGTTATTACAGCGTCTTACTTCAGGTAAAATGTCTTAATAGGATCATTAAACAGAGTTGCAGCATATTTTATTCACCGCTGTACGTTCTCTCCAAGAATTTAGAATTTATATTCCTCGCAGTGCGGTGAAATATCTACGAACGGTTATCTATATTGTACTACGGTTCTTACCTTCCTACCATACGTAGGGTAGGATAGGGTAGGATACTAAGATGTAGAGTAAATTTACGAAAACAAAAGTGTATTTAACTGCCTTCGAAAAAAAGAGGAGGTTCTTTTTTCTTTCTGGTTCTTAATTCGATTTTACCTTTTTTTTAATGTTTGTTACTCAGAATTCCGTCATTCAAAAACTGATTCAATCATTATTTGCCTTGGATTCAGTACAGCTTCAAAATGGTCCCACATTTTTTTTCATTACATTTCATCGATATTCTCTCTTGGACTTCGAATATACATTAAAATTGAAGTCGTTTTTTTGTTATTAAATGTACCTATTATTATTATTTATCGACTCAGGCGTTACGTTGCCGAATAGAAGAAAGAAAAAAAACACATGTTCATCCCTCTTGACGACATTAAATGAAGAAAAATAACATTTTTACTATAGTCCAATCCAGAAAGGATAATTGTTTTGTCCTGCATTGCCCTACTTTACCAAACATGTTTTATTTTATATTGTACCTACAACGAAATTACAATACGTTCAATATTACCTCCCCACAGTCGTATACTCGGATTGCGAAACGTAGACCTCCAATCAAGCAACATGACCCTCCCAGAGGAGGTCCGTGATTGAAACATCTCAGTTGAAAGTAATCTATCCCACTTACCTGACCCTACCTCCTTGTACCTTTACGTTCCGCTGACGCGACAACTCTATTCGTGAAGCTTAGGAGATAATATACTTGTGTGTTGTTCAGTTCTTACCGTAGGTATATTATAATACGATATTACATTGCTAAATACCAAACTCGTCTATATGTTTCGTTGTCTTCTTTCAAATAATAATATGGAACATCTTCCATATTATTATATGGTATAATAATAATATGGAAGATGACAATGAAACATCATCATCATCATCAGCCCATTACGTTCCCACTGCTGCGACTTAGCTTTCCCTCGTAGAGAGTATGGGCCATAATCCACCACGCCGGTCCAGTGCGGGATGGTGGATGTCACATGTCCTTGAATTTTGTGATAAATTCTTGGACATGCCGGTTTCCTCACGATCTTTTACTTACTAATATTGTATATATTACTAACGGGATATTTACCATGTTTATTATTTGTTATGATGTTTTCCTTCATTGTTTTTAGAGCGAGTGTTAAATCCGCACATAATTTAAGAAAGTCAGTGGTCAGCAGTCAACGGGGCCAGCGAAAGTCGAACTCGGGTGCGTCGGATCGAAAGTCGCACGTGCTCCTGAGCCACACTCGCTAGAAAATGAAACAAGTGGATGAAAATAATTCCGATTGCAAAGTAGATGTTTAAATGCCAAAGTTTCAACGCCTATTTATAGTTTTAGGAGTTATCGCTGTTTCGTTTTCAATTCAACTCATCAGACGTGGTACTGGCACGTGACAGCAGATTAAAGCCTGAAGACTGAAAATTGTGGCGACAACTCCTTCTAAACCTTATCCTAAATGAAATACATGATATTTTTGATGTGCGGTGATTATTATGTTTCTCTTGTCTCGTAACCTCATCGTAATATGATAGGTTTAAATCCAGCTGCACTGTCTTGCGACTCGTTCGAAGAAACGGTTAGGAACTTTGAAATGTTAACCTTCTAATTAAACTTTACACAAAATGGACAAAAAGAGAAAGAAAAACACACAACATCGCCTCTTATTATTCTTAAATGTAGAATATACAGTTCCCTATTTCAAAGATTTAAGGTAGCTTATATTCAGTCCATTGAACCGGCGCATAGAAAAATATAATAAAGGTAACAGTACAACTGCAACACTTTGTTATTTTCTCTCCTGCAGCCATAAAAATCAGGTCGGATCATTGCAGCCGCCATAAACGTAGAAAATATAGTTGAAATTGTTATTTTTAGTATTTTCACTGAGTATTTGTCGTTAAAAAGCCGGGCACGTCAAGCGTAATAATGCGGGACATTCGCGCTGCGACGGAGCTGCTGCACTTTGTGGCGCTTTGCTCAAATCGCTTGGAAAATTATGACGCGGGAATGTTCCGCTTTGAATGCTTAGCGGGGTCGTGTCGCGACTTGAATGCGTGGCCTTTTGGCTGGAGATATTTTGTCAACTGATGCTATATGGTAATAAGTCATAGTATTTTGTATTTTTTTTTTTAACTTGGCTGTTTGTCGTGGCTTAAGTAAAATATATAGATGGGAGTTTCATTACTTCATAAGATGCCTTATCATCGTAAAATTATAAGAATGATAATATTCTCTGACAACGGAGTCAGAACCAGTCCCATAATTGCGATTTCTGTTCCATAATATTCTGCAAAATTCTTAAACTCCAGCCACGTTTCACACTGTCCGAAGTCGTCACGTTCGAAGCGTAAAATCGCGAGCGAATGCCCAGCTTTACGCAAAAAGGCAACCCTGGCAACTTTTAAAAGTTCATTCCAGTCGTCCGGCCCATTAGTTTGGGCCGATTTTTCCGACCCTATAACTTTTGGGGGTCGGTTCGTTGTCCCGCGGCTCTTAGTCGCCGACTCGTCGAAAATAGACAGGGATCACAAGAGCTTCTTGGTTGGATTATTTCGCTTGAACAGACCTTTGTCAATGAGCTTGTGTATTCAAAAGTCTATGTACACGGCGACTTTTATCGCCGCAGTACACGAATAGCACCAGTGCGTTTATTATTTAAAGTTTGACACAAGACATTAATACAAAAATTAATGTCTTTTTCTTTTTTTTAAGGCACAGTTATTTGTTTCGTGTCTGGGCTAGGATCTATGTATTTTTATTACACACACAAAGATCCTAGCCCAGACCTGGCCTGGCCCTTAACTAGGATCCTCTGTATCTAAGGAAGCAGGAACTACGAGGACCATGCTCCAATAACACCCAGACACGAAAAAATGTTTGTGTTTTTTATGCACAAACATTTGTCCCGTCGCCGGAATCGAACCCGCAACCTCAGTGGTGTATAAGATTTGAGCCAACCTGCCCAACCACTACACCACAGAGGCTAACATTATAGAAGATCTTTCCGCCAACTTCAACTTGTAAAAATCAATACCATTCTAAGTTCACAACGGTCACGCCACTAAATACCTACCTACCAAAAAGTAAGTATCGTAATGAGAAGTTTTTCGCCAAGGGAAATTATCCCGAGTCACAATCGGAACTCCATCCGTGGGCGGTCGGCGGTAGGTGGCGGGACACGATACAATTTACTTAACAAGTAAACAAGGTCAGACTGGGAGGTCACAGTTAAGTAGGCATTGGAGTAGGTCAAGTCAACAGGGGAAACTTTGTAAGAAAACTGAGTAATGACCTGAGATGAGCAACAGTAACACTATTATAAATTTTTATTTATATTTATAATAGTGTATTTATCTTCTATTTCACTGACTTCAAAAAAGGAGGAGGTTCTCTTTTCAATTGTATTTTTTTATGAGTGTTACCTCAAAACTCCGTCATTTATGAACCGATTTGGATAATTCTTTTTGCGTTGGTTTCGCTACGTTAGTATAGCTACGAAATGGTCCCATATAAATTTCATCGATATTTCATTATTCATTATTCATTTATTAATTGCATTCATGTACATTAATATATCATGTAGGTCTTAAATTATATCTTAGGTTGGTACATGAGCCCAGTAAGGGCGTTTGCAAGTCAGTGCGAGAGTACGTTTAGTCATTTTATTCGACCTTGGACGTCGAAGATACATTGAAAGCGGTTTTTTTTATTTTGATAAAATGAATACCTACGTACTTATTGTTTCATACATTTACTCTACCGACATCATGTATGGTAGGACTTTTTTTTCAAATTTGATACCAAACTTATCTGCACGCTTTGGGGTTTTGCTGAAAAGCAGCGTCGGGTGTCAAATAATGACACTTGACATTTATGCTGCGCGAAAACCCCATTTGGCACCACATAGTAGTAATTTAAGTTGTCTCTTTATACTGTTTATATATTTATTTTTCTCTTTGTATTTCTGTTTTCTTTTCTTTATTTTGTTAGTTGTATGATGTTGCGGTCGTCAAATAAATGTTTTTTTCTTTCATTATGATTTTGAATAAATTATTGTGGTAATGCGTTCAATAAGATGAAATGAAAAAAAAATAATAACTCTTTATTGAAACACACACAGATAATTAAAAAACTTACAATAAAAGCTTATTTGTAGTGTAACAATTGAAGGACTTATCGCCAAAAGCGATCTCTTGTAGACAACATAGGGAGAGGACAGATATCATTCTTATCCTGTATTTAGGATAATAAGTTGACGCAATCACTGTGACTCGTACTATAAACTGTGACAGAGGTGAATTCCTGATCCACACTATCCTGGTACTTCCTGAAAGTATGTTAGCTACAAGCCAAAGTCATGCCTATAATCGTTCTAGAGCTTAGAGCAAATCCTATTGCAAACTGGAAAAAACAGAATATCATTTTTGGTTTTTACCTAAAGTATACATATCTACAGACAGAAAGCTGCCTTCCTAAAGTGGAACTGGGCCGGACACGTTTGCTGTATGTCAGACGAATTTTGGGCAAAAAGTACCACCGACTGGGTCCCCCAAAATTGCAAAAGAGGTCGCGGCAGGCCCAGTAAAATATGGCGGGACGAACTTGATACCTCCTGGAATGATTGGCCTGTTAGAGCCCTAAACCGAAGATTGGAAGGAGGGAAGAGAGGCCTTTGCCCTGCAGTAGGACATAAATGGCTAATAATAATAATATACGTAACTAGGCACAACGCATTTACAATAGTTTCCGAAATTTTTAAATGCAAGGTCAAGTTTCCCTTCTGCCTATTTTTATCTGTTACCAAAGTTTATAAAGGGCTCGCGAAGTCGTGACAACACAACACTATCAAATACTTGCAAACTATCTTGTCCGTCCCTATGTGTTTGTGTACAACTTTTGCCATAATCGTAAAGACCAGGTAATTCCCTTGCAACTGGACACTTTTTAGTGCTGTTTGAAATTATATTTCCTTATGTTAAAGGCATTCAGGAAAGATTCAGGGTTTAGATGTTTATGAGATCGAAGAAAACAAAATAATGATTTATATTACATACATATTATATGTAATTTTTAGGTAATAATTAAGATTATTTGAATTTTCCCATCACGTACTTTACTGCACCGCTACCATCTTTTCTTACACTTCCTAGATGTCTGGTAGAAAATGTTACATAGAATAAGTCCTCCATGTACAAACTGTTTCAAAGTCAAAGTTTAAAAGTTCTTCATTCAATTTTGGCATCACAGACGCACTTGTGAACGTCAATTATTACAATGACTCTAACAATGTGCTAAAGTAGAAATAAATAAATTATATAAAAAAGATAACACATGATATTGTTTAAGTTAAAACTTCTATAGTTAATTAAAATGACATCAATAATAATGTCATCATATCGATGTTAATAAATAAAACTTTAAACAGAGCCAGCTCATTAGTTCATTACAATCCCACAAATGGGACAACGGCCATGTCTTGGAGAGAGAATTCTTTCATTCACCAGATAGGATATATTAAATAACCACAAAAAATTACCAAGAAACCAGCTTTCAACCCCATTCATAACTGTTCCCATTCGACCTTTTTGCAAGAGAAAAATGAATAAAATTACTATGAAAAATAACGCTTTTTCCCTCTAAATGAAAGTTATTTAAAGTTATTCTATTGTTGTTTTCAACAAGCAACTCGACTGATTAAAACTTCATCAACGTCGAGAGAGCCGCGCGAAATGCTTCAACTTTTATATCAACAGCGAAGTCGGCCAAAGGAAACGTTACAATTAACTAAAACTTTGTAATATTAATGTTGTTCTTCAATTTTATTGTTTAATATTCACGGAGTCCTGTCCTAAGTGTTTTATTGGAACTCTGTGAAATGATTTATTTTGGTATATTCTTGGGACAACACGGAAGAACCATCAGTGTTGTTTTCTTATCTTTTTTTTAACCTTTGCTATCCCACTGCTGGGCAAAGTTCCCCCCATTTTTCTTCTTCCCATCTCTCTTCTTATCATTATTCACACCGGCTTCGCATGGATACAATTTACAAATGTGTAATTTTTTGACGGACTTAATTACAAAACATTGAATTTTCTCTGCTATACAAAAACTTAATTAGAATGTTTTATGCATTAACCTTCCGTAAAAAATCTCTTAATCTCTTAATGACAGTGAAAACCGTATACATATAAGACCGTATCAAATAATGGTTTAGACTTTAGAAGAAGTAAGCAAAGAAACAATAAGTTTGTTTGTTGAAAAATATAATTTCAAGACAAGCTTTTAACAAATTCGCAATCGCAACCGCGAGCAAATTAAAATGAGCCCAAGCACTCAAGTCAAGGAGTTCCATTGCCCGCCTTCCGTCTCCATCATCAGGTCAGCTGGCTGCCACCATAATATTACATTGACAAGTATGCAAAATTTCAAAATTTTAGGTCAAGAGGAAGTGGTTCGATTCAGCTTGCAAGATTCCACCCAGACAAACATACCTACATTGCAAGTTAAATAAAAGTTTGTAATAAAAGCTTGTATAAATAGGGAAGCTGAAAGCGTTTTTTTTTATACTATTTAGAGATTTAGCTAAAGTTATCAATTAAAGGACACTGAATCACAGACAAGACAGAATTGACAATCTAGTAAGAATCTTTCAATAGGCAATCCTTCTGGTATTGCAAATATCCATAGAAACGTTGACCACTTTCCATCGGGTCTCTCTTTTACATAAAGTAACCAATGGATAAACTAAATTAACCCAACAAAACCCTAATTCGTTTAGGTAATATTGCTTACATGTTAAAGCCCTATTAAAAGTATTATAGGTTTTCCGCCAATAAAAGAAACCGCCCTAAACTCCGACCCCAACAAAATTAAAGCAACAACATCTACCCATGTAATTATCATCAAAAGAGCTCTTTCAGCACATTATACCGTCCGCAACCGTTCTCTTTGTCTCACCACGTTGTAATCGTTGCATTAGTCCCATTTCATCCCATTTCGGCCTAAAATAAGAGACTTTTTTTCCATCTCCCGAACCGTGTAATAAGCCTAAAAGGGCCCTTTGATTCCACTCCCTTTTAAATGTGGTCCTTCGTTCACCTTTTGTGGAACTAACGATCTAAAAATGTCAAATCTCGGATACCACTTTGACCGCTCACGAAGACAGATCTGATATTCACAGAGGTATTAAGTTTTTTGTTTTCTTGTTGTATTTTTTACCTGAAGGGTTGTCCTTTGATGTAGAAAATTGTTTGTGGTCTGCTATATAAAGAAAAGATTTTGTTCAAAGAAAAATGTGCATGTATATATTTTATGTATGTATGCTTAAATATGTTGTCGATTTATTATCTACTACTGTTTGGATAACTTTATTTTATTGAGATGAATATTTAATTTATATCCTCCTAACCTTTCAAGTTCAGCCACAGTTCCCGTAAGGCCTTTTGTTAATATAAAGAGAAGAAGAAGGGTTAAGAAGAAGAGAAAAACGCAATGACATTCTTAAAACAGAAGTTCCATTTTGACCAGAAATACTTGCGGGCTTGGTAGTAATTACTATAGGTAGGTACATCATCATCATCATCATTAGCGTATTACGTTCCCACAGCTAGGATACGGGCCTTCTCTCATACAGAGAGTATTAGTCATTATCCACCAGACTGCTCCAGTATGGTGGTCATCACATGTCCTTGAATTTTGTAATTCTTAAACATGTCGGCTTCCACACAATGATTTCTTTTACATCCACAACTTATGAAACTCATTGACGCGGCTTATCGGGATTCAAACTCCGGTCGAAACTCGAATCAACAAGCTCTAATTTAAAGTGTTCAAATATATTATTTATTATTCTTTACTGGCTTGCGTTTAACCCCTATTTCACCTGATGGTAAGTGACGTTGTGGTCGACGATGTAGCACGCTTGCCAAGATTGTACCTGTTCACTAGTGACTTGAAAACTCCTAAATTGTTACTATCGGGAAAGACTGATCCCGGCAGGGAGTTCCACTCGTTAGTGGTACGCCTCTAGTACCTCTAGTAGTCCGATGATGAAACCGGATAATTAGTTGGTTAAATTCCGACGCACATTCGCCAAATTGTATCCGATAAAAGGCCAATAGGCTGGCTACTTTGCGTCGATGTTCAAGACTGTGAAGTATTGACTCGAATAGCTCGTGGCCGTCGTCGCCAATGAGTCTCTTGGCTCGCCAGTGAGTTCAAATTTTTTACATCAAAGTCGTTCCCGCTCCAAATGACGATTTGTTAATAGGCACGCGCTCAATTTGTAATAAAAAAGCGATTCCTGAGATGTGATTCGCGAAGACTCGTTACACATAGCGTTTACAAGTCATAAATTAAATAGGTGTCAGTAATGATCGCACGCGGCGCGTCTTGGCGCGAACCGTCACACCTCATTTATTTTTAAACGGCCCATCCGTCTGTTGGTACGGTTAAATACAAAAGGCGCAACTAATAAACTAATTCACAGCGTTATGTCTCATCTCGATTTGAAAATATTATAAAATAAAGTCGAAATTTGTGTCTGTCTGTTAGTACTAAACTACTAAATGGATTTCCATGCGATTCTGATTATAATTTAATTTTAGAAAATTTCTTAACGAAGTTTAGATTGTAGATTGCTATTTGCATCCGTGTGAAGTCCGTCGAACGACCAGATGTAGAACAGATAAGGCTACTTTTTTATAATGGAATTGGCTTACGTATGGCATGACAAGTCACCTGATGGCAAGCGTAGTCTAAGGTGGAGCACTTTTGCCCATGAGGCGCCTATTCACTCTTGAAGAGACGAAGACGACGACGACGGAAAAGGATTGGAAGGAAATAAGGAATCTGGTAGAGAATTCCTCTCCTTGCCAGTACGTATAATGAAAGAGTCAGCGAAGCACTTTGTGCGGGCTGGTGATATGTGCTCTAGGGTGGAATGACACTCCTCGCCTGGTGGTCCTAAAATGAGATGGGGGTAAAGGAATCAGCTGATGCAGGTCTTGTGCACACTCCCCGAAATGTAGTCTGTAAAAAATCGATAGGCTAGCCACTTGACATCTGTGCCATTTACTATACTCACACATATTTTTCACTGAAATTGAGCAGACACGCGCCGTGCTCCAATCGAAACTTCTTAACTAGTATAATTTAATTTATTATAAATAATAATAATAAGAGATTGAGATTCTCGCTGGGGCTAAATGAAACCCCTGACCCCCAGCTTGCCTTAACTGGCCATCCGTGGGTGGAGATGCAAGAGCTAAGAACTAAGCTCCAAGGATGGAACTGTTAAAGGGCATAACGCCGGTAGTAGCGTTTAAGCACACTTCAACTACAGCACACTTTTCGACCACCTTAACGGCGGCCCGTTTAGTGGGTGGCGAGTCACCACCTGCCAAAATATTTTCTTATGAGGCGGAACTGGCAGGTGCCAAGGTCTCATATCATAGACCGGCTCTCATCCATTAAAAATTCACCTCAATAGCTCAATCATAAGTAATTTTCATATCTTCAATAATAGTCCTCGCACTTATCGGGGGCTGTCTTTGATTGCATTTTCTTCGATAAGTGTTGCCCATTACATATCTAAATTAAATGCTCTAAGAGGCCTCTACGTGTTGGACTCATGTCCCCGCGCAAGCCTTCCAAAGGACCGGGTGTATAACCCGTGAGAATGAGCGACATAATAATAATAATAAAGGTTTACAGATACAATACAATTTACAATTCTGTTGCACTTATTTAAAAACCTGTGTGTTTTGACTGTTTCAATACCTTCCTCTAAACTAAGTATAAAAACTTGTGAACATAGAGGAAGAAGATCTACTTTGGTCAGAACTTGGCAGGTACTACGGCTTTTATAAAATATGTATATTGCAAAAATTCACTTATAAATGTACTATTTATTAACATATGTATTTTTATACAAAACTGTAATTAGAGAAAAAGTTTAAAAAACTACATCAGCATTGATACAAAACTACATCAGCATTGACGTTCTTTAACTTTTTCACACGACTGTACTCTTAATACACACCACCTCGTACTCACTATGTACACTCGGAGAAATGCCTCTGTCACCGATCAGGAATTTATATGAGACCGGGCGAAATTGAGCCGAGACCTCGCGTCGGACTCTGTCAACTATCGACTTGCGAGATATTCACTCTTTGGGGCTGTAATTGTTTAATCGACCGTAACGCTTGGACATTTTAGGGGTTAAGTCCTAGGATACTTAGGTTAGTTTCTTTTACTATTTCCGGTTTTGACAAACGAAACATTTTTGGGGTCATTTAGGGTGAGTGACACACTCACCCCAAGCCTTTCTAGAAAGTAGTCACAGTAATTTATTCATATTAAAAATACACGTCACAAAATGTAATAAATATTAATTTTTAGAAAAAATCAAAAAACTGACTTCAATGTATCTTTGAAGTCCAAGGTCACATATCGATGAAATTTATATGGGACCACTTCGTAGCTATACTGAACCCAACGAAAAAAAAAAAAAAAACAAAACAAAAAAAAATACATCTGAATAGAGAACCTCCTCCTTTTTTAGAAGTCGGTAAATAAAAATAATCAAATTATTACTACATTGTGCCATATTACACAATAAGTCGCAATTAAATGTCATAAGTCCTAATAATACACTCGAGAGCAATGAATCCGGGTCACTTAAAGAATGTTAAAAATCTCGGAAACTAAAAATGATAGGTTAATGCAATAAATTGTATTTAATAGACAATGTAATACTCCTTAAATGAAAGTAAAAAAAATATGAGTCACCATACATTTTATTAACACAAAATTACATAAAGAAAAAAACTGCTGATCTCTCCTTAAAACAAAAATAGGAAACATGAAATTTTTGAACTTTATTACGATTTTCTTGAATTTTAATACTTCGTATTGCCTCCTCGTGCTTCCATTACTGCGTTTACGCGGTTTGGCATGCTGTACACCAAGTTCCTTATACGATTTTGGGGAATATTCTCCCATTCCTCTGTGAGAGCAATTTTGAGCTCACGAAGCGTGATTGGGGGAGGGTTTCGTTGTTTTACGCATCTGCCTAGCTCGTCCCAAGCATGCTCGATCGGGTTGATATCCGGGCTGCGCGCTGGCCACTCCATACGAGTAATGTTCATCTCTTGAAGGTAGTCATTCACAATCCTACCTGTATGAGGTCGGGCATTGTCATGCATAAATATAGCATCCTCACCTAAATTGACCATAAATGGACCAACGTGATCATTGAGGATTTCTTCCACATATCTTACGCTAGTTAAAGAGCCGTTTTCTATGATCACCAGCTCTGTGCGACTTTCAGAAGAAATTCCGGCCCACACAAGTACAGACCCACCACCGTAGGCTACTTTTTCTTCGATGCATGCTTGCTTGAATCTTTCCCCTGGTCTTCGATACACTCTGTGTCTTCCATCGTGCTTGTAGAGCATAAATTTTGATTCGTCGGAGAACATAACTAGAAGAAAAAGTAGCCTACGGTGGTGGGTCTGTACTTGTGTGGGCCGGAATTTCTTCTGAAAGTCGCACAGAGCTGGTGATCATAGAAAACGGCTCTTTAACTAGCGTAAGATATGTGGAAGAAATCCTCAATGATCACGTTGGTCTATTTATGGTCAATTTAGGTGAGGATGCTATATTTATGCATGACAATGCCCGACCTCATACAGGTAGGATTGTGAATGACTACCTTCAAGAGATGAACATTACTCGTATGGAGTGGCCAGCGCGCAGCCCGGATATCAACCCGATCGAGCATGCTTGGGACGAGCTAGGCAGATGCGTAAAACAACGAAACCCTCCCCCAATCACGCTTCGTGAGCTCAAAATTGCTCTCACAGAGGAATGGGAGAATATTCCCCAAAATCGTATAAGGAACTTGGTGTACAGCATGCCAAACCGCGTAAACGCAGTAATGGAAGCACGAGGAGGCAATACGAAGTATTAAAATTCAAGAAAATCGTAATAAAGTTCAAAAATTTCATGTTTCCTATTTTTGTTTTAAGGAGAGATCAGCAGTTTTTTTCTTTATGTAATTTTGTGTTAATAAAATGTATGGTGACTCATATTTTTTTTACTTTCATTTAAGGAGTATTACATTGTCTATTAAATACAATTTATTGCATTAACCTATAATTTTTAGTTTCCGAGATTTTTAACATTCTTTAAGTGACCCGGATTCATTGCTCTCGAGTGTATTATAAACGCGAAAGTTTGTAAGAATGGATGTATGGCTGTATGGATGTACCTTTATTACTCTTTCACGCAAAAACTACTGAATGGATTTTGATGAAATTTGGTATGGAGATAGCTTATACCCTGGATTAACACATAGGCTACTTTTTATCCTGGGAAACCGCGGGTGAAACCGCAGGGCGCAGCTAGTTAAAAATAAATCATTGAATAAGTAAAATACATACATATATTTACATATATACATTAGATTGGTTGTTTCTTTTTATTTCTAGCCCCTCACTAGGATTCCTTGTATCTAGGGAGCCAGGAAGTACGAACCAAGGTCCCACAACACCCAGACACGAAACAAATGCTTGTGCTTATTTTTGGTAGTTACTCATATGCGGATGGCCGTCTATGTAGGTACCACAGCTTTGCCAGTGGTGCGAAAGCATAACTGTGTTCCGGTTTGAAGGGCGTTGTAGCCAGTGAATTTACTGGGCTTATGAGACTATCTGATGTTTCGGGTTGATGAGCGCAATGCAGTGCTACGCAGTGCTTTTTATGCTATTAAATGGTCTGGGTGGCACTGCAATTGTTAGGGGCAAGTGTGGTGCTTACTAATAACTTGCTCGTCTCATCATTCAGTACCATAAAAAAAACTGCACAAACATTTGCATCGTCGCGGAAATCGAACCGGCAACCTCCGTGGTGTATGAAATTTGAGCCAACCTGCCCAACCACTACACCACATAGGCTGTCATTGGTATTTACGACGTTCTAAATGCCACATACCTACCGTCTTGTATTATCAGCAGTACTGACCTAGTTACCTACGATGTCTAGCAGTCACCGTACCTAGTGTATGGTCTTTAGTAGGTATAGGTATGTACAGTACACCGCATGACAAATTGCCAAGTGTGTTGCATACAGTGTTTGCGCCGTAGCTGGAGTTTGATGAATGATCACTTACTGCTAATTAGATAAGGGATGTGATTTGTTGTGGTCTCTTGAGACGGAATGTTGTCGGTGGTTTATGCATGTTTAGGGAAATTCTTGATCGATTGGTTAACGCTTGTATTCTCGACTTTAGAAGTTTTCTTTCTCTGACAAATTTTTGTCTTCATTATTCATGTACCTTTTTAAAAAAGTCGACTTCAATGTATCTTCGAAGTCCAAGGTATTAAATATCGATGAAATTTATATGAGACCACTTCGTAGCTATACTGAACTGAAAATAATTTTGAAATCGGTCAATAGTTGGCGGAGAAATCGGTGAACATATATAAAAAAAATATTCAGTGGAACATGAACCTCCTCCTTTATCAAAGTTGAATAAAATAAAGTGTGTTTCTTTAATATAGTGTAAGTTGTGAGATCAGAATTCAAAATTGAATATCCTACCTACCTAAAGTACTCTCTTCACTCACTCGTCTCTCTGAGCCCAGTTACATATAAGTTTTTGCAGTGTGTTTAAGTGGATCACAGTGCTACTTACAACGATTTCGATATACCAATCAAGACCTTGTTTTACTCGCTTTTCTCTGTATATTATCTTTTTTTTATCTCATATTAACTTAAGCGAATAGTATAAAATCTATCGTGTCAAAAATTCTGCTTCTATCTTATCTTGAAAAGGACAGTTAATGATTATTTTCTGTCCTTCTCGTGTGGATGTGCAGCCATCCCTAGTTCCGAGTGTAGACTGCCCAAAGGTCTCCGATATGGCATAACAAATGTTGTCCCAAATTGCCTTAGGGACTGGGACCAATGCGACGGTTTGGCAGATGTAAATTCCACACAAACAGTCACCCATCCAAGTGGTGACCGCAGTGAACATTAGCCTAACAGATCTGTTACAAACGGATAGGCGAGCTATGTTACGAGTGCTATACGGTTTAGGATTTATCCATCTCTCAATTAAATAACAATGGTTAAAATATATCATCACTTTATGTAGTACATCGGAAATTAATATCGTCAGAAAGGGTTGACAAAGCAAATTTAGAAATTACTGGGCATATGTTCAAATTTCAAAGTTCAGAGTTCTTTATTCAATTTTGGCATCACAGACGCACTTATGAACATCAATTATTACAATGACTCTACCAAAAGAACCACTATTCAGAAGATACAGCAAGATGAAATTAAATATCTAATGTCTCGGGGTGATGAGCGTATTGCAGTGCTACGCAGTACTTTTTACGGTATTTTAAGTTCTGAGTGGCACTGCAATTGTTATGGACAGGCGTGGCGCTTACCATCACACGAACGACTTGCTCGTCTCATTACTCAGTACCATAAAAACTTCTAAGGAATTCTGTATAAGCTATAGCAACACAAAAACGTGGAATACGGTTTAGGAAGCATACACATCTACCAGCACGTGGCGTGGCAGACACGGCACAGACGCATGTTTTTGTATCTACCGATGGACGACTGATGGATGTCAACCGTCAGCCCACAGATGCCGGCAGACATATTACTAAGTGCACGCATTCTAAATTCGCAAAGCTAACAAGGTTTTCGAAAAAAAAATACGACCACCGGCTGGGATTTGTACCCGCATCACAATCTTTCCTCAGCACAGGAAAGGTTCTACCCAATGCGCTACTGTGGTCACCAAGTCGGATGTCAAGATTTTCCGTTATTTAACTGTCTTAAAGATGACGTGTACACTATTATTGAAATTGGAGTGAACCTTTTTCTCAACGAGCAAGATCAAAATTACAATCAATACTTGATCTGTAATGACGTGAACCCATATTAATTCTTATTATATTTATATGAAGCATTAAGGACGTAATAAGCAGTATCTTTTTGGTAGGGCTATACAGACACGCTGCAACGGCAAAACCATCTTGCCAGAAATGCTGGCCGGTACCGGCTGGTGTCTGTGCGGACCCCCTCCGCTCAAGTATTGTTTGAACACTCCCATAGATACTAATAATATTATGCAATAATGTATTTACGTCTGCGCTGTTACACGTGACATGTACGGTTTCTGCAGATATGAATGCTACTTGTTCTACATCTTTGTTTCGCGGAAATCCGATATTTCCACCGCACGACCGTTTTAGCACGCGAAATGAAGCAGTTACAGTTGGAACTGAAACGCAATGAAAATATATAGTGTAATCCCGCCGAATATATATTTTCATTGCGTTTCAGTTTTGAGATGAATTTCCGCTACGTCACGCCTGATTCCATTGCATTCCTTTTACAGTTGGCATAACACTCTGTTTTTTGTGATTTCATTCACATATACACGAATGGAATTGAAACAAACAATTATCCGAATCACAAGTGTATTGAACGTAGTCATAACTTTGAATAGGCTGAGTGAGTGAAAAACCGTGTTGGCTGTAGTAAAATATATTTGTTTCTGATACATAGAGCTAAAAGTAAAGATAGAACAAGCCTGGGTTTAATGTTTTGTTTTGGGTTAGGGACATAAACATATGTACTATATTTTTTTATTTAATTAGCACAATACTTTAATCAACAGATTTATTGCCTTCGTTTATTGAAAACCTGTTGTAGATAGGTACGTTGTGCAAAAAAGACCAGAAATACAAATACAAATCTCTTATATGTATGTAAAATAAATTATTTAAAGTTAAAGCATCGGGACGATATTCCTAAAGCGCAGGTTTGAACCCTACGTGAGCGATATAATTTTCCTTCTTCCTAATTATTTAAAATCTAAAGGTACTATGATGTTACTGTTACTATTACTGTTACTGTAAGCCTGTGTTGTCTCAGTTTTGGGCAAAGGCTTCCCCCCATGACTTCCAGGCTTCGCGATCTTGCGCTATTGTAGACCAATAGTCGCTAAAGGCATCGAGTTCGTCCCGCCATCTCCTGCGCGGTCTGCCGCGACGACGCTGTATCGGGGCGCCACTTGGTGGTGATTTTTACCAACAGCTCTTATGGCATGCGACAGACGTGACCAGCCCAGTGCCATTTCAGTTTTGCGGCTTTATTTTCTACGTCGTCAATTTGAGTCTTAGAGCGCAGCTCGGTGTTTCGAACGCGATCCGAACTGTGTTACTTTGCTAAAAAGTAATAGTACATAAAACAGTCTATATCTACGTCCCACCCACAATCAACCTGCCAATACGTCGGTAGCCATTACTCAATAACGAGTCGCAAGACGATGCGTGCTTTAAAAATAACTCGGCGCTGATTGACGGCAGCCGCGGTATCTGAGCGGACTGTTACGTGACGAACTGACGAGCTCAATGCGATGATGAACAGTGGTGGAGATCAGACGAACTCGATCGTCAGTTCTACCGGCCAACCCACTGGTTCCTTAAGCGCCAATCGTATATCGTGCTAAAATCAGATCAGGGCCCTAATTCACTATGACAACTTGGCGATTCCTTGCTTCGAGGAAACGTCCTTCATTAATAAACGACATCTGCAAAATTTGTATTCTCTATGACGCGTCATAAATATGAATATATGAATGCGTCATGGAGATGTCGTTTATTAATGAAGGAATCGACGTGATTTCGAAGCAAGGAATCGCCAAGTTGTCATAGTGGGCACAGGTGTAGATTCACTGCGACAATGTCTGCCATATTGTTCCATGAAAGTTGTTATCGCAACTTTTAGGCGTCGTATTTTTGTGTTATGAATGAGATTAATTCGATTTCTTGGCTGAATCGAAATTAATTAGACCGTATCTCATTAGTCGTAGTGAAGCAATACCTTAATCTTAGCTGAGCTTGTGAAGGACCAGTGGGTTCGCTGGTAGGTCTGTTTACTGCAAAATAATGGCTTTTCCTACCTCGGTTTATGCCCTCATGGTTGTGTCAAAGATCTAAGCTTAATGTGACTATTTATCAGCGATGTGTCGGTTGGTGGAAGTAAGACGAATTTCAACGTCGGGCCTGGACTGCCTGCTGCCAATCAATGGCTTATCATGTTATTTGGTTTCTGACTGCATTGTCAATAAATTAACCAATAATATATACTATAAATCGAACATTCATGGACAAATTACACTAATATTATAATGCGAAAGTTTGAATGTGTGTTTGTTACCTCTTCAAGCCGCAACGACTAATTGGTTTTAATTAAATATGGAATAGAAATAGCTTATACGCTGGAGTATAGAATACTTTTTTCCCGGACAACAAACAGTTCCGAACTATACACCGAATAAAACGCGGGAACCGCGCGGCACAGCTAATGTACATAAAAACGGCTGAAGGCGGGAGTTAAGCTGTCGTGAATGGTTACTTTGTAAGAGATTTTACAGATTGACAGCTTAGAAACTATGCTTTTTAAATAGCAATGACCCTAAGCAATGGACACAAAATGTTGCCACGGTTTGCTGATATAACAGTGGTAGGTTTTTTGTATGCGAGAGGCCGTCTTGGTGGGTACCACCGCTTTGCCAGTTATTTAGCCGTCAAGCAGTAGTGCGCAAGCATTACTGAATTGCGGTTTGAAGGGCATTGCAGCCATCGCAATTACTGGGCATTATGAGACTCAACAGCTAATTGTTTGAGGGTGACGAACGCAGTGCAGCGCCGCGCAGGATTTAGCAAAACAAAGTTCTGGGTGATGCTGTTATTGTTATGGGCTGGCGTATTGCTTACCATCAGGCAAACGGCCAGCTCGTCTCGTCGTTCAGTTACATAAAAAAAATGCAATAATATTCCTATAATATCTCATTTCAACGGTTGAATATTATAAGATTATAACATTTCAAATACTCGCATGCATTATTGCCATAATATATTGTCACCTATTGAAATCGAACCGCAATTCGACGCCTGGCTTCTCGCTGTCGTCTGTTTGTCATACAAATATCGATCACGTGTGACTGCGTTAGGGTCTAAAGCCACGGTGCAGCGGTGCTACTTGTGGTGTTCGGTAGTACTTACACGTTAAGTAAGGATATAAGATTGCCCGTTCTTGAAAAACGATATGAGGCCGCATACTCGTACAGGGGATGAGTCATAATTCTGCGACAGGAGTTACCGCAGTGATGTCTTTTTTAGACATTTTGTGGACTTTAAATAATTAGGTAGAAGAAAAATTATATTGCTCGGGCAGGGATCGAACCTGCGTTGATCAATGTAAACATTGACCACAGATGACGTAGAATCGTCTCCGGAAGACGATACTAGAAGAATAGAAGAAATTTGGTTGCTCGAGCAGTGGGCTCGGTGGCCCAGTGGTTAAGGCGTCGGGACGGTATTCCGAAGATTCGATTCGGTTCGATTATTTAAAATCTAGCATGCGCTAATGCATTAAATATCAGAATTTTTGTGGACTGCTGATGCTGCTTTAATCTGATGTGTCTTTTTAGGTAGATGCAAGTATCGATATTGATAGTCACTTAAAACGTAAACGATATTTGATCGAGGGCGTTCCAAAGACGCATTACAGAATAATTTCAAATGGATCGGCTGCAGTGGGTTTAGCTCTTTAGCACCATACCGATCGTGTTTACCGATACATCGGCGCGGTGTTTACGAATAATTCGAACATTTCCGAATTGTTTGCGAACGATCGAGCGATCGCGCCGCGTAAATAATGCATATCGATTCCATATAACTCGTTCGACGACGGCCAATATTTTAATGTCGAATTAACATCTAATGGGGTTAATATGTTTGCGAATTTATTAATTAGCCCGCACGTCGCGTCGGCTTTGTTTGCGAGGATTATGAACCTGTAATATGTTGCAGGAAATATCGATTTGCCTACATTTATATTGCATCTGTGTAAGCCGGTGATGTGTTGACATCATGTACGTCGCTGATATGTGGTTGTTGATTGAGTGATGTCATGTATGACTCTATCATTGTGATGCAGTCCCGATTGAGCTAGATAATAAACTAAATGTTTTGGATGAATATATAATACGTCCATGTTAGAGAATCGTTTTATTACTAATCATTAGATTAGAACATGACATTCATTGATTACGCCGCAATAACCAGGTTCAGAATGCGAACAGTTTTGTTTTTTCTTTTCTATTTTAGAAAATTTTATTTTGTTCTAATCTTTTTTTTAACCGTCTTCAAAAAAGGGGAAGGTTCTCTATTCGTTTGTATTTTTTTTATTTAATTGTTTTATGTTTGTTACTTCAGATTTCCGTCATTTATGAACCGATTCGGAAAATAATTTTTGCGTTGGGTTCAGTATATGTAGCTACGAAGTGGTCCCATATAGGTATTTGCCTTGACTTTGGACTTCGAAGATACATTGAAGTCGGTTTTTGTTTGATAAAACGTATAATTGTTATGTGGACGAGACGAGCAATAGCATCACAGAGTAACATTGAACAAGACCTTGTGCCTGATCGTAATCAAAACGCCTGACGCTTAGCGTTAGATAGTAGTGCTACCCAGAAGTTTTTATTCCCCATACATAGATTCTGGCCCCTAGTTCCTGTATTTAGTGAATCAGGAATTACGAGCAACATGATTTGATGACACTAAAACAGGAAACGAGCGAGTTTTTTGTGCTCAAAAATGTGTCTCTTACACGGGAATCGAACTCACAACCTGACAACACTCAGTATTAATAAAAGATACTGGCTGCTCCCCGCGGTTTCACGCGCAGTTTCCCGGGATAAAAAGTAGTCTGTCCTTTTCCTGGACCTAAATAATACCAAATTTCATCAAAATCCTATCAGTAGTTTTTGCATGATTAAGTAACAAATATCCATCTATCCATCCATCCATCCATCCTCGCTAAGTTTCGCATTTATATTATGTAATAAGTAGCACAGGATTAGTAGGATAAACTAGGATACGAACTAGCCTGCTCAATTACTACACCACAGAAGTTTATGGAAGTATTCTCTGCGCTTTTCCACTGACTTCAAAAAGGAGGAGGTTCTCAATTCGACGGTATGTTTTTTTGTATGTTTGTTACGCGATTACTCCGCCAATTATGAATTGATTTTGATGATTCTTTTTTTGTTAAGTAGGTCATACTTCAGAGGTGGTCCCATATGATATTGAAAATGATTCAGCACTTTTTGAAAAAAAATTACAAATACAAAAAATATAACTTTAGTCTTGAAGTCGGTTCTTGTTTTTTTATTTAAAATAAAAATTTAGTGCAAACATAACCATCATAATCATAACCATAACCAAAACCACAGTCAAGCAAAGTCTACGTGTTGTTGACTATATTTGTTTATGCATGCATTCAAACAACGGAATATCTGGAATGAATAACATGGCATCATTGCTACATCATCTTGTTCATCATATGCCAATTGCCAATAAGCAAGAGTATGTAGTCATTACTTTGGATTTGGACATGTTTCAGTAGTTTTATAACTCATAACATTTCATCATGGTACTAACAACAAATAACTTCAAGTTTGGTGAAATATTATTATTTCTTTATTTCAGGTAACTAAAGAAAACAGTAGTTACATTAATGACTAAAGCAACTCTAAGACTCATATTATATAAAGGGTGGAAATGAATTAAATATTTTTCCGAAATGTATGTACTCAGTATGGACAGCTTTAGATTGAATATGAAGCGTTAAATTAAAAATATATGAACAAAAAATAATTGACAATGACCTAGCTGAAATGTCTATTTCAATAAACAGAATACGCGGAGGCGACGCGGCGGGGCGCGGGTGCACGGCACGGCTCTTATTAGCCACCCTGCGTCGCTACATTTCATTCACATTCATTCATTGACATTTCAGCTAATTGTTAATTATATTTTGGCCAACCATTATTATTTTTACTTTTTTAATTTAATGCTACAGATTTATTCTAAAACATGGATTGAGTATATACATATCAGAAAAATAAAGAATTCAATTCCACTGTGTATATACCTTACAGACTAACATACATATACAATATATTACAATATTAAAACTATTTTTATTAAACTACTACACAACCGAGAATTGGTTAAATTATCGTGAGTCGAAATATTCATAAGCTGCGCCCCGCGGTTCCACCCGCGGTTTCCCGGAATTAAAAGTAGCCTATTTGCTATTCCAAGTCCTAAAGTACCTACATAGCAAATTTCGTCTAAATCTGTTCAGTAGTTTTTGTTGTATTTATACAAACTTTCGCGTTTATAATATTAGTAAGGATGAACATAAACCGGCTACACTGACTGAGAGCTCTTTTCTTCTCTCTTCTCTTTGGAGTCTGCGCCGCGAATCCAAAGTGTTAACTCCTTGAAGAAAGACATCCTAATTGGAGTTCATCCGACAGCTTCCGAAAGCTGGTTGGAGTTATTCCGACACAATCATTACGTGATTGTAGCCGGTTTATATTTATAATGATCTCTCCCAATGTTCTGGCTTGTTTCATTTCATATTAAATGCCGACTTCCTAAATATTTTAATGTTATGAAAATGTGTATCGTTGGAGGATTATGTCATCACTTTCTCTGATGAAAATTATAAAAATAAATTGGACGTATAATTTGTCTGCTGTCACATTTTTATAATTTTAATTTTATTTTATGCGAGTTTGAACATACACATAATTAATATTCGCCGCAGACGTGTCTATCCGATACGCTTTGATAAACGCGAATTTGTACCAGTTAATGCGGTAATAACATTTTATTATTTCAATTTCAAAATAATAACGATTTCTATTTGTTTACTATTTCAATGTCATTGCTGTATTAAATTAAATAGTTTTTGTTTTTAACCGGCTTCAAAAAAGGAGAAGTATCTCTATTCGATTGTTTTTTTTTTATGTTTGTTACCACAGATCTCATGAACATTCGTCATTCATGAGCCGATTTGGAAAATTCTAAAATTTTGCTTTGGGTTTAGTATAGCTACGAAGTGGTCTCGTATAAATTTCGTCAAGATTTGACCTTGGACTTCAAGATACATTGAAGTCGGTTTTTTCGTTTGATAAAACGTATACTTGTTGTCATCCCCCGACGCAAAAAGGAGGTTTGTTATTATATAAGTTTGACCACTATGTGTGTCTGTCTGTGGCGCCGTGGCTCTTAAACGAGTGAACCGATTTGGATGCGATTATTTTATTAGAAAGCTGTTTTTATCAAAATCGGTTCAGCCGTTTTTCACGTTTTATAGGCTTTTTATGTCGGGGGTTTTTTAAATTTTAATTTACTGAAATTCGTTATTCAATCTCTGAAAAACTAAACACAAACCTTTTTTTGTTTACAGATGCACCATCCAATCCAGATGAAGCCGGCTGACAGTGAAAACAGAAACGGTGAGTACCACATCAAAATCCATACAGCCAACATTCATAACCGCTTATTGCGTATTACAAATATTTAAAGTACTTGTTGGGAATAGTTTAAGTGCGTAGTTTTCAACAATATATCTAGCGAAGGAGTGTCAATTCTCTGTTGACATTTTTCATGAGTAGCCAAGGTTGCATGGTTAAGCTAATATACTACCTATGCGTCAATAAGCAGGGACGTAATGTTGACTTTGTCAATGTTTCGCTATAATAAGATAAGCAAGGTATTACTATGTTTTTTCGACTTTAATACGCTTTTTAATTACATTACGAGACTACAAGCACAGAATACTAAGGGACAGAAGCATCACTCCGCAAAGAAATTTAAACAAATAGCGACTCTTTCTATGACGCAATAAAATTCAATTCAGCTCGCGTAGCGCTGCATACCTACCAGTCATATTAACCTACAGAGCGCATCTCTTTCTTTCGCATAGCTCTTATCTCTTCTGACGCGGCATGTGTAACGATGCGCGACCCGCCGTCGTGGTCCAGCTATGTACTTGTAGCTTCGTACCTATAGTGCGGAGTGCGCTAGGCCTGCTACAAGGTACATAATTATAATTATATAGGTATATGTATGAGCCCATCACTTAGCGATGTAAATGTACAATGCGGTATAATTATTCAGGACAAAACTTAATATTATAGTAACTCAGAAAATCTCATAATTGGTTCATTTGACAAATACCTAGGTGCGTAGCACGGAATCAAACCACCATATTTTCGAGACTGATTTAATTACGTGAAAAAAGATCTAACTAATCTAACTTTTTATCTAACTCTAATGTTCTATCTAACTTTTTATTTATCTAATCTAACTTTTTGAGGGTAGGAATTATATATTTAAAACAATTAAACATAATAATACATTTCCTACACATATATATGTATATATGTTTACTTAATAACCTAAATAGGTATAGTTATCAATTAAGTCTCTGTTGTATATACATTTGATCTTAGTTAAGGGGAAGAAACTGCCTGCTGCAACACAGTGATAAATTAAAGCAGTGGGCAGGGTTTTCAACTTTATATTGTACTTACCTTGTACTATGTAATAAAGAGATATTTTTTTGTATATATGTAAGCATACATAACAATAATTATGGAAAATAACTTGTGAGTTAACATAACATATAATTGTTGTGATATACTCTCTCTATGAGAGAAGGCCCGTACCCCAGCAGTGGGAACGTGATTGGCTGATGATGATGATGATGATGATAATTGTTGTAATTGTTGTATGTAACGCAAATAATAATTTTCGAAAAATTCACTTATGTTATAATAAGCTTTTCTATCAACCAGCTTTTTAAACTGTGTTTAAAGTTATTGTCTTTTAAACCTTTCAATTCTATTGGGTTTATGTTCGAGAATAAATCGTAGGGCTCTTTCAAGGACTACGGCACAGACTGTATGACAAATCAATTCGAAGCCTAGCTATCGTATTACATCAAAGGCACGCACACATGCACACCTGTAATCAATACAACTGTTTAATGCATACGTGTTGTACGTGTTACGTGCGATGCGTAATGGAGGCGTTTTGTCGAATGCCCAGGAAAATATGATGGCAGTATGGAACTATAAATCCAATTCTTACAAATTTAACGGAATCGGGATTATTTAAAATGAATTAAAGTTAACACGACCCGACAGATGTTGTCCTGAACAAAAACCCAATAGAAAATATTTTTAACTTTTTCCCAAATATCATAATTTTTCGGGCAATTCCAATTTTTCTTTCCTAACTCTCATCATCAGCCGGTACCAATCCACTGCTGGACACAGGCCTCTCCCAATGCACGCCACTGAGCCCAATCTTCGGCTCTTTGCATGTAGTTACTGCCAGCCACTTTACGCAGGCCGTCGCTCCATCTGGACGGAGGGCGTCCTACACCACGTTTGCCCAAACGTGGTCTCCACTCTAGAACTCGTTAACTCCATCGGTTATCGGTTCTTCGACATTATGTGACCGGCCCATTGCCACTTCAGCTTACTTATTCGGAGAGCTATGTCGGTTACTTTGGTTCTCTGTCGGATCACCTCGTTGCGGATTCGATCCAGATTCCTAACTCTAATTCGGTCTAATACGGACATTAAAAAAAAAAGCCAAACTGGTCCAGTTCTCAAGTGCCACTTACGAACAGTAATTCATTATTAATTATATAGACACTGTAATTTTAGTTTCAATTGTTTCTGTATTGTGTGTATAATATATTCTATTTTATACTATGTAACACTAATACCAATACAAGCCTACAATCTGACGGATTATCTCGACCCGTGAAATCGATCAGACATATCAGGTGCATTATGTATGGAGGGTTAAGTTCGTGCGACGAAGCAACGGATTAGGTAATCGAAGCTCAATATGATACATTTAATGCCACAATGAGATTAATCGCAGACGATTCTTAGTAGATACAAGGAAATGTATTAAGAACTGCTTAGCTTTGAAGAATCTTGTCACTTAAGTATCTATAAGTTTGTTATTCGAATGCTGGAACTACAACCAAACATCAATTATTGTGTTGCTTACCATCAGGTGCTTGCTTGTCTTATCATTTAAAGAATTCAAATTAAATCATTTTTGCAAGAATATGTACATAGGTCCAAGGATTGTTAATACATAGGCACTCTACAATCTATCTTGAATTGGTAGGTATTTAAAATTCACATAAGATTGTCAATGTTTGAGATAAAATTGCAACAAATAACAAAAATAAATAAGCTTCTATTTAGGGTAACATCGGCACTGGCACTTTTTCATGTACTCATCTACCGTATAAAAATTCTCCTCGGCTAGCCACTTCTTGCCCATCTATTTATAAATAACCCCGAGAAACTAGTATCCAACACTCTCTGGTAGTATACCGATCGATAAACTTATGAATTCTGTATTGCATACACATTGTCTATTCAAAAGCGGTAATGCACGCCTATTTCGGTGGTCCGAGCCAAGCGGACCACGGACCGCGCCGGAACGAATCGACGGGCATGCACCTTAAGTAACAACGTTGAGGTTTACACGCAAGCGACTAGTGAGACTGCAAAGCGACCGTTATAAGAACGTCAACAAAAAAGAAACAAAAAAAACTTAAATTTATCAGTAAAATCTTTATTGTTAGAAACCTTAAAAATAGGTACATTAAAAACTACATTTTACAGTAATCAGCATAAGAATAGGCGGTCTTATCGCTCAAAGCGATCTCTTCCAGACAACCTTCGAACAGAAAGGACTAACATAACTTGGAAGGACGGTGGAAATAGTGACTTTTAAGAGTCGTTGGGTCAGCGTAGGGAATACACGCACTCCATTTTGGTCTAGAATACTACAATCTCCTGTCGCACTCCCAGTTCCCGCAGCGCAAGTAGCAGCGTTCTTGTAGGCTCGTAGCTTAAGTAGTTTTTCAGTAACTGCAGCCTTTGATAAGGTGGACCACTGCCACGTCACTTTCCTTGTAGATCGTTTGAACAACTAAGACAAGCAAGGTCAATGTAAAGTAAAAACAATATTGTAGAAAGAGATAAACCCAGTGGTACTCTATCATTAATCGCCATTAGTTCTATCAACAAACAATTAGTTTAGATAGAGACCAGTCTCATTATCCGTTTATCCAGGATTTAACAACAACATGGTATGGTTATCGTAAAACAAAAAAATATTTAGGACACAAGCATGTCAAGTCGTATTTTAAGCTTTGGACAGGACACCAACAGACTGAAGTTTCTGTATCTGACAGATGCAGATAAAAGTGACAGGACTCATATTGCAGTCGCAATGGTCGGTTAGGTGTTTAAAACATTTACGTATCGGTATTCCTAACACGTGCCCAGCTACTCGAACCTGAGTGTACGCGTGACGATTTTTCGAGTTCAATTGGAAACTAATGGCATGCCAATTGGAGAATACAATACTACTTTATAGTTACTTTACAATGGAGAGCAAATTTTGACTTCCTTTGCAATTATAAAAAAGTCATACTTTTATTAAATAGATTGTGAAATCTTAGAGTTAAGTGTAAGCTCTATACACAAATTAATTTTACAAGTGAAACTTGGTTCCTGTTCATAATTTCTAATTACAATACTATCACGTTGATAGAGCGTTAATTGAACGTCTCTACAATCAGAATCACAGGTGTCTGTCTGATTGATTAGACGACGAGGCAATATGCCAAATTGATGTACCAATCATGAACCGATACAAGTGAGGTCAGGTATTTAGACAAGCCAATGAGAGCCCATAATAATTCGATGACTGATAGATGTATACCTATAGGTACAACAAGATTCTGAATATCTTTCTCGCGTGACTCTATAAAGTTATCCTTTTTCTTAACTGAGAGAGACCTTACGGCATAATTTATTCACCAACTAAAATAGCATTCCAATTTGATAACTTCTACAGTTTTCCAAAGTCTGTTAAAATTTGAAACATTCTGTAAACGTAATCTACTTATAAATAAAAATAATTTAATGGATATCAATAAAGACGTAAGTCTCTATTTGAAACTCCAAGATAAATATTTTTGTAGTGCCATCAAACAAATGTACTTACGTTGAGTGCCACTACGACGGCAGCTTTCTCATGAATCTTTATTTCGTATACCAAAGGAATGAGAAACTTGGTCACAGTTAAGCATAATTTTTTCAAGGTGATATACCTAATCAAGTTAGCCAGACGAACTACGAGAGAGTCGCTATCGTTTAGCTGCCGTGTACTAATTTGTTAACGCTAATTCCCCGTGAAGGCTTTCAGCAAATACCTGCGAAGTTGTGTAACCGTAAAAGGTAAAAATTGGTTTTTTGTTCAAACAAGTCTTGAATATAACGGTGTGTTAAAAGTGCTGCTTAGGCTGGGTGTAATAGCTACAGCTGGCTAGGCTTAATTAAATTGGAAAATATTGGATACAAAATTTAGAACATGTTTGTTTAGTTTTTCTCCTATCACGTGATCATCATCACGAACATAAATATTAAGAATTGCATATCTTGTGTTCCATTTTCCCTAAAGTAAATTTATTTACAATACTTTTGTGTTCTAAAAGTCCTTCGGCCATGAGAACCGATGATGGCCAATCTATCGCGGAAACTGTATAACAACAGGTAAACTCTAGTCAGCTAGCGACTGCAATTGTATCGCGCTCGGGACGGACGCAGCTCATTAGCAAGAGGGGAGTGGAAGCGACGTGACACGCGGTCCACGAGGAGTGACTGATCGCCCGTCTGTCACCGCTTGCGCGCGCGCAGGTCTCCGTTCAGTCCACCACGTTAGTTGTGTCGCGGCCGCGGTTGAATGCAGACGCGTCATGTGATGTGTGAAGTGAGGTGAAGTGTAAAGGATGCGCGGAGAGACGGGCGGCGCGCGAGGCAAGACCGGCCCGGCCAGGAACGGGAGCAACTACCCGCCCATCAGTGCCGCCTACTGGCTGCCTCCGTCCAACCCCACGCCTTACCATGTGCCAGGTTCGCGTAACTCGAAGACGCATGCAGCATGCGGGAGTGCATCACCTGCGAAATTCGACCTTAAGATCGACTTATCGAAGTGCAACGATGACTTTGAGCATGCTGAATGGGCCTTCGCTGTATTACACATATTATTTACTCTACTAAATTGTGTTCGATTATGAAGGTGTTTCGAACGTGTTACAGAACAGTTTAGGATACACGTGTGCTAAGAATGTTTGGATTGTGATAACGGAGCGTACCTGAATATGAGTCATTATAAATACAGATGATTCTGTGAAGTAAAAATTTGGCGATTATGAAATAAAACCTTATCTTAAGCATTAAGTCAGACTTATGAGCTATTGTTTAAGATTTAAGAACGATAAAACCATAACCATTCCGATATGCTAAACTTTAATTTTAATGATTTCGAAATACAGAAAAACGTGAATCGTGGTTTCTGTTACAGAAGCTGAAACCTCGTACTTTTTAAGCGGTAAAAAACATTGTCCGTGACCAACATTAGATGTAATTATCCTCATAATTACCGCATCGTGTTCATTATGGCTGCTGAATGACGTTGTCGGGTAAACCGAGTATTCTTTTTATTTCACTGGCTACAGGTTTTTCTACGGCACTTGAAATGGAAAGCGCCTGACATTGACCGATATGTAATACGAAAAACATGTCCACTTCGGTTAGTGCCCAGTTTTCTCTAGAAATTAAACAAAAATAATTTTAATTTACGATCGGTAAGAGTTATTTTAATGGGACATTTATTAGTTAAATGAGTAGGAACAGTTATTAAATCATATCCATTTACATTTTATGGCGTTTCTTCGGAGACTTTAATGTTATCATAGTGGACTAATTTCAGTTGAGCGTGCCGCATTTCCATTTCTTTATCATTTTTCACTGAAAATGGCGCGTTGTTTTTACAAAGTAGTCGTTTTATGACATAAATTAAAATGGTCCTAGTACAAAACCCTGTGGCAGTCTTTCAAAAGTAATAGCTAACGAATTTATTTCCTTTTACCATAAATGGCATTGATTAGCATACAATGCTTTGCATACGATTGTTGGACAAACTCTATTGGGGATGCGTATGTCTTTAGATAGCGGTAGTTATACTTATATATATGTCGTCAAACGGTTTTCCCTTGTCACCAGTCAATACAGTCAACATTATATGAATATCAATGCATTCAAGCGTAACGCCAGTTTTTGTTTTAAAATTAATTTTATCTGTGCTCAAATCACCTCTAACTTCACTTAACTTGTATTGTAGAAACTATGTCTTGTACATTTCGTACTGCTTCAGCTTCATTATCATATAGAAGGTCATCGGCGCTAATAAATTGCTCAGCGTAATTAGCATTAACTGTTACATAAACTAACATGAGACTATTGTTAACTCCTGTCTCCGTCGGTACTAAAATAAATCTGTTTATTTCCTCGTTTTGCTTTATCCTCCTCGCTCGTGCGTTGTACGTTAGTCTTACATATATTATGTGTTTAGTAACCGATCAATTTATATTCAATCTTCGTTTTGTCTTTTTCTTTTGCCGTCACAGCTTTGAACATCTCTAGTACCTATATCACGTCTTTGAACGTCTTCAGTGTCTGCATCTATCTCTTCACTTCTCGCATCGCGTTGTGTATTTGTCATTGATTTATATTGTATTGTTATTCGGACTTCTATACTCGCATAGATCTGACATCTTTGCTGCGTCTACTTATAGTTCTAACATCTGTTCAGTAGCAAGTGACAAGATATTGAAATACGAACGGTCTACGAAATATTCGTGCAGTTTAGCATTTGATGTCTTACTGAAATGTTTGATTTTACCAGCAGCGACATCACTCAATTCGCAAATTTAACTAGGTCCATATTTTCGTCTCGAGTCTCGTAGACTAAATGTCTGATATTCAATTTGTCTGTGTAACTTGCAGTGCTTTATTTCTATTTCTGCTGTCAGGTCATTGAACATTTTGATACATGTTATTATTTCATCGCATTGCGTGTCATTGTAGTTTCGAGTTTCAGGACAGTAATAAATCAAGTTTACAATAAGAATGGTAGGATTTTATTAATAATAAACATGACAATGTAAGATATTGTTTTTAACTATTAAAAGTATTTCGTCACTTTCGGCCTTCATGGATCATTAAGTCAAGTGACACAATAATTTTATTCATTTATAACTGTTGCTTAAAATGTAGTACTTTCACACCAATAGCATTTTTAGGGAAACTTACAGGAAATAGACTACCATTGCGTGATATCGTAAGAATTATCATTATCATCATCATCATGAGCTCATGATGTTCGCAAAGCATACCTAATGTACTGGCCTTCTCCACCACGCGGGCCCAATAATCGCGGATCTAACCATGTCCTTGAATTTTGAGGTACGAGGATATGCGGGTTTCCTCGCAATGTTTTACAATTACCGTTTTTTAGCGAATAATTAACTCGGCATAAAACATAACATTGGTGCGGGCCTGCACTAGGAATTTAATTCATTGCGACGGAGTTGAAGTCCTACATGTTATCGCTCGCCGATGTGAGCTCTAACATTTATACCTCATGTACTTTACATTACCTATTTGCGAGTATTCTATAACGATCGATCATTCCCAGCAAAAATGTTCTTTAATCAGCTACAATTCACAACGTCTCGAATGGCCAAAGAAAAACTAACGATCAAACGCTACTGTTAATTAGATTTTAAGCGCGCAGTAAAATCACGCACGCCAAACGACAGGTCATAATTTTCACATGGTGAGGTGCTGTATCCGGTTAAGCCTCGGTTAAATTTAACTGTGGTTTATACGTCATGTTTAATCGGACCGTGGAATTCCTTTTTGGACAGTTATGAAAAATTAATACAGAATGTATAGAGTTACACTATGTTTATGTATAGAGGTACAAAATGGTTAGAAGCTAAATGTCGTATTTATTTTATTTATAGGTCGTAGGTCAAACTCGACTCAAGATGGTCTCTACAGACTTCTTGAGCTGATCCTTACCGTTTGAGTGGTACGTGCTCTTCTGAACATTTCGAGATATTCAGTTTGACCTTTCAATTTTGAATCGCAATGGACCTTTGAACTATGGACATACGTGGTGGGTGGTTGAGCAAGTCGATTCATACTCGGGTGTGAGTTCTATTCCAGCTATGAGAAAAAAAATATGCACATGAAAAAAAAATAAGTCACTTGTACTTTTCGTATCAAGTGTTTATTTTTTATTTTTATGGGTACGCGTCGACTAGCCCGCAGCAGTCGAAGCGCACCCACGCCACACAACAAATTTTGGTTTGCTTTTTAACGAACTCCTATTCAGTAGCATTGCTTCTACTATCTATATACCGTCCGGCACCCCGCATTTCCGTTTAATCCGATTTGTGACGAGTTTGTCGCGACCGCTGTAGGCCAGTTGATGCGTGCCTTAAGTCTGTGATGTTGTAAGCCGTTAACTGTTATTACCTTCCGGTGACCCTGCTCAAGAACTTAACTCTACCACCTCGCATGCTCAGCTCTGATAAGATAACACTTACCAAACTAAATGGTTATAAAACCTCTTATCATTAAACCCAAAAAACAGTGTTTTGTGTTACACAATGTTTGTCTCCGGAGATAGAAAAACAAAATGAAAAGCTTCGTGTTGACATTTTATTTTTATTGTCGACTAGCTGAGGCCCGAGACTTTGCGTGGAGTTTGATTATATCGCGATCCTATGCCTTTTTCCGGGCCACAGACTATCTCTGTATCAAATTTCATCAAGATCGGTTCAACTGTTTAGTCGTGAAGGATTACAAACAGACAGACTTAATTATTTATATTAGTGTGGATTAAGGAATAACGTTCCCTCATTTTTCCGAACGCTTTATATTTAACTTGAATAAGAATATTTTAATTTGGATATCTATGCTCTACAATTTGTGAGCCCGCATTATTTTGTTTGGTATACAATTACAGTAGGTATAGCAGACTTATACATACGTCAGCCACAATACCTGATTACGAACCACGGTTACTGTGGCCTATACAATATACATACCTACAGGTATAGGTGGCTATAGGTGCGTTTGTCATGTGATTTGTTTACATTTGGAAACAAACGGGCATTCCTTCTGGTGACGGTTTGTATAGCATTCCCATCTGTAGCTCTTTAAACAAACAAACGGTTCGAATTAAGACCGATCTTCAGTTAGGTTTGATTCAGTAACTTTTACGTTTTAATTGAGTTCACGGAATTAGAATACCTACTCAGTTTTATAAACGACGTCATTATACGAATGACATGATATAGATAGAATAAAAGTGCTCTCGGAAATGAAATAAAAAATAAAAATAAAATTTATTCTTAATTTCAGTTATTATATATGTAATTGTTTTTAATCCGTTAGTGAATCAATTAGTCACTAAAACAACATATTTGAATAGCCTTACATGTTTTAATCAAATTCTGCCAAGATCAAGAAATCGAATACGAAACGACCTATTCGAAGTTAAAAAATCATTATATGACTGAAAAATCGTTAAATATACGCGATAAAATCTGTGAACAAGCGTTTAATTCGACGTATAAACATCCGTTATAAATTCAATGAAGTTAACAGGTTAATACATTCTACTTGTAACGGGTATATTTATCTTTCGACCACTCATAGCAATAAATATTACTGGAAAATTCTATACGCTCGCAAAAGAGCAAGCAAATAGTAAAATTTGTGTTTTGAATAGCTTCTTATTTGTTGATATTAGACAGAAATATTGCCGAGAATGTATGAAAATAAATACTAAAGAATTTTTAAATTGGAAGTGGTGGATTGTTAGAGTAATAAGTTCGTAGGTATGTACCTACATCTACTTGAATCCTACATCATATATTTCTGTTACTGATGCTATGTATCTGGGACATCTCACTCGCATTTTTAGTTTGACGTTTTATTAATTTTAAATTATGTTTCATTGTTTATTGTTATATTTTGAGACATTTTAAAAGAGTTGATAAAAGAGAGATCCCCGCAGACTTTCTTGGTGCTATCTTCTCTGGTAAGTGTATTTCCGAAGCACTGGTAGAGTCAGTTTTCGCATTTATTTTTTACTGGATCTGGACTTCAATTTGAGTATGGGAAAGAAATGCTTACTTTTTTTTTCAAAGTCATGTTAACTTAAGTTACAATTTTAACATTTTTAATTTGAATTATATTAGTGTTTATGACGTTTAAAAGTCCTTTTTGTGACTATTTAATAAATGATATTTGACTTTGACTTTGAATCTGCAATCATCTTTTATCAATAATTAGATTCAACTATACAGGTATAAATCCATTGTATTTATAACCGAATAGGTAAATATTTGACTGCAGTTTCACCCAATGGAAAGTGACGACGCGGTATACGATAGGTTAGGCTTGCCTAGAAGATACCGGTTCCGTTGGTACAAGAAGACGCCCAGATTAAACGAATCGGTAAACAAAGACGCTGGTAAGGTGTCCCATTCCTTTGCTGCATCTTTTTTTCCTGTATATCATATTTTGAAATTTTTATTTTGATTTATTTTTTCGTTTAATTGTACGTCTCCGTAAACTTTTTTGTTTTTAGGGTTCCGTACCTCAAATCGAAAAAACGGAATCCTTATAGGATCACTTTGTTGTCCGTCTGTCTAACGATTCCTGAACTATTTATAATATGTACCTACAAATTTGTACGGGACTCTCGGTGGGCGAGTCCAACTCGCACTCGCACATTATTTACTTTTTTTCGTAATTATATGCGAATAATTTTTTCGTGAGTTTGATTCATTATAAATATTTCATAAATAATATTCGACAAACTACGTGAGTCCTAGGCGTTTTATTAAATATTTTTAATATGTTTTTTCTTTTTAATAGATTCTTTTGAGATTATGGCAAGTTTACAATATGCTGACTTGCCAGTTTTGGCTATGAAATTGTTGTTAAAATGTCTACTCGTATGTTAATTGCTATGTTTTATTGCACATAAAAGTACTCGTATTACGGAATTTGCTAAAATGCTGTTATTGTGTAGGTAATGTTTATTACCTAAAAGGCATATTTTCGAAAGTAATTAATTAAATAAAGAGGCAATTACCTATTTAGACGTCCATATGCGTATAGGTTATATTTTTGGAAAAATACTACGAACATATGAAGCCAAAACAGTTTTAAAGTTCTGAAAACGTAAGAATATTTTTATCAAGAAAAAAGATACGGCTATCACTATATCTACAAAATAATAGTACACACGTAGATACATAAGTTTATTATCGAGTAAGATTTTTATATCAGAATCTGACTTGATGAACAGTTAATAAATTATCAACAATTCTTGAAAGTAGTGCCTTCATATTTGAAGCCCAAACCATTAATTGCAGGGAGAATTATATAGCCATAAACAACTATGAGTACCTATAAGAAACGTAGGTATAGCTATGTATATTCACTTTACTGTAGAATATAAAACATAAGCACCTAAGTACAGGATAAAGTCATTGTTTTATTGGCGTTATTCTCGTAATCTTAGATGTTTATCGCGAAGGCTGCGCCTGCGCCGTCGCCGCGCCGGCGCGGCACACGGCCTCCGTTTGAACAAGTGTATTTTATGTAAACTATGAATGTTCCGTAAGTTAGTGACAGTTGTGGTACCAATAGCCCGAGATCCCACTGCATGAATTCTATGCTCATCTGTTAATTATTAAGAAAACAATTTTTATATACAGCAGGATGGATTTTTGAGACGCGGCACTAAGGGCCTCAACCGTTATAGTTACAGAAAAAGGTTCTAAGGAGACCATCTATAACTTTTTCAGATATTCTCAACTGCATTCACAGATTTTGGAAAAAATTACAGTCAGCGGAAAAAATGCTAATTTACTAAAAAAAAATGATGCCAATCGATCCTGTTTCTTGTAGGGATCAAAATACTCTATGAGCCTATTTTAGGTATGAGAACTAGAAATGAAAGAAATCTCCAAAAACTTTCCCCATACATTTTGTAAGGAAAAACGATAAATCAACAATTGCTAGAAAGCACTTTCAGTTGCCCCGAATTTCCAATTTTTTCGGGCAACTCTTCCAATGTTTATTCCATAATGCGGAGTATTGAGAAACATTAAAAAAAGGCCATTTCGTTCCAGCCCTTCTCAAGTGATACCAATGAACTTCATTTTTTTATTTATATAGATTAATAAATAGACCAATACGTTTCTACCAGATTATCAAAATATGGCCGCAAGTGCCGACTTTTAGCTTAAGCAATATTTTCGGCCAATTTGCGACCTATTTCCAGACAGTCGCAGGTACAAGCTAGTAATGTACAAAAATTTCATTTTGATTAAATAACAGGTGGAAGTAGAACATCATGCAGTGGGATCTCGGACTACTATGATGATGCTATTGTAATCATGTAACCACGGTCGTGAAGATACAAAGGTTTGGGTCTGTTGTGGCAGCCACGTTCAAGTTAATCGTTCAACCGGCTGCACCACACGGTTTAACCCACGGTTTTCCGGGATAAAAATCATACTTTTCCCGGACTTGGATTACCTACCTACATAATAACTAAAAACGTATGTAGGCGCCTATATAAATTTTGTTTTTCTATCCTCTTGATTTTGTATTTTAATATCTGTTCTTGTTTTATTATTTGTTCTTGTTTTTGGTACCTGTTCTTATTATTATGTAAATGAGGACTACCACAATAATTGTGAAAACTGGCGTAGAAAAGTGTAGAGATTGAGCAAAGCCATATCTGAGCAATTAATTGCCGGAAAGAAAACTCGTATGTTTATGGGCACTTGTTAAATTTCACACATAATTATCGAACAATAACAATTACCTAGCTACCTGGCAGGGCCAATTTCAAACTGCATAAATCTTTAGAATTTATTTAAGCATCGTACATGAGCAAAGCATAACTTATGCATCTGATAATAGAGGCTATTTTTGTTTCACACAATATAAATATTAAAACAAATTATATAAGACAGGTTACAAATGAATGACGAACAAATTATTCGCCTCTAATTACTCAGTTATTGATACCTAAGTCAATGACATTTGTTCCACATAGGTAAAGTCTGATAACGTACACGCCCGCGTTTGCGTTTGAGTTTTTAGTTTTAAACAAACATTACGATATCCATTGTTTGAACGACGCTAATGACTCACGTGTTAACGTTTATGGATTGTATGTTTTTAGTAAGAAAAGAGTTGAAGACGATTTGATGACTACATTATTATGTTTCCGCTCCAAGCAAAAACCTTGAAACGTTCATGGGTGAGAACCATAAACCGAAAGGTACTGCTTCTGTCCATTTAACCACGTTTGCAATAAAAACCTTTTAGTACGTAACTATTGTCACTAACACTCTACAGTCCCCGTACCCACTGTTCTTTCAAGCGTCATTCATATATCGTGTTGAACTCAGCTGAAGGTGTAGATTCATTTTTTTTTATTATCACTGCGATAAAGTCTTTTGATGTGAAAGTTTATCTCAACGTGTGGTTGTCGTTTTTTGGGGTAAATTAATGTCATTAATTCGATTTCTTGTCTGAATGGACAAAATTAGACCGTATTTCATTAGTCGCAGTGACGCTATACCTTTATTTGAGCCCAACATAATATACTATTGGCGCTTGAGTGACCAGTGGGTAAGGGGGCAGTTCTCTTTTGCATTCGTGTTGGAATGTATTATATATAGATTATCCTCATTTTCATTTATCACATTATGATTAACATACATAAATAAACAGCTAACCATATGACAAAAACAATAACTCTACCAATAAAATCTCTAAATATAACAAAATCACGTACGAGTATAAAACCAAGTCGCTATTAGCATCTTAATTTATGTTTCTCTGCTTACTTCTTCTAAATCACGCAACCGATTTTGATACGGTTTTCACTGCCATTCAGTTTTTTTTTTTTGCGGAAGATGAATATGTACATTCAATATAGTTTATGTATAGTAGAGAAAATTAAATGTTTTGTAATCAAGTCGTCAATATATGACACCACATTAGTAAATCCCGTGCGAAGCCGGGGCGGGTCGCTAGTGTAACGTAATTTTTTTTATGGATCTGAGTGATGAGACGAGCTAGTCGTTCGCCTGATGGTTTTTTTTTTTTACATCTGACTGGGTCAGCGTTTGACCACGATCTCACCTCATGGGAAGCGACGATGTGGTCGATGATGTAGCACGCTTACCCAGTAAGTACTTGTTCACTCTGGTAAGCGCCACGCCTGCCCATAACAATTGCAGTGCCGCCCTGAACTTGTAATACCATTAAAAGCTTTGCGTAACACTGCATTGCGCTCATCACCCCGAGACATCAGATATTAGATCTCATAAATGCCCAGTCACTTCTCTGGCTACAATGCCCTTCAAACCAGAACACAGTAATGCGCACTACTGCTTGGCGGCTGAATAACTGGCAAAGCTTTGGTACTTACCCAGACGGCCTCCCGCATACGAGAGACTTATCACGAGTAAAATGAATTCTAGCCAGATGAATGTTTTAGTCATCTGGCCGCAGTCTTTAGACTTGACATTTTTATGTACAATCCATTACATCCATGGCTAATCTCGTGTCAGTTGTAATTTCAGACTGACACAATTCAAACACCTACCTGCATGCATTGCGTACTGATAACGATATTGATACATCGATAAATTTTACGTACATCGCTGGGTACGTACTGGTTAGTTGTGGTGTAGAGAGAAGTAAGCGAGACGTGTGCTTTGTAATATTTAAACAGGCAAAATGTCAGATGTACAATAGGAACTGTGAGCCGATCCGCATCATGTGACGGTGGTCACGAGCAATATTAGGGGTGTGCTTAACTCAAGCAGGAAAAAAGTGGCGCTGTGTCACAAGTGTGACTCAAAAGGAATATTTTTCCCGTTGTGTAACACTGTTACACATTTGGGTTTACTCAACAGGAACATAATTGCGTGAAGTTTACTAGCCGATTATTAATTATACAAAAATTAATTTCATTTTAAACACAACGATTGCCTCACTGATTTCATAAAACTGTTTTATCATAGTTTCGTATTGATCTGGTTTTTCCTGAATTATAAACATTTTTCTGATATTATATATTTGTATATGGTTTTACTACTGAGAAACGGTATCGTCCATCTCGTACCATTGAAGTCTCTACATTACGATCTTAAACCAGTATCTAAATCTGGAAAGCATCTAAAAATGTCATAAAATAGTGCTCAAAAACCTTGGTAACCTTCGTATATTTTATAGAATTACTTACCTATAAGAAATATAGATAACTACGCCCCGAGGTTTCCTGGGATAAAAGTAGCCTATGTCCTTTTCCAAGACCTGAAGAACTTCATACTAAAATTCATAAAAATTCGTTTAATAGTTTTTGCGAGATTGAGTAACAAACATCTATACATCCATCCATGCATCCATCCTCACAAACTTTCGCATTTATATGAATAACAAACATCCATCCATCCTAACAAACTTTCGCATTTGTAATATTGGTAGGACAGTAGGAAGTAGGATAGGATAATAGAACAACTTTAATTCTCTAATAATTACTATAATAGCTAACTTCATACACCTAAATCACTAAGATTGCCAGGAAATAAGTCTCACTAGAGTAAGCGGTTAATTTAACTGTAACAGTATATTTAATACTTACAGTCGTTTTCGAGCCGTTAACGCTCATAGAAAGTCAATTTGTTCTTCGGTTTACGACTGCCGCGGTAGTAACTATCGCCGTAACTGTGGCCGTTAATGTTACCACTACGTGGCGGGCTAGTTACGGGAAAATAAAATGTCAGCCTAGTTTGTTGTCTGCTGAAATAAGCTACCGTTTTCATTTCTTTTTAATCTCTAAAGAAAGTAGTTTCCTTGCATGTACATTGAAACCGAGAGGAAGTTTTAAGAGGATATGGCACAGCCGCGGCCAGCGAGCACTAGGTATTTGAATAATGGTTTACGGTCTCGCAGAAAATGCGTAAATTAAATTAAATAAATTAACTAAATAATAATAATAATTTAACTTAATTCGTATCAACTTCAGATTTTGAAAAGTTTCGTGAGTGTTATTATTCATAATTGATATAAAACGGCTAAGACTCACTGTAAACGTCGAAAATTACTCCGACCAGGTTTCGTTTACAGTGACGTTTACAGTGAGTCTTAGCCGTTTTATATCAATTATCAACTTCAGATTTTAGTTAAAATTCGCGTTTCGGGAGAAAACGTTTCTACCACACTAAATCTCAACCAAATTTGGTAATTTTGGTCTCGATTTCTTAAATGGAGAATAAACTAGGTTTGTAAGTTTTCTTTTTTCTAAGTTTATGTCTATTTTTAAAGTTAACAGCTTCCAAACTTCAATAAAAATCTCGAGTAAATATCGAGTTTTTTGAGTACATTTATTCAAATTCTATAGGAATTATCGAAAAAATAAAAACCTACAAACCTCAATAATGATAACATCTCTTACATGTCCAAATTTCTTCAATTTTGGTTAATGTTTAGGGGTAGAAAAACGTTTTCTCTTTTTGTATGAAAATTTCAGCGTGCCGTTCCCTCTTAAGCTCTTAGGCTTACTTTGTCTCAAATTGAATAATAATTGAGACAAAGAAAGAAAAGACATTTATTCGAGACAGACACGCAACATTACATAGAACCATAACACTATTCTAAATAACATAAAAATATAGTATATAATAGAACAGTAACACACACTAAATACTTAATATAATTATAGTGCAATGAAATATATATATATATATAGAGCGAGTGGCTCAGTTGGAGAACGTGCGACATTTGATCCGACGTACCAAAGTTCGAATCCCGCAGGCCTCGCACCTCTGACTTTCTTAAGTTATGTGCGGATTTAACACTAGCTCTAAAAACGGTTCAGGAAAACATTGTGAGAAAGCCGGCATGTCCAAGAATTAATCACAAACATTCAAGGACATGTGACATCCACCAACTCCACCAAGAGAGAGTATGGGCCATAATCCACCGCGCTGGCCCAGTGCGGGTCGGTGGATGTCACATGTCCTTGAATTTTTGTGATTAATTCTTGGACATGCCGGCTTCCTCACAATGATTTCATTCACCGGTTTTAGAGTGAGTGTTAAATCCGCACATTACTGAAATTCAGTGGTGCGGGGCCAGCGGGATTTGAACTCGAGTTCGTCGGATCGAAAGTCGCACATGCTCCCACTGAGCCACACTCGCTCCTACGTACATACGGGTTGTACATATACGTACATACGGCTAACACAAATCTCCAAGTAAAACAGAAAAACTTTGGGTTAATTAACGATAAAAACACCTATTAAGATAGAAATGTTATAGGTAAATACCAAATAGATAGGTAGATAGATGGGATTTTGTGTACCTTACAACATCCGGTTCATCTCTAACACATCATCGACATCATTTTAGAACAACTATTTATATAGTACAAATATTAATATTGAATTTAACGTAATGTTGTTAATCTATTTTCAATTGACTAACCTGTTTTTGATTAAATTGATCAAATCGGTCGTTAAAAAGACATCACAGCCTTTGGATTCTATTAAAGTCAAATGCATGTAAGACTAATGTTCTAGATAAGACATCCTCGCGGTCATTCATAGTGGTCAACTAAACTGGCGGTCTAATAAGAACTTGTAGCAAAATGGTTTTAACCATAAATCTAAATGACCCTGCTTACCGCATTATTACCGTATTTATTTATCTTTTTTTTTTTTACGCCTTGTAGATCTATGTTTGGCCACTATCTCGCCTGATGTGAAGCGATGATGTGGCCTAAGATGGAGCACATAGATCTAGAGAGAGACGGCAGTTGAGCGGCTGCTCAGACCCGTCTCCCCGATGGTTCACCGAACATCATCCCGAAACACGACTAGGTCGCTTGACGGCATGGCTTTGTTCGGTGGGTGGTATTACAACCACGGCCAGAGCCTACCACTCCAAAGCGCGTAAGCGGGTTTCATCACGATGTTTTCCTTCACCGTTTTAGAGCGAGCGTGCAAAATCTGCACTTAACTATAAGTCATTGGTGCAGGGCCGAGTCGGGATTCGAACCCAGGTGCGTCAGATCGAAAGGCGCACGAGGTCCCGCTGAGCCACACTCGCTCAAAAAGAAGCAAAACGATCTGAGCAAAACCTAATCTCTTAGCAATGTAGGTATAAACGTAATGCTGGACTATTTCTATATCCTGATTAGGCGTATCGTGAAATGCTTAAGTATCAATAATACTTTACTCTAGACCCTTACAGACCCAATCTTGATGAAATTATGCACAAATAGGCTATAGCCCGTAGAAGAACATTGGATATTTTTAATCCCAATTAAATACGTGGTTCGTGTTAAGTCGTGGACAGCAGCTAGTGGATGGGACCCATAAGGCATTTCATAAGGCGGGCCATTTTTTTTTTTTTGTAGAACTGAATGACGAGACGAGCTGGTCGTTTGCCTGATGGTAAGCAATACGCCAGCCCATAATAATAACAGCACCACCCAGAATTATGTTTTGCAAAATCCTGCGCGGCACTGCACTGCGCTCGTCACCCTGAGACAATTAGCTGTTGACTCTCATAATGCCCAGTAATTTCGCTGGCTACAATGCCCTTCAAACCGGAACACAGTAATGCTTGCGCACTACTGCTTGGCGGTTCTGGTACTGATTACCATTTACTCATTCGCCAATATTTTACAAGACACTTGTTAACCGACTTCAAAAATGGAGGAGATTCACAATTCGATTTTTTTTAATGTTTGTTACCTCAGATCTCCGTCATTTATAAACCGATTTAGAAAATTCTTCTGTTCAGTATAGGTAGCTACAAGGTGGTCCCATATAAATTTCATCGATATGCGACGTTGGACTTCGAAGATACATCAGAATTGAAGTTGGTTTATTTTCGTTATAAAATGAGTTATTATATAATAACATCGATATATACGTACTACGCATATCTATGTATAATAACTTTTCTGTCTTTCACCACCTCATCACCATATACCTTGAAACTGTTTAAATTTTTCTTACTAATACTGTTCACCACCTACCGGACAAACTTTTGGTAGGTCACGAAGACGTGTCATTCCAATTCATGGAAACATTCAGGAATCGGCGTATTTCTTTCGCATTTCGACATTTCATATATCATTAATCGTCTCAAACATTTCCGCCGATCAACTATTATATCTTTCTATTTTTATTTTAACATCACTGGGCTTCTCTGTCGTTTTGCATCACCGAAATGCTTAGAAAGGGTGCTTTTGATATGAAAAAGAAACTTTGGTGCTGAAGTGTCATTCTAGACGGTCCTACTGTCAGATCCTAGACCCTCTACAATAGGATCGTCTAGGAAGACAGATCCTTTATCCTGAACAGTAGGACCGTGTTGGATGACATATTTCAGACCCCAGAAAGTAGAACCATCCATCGATGGCAAATCCTTAACGCTAGACCGTAGAGCTGTCTAAGATGACAAACCTAGACCAATCTAGACAGTACAACAGTAGGTTTAAGATGTCACGCTGGGTCAAGATGGTGAAATGATTGGTCAGAAAGATAATAAAAAAAATAAGAAAGAGTCCGGGGTAATCAGAAACCCTGTAACACTGTACATAATATGCTTCTGCGAAATTACTGGGCATATGAGACATCGAATGTCTCGGGGTGATGAGCGCAATGCAGTACTACGCAGTGCTTTTTATGGTATTAAAAGTTGAGTAGCACTGCAATTGTTAGAGGCAGGTGTGGCGCTTACCATCAAGCGAACGACCAGCTCGTCTCATCATTCAATTCCATAAAAAAGAAAGTAAATCAATTGTATTCCCCCAAAAATATCTATTCCATACTGCATCAGTTCGGGTTCGAACTCACCGTCCGTCTTTTGTTCTAAACTCAATTAAAACTTGCCGACTCGCACGGTCGCGCCGGGCCCGGCTCGTTAGCAAGTTCCGGAATACACCCGTCACCGGGCACCGGGAACAAACCGGATTCCGGGACGGTGTTACAGTTTACAGGTGACGTTTTAATTTTGGCTGTTGAAGGAAACGTCAAGTATTAGCTTTTTTATGAAATATTGTATTAATTTAGCTATTTTAAGAATGTGTTTTTGAGGCTGGAGTTGGGAAGCTCGCCTCCTGCACCAGTGTCAAAATATAGTTTCAATTACATCGAAATTTCGCGTTACATTATAACAAGAGGGTATTGCCGTGCAAATTATAGCCTCTGTGGTGTAGTGATTGGGCAGGTTGGCTCACGACACATACATTGACGTTGCGGGTTCGATTCCCGCGACGGGATAAATGTTTGCACACAGACAAAAATATAAGTGCAAGCATTTGTTTCGTGTCTGGGTGTTGTGGGACCATGGTGTTTGTAGATCCTGGTTCCCTACATACAGGGAATCCTAGTCAGGTGTATCTATGTTAGAGATAGTTGGGAAAGAAAAACATAACAAACGAAATTGACCAGGAGGGCTTTATTACGATTAAAAATCTCTACCGCCTGTTACAAAAACCATAACAGCACGTCTATGATTTTTTTTTCTTGTCTTTTAAAAATCTCTAAATACGATGCTACTTATCCTGAATTTTACCTGACTCCTAATAAATCTATATAAATAAAAATGTATCTCCGAAATGTTTGTACGCACATAACTTCCAAACGACTGCACTAAATTTGATAAATCTTTTATGTGCTCGTTATTGCTAGGAGAAAGTTTGTATGAAAAAAAAAATAGCAATAGTTGTATTTATGTTTTATATAAACTTATTTATTTGTACGTTTTATATTAAAGTATTTATTATGTATACTTTATTGTTTTGCTATGTATTTTATGTAAGGACTATAGTTTTATGTATATTATATTTATTATAATGTTAAATTAATTTTTTTGTTGATAACATCGTCCATATATATTTTTTTGTCTACACTCCTCCACTTGTGGGTTGTCTGGAAGAGATCGCCCATTGTGACGCTAGTATTAAGTTAATTGTTATTTTAGTTTTTTTTGTTTCTGTATCATGGTGTTATAATAAAGAGTTATTCTATTCTATTCTAGTTGTATATAAATAAACAAACATATAATAAATAAACAAATTGTAGACTGCATTATTTCGAGTGGGTCTTGTGAATCGCGGCGAATTGCAGCCGTGGAGTGGAAGCGACAGTCGACGTCGAGATCGGATCGTTATCGGATTGCTGTCGTTATCTAGTTGGCTTCCATTCTTAAAACTGTTTTGTGCTTTTTTTTAAAACAGGAGTTGTTTGTATTAGTATCTCGCATTAAAGTTTCAGAAATATGTTTGTGTTAAATAGATACATAAACGCTTTATTGTTCACACCAAATCATATCATTAGTACGGCTGCTAACGAAAGACAATTACAATTACAAAATGCTTTATTGTACACCAAACAAAAGAATTAATAGGTACATGAAAACAGCTTACAAATTAAAGTTCAATGAGTGGACTTATTGCTAAGAGCGATCTCTTCCAGTCAACCTTTGGATGGACAACGTAAAAAGACGTAATATAGCATAAGCTTCTGAGTGTAACTCGTAAATAAATTTAAAAAAAACCGTGACTGACAGACAGACAACGCATAGTCTATAGTCCTATACCACTAAAAATAGAAACAAAAAGTTTAAAATACATGTTCCCTAAAGGACTTTTAGAGGTACATTAGGAAAGATTTTTTCGAAACATCCACGAGAAAAAAGTAAAACTCCGTGATGCGGGCTGGCTATTATAACAATAATTCCCAGTCGCTTCTACCGTCTACCTTTAGATGTTTTATCGTCAGCCACAATCTCGCTTAACAAACAGGCGAGATAGTGGCTATAAATCTATAAGCGATGCGTTGTTGGATCGAGCGCTAAGTTTTGCATAAAAGTTACCGCTGCGGCACACTTGCTCTATCCACAAAATATCATCATCATCAACCCATCACATTCCCACTGTTGAGACATGGGCTGTCTCTAACAGAAAGAGTATGGTCCATTATCCACTATGCTGGCCCATTGTGGGTTGGTGGATGTCACACGTCTTTGAATTTTTGTTCAATTCTTGGGCATGCCGGTTTCCTTACGATGTTTTCCTTTACCGTTTTAGAGCGAGTGTTAAATCCGCACATAACAAAAGACAGTGCGGGGCCAGCGAGTTTCGAACTTGAGTGCGTCGGATCGAAAGTCTGAGAAAAACTGAGCCACATTCGCTCTTATGTTCTTAATATGCTCTATAAAATATGTTCGCAAACTTAAAGTTAACGCATCAACTAGCGTAAAGCCGCTTCCACAGCAGAGTAAGTATCCTTACTTCTTATCAGCAGACACTTCCGTGCACATTATCCATAGCTTAGTCTACCTACGATAAGGGCGAAGTGAACGCGTCGCTATGCACTTCTAGTGCCACTACGCGTGCGGTCTCAGCCTTATAGAGGTACGTTCGATGCACCTTATCTGTCCCAAGTACTCCTACCGTGACAGTCTTGGCACAGGCAGGGCTGAGCTAGGGTTGGCGATATTTTTGTTCGTTTAGAGGTCTAAGTGGTACACTTCTTTATTTTTTACAACAGTCTAGGTCTGCGTTTGACCACAATCTCACCTGATGGGACGTGACGATGCGGTCGAAGATGTAGCACGCTTACCCAGTAGAGACTTGTTCACTCTAGATTTGAACACACTCAAATTGTATTTATGTACTTAAGAGACTATGTAATTAAAGATGATGATCTTTTTCATGCCGCTTTTTGCTATAGTGTTGTTATTATAAAATTTATGCTTAGCTCTTACTAGTGCAGTGCTTTAGTTCTTAAGTGGGGACGATGTTTTTTAATATAATTTAAGTAACATCATCATCATCATTTAAATATAAAAAATGTAATATCATTTAATTATTATTTGCGGAGGGTTCTAATTGGCTTTTCTTATATTAATTTGTCAAACTGTTTTGTAACAACAGCTGTTAGCCCCCAAACAAAATAAAATAAAATAAATAAATAAATCTTTCGAGATAGCTACATAATCATTTTGATAGTGCGATACTCTCTAGTCAAGCATGTTTTAAGTTATCATAACAATCGTCATGTAAATATAGAATGAATAATATTTAATCCATACCATCTGCTATGTACCAATTTTCATAATGTTCAATCCATCTATGTGCCAGTTTTCATTTAATCGACATCCTTGAAAAAACATATTTTCTCTATTTATCTTGATGGTAAAACGGTATTTACTTAGCCCTCTGTGCTCATCATGTTGAAACATCAAGCAATTTTCACATTAGTAGTAGTAATAACAAGTACAGTAATTTCCTTATTACTTTAGCTATACTTTAGCTTATCTACCTTATTACTTTAGCTGTGTCACAGAACGTCCCTTTCGCAAAGTATGCCTTATGCAAAATGTCTATATACTGCTCGCAAAACATCCCTTCTCAAAATGTTAGCATACCGTCTCTTTCGCAGAATGTATCCTTTCAGATAAAAAAGTCTCGCAGTGTCACTTCAAAATTTCTTTGATTGGTTCTACGTTTGATTTCGTGATAGCCCTATGTACGTGTGTCCCGCCGGAGACACAATTTAATATCGAACGATTTCGATACTGAAGTTGAGCGCTTGAAGTGCACTCACGGGCTCCGGACTCCTATAAGGCCGGATATCTAATACTGCAATATTTTACAGTGGCGTAATGTTTATTCTCATGCGGCATGCAATAAAGAATCTTTAAGAATAGTTGGCAAATTCAATCCTACTAATATTATGAACAATTCAATTTAAATTTAAAAGTTATTTATTTACATTTTGTCCTCACAGACGCACTTGTGAACGTCAATTATTACAATGATTCTACCACTTTATCGGAAAAAGAACCTCTACTCAGAAGATACGGCAAGAAACTGAGGAGTATATTTTTTAGAACTTTTGTTACAATATTTTATGCTTAACAAATAACTAATAAATAGTATTTGTAAATGCGAAAGTTTGTGAGGATGGATGGATGGATGTTTGTTACTCAGTCACTCAAAAACTACTCAACGGAAATTGTCGAAATTTGGTATATAGGTACTTTAGGTCACGAAAAGCACATTGGCTACTTTTTATCTCGGGAAACCACGAGAGAAACTGCGCAGCTTGTAATATAACAATGTTACGACTTAAAGAGACTGTATTAAGTAATCTAAGAACAAATTTGATAAGAGCAAATGCTCTATAAGTTTGATTTCTTCATTAGCGTCGTTCAAATTATTATTTAACTGTTTTTAACTACTAATTGCTTTAGTCTTAATTATTTATCAGCCGCGCGACATGTTAGAATATACAATGATATGTCGTACGATACTTAAGTAGGTGCTTGAAGAAGAATTGGGTTTCATTAAAGATAAATATATTCACCAAGAGAGCGAGTCTGGCTCAGTGAGAGCATGTGTGGCTCGGTGGGAGCACGTGCGAGTTCGAATCCCGCTGGCCTCGCACCACTGATTTTCTTAAGTTATGTGCGGATTTAACACTCGCTCTAAAAGCGTTGAAGGAAATTAATGAAAAAAAATAAGGACATGTGACATCCACCAATTCGCACTGAGCCAGCGTGGTAGATTATGGCTCATACTCTCTCTATGAGAGAAGGCAATTGTCCCAGTAGTGGGAAAACGTGATGGATTGATGATGAATGGTAAGTATTCTCCAAATAAGTTATTTTATAGCACGTCAAAACTTTTAAAGTTAAAGCCGTCACAGGCATCTCTGAAACTTGTACACATAGCTCCCGAACTTTCAGCGGAACGGCTTAAACGAAATCCGGGAGTCGAACTATTTGTCCTCGAATCCGCATTCTTCGCGCAACTGACAAGCAGCGCCGCGAGCGACTACAGGCCGAACTACCCGGTGGCTTTCGACCGAGTAAGACTGAAGACGGCAGTATACTGTACTTACAGTAAGGAATCTGAAAACATCCAACGTCCACCGTTCTTGGAAAAGCGGCTTTTTCTCCGTCAGCTTAGTTTGTAAAAGGTCTCTATCGAGAAAATTGATCTCCTTTCTATACTCCTCAGAATACAAACAAAGTTTAATCGACTCTAATACATTCAAATAATCATTTTAGAGACATTTACATTCTACTTCGGATATCGCATCACACTAATCACACTAATGTTATAAACGCGTTTTTTTTTATGTGTGTTAGGGTGTTTGTATTTTAGTATGTTTGTTACTTCTTCACCGCTGTAACAGCTCAACGGATTTCAGTGAAATTTGGAATAGAGATAGCTTACACCCTGGATTAACACATAGGCTACTTTTTATCTCAAGAAACCGTAGGGTGAATCCGCGGGGCGAAGCTAGTGATATATGAAATTTTATAAACACAGTAAACAATAATATAACAAAGCATGTTGTTTGTCAGTTTGCGATTAAATTACATTATGATTCGAAGTTACTCGGGTTCAGAATCGTATAAAAATCTAGATACTCTCTCATTCACTGTGACAGTAATTCTCCTACAATCAACACCGATTGCAATGAGCACTACTCTTACTGTTGTTTATAGTGATGTAAAGCTCTAAGTTCCATAACTACTACGAAACATATGACAGTGGCGCGGGCCAGTTGGACCGTTTTACGGCGGGACGCGACGCCGCGGGGCTTTTTCAAATATTTACGGGTTCGCGATACAATTCCGCCGAGCCAACTCGAGTTGAGCCGAGTAAAATCGAATTGAGCCAACTCTAGCGTTAAAAGTTGATGCCGTCCTCATTGCTGCGTCAGTAACTCTGTACGGAGAATTGCTATTCATAAATTGGATCGAGGTTAAAAATATATATTTATGAATGAAATATTTTTATTAGATATTTTTGGCAAAATAACCGTGAGATGTTAGTGTAACGGATTTTTTTTATTATTCTGCTTGCTTGCTTTTTATTACCATCAAATCTCCTGTAAACGCTGAGGTATTTTTTGGTAATTATTTCCTAGATTGTGATGTCAGCGTTTTTTACGATTTAACCTCAGATTATGAGATACTAAAAGGCGCCATTGGAGGTTTGTATTGTCACCAAAACTTGACGATTGAAGCTTCTTTTTCTTCTCTCGTGTGGAAGTATTGCCAACCAGAATTTTTCAGTCAGAATTTTTAGACCGACCGAAGGCCTCTTGAAACCTTTAATATTTCTATCATGACTTGTCAATTATGTAACCAACTCTTTAATTATCTAGGCTACACAGTAACAGGGACCTCCATGACAGAAGCCTATATGCCTACATTAATCGTCCATGACACAGTCCGAATCCACAGTGACACAGTTTACCTAAACCATTAACAATTCCATGTTAAGGTAACTCAACACGGAAAATAATCTTCATACGTGTACATTTGTGTGGGTTTTCCTAAGTAGGTGAATGCTCAATAGGTATATATTTTAATAACAATGATTTTAATATATTTCAAAGGGTTCGATAAGCGTCCATAAATGTGCATTCCAAACCACGTTATTATAATATTCCGATATAACTACAAATAAAAATACCTATAGTGACCATTTAATTCTTCTTACCTTACTTACAATTATTACTTGAAACTTCCTTTATAATAATAAACATTATTCATTATTATTTTTTTACCAGGCCTAGTGCACTCCGCACTGTAGGTACGAAGCTACAAGGACACCGACGGCGGGTCGCGCGTCGTTACACGAGCCGCGTCAGAAAAGATACGAGCTATGCAATAGAGAGAGAGGCGCTCTGTAGGTTAATATGACTGGTAGGTATGCGGTCAGCGCTACGCGAGCTGAATTGAATTTTATTGCGTCGTAGCAAGAGTCGCTATTTGTTTAAATTTTTTTGCGGAGTGATACTTCTGTCTTTTAGTATTCTGTGTTATTTATTACCAGATAACTTTAACAGCAACACCGTAATATATTTCTGGTTCCGACTCCGGTTATTAACAACAAAAGTGTACGCCGTTGTCATCCAATTGCTAACTTTTATCAGAACTAAGTAAATATATTTTTAAAAGCCATCCGCATCCATGTTTCTTCTTCTTTTCTATATCGTGTGAGTTATACTACCCAAAGGCCTCGGTCATGGCCTAACATCTGCTGTCCTAAGACAACGACCGGGACCATCTGCTTGACGTGTCCTCCGAAACCTCAAATGTAAATACCACACACACAGTCACCCATATATCTATAAGATCGGCTATGAACAGCCATCTGAGCTGCTCTATGAACGCTACATTACTGTTATCACATCTGCGTCACGCTAACTCGCCGTGTAGAGTTTTGCAGGCGCTAAGTGGTCGAGTTAGCGTGGTAGCGCCACAGGTGAGCCGCGGCTCCATATCTATACAAGGCGACGTGCTAACAAACAAAGCACGTATCTAGGTAGGTATGTGTGTCGTCTGTTGTAAGGCTAGTGATGGGACCTAAATATTGTTCATCGATTGCAAACTAGCGATCCATTGCAGCTTCGCAACTAAATCAAAGTTCATTTATTTCTCTCAGTAACAACTTTGTTTGTGAGACCCTAACTAGGCTGTTTGGCCGGTGTCTTAATACATAGTTAGTTGCTTCCATTTTATTCAATTTCTTTTCGTTACACAATCTCACATTTCTAAATTTTTGTGTTTTTTAAGTTAGCCTAAACATTTAAAAATATTTTTTTTAAATTACATCGTTCTTTAATTATAACTGTGTGTACTCACTATTGCGTTTAGATTCCTACAATACCATTTAAGTGGTATAGACCTTAGTTGTTATTGTTTTTAATTCTAATATTTTGAAGAGACTTTTAGTCTTAATTCGGTTATGTTACGGTGATACCGTATGTGATTAGTACAAATAAATACAACAACACAATCATTATTTTTATAGATTATCTATTCCGTGGTATAACTTATACAGATTTACCTCGGAGCTTAATCCAGCTTACACTTTGAAGTATGCCGATATCGTATAAGTTTAAATTAAACGTTTTAGCTAATTTATCTTATTGTGAATGTACACAATACAATATCTGAAGTAGGTATAGGTATATATTTCATACTTCTGATATTTTTTGATTAATAATAATAAACATGATTTTTATAGGTTAATTATAATTTTGACATTGTGAATATTCTATTATATTATTTTTATTTTGAATTTCATATTTAATGTAGAGTTTTTACTAATTTATTTATTAATTTTTGTTTTATTGTGTCGTGTGTATACATGCTAATTAATAATAAAAAAAAACTAAAATGTAACACTTTCTTTAATTGTTTTTTATGTAATGTCTGTAATTTAATGTTTGCAATAAAGCGTTCATCTATCTATCTATCTATCATGCTGGTATAACACCTTCCACTCAAATTACTTACTTAATATTATGATTGACTTGTAAACCCAGTTTATCAATAAATGAGTATTTGAGTATTTGTAGATACGTGTAGTCAATTCAGTATTTAGTTAAGTACGTACTATAAATACGAAGGTAGTTTCAGCTTTAGGTATATGTCTGAAATAGTGGTTGCCAAATCGACGGCCATTAAAGATTTTATGTGAACAATGTACTGCAATGTTTAATAAACACGTCGGACTAAATATATTATCAACTTTATCACATACATATTTACACATGTTTATGTCCTGTAGCGAGAATGAAGAGCTGACCTGCCCAACCACTTCACCACAGAGGCTTCTAATTACTGTTTATAATCCATGCTAATAATCTACATACATACTATTATAACACTGTAGATTTTTTACAACACATTTTTCTTTTTCTTTCTCGTGTGGGCCTGCCCTGGTGTCGGAGTATATCCGACTCCGTCTATCTTTTTACGCTTTATTGATCCATGTTTGGCCACTATCACACCTGATGTGAAGCGATGATGTGGCCTAAGATGAAGCACATAGATCTAGAGAGAGACGGCAGTTGAGCGGCTGCTAGACCCGTCTCCCCGATGGTTCACCGAACATCATGCCGTCAAGCGATCGAAACACGACTAGGTCGCTTGACGGCATGGCTTTGTTCGGTGGGTGGTATTACAACCACGGCCAGAGCCTACCACTCCATATCGGAGCCCAAAGGCCTCCGACATGGCCTCACGACTGTTATCCGACAATCGGGAACAACGGTTTAACGTGCCCCCCCAGATAGCGCTCAGATATATATAATTGTATTGGTTTGATGCATGCATCAAAAATGGATCATGATCCATTCGAAATAACACAAAAATAAAACAAAATGATTAAACATTTTACGACGTCATTTGTCAATAAAATAATTAAATGAAAATTTGATTCAATTTGGTTCAACTGCGCCAAATGCGTGTGACTTCAAAATGTGTGGAGACCTAGTATCTCCTAATTGGTCTGTCTATGTTACATGTGTGCGTGTGTCAATAATCTACCAATAGGGCGGGCTCTATGTCAAAAATTGACTTATAAGCAGCGAGCCGCGTGACGTCAACATGTGGTTGCAAGCGCTATGCGACTACGTTCCGTTTTTCCAAAATATGAAAAAGAAACATTAAAATGCAAAAAAACTTCGCAATTATTGATAATATTTATATCACTACGAAATGTTTACAGGAGTAATCTATCACAAGAAGTCATTTCCAGATTTTTCGACTTTGTTTGTGGAGTTTTTACTATCGATTATTTATGGGTCACCGAACGGTTCATGCTGGTTCTTGTCACTACAATTTGTTCTCATCGACACTTCCACTGCACAAGTAAAATTGATGCACACAAGCTATGCATGTGTGTGTGCACAACTTATTATGTAAACTAAGAAAATCGTTAGTATGTCCCAGGTTATATCTTTAGCCTTCCGCTAGCGTGCCTTCTGTCTACATTGTTATTGAAATGTCATCATAAATCATCATTCAATAAGTTGCTAAGTTATAAACATGTTGCTCTCATGGCCGATGTGATCGTTAGCATATTTTTATCTATCTTGGACACGAGCTTTTCCTTATCACGCTATGCTGTCATCGGAAAATATTCACCATCATCATCAATATCAGCTGGTTTCGACTGCTACTACCTTTTTGGTCAATATTTTCTTCATTTTGTAAAACTGTCTTCAACATTCACAGTTAAGTTTGCATTTGCACAGATCAATACAAGTTACTTTAACATTTCCAATATACGTTATGGACTCTGCAACAGTAGGTACGTCTCAATCGGCTCGGATAATCGAGTCTATCAATAAACCGAATGTCGAATGATCGCGTGCACGGCTGCATCGAACGCCGCGTAATCGATTGTCTGCTAATGCCGTGCTATAAAGTAGGTCGTTTTGATTTGAAAAATACAATATACCTATTGTATCAACTTAACTTCTACTGTTTTTTTATTAAAATTTCGATTTTTTCAAACTCACCTTGTTTCAGTTTTCTGTCTTGTTTAATAAAGAAATAAGAACATTCCTTTGTGAAATCTCTTGAATTTATCCGCTCACGGAACGCTTACAATTGAAACAATATTTATATATGTACCTGTTTCACAGAATAATTAATAGCCTGTGTTCCGCTTTCAAGGGCACGCATTGAATCGAAATTACAGGCGTTATGAAACTTAGGAGTCACCTCAGGATTGCGAGCGCAGTGCAGTGCCGTACTAAATTTTTCTAACAAAGTTCTCAGTGGCTGGCGTTACAACTGTTATGGGCAGACGTGGCTTACCTTAAGTTGAACGACCTGCTCGTCTCGTCACTTGTATAAATAAACGAACAAAAGAAAGATATCAATAAGTCGAAGATAGGATAGCGTGCGACGTTGCAGCCGCAATCGATTGTCGCTTTGTAAACTAGGTCGATATGAATTGAATCATACCACGATACTTCTAGACTCGGGTTAACTTCGGTAGAGGATTACGTGAGCGTATTACATAGATGGTTTAACTTTTCAGTTTTTAGTTAATTTCTGATTGGTTGAAGGAAATCAGGCCTTAAATAGAAGTAGCGATTTTCATGTCAAATATCTTTTTCAGATTAGAAAAATGTGCCTTCAATCTAAATCAAAAGTTACGGTTTTTATTCACCGTTTCTAAGTAGTTGGTGTGTTTTGATCACAATTAATTTTGGTCATACATTACGTTAATGGAGCGCAGCATCTTGGGAGTGAAAATATCCGACAGAGTGCGTAACACCACGCTGCGCTCCAAAACGGGTATAACAGTTATAACGGATGGCGAGATGATCTTGAAGCACACCAAGAAAATTAGTATGAGGTGGCGCAGGAGCGAGACAGGTGGAAGAAGTTGGGGGAGGCCTTTGCCCAGCAGTGGAACAGTGCAGGCTAAAAAAATACGTTAAAATTTGGTCACATATTAAAACTAAGTAAGTGCTCATTTGTTAGTCATCGAATTTTGGTCACAGATAAAATTAGTAAATTTTATTTATTAACTCGTATTTATTAATTCGATCTTTTATTTGGTTCCGTACCGGGAAAAATAAGCCCGGCACTCCCCCAATCCCTAATTCCTATTAACATGACTTTTATGAAAAAAGCCTTATGAGTCGCACACATCATGTAGGAAACTTCCTCCATCGCGAAGGAAACGATCATGACTCCAGTTAATCTTTGCCCAGAACGTAGGTAACTCCACGGATGTGGCAAAAAGCGTTTTTAATATATTAAGGCAGGCTTTCCTGAACGGTGAAGGAAAACATGTAAGAAAATCGGCATGTCAAAGAATAAATCATAAAAAATCAAGGATGCGACATCCGCCAACCCGCATTGGACCAGCGTGGTGGACCATACTCTCTCTATGAGAGAAGGCCCGTGTCCCAGTAGTGGGAGTGGAAACGTAATGGGATAACGATGATGACGATAATATATTTCCTTGCATGAAACCTTATCTTACTTGATACCAAAAACAAAAACAAAATAACAATAATTCATCTCAGTAAAAAACCGTCTTCAATTCTGATGTATCTTTGAAGTCCAAATGTATATGGGACCACATTGTAACCACATTGTAAAATCGGTTTATAAATGACGGAGTACGTAGGTAACCAACATATAAAACTGGCCAAGTGCGAGTCGGACTCGCGCACGAAGGGTTCCGTACTATTATCTATAAAACATTATCTTTGAAAATTTTAACTGTCTAACCATCACGGTTCATGAGATGCAGCCTGGCAACAGACAGACAGACAGACAGACAGACAGACAGACAGACAGACGGACGGACAGCGGAGTCTTAGTAATAGGGACCCGTTTTACCCTTTGGGTACGAAACACTAAAAAGTAGCATATTTCTTGCGGCCATAATTATTATTTTAAATCTAACTTCAACGACATAATATGAAGAGTGTTTAAAAATCTTACAATTAGTCTACTATTTACTTGAAGTGAAAGCAACATAAAAAAATCTCAATATCGTATACTATGTTTTTAATAAGAATCTTACTTCATGGAACAGACGATCATGGCTGTCGTTAATCTTCACCCCAGGAAGTAAGATTCACATCATGGATGCAGCAATAAGAATCCGCCAATTTCGCGTATCACATTTCTGACGTGAAATATACGATTCCCTCGCTGGTGTAATACATTGTTCGCGTGAGCTTCTACTATTAAATGTTCTGAAGGAACTCTTGACTACGCTAATCCTTACTTTGTTCTGTTATATAGTTTTTTAGGAATTTGCTTTTTTGTGTTTACTAGCTGCGCCTCGAGATTTCATCCGCGACTTTCCGGGATAAAATGTAGCCTATGTTCTTTTCCAGGACCTAAAGTACCTATATACCAAATGTCATCAAAATCCGTTTAGTGTTTGGTGCGTGATTGAGTGTCAAACATCCATCCATCCATCCATCCTCACAAACTTTCACGTTTATAGTAGGTATTAGTAGAACAACTTATTTTTCTCAAATTTTTTAACGAACTAAAGTCTGTCTGGCCCCCGCCGCACTTCCGTCTTTCTTTCTTTCTTTCGTTCATCTACTTGTATCGAAATATTTTGGCACTGGTGGAGGAGGCAGGCCATCTCTCATACCCTCTTTCTCCCAACTTCTTAAAAAAATAAACCTTCTTAGGGTTTGCTTGTTTGTCACAAATGTTCAATATACGGAAATCAAGACATGGTAAGTCTGTCATCATCGTGGTTATACTATAACTTGTTATTGATGTCTCTGACTCGTGTGTTACTCTGTGCGACAGAGACTATTGCGGTTACGTTGCTCTATGCATTTGCTTACGTCACGCCTTCACGCTAGAATATTGTCTTTACGTCTTTCGTGTCTATGGTATATGTTACGGATATTAAGGACTATGTTATAGCACAGAATACTAAGGGACAGAAGCATCACTCCGCAAAGAAATTTCAACAAATAGCGACTCTTGCTATGACGCAATAAAATTCAATTTAGCTCGCGTAGCGCTGTATACCTACCAGTCATATTAACCTACATAGCGCCTCTCTTTCAATCGCATAACTCTTATCTTTTCTGACGCAGCACGTGTAACGACGCGCGACCCGCCGTCGGTGTCCGGCTATGTACTTGTAGCTTCGTACCTACAGTGCGGAGTGCGCTGGGCCTGGTTATGGGGTTATTAGTTCTCTTCCTCTTGACAAATGCAATAGCAGGTATTGTAACTTTGCTAACAGTTATTATAATACTGGTGAGCGAGTGAAGGCTCACTGGGAACTTCTTAAGTTATGTGACAAACACACGCTAAAACGGTGAAGGAAAACATCGTGAGGAAACCGGCATGTTCAAGAATCACAATTTAAGGACATGTGACATCGCCAACCCGCACTGGGCTAGCGTGGTGGATTTAGGTCCATACTTCCTCTTTGAGAGAATGTCCCAGCAGTTGGAACGTAATGGCTAATGATGAAGATGCTAAAAACTGCTAAAACATAACCCTTCCTCTTGGCCGTAGTCGGGTAAATAACAATGAAATCTCAATCTCTACGCTAGCTAAAAATATAACTCTTCCTTTTGGCTTTGCCGGCTTAGGTAATTACTTAGAGAATAAGCTATTAAGTTAAAATTACGCATAACTTAATTAATTATTACTTAGATTAAGTTAGAAGGTGAACTTTGATAATAGAGGGCTTAGTGTTTCGGTGATGCCTAGTAAAGAAATAAATGAACATTAAAGTTAATATTAATATTGTCACTAAGTAGTGACACTTATTTTAACTTAGTCGAGCTTTAGAAAGTGATTATCTTTACTTTACTGTATTGATTGAATAAGTGCATATTTATTGTATGATCAATTAACTAGAAATTATTCCCTACAGTGAGTGTGGCTCAGTGGGAGAACGTGCGACTTTCGATCCGACGCACCCGAGTTCTAATCCGGCTGGCCCCTGACTTTCTTAACTTATGTGCGGATCTAACACTCGTTCTAAAAAACGGTGAAGGAAAACATGGCAACCGGAGGAAACCGGCATGTCCAAGAATTCATCACAAAAATTCAAAGCTATGTGACATTCACAACCTGCGCTGGGCCAGCGTGCTGATTACTCTCATAGTCTCTCTATGAGAGAAGGCTCGTGTCCCAGCAGTGGAAAAGTGATGGGCTGATGATGAAACAAACAAACAGTTTGTTTGTTTGTGTGTTTGTTATCTATAGACTCGGAAACTGCTGAACGGATTTTAATCCGGTTTTTTGGGTTTGGTAGCATCAGTCCCAACTTAGATTATAGGGTATGTTTTGTACATTGAAATTGGTTGGGTGACTACGAAGATACAGACCTCTTAGTAGTACGCGCTCCTATATACTGCGGAGGTCTTGCTAAAATGGTTTTGGAAAAAAGACAACTATGGGCTTCTGTCGTCTACGCGGAGGAAGTCGCGGGAAAAAGCTAGTTTTAAATATGATACAGAAGTGTAATTTGCGTGTGTAATTATTTGAATAAACGGTGTGGTCCTCGTAACTGGTACATGTCCGTGCGCCGCTACTTAGCAAGCCTGCGCTAATAGAGACGGAAGGCCTGCGCCCGCGCATCTCTACAATCTTCGCTATATATTGACGGAATCGTGACCTACAACTTGTACTTACTTATAACTTTTATGTAACTGAACGACGAGCAAGTCGTTTGCCTGATGGTAATCAAAACGGCTACCCATAACAGTTACAGCACCACCCAGATCTGTGTATCGTAAAATCCTGCGCGGCAATGCACTGCGCTCGTCAACCTGAGACAATTAAGTCTCATTATAAATAATGCATTTATAATATTAGTGTGATTAATTAGTGTAAGCTAATACTCTTAGAAGTCTTACCAGACTCTTTAGTTTTAGCATAATGTGATGGTCTCATGAGTCAGAGTGCGAAGATCATGATCTCACAGCTCCTACCACTACAACACTAAGATTAAATAACAATTTATATGCAGATGGTATAAGTTTTACGAGAGCGAGTGTGGCTCAGTGGGAGCATGTGCGACTTTCGATCCGACGCACCCGAGTTCGAATCCCGCTGGCCTCGCACCACTGACTTTCTTACGTTATGTGCGGAATTAATACTCGCTCTAAAAACGGTGAAGGAAAACATCGTGAGGAAACTGGCGTGTTCAAGAATTAATCACAAAAATTCAAGGACATGTGACATTGACCAACCCGCGCTGGGCCAGCGTGGTGGATTATGGCCCATACTCTCTCTATTACAGAAAGCCCGTGCAGTAGTGCGTTCCCAGCAGTGGGAACATGATGAGCTGATGATGATAAATTTTACAACGTTTATAAGAAGATACAACAACGGATAAAAAAAACGAAAAACGGATAAAGTTACAAAGGCCGACGGCCCCGCGGCAGACCCCGACGGAGATGGCGGGACGACTTGGACTCGTATAAAGAAGACTGGACTACAATGGCGATCAATCGTGAAATGTGGAGAAATGGAAGGGAGGCCTTTGCCCTGCAGTGGGACGAGTCAGGCTCCATATAATAATAATATAAGAAGATATCTTACGCTATATTCATATACAGTTAACGAGTATAAACAGAAACATTTATACGACAGAAATAGGTAGGTAGTTATGTATAAGTTAAGTAATGGTAAGTTATGGTATCATAAGTAGGTACTGTATTATGCTGTAGGTACGGGTAGTTGCATTAATTAACCTATATTTTATTTATATGTTGAACATATATTTTAATTTAAGACCTATATTATAACCATATCTGAAGCGACATAAACTATTTAAAATTTGACAATTTGAATAATAAATAAATATATACGCCCAACGATTACATACATAGATCCTGGCCCCTAACTAGGATTCCCTGTGTCTAGGAAACCAGAAAGTACGAGGACCATGGTCCCACGACACCCAGACACGAAACAAATGCTTGCGCTTTTTTTTTCTTTGCACAAACATTTGTCCCGTCGCGGGCATCGAACCCGCAACCTCAGTGGTGTATGAGATTTGAGCCAACCTGCTCAACCACTACACCACAGAGGCTGTTAATTCTTTATTTTCTTCATTTCGTCATTTCTCGTCAATTTACTGAAGAGTTCAAATTCAGCAGTGCGTCCGTTAGGAATAGTTGTCCAGTTCAGAATAGAATTTCATGAAAATCTTTAAATACATACCTACATAACTTTAAATGAAAAAACCATTTTCTAGAAATCTTACAATGGAGTAAATCTAATGTGCGTAACCAAAGGTCATGTCGATGTTCGGAGAAATCGTTTAAAAACAACACAAAGATCCAGTACAATTGTTTTGTGCTGTGTACACATTACTGGTTTGGCTAGCACTGGAAGCGATGTAAATGAACAAAACGCTCAATGGATTAGTTGTTCAGTAAAGTAATCATTTGCTTAGCGGCTTTTGTTACCAGCAAAGTTTACTAACGATACATTGCTTGCCTTGCTTCTAAGTCAAAGTCCGTAGCAGTTGTAATGCCGTCGATGGAATGGTAGTTTAAAATACGAACAGTTTTGTTGTTTCGCAATGTAACCTTCAGTGCCCATTGGGTAGGCTTCAATGCAATGTGGTTAGGTTAAGGAGCAAGAACAATCTATGACAATGGTGACGAAACCATTATATTTTATGGTTTTGTGGCTTAGTTAATTGCAGAGACAATTAAATATTGTGATAGATGGTTAACTGTCACTTGCGAGATAGTCCGCGTATTATATTTATTTTAGTTATTTACGAAATCATCATCATCATCAGCCTATTAAGTTCCCACTGGTGGGACACGGGCCTTCTCTCATAGAGAGAGTATGGGCCGTCATTCACCACACTGGCCCAGTGCGAGTTACTACAACTATTATATAGTTTAATTGTCTGAAATCTGATTGGAGTTATCCGACACAATCATAACGTGAGTGTAGCCTTTTTATATTAATAATGAATATTTCGACTCACGCTAGTTTTCAAACCTTAATCGCTTTACAGAAATAATACTAATTTAGCTTCAAACTATTTCAGCTAAAATCCAAAATATGTCGCGACTAAATCACAATAAAAGCGGCGCCGCCGCTGCGTAGAATTGATTAATCTCACTAATTATTGTCTACAACGAGGACAATTCACATTTGAAATCCGTTTACGAAATAATTATTATTCACGTGGAAATTCAAAATGAATGTGGCTATACTTTAACGTGGAATCCCCGAGGCTTATTATAGACGTGGTCAGAGATCATTTTTTTTAATTATTGTTTCATGTAGCGTTGTACCTTTTTTCATCGATTTAATACATTAATCTATGGAGAAGCAAGATAGATAATACGAATAGAGCACAGAACAAACAAAGACAGGCATATTTAAAGAAATTCGACGAACGGGACCATATGCGCCGCATGTCATATCTGATATGACATGGACAATTTGAACTACAAAATCGATGTCATACTGGACATGACATGGGCAATTTAGCGGTTATACTGAACGCGCAGAGAATTGGCAGTCCGCTGAGTATGGCCAACCCATAGTCTACTCGAGTAGAATTTTTTACTGTGTTGCGGTTTGTTGAGAAGACTTTCAAGTGAAATTACTGGGCGTTATGAGACTTCGAACTATTGTCTTAGCATAACAAGCGCAGTATTTAAAAAAAAAACAAAGTTAAATAATAATAATAAATTAAATTCACAGCAGAAACTTTTAAGTAACGCTCATCAGGTCTCTGAGGATGGTCTTATTGTTCGCGTTTCCAAGTACTTCGAACATAATCAAATAAAATCCAAGAAATAAGGTCAAACGTTGACAATAAAATCTTTAACTTTTTTTAGCACCCCCGTTCTTCCACCCCTACCATCGTGAAATCAAATGAACCGATCTTATCACAGAATATTATGCGCATATTTACAGTAATCTCTTTAAATCTATTCGGGGAACGAGGAGCTTCTTTTTTTTATTCCGTTCCTTTCACATCGGAATTCACCGGATGCTCGCCGTGGCCATTAGATCCGATATTTCGGGGTTCATAGCAAAAATTGTATTTGATTGTCTTGTGCCTTTTTGTAATAGCAATTTTAAAAAGTAATACGAATTTCGAATGAATAAATCGAACCATCATGAAATTAATGCTTAAAAGGCACTTAAGATTTTTTTAAGAGTTCATAAGGGAGTTCCCTCTGTCCATAAGGGAAAAGGGAAGGATCTTAAGGGCCATTCCTTGTCGTAGGCGTCTAGGTCGTCGCGCCACCTACGGCGGGGTCCCGTGGTCGTGTTGCTCCGGCTGGAACCCAGTCTGTAAGGACTTTTGCCCTCAGCTGGTTTGGCATACGACATACGTGTCTAGCCTAGTCCCATGTTAGCTGGGCGGCTTTCTGGGAAACATTCAGGATTTGCGTTTTAGAGCGCAGTATCGTATTCCTTATACAGTTCTAAACTTTGTATGGAAAATGTTATTCTTTGGTTCGATTCACACAAAACTTGGTTTAAATCCTAATCCTAATTATATTATAGTATCGGCAATAACGCCACTTGTCCCCCGCCCCTACTTCAATCACTATCCCTTTTCTCTGAATTATAATAGTATGAATCATGGTCAGTTCAAGATTCCCATTTTTTTCGCCAACAAAAAAAAAGTTTTATTTATCGCGAATGTTTGTATCGATATTTATATTTGTTTCTGCGAGTTCAGACACTAATTAAATACAGAGCTAAATTGAGCTGAGTAGTTTTGTAGTGGATTTATTTGTTTTTTATTTACGTTGTATATTTTATTGTTTACGTCCATCAAAATTTACAAAGAGTTTTGCCTGTAGATCTCTGACGCATTTTTTTTACTTTTCCTAGTAGCACATAGAAGTCAAATGAAACAGATAGGTAGATAGATAGATAAACATTTTATTATGTTGCCCACTGGTAGTGGTTTATTAGATTAGATTAGATAAATACCAGTTTAGGTAAATTAGATAACGCTAATAATTTAATTTCTGATTGTGTTAGGTCTACTTATACATGAATAAACCTTTTTGTCTCCCATCACAAATAGCACAAGTTAAATATATTTTCACATAACTTCTATATTAGTAATTGGTGGAATTCTAACTTCAGCTCGTAGGATCGAGAGTCGGCCACGTTAGAGCTCCGCCATAGACACTCGTTATACGTACTAGTTACAATAAAATCTCACAACAGTGGCTGCGGATTACGAGTCTTGGCAGCGAACAGCCGAATAATTGGTTTCTTTCATTAAATGCTTGTATTTTTATTAGGAACGTGTTTACGACTGTTTCATTGTCTATAAAACGTTTTTACAGGGCACAGAGCTTTTGACGGTCAATTCAGCTATTTCCCTAAGGGCACGCATTAGAATTAAATGAAGACACTAAATTAAGCGTTTCGGAATGTTTTTTTTATAAAACGTTGTGATTAGACTAGCGATTCGTTCGCCCGAGGGTAAGCGCCACGCCTGCCCATAACAATTGCAGCGCCGTTCAAAACTTTTAATACCATAAAAAGCACTGCGTAGCACTGCATTGTGCTCATCAGATATTAAGTCTCATAATGCCCAGTAATTTCGCTGACTATAATGCTCTTCAAACCGGAACACAACTGCAACTGGCGGCAGAATAACTGGCAAAGCGGTGGTACCCACCCAGATGGCCTCTCGCATACGAGAAACCCTCCACCAGTTCAGTTCACTACTTTGCTAGTCTACTGCTGTTTTAGTCCACTCTTTTTTCAAACATTTTTCTTCTACAGACTCAACTCCGTCCCAGTTTGATAACAGTATATACATAGATAGATAAGTATAGTATAGTTACGTAGGTATGTAGTATATCCCCCGCATTCAGCACGCAGATGTAATCCGTCATGACGCTCTCTTACGTCACATGTCGTCGCCGTGTCGGATCGGATTATACTCCGAAACGACATACACACCACATCACACGTATTTCTTAAGAGATAGAGATCAGAATCGCTCGTGATAGAGTATCTTGGAACGTGGTACATTTTCATTAAGATATTCGTGTGTTTTTACAACGCGTAGCGGTTTAATGCTTTTCTCTTATATATAAGAGAGATGTGAAGTTTGTTTGTAGGAATAATTGTTATTATTAATCTATTTTTTATTAGGTATCAATCTTATATCAAGAAGTATTACCTATTATTTTCTTCATGCTTGTAAAAGGATTACCCGATAAATTTTGTTATACACATCCGGGGTAGCAAAAGAGTAGTTAACCATTGACTAGATTCAATCAAATGACTGAAATAGAAACTGCTGACCCCATGTAAAACTGCTTCAAATTGGCCGCGAAGACTTTTATCCTGATAATAATTCATTTTATAACAAAAAAAAACCGACTGATGTATCTTGAAAGTCCGAGGTCGAATATCGATGAAATTTATATGGGACCTTGAAGCTATACTGAACCCAACGCAAATTATTTTATAAATGACGGAATTCTGAGGTAACAAATATATATAAATATATATACATATATATAAACTTAAACAATTTTCCAAAACATTTTATAAATGACGGAGTTCTGAGATAACAAATATATAAATATTTAATAAAACGGCTAGGACTCACGTAGTTTGTCGAATTAGTCGACCTAGGTTTCGAGCATCTCCGATGGTCTTCATCAGGGGCGAGTTTACGCTGCGAGATCGCGGCGACCATTGGCGGTGTCAAATAAATAAACAAATATATATTTAAAAAACAATCGAATTGAGAACCTCCTCTTGCTCTTGCCTAGTCGGTTAAAAATGGTTCCATGGGAAACACCAGGTGGCGTCGCGAAGCGGAGTCTTGTCTCTATCATCGAAATGGAGAAGGTTGGCCTGTGTCACATGAAATTTGGGTTAAGTGGACGATTTTCTTCGCAGGCATTAGCAAATGACCGGCGAAGAAGGAAAACTGGGGAGAAAATTTTCAAGAAAAACTTTCGGGAACTCGATCATGAATTGATAATGTTATAAAATCATTGTTCGGAAACTCAAACAACACTTAGTGATATGGCAACTGGATAAATTATTCAGAAAGTTTAGGAAATTTGCAAGAACAAATATTTTTCCTCTCTTTAGCCGTCAGCTGACTCGAGGGAGTTTATATGGAAACTCGAGTTGTTCATGTGGTATATATCTGCATCTATAATACCTACAGGTCATCCCACGCCTATACCAAAAGGGCGGCAAGTACCTACTTTCAATATTGAAGATGATATGTTGAAAGTAAACAATACCTAACTAAAACCTATTAAGTGCTAAAACTCAATACCTATTTAAAGTACGTGTCCTGTATATCTCTAACTCTTCTGCAAATAGAACAAAATGATATCGCTATCCGCGTTTTTCTTTTTTTGCGTAATATGTTTACTGCTAAATGTTTTGATGCAGATCTCGATTTAATTTTGAAAAAAAATCGGGCGTATATGTGGTGGGTCGCCATACCTACATATTTGTTTTATCAAACGCCAACACAATGTACATTTTAAAAACTCAAATTTTAAGATAATATATGTAGGGATTGCAATCAGCAGGATTACTCAATACCGCGCGGGATCACGCGGGATCCATCCTTAATAACATAGTTTAATAGATTTGTTTATTTTACCCTTACTCCTAACAACAGTTTTATATTTAAAATTCAGTCTTATTCATATAATGACTAATAATCAAATCACAACTTTCGATTTACGCGAAAGTTTTAACGCTAAATTTTTAATTTGGGTTCCGCGCTTTGAGGGTGCGGGATCCAGCAGATTAATAAAAGCAGCGTTATCCCGCGGGATTGTGTGATCCCGTTGTGCGGGATTGCCATCCCTAAATATATGGCTAATGTCTTCGTAATATTATGTGGCGAGTATTGAATAATATTAAGTTGATTTTGGATAATTTCACAATTATTCAAAATCAACTTATTAACATTTTACAGTATAAAATATTTAAAAAAATGTTATAGCAAAATATAGATACTTATTATTTTGTCAAAACTGATCTTCGATATCGATTTATCTGGGAAAACAACCAACTAATGTAAGCTACTAGTCGGTAGTTGCTGTCACTGATAAACGAAACACTCTAAAATATCTAGATCATTCTGAATGAATACCACGTCGACCGTGGATTAGGCCACAGTCACTATGCAAAGTCCGGCTCAGTTTGCACGATGTTTAATACGCAAACCGCGACCACACTCCAGTATAGATGGATAGTCTTTACGTGCGACTCAGATAATGTAGCAGTTTTTCAAAGTAGATTACGTACCAGTTTCTATGAACGTCACAGATGATTTAGTAGTATCTTCACGTTCCGCGAACTATGGCTAGATCACGCATGAGCTTCGCAAACAATCGTCACAGATTATCTGGTAGTACGGCGGCAGCTTATGTAGCAGTATCTTAGCAGCCAGATTGCCAAGGTGGGCGTGCCGACCGCCGACCAGACGTTGATTGATATGGCACAATGCTCGCGTATTTTGTTGATATCATTATCTATCTGATGGACTAAACTCGCACCGGACGCGAGCTGAACGCTTCAAATTGTTGACTCTCGACTGAATAACTTCCTCAAAAATGATAGGTTATGGTTGTTGCAGGTACGCCGTCTAGTACAAACATGACAGCTGATAATCTTTTCGCCATAATCAGAAAAACGAAGTGAATGCTCAAAAACTGCAATGAAAAATAGTTTAAATCCGTGGAGCTATTTAATAAATGCTATTGCTTTAAAAAGTGATCCGTATCACAATTCAACAGCGGGGGGTATGACTCGAGTGACACGACTATCGAACAAGCGTTCAAAAAGCGATTTGCGAATGATAAAAAATGCGAAATATGATATCCATTCGATTTCTTTATAACAACTATGAATACTATGAAGTCCAAAGTTCGTTCATCGTCTTCAAATAGCGATCAAAATAGTCAATCACTCGTCGACTAATGCTACGTGGGGTACTTCGACATCTTAATGAGTTTTTTACTTAATGAATCAGATGATAGATAAATGGGAATACAATAATACAACAATATTATAAATGGGAAAGTACCTAACTCTGTCTGTTTACCTTTTTACCACTAAACGGTTGAACAGATATTGATTAAATTTGTCATAAAGAAAGCCTGTGGACCTGAGAAGAACATGATATTATATTTTCATCTTAATTAAACACGTGGTTCACGAGGGATTGTGATATTAGCAAGTCCCAAGCGCACGGCAGCTACTGTAAGATAAAAATCTCGATTAAGTAACATTACAATCGATAACAATAGCCCAAACACATAGTAACATCAACAATGTAACAATTCAAAAATAAATGTCCAATTCGCGCGTCCGAGCCCCACCGCTGAAGATTGACGTCCAACGCCCCACATTACTCCTGCATCGGCATTCGGGAACAGAACTCCTCGTAGCACGTTAACTGACATCACTATTTATACCACCGACCAGACAACTAGACCTCCCAACACCTGAACGAAACACTGTTTATACAAATGAAGAGTCAAGCTCCGGGGATCGGGAGAAATTGGACGCGCGAAAGCTTCGTCTACTAATGACCTATGCGTCATGTTATGTTATTTTTTAAGTATTTAAAGACAATGGACGTCGAGGGGAAACAATACATGTGTTCGTTTAATGGACTCTAGTGTTCTATACTAACAATACAAGTGTTTGCTTCATGATAAATTTCTGCACTTTAAAAAGACGTGAGATTTTCATCAGTAATTCAGCCGAATTTCAACATCCGCGTCATGTATTATAAATCTTATTGAATTTTCGCACCTTGTTAGAAAAATGTAACTGTTTGTTTTTATGTTACGTCTATTGTTACTTTCTGTTTCTGAACGCGTATTTGCAGCTCTCGTATTAATCTATCATGTTTCTTTAACTGTGTTTACAGTCCTAGTTTACAGAATAAAGCCGACGTTACATAAATCAAGAAGTCACGTTTAGTAACGTCTGGTCACGCCGGTGCTAATCTATCGGCGTGTTGAGATGCTAGTTGAGATTGCACTCATTTTATTACGTGTTATAATTCTGGTCCAGTTTTCCGTTTATCAAACGATGACAACTGGTGCCAGTTTGTATCTAGCTGCCCTGCTCGTTTTCCCGGAACATTCTCAATGATACCGGGAGCGAAATGATCATATGTGTTTTCCGGACTTTCCAACTATACCTGTGAAAAAGTCTAGACGTTAAATTGCTTGTTTATAACCTGAGGACAGACAAACACTCATTTAAGATATCGCAAAAAACTGGATTTTGCAACAATGACTAGTTTATGTCGATTACAACAAAATGTACTGCTATATTACCTGCGAATTCCGTCACTATGCTTAAAAGCGTCTCACTGTACAAGGTCAAGGCCTGAAAGGTAACCAGGGCGAATCAGGTGTTTGTCGCAAACAAACATTGACGCAAAAAACATCTTATAATTATAGTTCACTAGCGACCCGTCCCGGCATCGCGCAGATGCAATTTACTAATGTTTAAAAAAATTGACGACTTGATTACAAAACATTGAATTTTCCTACTATATACTGTACACCTTAAATTAAAATTATCTAAATGACAGTGAAAATCGTATCAAAAGCGTTTGCGTGGTTTAGAAGAAGAAAGCGGAGAAACGGAAATGAGGACGCGGTTAGTGACTTCATTTTATACTATTTAGAGATTTTAACAAGAAATCTATCGCTACCGGATGACCGACCATAACTAAATAAATTTCTGCGCATCAAAAAATGTGCAAGTATTTGTTTTAGGACTAAGTGTTGTGGGACCATTGTCCGCATAGTTTCGGGTTCCCTAAATACAAGAAAACCTAGTTAAAGGTCATTAATTATCTATACATTTATAACTTTAATAAATAACTACACAATATAATTGAGATTACAGGTACAATGTAATGTAGTGCCAAGAGTAATTAGCACATCGTCACATTAGGCTATTAATTAGTCTTACCGAGATGTGTGCCTATTTCTATTTATTTTTTATATCCATTACATATATTATTATTATCTGGACTTAACTTCTTGATATGTAGCTTCTGTGGCTAGTTGTCACAATTCTGCTAATGTCCGTTCCTGCTAATTTCTCAAACTGTATGGAGATTGTGAGTAGACTAAGAATATAATCGGTGTTTCTCTGAGGGAATCAACATTAATGTTGTGACACAGGTGGTGTATCTCAGAATCCACAATGAAGACCAATAGCCGAAAAATCCTTATATATTTCAAGAATTTGGACCACAACCCAACAATATGGGTCAAATTTCAGGTCTACATACGTGAAAAGAGCCATTCCGAGCATTGTTTCAATCTTCTTCTTACCCACCATGCTCGCTAACCGATCCATTTATCACGATGGCTCTGGCTGCATACCAAACTAGTGCATTTCAGAACTAGATCGGTTATATTTTAATACTAAAACACGACATGTACGAAAAAGGACCGTAAACATAGCATTAAACGTATTAGAGTCGAATCAAAATAATCGGCTGTCCTTACTCTTTCGCTGTCTTCATAAATGTTCGATTATCAATGACGATTGCACATAGCATTGCAGTGCAGCGTCATGTCGCATGCCTATCACGCTGCCGCTGTCTCGTCAACTAGACACGTTGCTGTCGGTCGGCGTTTGGCAGCAATTAGATATTTGGACGATGTGTGTCAGGTGCGGGGAGGTTGCCGGTCAATTCGAATAAGGTGTTAGAGAGCAGATGTATTCCTTATCGCTTGTATTTTGGTTTCCTAAAGATGTAGGTGACGATATTAAAACACCCTTGACAATGGTTAGTTTAATAAAAAAACTGCTTCTCCCTTCCGCAGTGGAAATTGACTAGGCCTTTAAAAGTGTAATTGAAAAATTCAACCATATTTATGTGTATGGATATGGTTATATACATTGACATATTACATATATATCGATGGTTATATATAGTTATGTTTTCATTATATATCTCGTAGTGAGATATTGAGGTAGGTAGGATGGTTTCACAGAATTTATTTTTTGAAAAAACATCAGTCAAAGCTGTTGCTTACTCTTGAACTAAAATGAGCTAAAATGTCTCTGATCTGTTCGGATGAGCTGGATTTCGATCAGGCGTCAATTTGTGACGGACTTAAATGACTGATGACCTTTTGGAAACAGTTTTATAGCCAACTATTATGAGCTTCATAAAACCATAAGAGATATATGTCTAGATGTACATGAAAAGACTGAAAATGATATAAGTTTTCTATCAGAGGTCACTTAACTGCATGTCATACATAACCCAAAAGCCTCGGTCAATGCCAACGAACCAATCTGCATTTAATATAAAAACACGATATGATTAACATACTTCAATCTGCGTATTCTGTCCCACAATTCACAATATTTTTACGGAACTTCGTTTTGAATCATTAACACACTAATTCAGTAGGGCGATGATGGATTCCGTCATTCGCTATACAATTTCAGTGTCCCTCTTTGATGTTTCCATTTCCACAAAGAACTAAGTATATTATATACAATAGGTACAGTACATAATATTCTACAGAAAATTACAACAATATATCATGATCATCATTATCAGCTCATTATGTTTCCATTGCTGGGGCACGGGCCTTCTCTCATAGAGAGAGTATGGGCTGTAATCCACCACGCTAGCCCAGAGAGGGTTGGTAGATGTCACATGTCCTTGAATTATTTTTATTAATTCTTCATTATAAATATAAACGGCTACACTCACGTTATGATTGTGTCGGATAACTCCGACCAGGTTTCGGACAATTAGGATGTCCTTCTTCCGGGAGTTTACGCTTTGGATTCGCGGCGTAGACTGAGAACATCTTAACGACTATATAATAATATGACTGATATCATAACGTGAGTGTAGCCGTTTATATTTATAATGAATATTTTGACTAACGATAGTTCCCAAACTTATTAATTCTTGCCGGTTTCCTCACGATTTTCCTTTACCGTTTTGAGAGCGTGCGCTAAATCCGCAAGTAACTTAGAAAGTAATTGGTGCCGGCCACCGGGATTCGAACTCCGGTGCATCAGATCGAAAGCCACACGAACTCCCGCTGAGCCACACTCGCTCTTTTTTAATATATAATTTTGAATAGGAAAACTATTTGTAAAGCTTTAATCTGACGAATGTTGGAGTGGAACTTAATTGGTGGAACAGGGCCATTACGATAGCGGGAACTCTATACCATTATTTTTTACAGCTATTTAACCAAAACCCTCTTTGGGGTATGCAAAGAGGAATTCGGCGCGTAACGCAGCTGTCGTACATAACATACATATTAAATAATATGAAATAGGTTTTGTATTTTTAACCGACTTCAAAAAGGAGGAGGTTTACAATTCGACGGTATGTTTTTTTTTTTTTTTTTTTTAATTTTTTTTTTGTGTGTTTGTTACGCGATTACTCCGCCAATTATGCATTGATTTCGATGATTCTTTTTTTGATTGGTAGGTAATACTTCAAAAGTGGTCCCATATAAATTTTATCGAAATTCATTCAGTAGTTTTTGAAAAAAATAGCAAAAACAAAAAAATATAAGTTTAATTTTCAAGTCGGTTCTTGTTTTTTTCGTAACCAACTTTCTAAAGGTGGAGGTTTGTATTCGACTGCTTCACCTGCTTCACCCAGGGTTGACTTCCGGTGAAGGAACTCCTCAACGGTGAATAGTACAGACTTGAAATTTTTTTGTACATGCATTTAATTGTGATAGCCCGTTTTAAACTTCGTCATGATGTGGCTTCTAGATCATAAAAGCTTGTCTTTAAAAACTTTTTGAATTAATTTAATTAAAACTTGTTTTTCACTAAAAAGGTTAAAATAAATTATTTTTCAAAAAAAACTAAACCGACTTCAAAACCACAAATGGCACTCAAAAGTAAAAAATAAATTAATATAATTATCATAAGCGCTACCCACTCATATATTTGAAGTCGGTGCCAGCCAAGTGTAAAAGGTAGTAGATAAATACTACCTACAAGTAGTACTTACTATATACATAGTATTTATCTACTACCTATTAGACTTGGCTGGCACCGACTTCAAATATATGAGTGGGTAGCGCTTATGATAATTATATTAATTTATTTTTTACTTTTGAGTGCCATTTGTGGTTTTGAAGTCGGTTTAGTTTTTTTTGAAAAATAATTTATTAGAATCTCAATATGCGTGAGTTTAATCAAGTCTATGAAACAATCTTCAAAACAAAATATTTTTATATTATTATTGAAACTAACGTGAGTCACTCATAATGTACGAATGCTATAATATATAATTATGGTTAACACGTGACGTTTGTATATGAATGAAATGAAATGAGTGTATTAGTACCTAGATTAAAATCTAACTATACGCATAACTAGGCACTTAATATAATTAATTAAAAAAAATTATAGCAAGACGCTCGCTAGGTAGGACTAGTTAACAAAATATTTTTAGTTTTCGCGAGATTTAATGCTTATACGGCTGTCGACAGTCTATTACATTTCATTATCTGCTATTAACATAGTTTGATCCTTTCACTATTCGAAGATTTTCGCACAAAATATTATGATATACTATACTATTGAAAATGTAATTTTTAGAATTGTACATCAAATCAACTGAAATCAGTCTAGTTTATGATAGTAAAACGGGACCCAATCATGCTAAAACCATATTTTATTATTTAGTTTTATTGTTTTATTAAGTCCCGTTAATTATCATAAACTATTAGTTCGAATCGCGAATGTTTAAAAATGAAATAAGTACCTATCATTTAATTTCCCTTCTACTGTTAAATTATACTAAAGCACCCGTTCGCTGTAGGAAGGAACTAATTAACTTCTAAAATATAGTAAATATTTATACCTCCTTAATTGCTAGTGCGAAATTCTTCTAGACTTCTGCAAAGTAGCCAACTGGCACATAAGAAACATAACATTGTAGAAACCCAAAATATTGAAACTAAATCTCAAAAAAAGGCCTCTCAGTTTCATGCCGTATCTTCTAAGTAGTGGTTATTTTACTGGTAGAGTCAGGTGGGTGGGTGATAATTTGATGTTTATAAGTGCGTCTGTGATGCCTAAAATGAATAGTTTGATTTAATTTGAAAATATAATGTACCTTAATGTGATGCAATATGGTGCAATAAATAATTTTGTGTATAGTAATAGATAAACTTGCTGTTCTAATGGCCGTAGCTAACCGCGGAGTTGCGTCTTCATTCCCGAAGCGGCGTCACGCGGTTAAACGGACACTTCCCGAGCCGCGATTAGTCCCAATTCCAATGTTTACTAACAATTAGGACCAGTACTTTTGGTTGTACTTTGCTTTCGCAATATGTAGTCATATTTTTACAAAATTTCATTGTCATTTTTAATTTTATGATCACGGAGCGATAAACCCGATACTTTTATAAAGAGATTTTTATAATTACCCTATTATTTTTATCTCAATGTGGTATTAATTATGAAAATTTAATAGAATAATGATGATGGTGCTGATGATGACTATATATAAATCAAAATCAGGTCAGAAAGAAATAGCACAGTCTTGTGTTTATTATAATAAGAGCCCTTTCGGTTTGGGTAGTAGAGCAATGGGGATAAAGTATAATATGTTATTTTGTTACAATGTTTTAAATATTATTTTTTTGGGTTAAATTAAATTTTATTAATATTTATGAGGAAATAGTTTAAACAAATTTAAGTTCTATTAAATTATTTCCTACTGACAAAAACATTCCATGCATCGAATGCTGCGCGCCCGCCACTCGAACAATCCTAAGAGACGCGCGTTTGTTTTCGTAATTTATTATTAGTTTAGTTTATTCTAGTTTAAGCCAGCGTATGCGCAGTCGACTGCATAAATCCACTATCAATTTTGACTAGCTTTTGACTCGCGATTCCGCCGTAGTCTTCGCGTTCCTTGCATTAGTTTTATAGCCTTTACTAAGATCACCTTTAAGAGTAACATAAAATTTTTCATTGTAATAGGAGTTTAAACACACAATGAGGAAAAGGAAATGGAAAGAATACTTATAATCTTATAAACCACACAAACCTAAATTGAAACGAATACAACTACAAAATTTAGATTTACGATATGATAAGTGATTAAATTTCTTTATGTCTCACACTGGCTGTCTTCATGTCTTATCTTGAATATTTCGTGTACCTTGTTTATTTCTTGTTTGGTGTACAATAAAGCATTAAATAGTATCTTTTCAGAGTCTCAGATTGAACAGTTAAATAAAATTTCAAAGTTTATTTGATTATTTTAAGTACCTTCATCTACGTCGACTTCTCCCGATTTCTCCATTCAAATTAAGGTTGTTTGCAAGAGACCGCGCTAAGCGATAAGACCACCTTTTGTAGCATCATGTATTTTGTGTTTCGATATTTTTGTTAACTGGTATACAAAAAGAACTTTGATAATTAGGATTTTTAATAATTAGGACGAAGAAAAATGATATTGCTCGGAAGGATAGAAGAAATTTGGTTGCTCGAGCAGTTAGCTCGGTGGCCCATTGGTTAAGGCGTCGGGACGGTATTCCGAAGACGCAGATTCGATCCCTGCCCGAGCAATACCATTTTTCTACTTCTTAATTATTTAAAGTCTTAAGATTTTCGCCTAGCATGCGCTAATACATTCAAAATCAGAAATAAGAAAGAAACAGCTTGTATTACATATATTGTGTTTGTATTTGAGAAGTCGATAGTACCGCTGACGGACGGTTTATTTTGATTCACTGGTCTTGCTGAATTGTTAAGCGGTTACGGACGATAAACGTGGCGTAGGTCAGCTGGAAAATCATAGTGTACTGGTTAATTGGATTTAACCATTTTCAGTTCCAACTACAGTATTAAAACTCAAAATAAACTATAGTGAATTATCAAACCTTTTGCTGGTTCAACGTAATTATGAAGTTGGGTACTAATAATAAATAAATATAAATATTAATAAATAAATATAAATATTAATAAATAAATATAAATATTAATAAATAAATATTAATATTAATAAATAAATAAATTATGTACTTGTTCCAAAAATACATTTCAGGTACTACTACATTAGGATAACAGTTACTTATACTAAAAACAAAACAGTATAGTGTACCCTTAAGAACTCTGTCCCCCGCACTAGGTCTCTGTTGAGCCTGTACAGCATACTAAACTAATTTTCAAATAATTTTGTAGAGTAGAACTTATTATGACAACTTAGCAATTGTGTATCTACATTTAATGGGGTTATATCACAGAATAATAATGGACAGAAGCATCACTCCGAAAAGAAATTTAAACAAATGCCAACTCTTGCTATGACGCAATAAAATTCAATTCAGATTGCGTACCGCTGCATACCTACCAGTCATATTAACCTACAGAGCGCCTCTCTTTCTATCGCATAGCTCTTATCTCTTCTGACGCGGCACGTGTTACGACGCGCGACCCGCCGTCGGTGTCCGGCTATGTACTTGTAGCTTCGTACCTACAGTGCGGAGTGCGCCAGGCCTGGTTATATCTAATTGTTGTTATCTTATTGTTTCAGGTAAGCTCCATGACTTCCATGATATGGTTGGCACACATGCAAATTAAGTTGATGGTAATGTTGACTAGGTTGATAAGTCCTAAAAAAATTATAATTTTGAAATCAGAAAACCAACTGTTATAAGAAAGCTCTATCGCGTCATCTTTCGTGCGCTTACATCGCTTATATCGGTTATTTTTATTTATACCTACATAAGTACAACAGGTTGGGTTGTTTGTCCCAATACCTAATCAATATAGCTATAATCAATAGTACCTAATAGTCTAAAATTTGATAATTCTTGATTTTCGACTTATTTTTTTAACTATTGGTTTTAGACTCTAAATCATTCCCATATAGGTTGGAATTGAATGTACATATTTTGTATACGAGTTGAATGCAATGGCGAATCTTTAATCTCGCCTAATCTGTAATTATCCGCTTACTAATTATTGCGCTAACTACAATAAGCTTCTGGTAAACCCTGATAATCAGTGAGCACATCGTTCAATAGTAGTTCTAGAGATTCTCTACAAAATCGCTGACGTCAGTACTATTTATGTTGTCTTTTAAAGAATTAAAATCTGTTAATTGCCTTTTTTTTTAGATGGAAGCCTAATGTAGGTATTTGTTCGTGCTTATAGCTCGCGCCAAACTTTATGGCCGATGACAGGCGCACCACGTGACATGCGCAGTAGCAATAAAATTTACGAAAGGGCTGAGGCGAAGAGAAGACGAGGGAAGGGACTTTACACAAGTATACATTTTACCAAAAAAAAATGACTTCAATGTTTCTTCGAAGTCCAAAGTCAAATATTGATGAAATTTATATATATGGGACCAGTTCGTAGCTATACTGACTCCAACACAAAAATATTTTTTCAAGTCGGTTTATAAATGACAGGAGTTCTGAGGTATCAAACATTAAAAAAATTAAGATCGAATTGAGAACCTCATCTTTTTTTTTTAATTCGCTTAAAAATCAATACAAATCCTAAACCGCGCAGGTCTCGTGGCGCGCTGGTCAGCGGCAATAAATTTAGGCGCGAGTTATAAAAAACCTTTAATGTTGCAACTTTAAGAAAAGATAAACTTAACTAAAAAATGTTCTCGTTTATTATTTCCTCAACCTTTTTAATCAAACAATATATAACATTTAATATTTGTAGATTACTACAAAATATTACAACAAAATTTTACATACCCATCTGCTAGCTTAAAAATAAACCCGTACATCATGATTTTTATGAAACAACGGTAAAAGCTGTCAAACAAACTCTTGACATGTAGTTTAAGAAACTGTTTATTTTTAGTTCATTACACTAAAACTAAATAAATATACGTTGACTTGAGAGCGCGGATAATGTAGAAGTTTTTATGAGATATTTATTACATTGTTTCGATATATAAAGCTAATAAATAAAGCTGTGAATTCAAAGGGCCAATGTCAAGTTCTGTTTGAACGTTTTTATTGGATTTAAAAGGTCAACGTAAATATTTTTCACTCCTCCTTGGGGTATTTATTTATATAGCTCTGGCTAAATAATTGAAACTCCAATTTTATAGACTAAAATAAATAAAACAAAAGAAATGAATGTTTGGGGTAGAGATTTGATTTTTCTCATTGAGGCTGATTACAACTAACGGTAAATACATTTATAAGTAGATACGTTGGGTTAAATTGCGTAGGTAGTTATATAAGATTCAATGTGAGGACTAACCGAGTGCCATCGCACTTTGTACACTCAAATATAAAATCAAATCTAAATCCTTTTTCTGGAACTGTAAGTACCCGTAAATTCTATTTTAATGCTGTTCTTGTTCAATTAATTTGTTAGATTGCATCGAAATCATTGGCAATTCCAACTTCTGCTATGTTCATTATGGAACTTTGAGTAAATGTAGACAATTTTTTACAATACAATACAAAATGCTTTATTGTACACCAAAAAAGGTAGGTACATGAAAACAACTTACAAACTAAATTACAGTGGACGGACTTATTGCTAAGAGCGATCTCTTCCAGTCAACCTTTGGATGGAGTTAACTAGCGGAGTGAGAAAGGTCGACGGTGTAAAGAAAATAATAAAGCTCCTATAGCATTCGAATACAAAATAACTGAAATATCAATATCAAAGGAACGCATTGTGCGTGATTTAGGAATTGTACTTGACAACAAATTAACTTTTTCAGAACATATAGAATCAATAATAAATAAGTCCTACAAAAGTCTTGGTTTTATCCTACGTATCAGCAAGCCATTCTCAGATATTAATTGTATAAAGCTACTTTACTATTCATATGTGAGGAGTATTCTTGAATACTGCAGTACGGTCTGGAGCCCCCTACATAACTTACATTAGTAAATTGGAAAATATTCAACATAAATTTGTTAAACACCTAAACTATAGGAAACATAAATATTCACTAAACTATAAGGATTCATGTAGTTATCATTACCGACGTACTATTTTAGATATGGCCTTCCTACATGGTCTATGTAATGGTTATATAGACAGTCCCTACTTGACTAATAAAGCCTTACGTCTTTGCACTCCAAAAACTAGAACTAGACACACTAATTTGTTTGCAGTTACACTCTCTCATACAAACTATGCGCAACATTCAATAGTTAGTCGCCTTCAGAGAACTTATAACAAAAAGTTTTGTAAGACAGACATATTTCATGACAAGAAGGGAGCTTTTAAAAGAGAAGTATTTAAGGTTCTAAGTGATGAGGGTTCAACTTAGAGTGCTACGCTCGTTCATCCTGGGTTGAACTTTCATATCATCGCTTACACTCACATATACAAATATAAATAATATATTCATATTTCATATTCATATTTATATTTCACATTTCATATATATATATATATATATATATATATATATATATATATATATATATATATATAAAGTATATATATATATAATATCTAATATATATATGTATAATGTGTAATATATATATATATATATATATATATATATCTTCAAGACACGACTGTCTACTTATAAGTTAATTATAGATAATGTAAATCCGTCATTGGCCTCAAATTACATACAAAAGCATCTATGATTAGAATTAAGGGCTGTGGATTTTGTATAAAATTAAATAAAAAAAAAAAATAAAAAAAAAAAAAAAATTATCTCTGTTCCTAATATTATTATGTTCTTAATGAAACAGTAAGCCGTCTTAAAAGTTTATTCATTCCACCATCAGTCCCCATTGTCTCCATTCCTCGACACGGATTCCCATCAACACATCGAACCAGCAAAACCAGGTTATTGATCCTTTCGTTGTTTAATATTCTAAGCGCGCGCGCACACCGTCTACCGACGAATACGTCCGCTCGGTGTTGCGTGTGACTTACCCTTGCGGACGTGGCTTTCAACTGTTTAAGCAGTTTATATTAGAATGTGGAGGTTTGTGATAATTTCATGGCTTATGTTTAATTGACCACCAGACATAGTAAAATTTAACGACAATAAATCACTTTATATTCCCATAAATAGTAAATGATTACCAAAAAAATATCACGAAATTAAAAAAATATTAATCACCAAAAAATAGTAAATTTAAAAAATAGGTCCAAATCCAAAAAATAAACAACTTCTTACTGACACTACAACTGTTAGATGCCTCGATACCATAAGACTGCCTTTCATAGGGTGTCCCGACATCCCATACTTTGAACATCTTTACTTGATAACTACCATTTAAACTGTGACAGCATTACTGAACAGTCAGAGCACGCATAAACGCAACTAGTAAATCTGTCTGAACGAAGTAAACAGAGATTCAAAACTTGTTTAACAGTGTTCAGTGATTCGAAGTTTGTACTTCGAATCACTGAACACAATTACAACACACATACAACATATTTGAACACTATTTAATCGTTTAAATATTCTTTGTTTCAGCATCATCAAAATCCAAATCTCTTTAATCATTTTGGCATCATAGACGCACTTATAAACGTCAAATTATCACAATGACTCTACCACCGTATCGGAAAAAGAACCACTACTCAGAAGATACGGCAAGAAACTGAGGGGCATTTCTTTTTAGAGATTTTGTTAAATTTTTTGAGATTTTACAATGTTATGTTTCTTATGTACCAGTTGGCTACTTTGCAAAAGTGGAATGTTCCAAGCATCTTTGTCTTCTATGTAATTACGAACAGTGTAGTATGCTTTTCTCATTACAACATTCTTAACGCGTAATTTGAATTTACTTTCTGTAAGCTCCGTTATACATTTTGGAATTTTATCATAAAAACGTACGCAGTTGCATATAAAGGACTTATTCGTTTTAGTCTGTCTATACCTAGGTACAACAATCCTATCCTTATTTCTAGTGGTTATGTTATGATGGTCACTATTTACTTTGAATTTGTGGAAGTTTTTACGAACGTGCATTATATTTTCATAAATATATAAAGAAGGTAAAGTTAATATATTATCTATCTTAAAAAACGCGAACCGCATGCTTTTGTAATATTAACATATTAACATACGGAGGCGTAAAAGGCTATTTTCTGATATCACTTTTAAGCTGCGTCGCCACTATGCCGCAGCAAGCCAGAATACTTTGTAAGGCCAGTCGGCAAAATACCAAGATAGCAAGTAGCGCGGACTTAGCCATTGGCATTGCCGCGCGACGTGACATCTTTTGCTTTTATACAAAAACAAAAGATGTTATGAATCACGTTTAAAATTTAGATTTTTAATTTTTAATGCTTGAAGCGGAAAAGATATGTTACTCGTTGGAGATCTAATTACCATCACAAATCTGGATATTGCAGCATTGCCAGTTACTCATTTGACTTAGATGAGGTCCTACTATAAAATAATTATTATAATTTCAGTCTCTCTTAAACTTACTTAATTAATTCCATTACCCTTTACAAACTAAATCAACGGAAGGTCCTTTGTCTCAGTAATTCAATGAAATGTGAAACTTGGAAATCTCTTTCGATCCGTCAAAAGTGTTCCTGTTACGCAATTATTAACATAAACGAATCGCTTCAATTCATTCATTTATTCAGTAACGAATTCGAAACATCTAAATGAAACTGGGGCGAAAGTCGAATGACAAATGAAGGAAATCCTTTGATACTGCTCTGAAAAGAGCGCAGTATAATATGAAATGAGGCCACGAGAGAGGGATTTCACGTTTTTATGTCCCACACGAGTGCCTAAGTAGTAAAACGAGCCCTGGCCAATTTGTAAGCTATCCGCCTTTAACAACTGCTGCAGCCAAGCTGTAGCTTTCGAATTGTACGAGGTTGACAGTTTGAATCGATTTAGATGTTCGATGACTCGTCAAGGCTGCATATTGGTATTAGGTACGTGGCACATAAATATATAAATATTTTTAATATAAATTGTATGTATGTTAGCTCTACGGTATATATTTATATAGGCCGTAGAATAAGTAAATAACATCTGTAACTTATTTTAATGTTGCCTGAAATAAAGATTAAATAAATAAATTATTATTTATTCTTTTTTATGGAACTGAGTGATGATACAAACAAGTTGTTCGCCTGATGGTAAGCGCCACGCCTGCCCATAACAATTACTCTTATCGAGCGTTTATTAATAGGGGGAAAAATCGATAAAAATAAGGCACGGTGGTGCAGCACTTTCCTTCTTTCTGGTAAAGCCTGTAGACCCAGCAAGGGATGTTGCAGACTGATGAAGGTGATGGTAAATTTAGAAATCAAGGCAATTTAGAGTACTTATGTACTCTAAAAAACAGCCTAGCTCCACTCTCGTAGTCTCTTATTTCTTCTGACTATTGTATCTTTTTATTCTGTAATTTAAATAATGTAATTAGTGTTATCATCATCATCATCATCATCTACAGCCTGTTCTAGTCCACTGCTAGACATAGGCCTCTCCCAATGCACGCCACTGAGCCCGAACTTCGGCTCTTAGCATGTAGTTGCTGCCAGCTACTTTACGCAGGTCGTCGCTCCATCTGGCCGGAGGGCGTCCTATACTACGCTTACCTAAACGTGGTCTCCACTCTAGAACTCGTTTACTCCATTGGTTATCGGTTTTTCGACATATGTGACTGGCCCATTGCCACTTCAGCTTACTTTTTCGTTGAGCTATGTCGGTTACTTTGGTTCTCTGTCGGATTACCTCATTACGAATTCGATCCTTCAGAGAAACCCCGAGCATAGCTCGTTCCATAGCTCGCTGAGCGACTTTGAGCTTGTGAACCAGTCTCATAGTCAGTGTCCACGTTTCGGCACCGTATGTCATTACGGGTAAGACGCACTGGTTGAAGACTTTTGTTTTCAGGCATTGTGGGATGGGCCTGGGTAATTAGTGTAAAACGTGTAATTAAATTTAAATAAATTGAATTGAGTTGAATTAAAAACAAATCAGACCCAAGACTTAGTACCCGCCCCACCTGATTGATAGGCATTGATTAGCGCTCCAGTCGCTTGTTGTGCCAATTTACTCAACTAACATCAAAGACGACCCATTGCGGGACATTAACTCGCGCCGAAATGCTAAATAGGTTTACTCGGGAGTTTCGCTTTAAGCGCTCCAATGTGTCAGGATCAACGGATAGGTCTATCACTGTGTATAGTCACTTAGTTAATAGTCGTAGGCAATCAACCGCTCTAGACAGACAAACGATCACTTATCCGTTACGTAGAGCCAGTGTGGCCTAGCTGCAACTTATGTGGTTTTAGATCTGACGGACCGGAATTCAATTCCATTTTTTATAAATTTGGTGCGGTACTCGAAAATATTTGAAAAACGAAAAAAATCTCCTTAAACCACATTATACCCAATATGGCCTCGAAAGGGGAAATAAAAACCGATGAAATCGTGAATAAAGAGTTTTTTCCTCCACTCATCAGTATTCAGTAGGTATGTAAGTTTGGGCAGGGCCGTAACTAAGGCTTGGCAATAGGGGCACTCGTCTAGAGCTCTATTCCGAAGCTGTGTCTTTTCAAATTAAACAATTTGATTGTGCCAAATTGTTAAGAGTCACCAATTATAAAGAGCCTTATGAATCTTCCTAATTGTAACCCCTGAGTGTAACAAATATACTGATATTTTCAATATTTTAGCAATCAATTTAAATTGCATTCAGATAAAAGCTCTGAGTGAATATTTCATTCTTCATGTTATTATAGATATTGTTACATTAGATCATCTTAATTGTAAACAATGATTTAATTATTTCAATATAAACAGTTCAATTTTCGAGAATGCTATATTTATCACAAAATAGCAACCGCTTGTAACTTTGTTCGCGTTGACATAATAAAATATAGCCTATGTTACTCAGGGGTAGTATAGCTTTCTATCAGTGAAAGAAATTTCAAAATTGGTCGAGCAGTTTTTTAGTTTATTCGTTACAAACATACAAAAATACAAATCTTTCCTTTATAATATTAGTGTAGATGTAGACTACCATATTGAGTAATATTAAGTATGTAGTATATATCAAAAGCCTGCCCCACCGCCGATGGCCTGACCGCGACCATGTCAGAGGGTACGTGCGTTCGCAGCCGAAATGAACAATAGGATCCTTTATGACCGGGAACATTCCCTATATGCGGCTTAATTGATTCACGAAGCCTTCTGTTGGCTGGAATTTTGTTGAACTATAACTGGTAAAGCTCGTAAGAGGAATGTAATCGTTTAGACCAAGAATATACATACCCTACGCTATATCTACAAAGAAAAAGTAAATTTTATAACAAAAAACGTACTTCAATTTAATGTATCTTCGAAGTTCAAGGTTGAATATCGATGAAATTTATATGGAACCACTTTGGAACTGAAGAATTTTCCAAATTAGTTCATAAATGACGGAATTATGAGGTAACAAACATAAATAAAACCGGCCAAGTGCGAGTCGGACTCGCACACGAAGGGTTCCGTACTATCTATAAAAACGGCAAAAAAATCATGTCTGTTGAATGGGAGCCCCACTTAAATATTTTTTTATTCTGTTTTAGTATTTGTTGTTATAGCGGCCACAGAAATACGTCATCTGTGAAAATTTCAACTGTCTAACTATCACGCTTCATGAGATACAGCCTGGTGACAGACGGACAAACAGACAGAAGGACAGACAGCGAAGTCTTAGCAATAGGGTCCCGTTTTACTCTTTGGGTACGGAACCATTGAGAACCTCCTCCTTCTTTTTAAAAACAATTGAGAACCACCTCCTTCTTTTTAAATCGAGAAATAAATTCATTACCTTTGTAAAGTTTTTGTAACTTCGCATAGTTAGTACCTACTTTAAATGTTTTCTCTACGACATATTTTCTAGTCTACGTTATCGAGCATTTCAGGGCGTAGAAGGTACCTATTGAACTGCATCGCAGTTTTGCTATTCAAGCAGCTACCAAGCAAATATATTTTATGTTCTACGAATTCTCTTATTATCAAATATCATTATCAAATATTTGCTTATCGTCACCCATGAGTCGAATCACATCCTTACTAATATTATAAACACGAAAGTTTGTTTGGATGTATGGGTCTTTGTTACTCTTTCACGCAAAAACTACCGAACTGATTTTGATGTAATTTGGTTTGAAGGTACATTAGGACTTGAAATATCACATAGGGTACTTTTTATCCCGGGAAACCACGAGTGGAACCGCGGGGCGCAGCTAGTTATCATATATAGTCAGTACAGTCAGTATCAGTCATAAGTACTCATTTTAGTAAGTTTCATGTCATAATGTCCAGTTCTACATTTCATTATCATCATCAGCCCATTACAAATAGGGACTCTTGCTATGACGCAATAAAATCCAATTCAGCTCGCGTAGCGCTGCATACCTACCAGTCATATTAACCTACAGAGCGCCTCTCCTTCTATCGCATAGCTCTTATCTCTTCTGACGCGGCACGTGTAAAGACGCGCCCCGCCGTCGGTGTCCGGCTATGTACTTGTAGCTTCGTACCTACAGTGCGGAGTGCGATAGGCCTGGTATGGGCCATAATCTATCACTCTAGCCCAGTGCGGGCTGGTGGATGTCACATGTCCTTGAATTTTTGTGATTGATTCTCGGACGTCCCGGTTTCCTGACGATGATTGCAACGATTTTTAGAGCAAGTGTTAGATCCGCATAAGTTAAGGAAGTCAGTGGTGCGTTCTCCCACTAAGCCACACTCGCTCTTTTGATATTTGACACGGAATATAACCTAATAAGCATCCAGTTGGGTCCGCAGAACGCCAGGTGGTGACTCATCCTCCCACCTTCTCAGGAAACTTGGCACTGTCATTGCACATTGTTGTAGTTCTAGAAACGGAAGTGCTTTGACGCCAAGTCATAACTTGGATGAATGGAAACTTAAACAAGTCACACAAGGGTTTGTATGAACTTGAATCGGGACCGCTGCTTTGATAATAGGCAAACATTATAAGCGCAGTATAAGCGTACTAAACAATGGCAGAATGTAATCAAACAACGTTAATCTATAGCCATACAATAGAGGTACTTATTGAAGACGTCGGATGCAACTATGTATTTCATTTATATATTTCGTAATATTTATTTATCTTATATATAAAATTCTCGTCTCGTGTCACACTGTTAGTTATCTTACTCCTCCGAAACGGCTTTACTGATTTTTACCAAATTTTATATGCATATTCAGTAGGTCTGAGAATCGGCTACTATCTATTTTTCATACACTTAAGTGATAAGGGTTGTTCACCCTTAACATTTTTTTTTAATTTATATGGCAAAACAACGTTTGCCGGGTCAGCTAGTAGGTATATATAATTAAGTAAGTATGTAATTTACTTAATTTATGTTGTGTATTACCTATGTAAGTAATTTTTATATTTATTTCTAGTTCGTGCCTATTAGGTATGTTTTTGGATGGATATGATTCCATTAATATTATTTTGAAGCACTTTTATGGTTTTTATATCACTTTAAAATTACGGTACTTCCTAAACAATAGTATCTAAGTAAATGATAATTGATCTTCAGTATTTAGGTTAACACAACAAATAAAATTATTAATAGCTTTATTTAACCTCCTACTCTGTATTTATTTATCGTAAAAAAAAAAAAAAAAGTTAATAATAAAAAAATTAAACTAAATTACTTTTTTACTTGATTTATTAATTGTTATACCAGTTTGTGAACTCCTATTTTCCTACAGACTTGTTTGAACAAAGAAATCTGAAACCAGACCACGCGTTTACTGAACCAAAAAAGAATTTAACTAAAATGCATTTGTTTAATTCTAATTTAAAGAAAGCCATTAATTGTACAATTAGCGAGTTCTTGGCAGCTGATTGAAATGGGCTTGTCTAATAAACATTAAATAGCGGACAGCGGAATCGCTATAGCTTCCTTAATTTGTTCCCCAATTATACAACGGGAAGATTAAAAGAGCTTTTAAATGAGTATTAATAGATTTATAAAATTAACAAGGTTGGTCAAAATACCAAGAAGATATTGTTGCAAATAATCTTTATTTACCTATTTTAAAACAGGACAGGCTATTATTGTTTACTAATCGGCTACACTCACGAGAGTAAGTCGAGACACTCGATCGGTGTTCGAGCGGTGCAGACGCTCATCATCACGGAGTACGTGCGGTCGCGGCGAGCGCTTGGAGCGAACAAAAAAAAAACAATAATAAATATGAATAATACTCACGCTAGTTTTAATAATAATACAGGACAGGCTGGTAAAAATATTACGCTAAATATAGTGGGAGTCCTAATTTCTCCTTATTTATATAAAAGAAAAGCAAACGCTTTCTTATGGAACTGTGTGATGAGACGAGCAAGTCGTTCGCCTGGTGGTAAGCGCCACGCCTGCCCGTAACAACTGCAGTGCCAGCCAGAACTATTAATAGCTTAAAAAGCACTGCGTAGCACTGCATTGCGCTCATGACCTTGGCACATCAGATATTAGGTCTCATATGCCCAGTAATTTTGCTGGCTACAATGCCCTTCAAACCGAAACATAGTAATGCTTGCGCACTACTGCTTGGCGGCAGAATAACTGGCAAAGCGGTGGTAGCAACCCAGACGGCTTCCTGCATACGAGAGACCTACCACGCGTACCTACAACGCTTAATGGGAAGCAGTCACCGTCGCCTGTGAACATCTGTAACACCAGAGACATTTAACATTGCCGATATGTTTCCGTTATAAGTTTAAAAGCTTTTTACACCCTTCTTAAACTCCATTTGATAGCTCCGCGATAAACTGTTTACGGAAGCTTAGGAACGAGTTTTATTTATTGAGGTTAATTATTTTACTCTTAGTAATTACTATTTTTTTTTTACTTTAAATGTTAATGTGTCATTGAAGAAATTTACAATGGTCCCAAAAAAATAACCTTTTTTTTATTATTTATAGGCTTGCGTTTGACCGCTATCTCACCTGTTGTTAAGTGACGATGCGGTCGAAGATGTAGCACGCTCGCCTAGAAGAAACCTGTTCACTCGTCTTAAGGACACCCAGATTGTAGCTATCCGGAAACAGATGCCGGCAGAGAGTTCCACTCCTTGCCCGTTCGCATTATGAAGGTCGAAGCAAAGCGCTTGGTGCGAGCAGGAGGGATGTCAACCATATATTGATGACGGCTTGCCGTACGCCTGGTCGTCCGGAAACTATTAAATTAAAACTATTAATAAGGTACCAAACTACGTACAACTAGAAATTTATATACTAACACTATTGCTTACTCGCTTTAGGAAAAACAGACCGATTTTCTACGGCGATGGGAACTAAACCGCTATGAGACGTGAGGATTGATATAGAGATGTCTATTGTTTGTTATGACATAGGAATTTCCAACAAAAAAATATTATTTCATACTAAAAAAAATATTCATTGTTTTCTACTAACAATGGCGTTAGGTTTTGATAATTGTGTTTTTTTTTTATAGAAAACAATGGCAGAAAAAGTGAGTAATTGTTTTTTATCGTTAATTGGCTTGCGTTTGACCACTATGTCATCTGATGGTACACGACGGTGCGGCCGACGATCTAGCACGTTTGCCAAGATAGTACCTGTTCACTGGAGACCTGAAGATTCCTAGATTGTCGCTATCAGGAAAAACTGACTCCGGCAGGGAGTTCCATTCGTTAGCAGTGCGCATAATGAAAGTGGAAGCGAAGCGCTTACTGCGCCCATGTAACGGTCTACCATGAAATTGAATGTAAAAACGTGTCCTTTATAAACTTTTTTTTAATATAACGCTGTCAACAACTTAGAGAACCCAGTTCGAATTTGAAAACACTCCAACAAGTTCAAACTCAAGTACCTAAGTATAGTTTCTATCATCAATATCTCGACATAAGTTGACGATGGAAGACGGCTGTCAACTCTCGAGTTTACGCCCTTCACAAACTATGTTTTGACACATTATAAATGGTTCTTGTTTAGTTTACGTAAATAGATCGAGTCAGACACCAGTGGTATTAGTTTAGACGATGTTTGAAATATTAATCTGTTGGGATTATTGCTGGGACTGAACTCGACAAAGATCTATTAACAACTGCTGTTAAATAAAAATCGGTAATAGATTAAAAAAAATCTAAAAACCACGTTTTTATGGATTTAGAATACATTGTCGTGAGCTACCCTGAATGTTTCAGCCGGATAGATAATCGGGAAGTACTCGAAATTAGAGTTGCAAGATTGCACCTAGAACGACAGACAGACAAACAAGAAAGTGAATTAATAATAATAATAAAAACTAGCTGCCCCTGGTTGGTTATTGCGATCCCTCTGGAGTTTGGGATGAAAATCCTATGCCAGTATCTCCAGGCTACAGGCTATCTCTGTCTCATCAAAATCAGTTCAGCCGTGAAAAGGTAACAAACAGACGGACAAGAGCTACTTTCGCATTTATAATTTTAGTATGAACATAATGATAGTAATCATAGTCTATCCTAGTTCGCTGTGCCCGAAAAGGTCCATAATAAACTTTATTGTTTAATTAAAATTGAAATTAATTGTAGAGACATCTTTGAGAAGGCTCTATATTCTTGTATTATAAAGTATTTAAATTTGAAGTCATTGTAGCTAAACTCTATCTCCATTTATCACATAAAACAGTATCTAAAATAATTCCAGTAAACTAATATTTAAATTGGTATTAAAAAAGTAATTTACTGACCCAATTTTCAAACTATAATACAAAACTTTGTCCCATTTGTTAGATTCTGAAACGAGTTTTAAATACCCAACTTTGGAGGGCTTATCCTAAGTTAAAGCAATTTTCTATGATAGATGTGAATATTTAAATTAACTTCGAAAGATAGACGTTGCTAAAGTATTGCTTTGACTTAGCACTCAACTTCGACTGGTCTTAGCTGTATTAGTTAAAACTATAATTTATCGAACAATTAGAATCTTAAATAATTTTTAGAAAAAAACAAAAACCGACTTCAATGTATTTTCGAAGTCCAAGGTCAAATATCGATGAAATTTATATGGGACCAGATTGTAGCTATACTGAACCCAACGCAAAAAGGATTTTCCAAATCAGTTCGTAAATGACGAAGTTCTAAGGTAACAAACATAAAAAAATGATAATGATAAAATTAAAATAAAAAAAACAATGTAACAGAAAATCTTCTCCTTTTTTGAAGTCGGTTAAGAATTATGACTTCCGACGCGATTAAAATTTGCATTTATATCAGACCCTTTAGTGTAGTGATTCGGCAGACCAGTTCATATCGTGCTCAGTTGCGGGTTCGATTCCCGCTACGAGGCTAATGCAAGTGCGCAGAAAAAAAAATCGTTTTTTCGTGTGGGTGGGGTGTTGTGGGAGCATGGTCATCCTAGTTAGGGGCCAGGATCTACATCTATACTGATCCTTGTAGGTGATGTAAGACTGTGATTGTTGAGCGTCATATTATTTTATTATCTCTACTCGTACTATTATCAGGCCTAGCGCACTCCGCACTGTAGTACATAGCCGGACACCGACGGCGGGTCGCGCTACGTTACACGTGTCGCGTCAGAGGAGATAAGAGCTATGCGATAGAAAGAGAGGCGCTCTGTAGGTTAATTAATATGACTGGTAGGTATGCAGCGCTACGCGAGCTAAATTGAATTTTATTGCGTCATAGCAAGAGTCGCTATTTGTTTAAATTTCTTTGCGGAGTGATGCTTCTGTCCCTTAGTATTCTGTGCTATTATAACGTAACTTTGAATGTTTCTTACACATAGACTCGGAAAACTGTTGAACGGATTTTATTAAGGTTTCAAGATTTATAATCCCTATAATCTAAGTCTAAGTCCCAACTTAGATTATAGGGTATCATACATCAAGATCAGTTGGGTGACTACGAAGATATAACCTAACCTCTCCGTAGTACGTGCTCCCGTATACTGGGGAGGTCTTGCTAAAATGGTTTTAGAAAAAAGTAGTATAGTGGTTCTTTTTCCGATACGGTGGTAGTCATTGTGATAATTTGACGTTCATAAGTGCGTCTGTGATGCCAAATATTAATAAAGAGAGTTTTATAATAAAAAAACTTATGATTATAGTTTGAATTTTTTTTTATTATTACTTTATAATTTTCTTTTAAAACGGCAACAGCTCACACCAAATACGAAATGAGTTGCACAAAACACTAGCCTTGTATTTTTTCAACATTTCGTCAACTATTAACACCAGACTGTTTTATTTTAGTCATTTGTCATAATAGTAACAGTTTGAACCTACTTTCGAGTGCATTATTCAGCATAATTAAGTACGTCAAGAATTTAACACCTACGTCCCGAGAGCGGCCTATTGTTCTATTTGAGTGAATAGCTGATGTCGCGTGCGATTTCAGACATTTCTGGATTTGACTGGAAATGTTATCGGATTATGTTCTACTTACTAACATACTTACGAGTACAAGCATAAATTATTATTTTTGACATAAAATGTAATTGTAAATTGTATATTGTAATTGTACTTAATATGATTCGATTTTTGTATAATATCTGTCATTATTTTTTTAATTAATATCTAATATTGGGTATACGTATTTTGATATTATATTGATAATGTTGAGATTGTACGATATTATAACATACAACATTTTACAGAAATTTGTTTTTTTTTAATTAATAACAAATTTTTTAACCGTTACCTACTTATATACGTTAAACGTTGTAAAGTCTTAAAGAACGTCTCTTTTCAAATTAAAAGCAGCGGAACAATCTCATTGCTTCGGGTAAAGTAAAGTTGGCCATTGTAATTAGGCTAATTGGAAAACAACTTGAATTAGTGGAAGTGCGTGACGTCAGGACATCGCCGGGCTATGGCCGGGTACTCGTTAGGAGCACAATATTTTTAAACGCTGTTTTGCGCTAATTTATTTCGGCATTGCGCTGTAAACAGCCCTAGTGTTTCAGTTTCAACCTACGCCTATCGCCCATGACTTTTAACCGACTTCAAAGGAGGAGGTTCTCAATTCGATTGTGTTCGGCGTATGTTTGTTACCTCAGAACTCCGTCAATTATTAAACCGATATTCGACGATATAAATTTCACCGATATTCGACCTTGGACTTCAAAGATGCATCAGAATTGAAGTCAGTTTTTTTGTTATAAAATTAATTATCTGATAAATTTTTACATTATTTCATAATTGAACGAACGATTTACGATTGTATATGGATTTGATTTTTTTAATGACGATGAATTTCTTTAATTTTTAATTTTATTTGTAATGATTTTCTTATTCAATTTTAATATTTTGATTTTATGCAAATAAATTATTATAATTATGATTATGATTAAAAATAATTTAAAATAAAAATTATTCGATTTATAAACATAATTATTCTCTTCTATCCCAAGGTTTAAATTAATAAAAAATAAATTTATGAGATGAGTCATTGGCAGTATTACAAAGTGTCTTAGTTTTTTAATTATCACAGCATGCCTACGTTTATATCAAGCTTTGTAAACGTTCGCGGTCTCAAATGCATCAGTGTTATGTTAAATACATTCTTAGCGTTTGTATGTGTGCGTCACACCGCCTGGTGACATTGTTTGGCTAATGTGTAGCTGGAGAGGCACAGGAAGTGCAGGACAGTGAACAAACTTGATACAGACTCAATTTGACCCGACAGGCGACCGCACTAAATTACGTGTCGCGGTCACTAAATTATAATAACAATTTGTACAAGAGGCGTTTACCGTGTAGTTTGGATAACAATTCTTCTTGATAACAAGAATCCGTAATAGATAAAAAAAACAAAGCTCTCCTGAAAGTTTCAGCCGCATAGCTATTCGGGAAGTGCTCGAAATTTGAGTTGCAAGTTTCCACCCGGAACGACAGACAGACAGGCAAACAAGCAAGAAAGTGACTTAATAAAAACGTTGTAGTAAAATATAAACCATCGGTGTTATAAACATAAACTACTTTTTTTATGGAACTGGGTGATGAGACGAGCAGGTCGTAAGCCTGATGGTAAGCGCCACGCCTACCCATAACAATTGCAGTGTCACTCGGAACTTTTAATACCATAAAAAGAACTGCGTAGCGCTGCATTGCGCTCATCACCCCGAGGCATCTGATATTAAGTCTCATATGCCCAGTAATTTCGCTGGCTACAATACCCTTCAAACCGGAACAAAGTAATGCTTGCGCACTACTGCTTCGCGGCAGAATAACTGGCAAAGCTGTGGTACCTACCCAGACAGCCCCCGCATACCAGAGACCTACCGCGACATACCTATATAATATTTATGCACATTAATCTGATGTTAAAAACAACAGTATCTGATGTTCTGATCAAGGATATTAAAATTTCGCAGCTATCAACGCGTCATAGGGTTGACGCTCATCAATGCCAACTCTTACGCTCGTCAGTGTCAGTCCGACTCAGCCCCTGCGCTTAAGCACTCAAACGTAGATAGATCACCCGAGCTTCGTCACTGTCGACACAATAGTACTGTCACACAGAAAATGTGAGCGTGTGTTGACAGGTAAACTATACATGTGTGCCGTACGTGTTTGTGATTCAACAAATGTATGTGCAAACAGGGCTGTGGTATCGTTGGTGAAATTATTAATTGCTTTCTCGTGTCAGAAAGAACATGGGCTCATATTCTTAGAAATAATTGCCTTGTTCAAATAGCTTTGCTAACTTAATACCTGCTAGTCTTGCTGGATGAGATTATCAAATGTGTGAAAAAAGTTTTATCGCATTTTTCTCAAAAGCTTTTGATTTTAATGGAAAAGGATTTTTGGTGGTATCTAAAAGTCACTTTGGGGGAAACAACCCTGTTGCTAAATAGAGCCGACTGAGGAGAAAAAAAATATTTTTTGACATATGTTGTTTTTCTTGCTGACTGTACCTTTTTCAAAAACTAATAATGAGGTATTTAATATTTTCAAAATTCACCTCAAGCTCAGACCTGTGTAACATTAACAGAAAGGATAGCCACCCTTGATGCCCCAAAAGTTTGGGCTAACCTGTGAACGAGCGCGCGCGTGTGGTCCCACAAGCCAACGAAAGGATCCCAGAGAAATAAACACCTTGTAACCGAGAACATATGGTTTATTTTACCAACTTCTTAAAAACTCCTAAAATTAACAATGCAGCTGTACTAACTTGGGTGCAACGAATGAAGTGCTTCCGCGAGCTAATTTTGCCTGAGTCGCCATCTAGTTTTAATTCGACAAACTAAATAAAATCAATATATATCGATTATGTATTTAACATTCCACCCATCAAGGACGTTATTGAAGATAGCGTCCTTCACAAAACAAAAATTAAATAAATCAACAAGTATTCAACTATGTACATGCATAAGCTATTATGGCGACACTCAGCTGAATACAAAACAACACTAAATGAAAATTTAACACAATTATTACCACCCATCACGACAATATAAAGTTCAAAATGTATACAATTATTTTATTCTACAGGCAACAAGCAAATTTTCGTTATAGGGCGTTTGACGACTGAATTTTTACATTTTACAGACACTACTCTGATAAGTCCGTCATCGCCTGGATGAACATCAATAATTCTGGCAAGAGACCATTTACCAGGAGGCATGTTTTCATCCTTAAGTCGCACTAACATACCAATTTTTAATTCATTGTCCATTTCTTTGACCCATTTAGGTCTTTGTTGAAGTCTGCCCAAATATTCCATCGACCACCTTTTCCAAAAATCTTGCACTAATCTTTGACCAAGTTGCCAACGGCTTAATCTGTTTGTATTTGTGTCTAAATGTGATTGCTCTGGTACGACAATTGGTGGCTCTCCGATCAAAAAGTGACCGGGAGTCAAAGGTAACAAGTCATCAACGTGATTACTGATAGGTGAAATTGGTCGAGAATTTAGGCAGGCTTCAATTTGACTAGTCACTGTAGCCATTTCTTCGTAGGTTAAGGTAGAATTTCCAAGAATTCTTTTCAGGTGGTGTTTTATCGACCGAACTCCAGCCTCCCAGAGTCCGCCGAAATGAGGCGCACCCGCCGGAATGTTGTGCCAAGTAGTCCCATCTCGGGCTAATTGATCGTAAATCTCTGTCTTCATTGTCCCTTGTTGTCCTTCTAACATGTCTCTTAGTTGTTTGTTGCCAGCAATGAAGTTAGTGGCGTTATCGCTCCAGACGTGACCACAATGCCCCCGTCTGGCCGTGAATCTCTTAAATGCTGCCACAAAACTTTCGCTCTCTAAACTGCTGACAATCTCAATGTGAATGGCTCGTGTTGCCATACATATAAAGATACACAAGTATCCTTTATATGTCTTACAGCCTCGTCCCTTTGACATTCTGAGGTCTATTGGTCCGGCAAAATCTACACCAGAGTGCAGAAAGGGTCTGGTTGGTGTTACTCTTTGCTTTGGCAAGTCTGCCATCAATTGGGTTCTGGTATCAGCTCTGTGTCGTACACAAACAACGCATCTGTGCACTTCTTGGTTGATCATGTTCTTTCCGCCCAGGATCCAAAATTTCTGTCGAATGTAGTTTAGCATAAGTGTTGGTCCCCCATGGAGAGTCTTTTTGTGTGCTTCGGCTATTATTAATTTTGAAAGTAAATGGTTATGAGGTAGAACTATCTGATGTTTAGCATCTTCCGGTATATTGGCAAAACGTAAGCGGCCTCCGACTCTTAAGATACCCTTATCGTCCAGAAAGGGATTAAGTGAACGAAGTTTACTCCTTTTCTTAAGGGGTTTGCTCTCCCTTAAATGAAATACGTCATTTGCAAATTCTTCTCCTTGGCAAAGAAGAATGCAAACCGTAAGTGCTTCTGATGTTTCTTCAACCATTAAATAGGTTGGGTACTTTCGCTTCCTTGCGTATCTAAATCTTTTGCACCATGCTACGACCCTTAGTAATTTGTCAAGTTCAGAATATCTCTCAAACAGTTGTCGTGTAAATTCTCTCTCCTTCTCCGTTTCTTCTGTCTGTGTAGCATCCACAAAGTGCACCACTCTTCTTTCCAGCTCCAGTTCTTTCGGTAAGTTCGTAGGTACTTTATGTCTCATTTCTCCTTCTAGCAACCATTTAGGACCCTTCCACCATAACATTTCTTGTTTCAGATTCGAGCCCATGACGCCCCGAGACGCTACGTCCGCGGGGTTTTCCTTCGACGCGACGTGACTCCAGTGATGACCAGGTAAGGTAGTTATTATTTCAGAGGTACGGTTCGCCACGAACGTCTTCCATTGACTTGGATGTCCCTGCAGCCACGCCAGGACAACTTGTGAATCCGTGAAGCTCTAGTTTGGTGTCACGTGGGTAAGTATGTAACCATCTTTCTATCTTTATTTCAGACAGGCAAGGCAGTTCGGAGCGGTACTTCAGCCAATCTTCTTTTATCGTTTCAGGTACTTCCTGGTCCCAAGTTACGCCAGAAAGCCATAATCGTTGCAGAAATATCTTTCCAATAATTATAGTAGGAGCCAGAAAACCTAGGGGATCGAACAGCTTTGATACATCGCTTGCTATAGTTCTCTTTGTTATTGCGCTCTGTTCCGGTAAGTTCATAGAATATTGAAATTCATCTCTCTTATTGTTCCAGGCAATTCCTAGAGTCTTGACAGTAGTATCCAGATTAAGTTCTTTGTCTTGGTTTTCTTCTAGTTTCAGGTGCATAGCTTTTAACAGGTTTGCGTCGTTGCTATTCCACTTTTGAAGTTCAAAGCCTCCCGACTCTAATAGCTTTGTCATGGATTTATGAATAGCTAACCCTTCTTCGTAGTTGCTGCCCCCAGTTAACAGATCATCCATGTAGAAGTCTCTCAATGCAATAGCTGATGCTATTGGATACTGTTTCTCTTCGTCTAGGGCCAGTGTTTGGAGAACTTTGGTTGCCAAATAAGGGGCACTCGCAGTACCGAATGTCACCCTATTGATTCGGAAATCTCTCATTTCCTCTCTTGGATCTTCTCGCCATAGTACACGCTGGAAATCAGGCTGATTCACGTAAATTTGGCGATACATTTTTACTATATCAGCCACCAAAGCCACCTTGTGTTGTCTCCATCGCATTATTATATGTCTTAAGTCTTGCTGTAATCGAGGCCCGACCATGAGATTGTCGTTTAGGGACACTTGGTTTTTGTACTTACAGCTTGCGTCGAATACAACTCTAACCTTACTCGTTGTTTTATCGGTTCTTATAACTGCGTGATGTGGCAGATACACGGCAGTAGGTTTGAATCTATACGTTTCGTCTTTTATTTCTTCCATGTGCTCTAGATCTACATATTCTCTCAAAACATCGCTGTACTCCTTCTTCAACCAAGAGTCTTTCTCCAATCTTCTTTCTAGTTGCAACAATCTTGTCTTCGCAACCTCTCTGGATGCTCCGTATTGACACGATGGGTCTTTTTCTTTAAACGGCAAGGCAACTGTGTATCGCCCATCGCTATCTCTCTTAAATGTTTCAGCAAAGTGCTGTTCACAGCGTGTTTCTTCGTCCGTCATTGGTTTCTTGGATGCAGCTTCTTCTAATTCCCAGAATTTTTGAAGACTGTCGTCTTCAATGCATAGATGCATGCCAAGTGTTGTTGTGTAGCCTTGTGTAGCCTCAGTACTTGTAATCTGGCCTGTCAAAATCCACCCAAGGTGAGTATTCTGCGCTATCGGGGATCCTTGGGGGCCCTTTCTAAGTCCATTGGTGATAATCTCACCATAGACGTCTGCACCTAACAAAAGATCCACCTTTCCCGGTTTGTCGTAGCTTGGATCTGCTAGTTGTAGTTGGTGCAAGTGTGACCAGTCTCTATTGTGTAGTACTTCTTTAGTTGGTAGCATTCGAGTTAGCGATTTGAGCACGAATGCTTTTACAGGTGTTGCAAAATTTGGTTTGACTCTCGAATGTGCTTGAAATGAAACCATGGTTTTGGAGTGGAGGCTTCTCCCTTGCTCGCCCAGTCCATTAATTGTGCAATTGATTGGAATTTTCTTCAACCCAAGGAGCTGTGTTGCGGACTCTGTGATAAATGAACCTTGGGATCCCTGGTCTATCAATGCTCTCAGAAGATATGTACTCCCATTGTGTGTTATAACTTTCACCATAGCTGTGGCCAACAGCACGTTAGTGGAAAGTTCCTTCTCCGCGTAATGGGCTGTTACATTGTTGTTGACTGGTGTATGGGCTACGTCAGATTTTGGTTCTCGGTTATGTGAAATTCCAGCCGACTCTGGAATTTGCTCTGTGGTCTTATTCTCAGGGTGTATTAAGGAATGATGTCTCTTGCCACATCTGCGACAAGACGATTTGTGTTTGCAGTTGTACACCGTGTGGTTAGGAACCAAGCAGTTGTAGCACAAGCCATTCCTTTCTATAAATTTCTTTCGTTCAGTGTAGTTTATTCCTATGAATTCTTTGCAGTGGTATATCAAGTGGTTTCCGTTGCAGAATCTACAGCTGGAGCTCATTGCGGTGTGAAAAGAAGATTGTCTGGTGTTAGACCTGGATGGTGGTTTCGATGATTCTAAGACTTCAAGCGTTCTAAAACGTGATTCTAGAAATACGCACAGTTGTTTATAGGTAGGAAGTTCTTCACTGCTAGCTTCATTAGCACTTATGGATTGCTCCCAGAGTCTAACAGATTCCGCGTCTAATTTAGCTACGGTTATGTAAACCAACATTGGGTCCCAGTCGTACGCCGGTATGTTCAGATTTTTTAGTGAGCTTAGACACTCATTCGTAGTATCTAACACTGATTTCACTGCATGTGATGATTCTGTTGTGATTGCCTTCTGTGACATCAGTCTCTTCAATATTGCGTTCACCACGAAACGTTTGTTACTAAAGCGTTTTTTCAGCGTAGACCATGCTTCATTATAGTTGGCATCCGTAATAGGTACATTTCGTAGCAGAGCTTCTGCTTCACCACTTACGCAGGATTTTAAATAGTGCAACTTCTGTACATTTGTGAGCGACTTGTTTGTGTGTATCAGTGACGTAAATAAGTCATGGAAGGATATCCATTCAGAATATTTACCGGAAAACGGTTGTATGTTAATGCGGGGTAATTTAATTTCCGATGTATGTGATTGTGATACTTGTGACACAGTTGGTATTTGTGGTTCTGCTGACGCTGGTGCTGGTGTAAATATTGCTAATGTTTCCAGCATCTCACATTTCGCCAGTGTATATTCATTTTCCGCTTGTGAATAGAAATCATCAGTTACGTATTCATCGTTTTTTATGTCCTCACTCATCAACGTCATATGATTTTTTATAAACTTTTCCCACGTATCTTCTAGTAATTTTAATTTGACTTGTGTATAGGTTTTGCTAAGACGCATTTTTGGTGTCTTTTTAAAATTCGACAGAGCTGATTTGAACTGCCTAAGAAGTTCATCTTGCTGATCCAATAACTCCGCCATCGACGCCATTTTATTACGTTGTTAATATAAAATAAAGTCCAAAATTTTACAAGTTCGCAACAGTTTCGTATATATTTAATGTCTTTTTTCACCAAACACAATGTTTAAATAACCGTTTACTGTGTCGTTTTATCACTTTCTTTTATTTTAACACAATGTCCTAGAAATATTACAAGTCCAGTTTGAGCACAAATTATTCTAAGTTCTTCTTTCAAACACCAAAATATTACAAGTCTTTTGAATTTTTACACAATTTTTCTAAGTCCCAGTTCTGTTCATAAAAATTTTGCAAGTCCAGTTTTATCACGAATTTTTCTAAGTTATTTTAAGACACAAAAATTTTACAAGTCCAGTTAATTGAATCACAAATTTTTCTAAGTTATTTTTAACACTTTATTTTACTAAGTTCCAAGTCACTTGTAAATAAGGTTCAATTTGGCTATTCTATTATTACTCACGAAACCAGTCCGTCACTCACTGTAATCCAATGTCACTGTCACTTTTTTGTAAACGTCACTGTCACCTTTTCGTAAACGTCACTGCCACTATTTCCTAAATGTCACTGTCACTATTTCCTAACTGTCACTGTCACTATTTCCTAACTGTCACTGTCACTTTCCTAAACGTTACTTAACTGTCACTTGTCTTACACACGCGTCACACTTCCCGAACACGATCGCGATACTTCGGATCCGGCTCGAAGGACCAATGAACGAGCGCGCGCGTGTGGTCCCACAAGCCAACGAAAGGATCCCAGAGAAATAAACACCTTGTAACCGAGAACATATGGTTTATTTTACCAACTTCTTAAAAACTCCTAAAATTAACAATGCAGCTGTACTAACTTGGGTGCAACGAATGAAGTGCTTCCGCGAGCTAATTTTGCCTGAGTCGCCATCTAGTTTTAATTCGACAAACTAAATAAAATCAATATATATCGATTATGTATTTAACAACCTGTATGTGTAGAAAAAATTTAAAATGGAAGTATAAGTACGTTTTATATGTATAAGCAGGGAGATATCCACTTTTCTCTTTGTGTTATTATTTCTTCATCATCATTTCAAAGACTGAATGAACACCCCAAGCGAAGGGCTAAGCCCCGTTACCGTGTCACATTGTGTGTCACATGGAGTCTGTTTCTGTGACACATAATCGCGATAACAATTCAGCTGTTATGCCGACTTCGCACCTCCAATTGAAACGATACGTCCCCTAAGGCATGTGTGCGTCTTACCTTTGTGTGTGTGCGTCTTTTTCGTCGTCTGTCTGTGTGGGTGATGTGACGACCATTGTATAGTGCGATTGTTTCTGGGTAGAGGTAGAGGTATTTGTCGTTAAGACTAAGGTAAATCAATATCAGACACGCCTCTTTGACTGCGTCATCGCTTGCCATCAGGTGAAACTGCTGGTCAAATGTTTGCTTATTCGCTACTATAAAAAAACGATAACGAAGTTAAAGAAATAACTTCTCTACATCAACAAAGTCTCTTCCCGCCCTCTGTATATACGCTTAGATCTTTTAAACTACACAACGAATTGTAATGCGGTTTGAATTAAAAGACAGAGTGATTCAAAAGTAATATTTATACATATAATATAAATAATTCTATACTATATAACAGAAACAGGTAATATATAATAATACTATAAAACACAATAAAAACATAATATAATTATAGTACAATGAAACGTTGCGCAATGTCAGAAAAAGGTTTTAAGATGTCAAGAAAGCGGAGAAACAAACATTCAGTTACTAAGTTTTTCGTATATTATGGAACGCATACAAAACCTTTGTTATAACAGGCTTAGCGCACTCCGCACTGTAGGTACGAAGCTACAAGTACATAGCCGGACACCGACGGCGAGTCGCGCGTCGTTACACGTGCCGCGTCAGAAGAGATAAGAGCTATGCAATAGAAAGAGAGGCGCTCTGTAGGTTAATATGACTGGTAGGTATGCAGCGCTACGCGAGCTGAATTGAATTTTATTGCGTCATAGCAAGAGTTGCTATTTGTTTAAATTTCTTTGCGGAGTGATGCTTCTGTCCCTTAGTATACTGTGGTTATAAAGACAAGCTTTGTCAAGATATCTTAGTCTGAAAGGTCGGTACCTCCTCCTATATGATAGGGACCGTCATCGCATGGTTGTCAAGGGACCCAACGTTGATAAGTTCTCATATAATTGTACTTTGTTGACACGATTATTGTAAATGTTGGGACTTATTGTGAGGACGGCGGAGGACGGCCGACAATCATCACTGCCAACCTTGTATTATGAATATTGGCGCAATGACGATAACATGAGGCCTCGTGTAATTTTGAACTTGTATACTGATTGCTATCTTGGGACTTGGACGGGAGGGAGTCCAGTTGTTTTAACAATAAGTGCTTTTGTTGTACAGTGTATAAGCAGCCTAAAGTAGGGTAGTATAATTAAATGAAAATAGCAGACACAATGGGTATTATCTCGTGACAATGATAATAACATTGTTATTTTGCGGTTTACTGTCATAGTTTCAATGCAATCTTCAATGTGAGTAGCCAGAGCAAAACAACTTTATACAAGCCAAATACACTCGAGAGCAATGAATCCGGGTCACTTAAAGAATCCTAAAAATCTCGGAAACTAAAAATGCTAGGTTAATGCAATAAATTGTATTTAATAGACAATGTAATACTCCTTAAATGAAGGTATTAAAACTTCTTAGTTATTGTAAAGTTATATCATAAAAAAATCAAATTTGAAAAAGGGCCACTTTCGAAGATGGAACTACGAAATTACAGCATTTGGTTTTGCTTTTGTTTGTAATCTGTCATTTATGTGGGTACATAAACCATGTTGATAGTGCTCTATATTCATTATTTAAGCTGAAATTATGTCGCTTACGCCTGAAGAATGCACCAGAATACTTACAATGCTGGAAACCGGCCGGAGTCAGCGCGATACAGCCAGGACTGTCGGTGTGTCGCTGTCAACAGTACAAAGAGTTCTCCGACGTTACGAAGAAACTGGTTCTAACCTACGCAGACCAGGAACGGGCAGAACCAGGTGTACCACAGCACGAGAAGACCGATACTTGGTGAACACCATGCTTCGAAATCGCTTTCTCACAGGAACTGAACTCACCAATCAGTTTCGACGCCTCGGAGGAAGTAACCCAAGTGCATGGACAGTAAGACGTCGGCTTGCTGAATCTAACTTAAAACCCCTTAGACCTGCAAACGGCCCTAAACTGGAGCGTGGGCATCGTATTTCGAGACTAAGATATGCCCAGAGCCACGTAAATTGGAGTATTGAAGATTGGTCAAAAGTTATGTTCTCCGACGAATCAAAATTTATGCTCTACAAGCACGATGGAAGACACAGAGTGTATCGAAGACCAGGGGAAAGATTCAAGCAAGCATGCATCGAAGAAAAAGTAGCCTACGGTGGTGGGTCTGTACTTGTGTGGGCCGGAATTTCTTCTGAAAGTCGCACAGAGCTGGTGATCATAGAAAACGGCTCTTTAACTAGCGTAAGATATGTGGAAGAAATCCTCAATGATCACGTTGGTCCATTTATGGTCAATTTAGGTGAGGATGCTATATTTATGCATGACAATGCCCGACCTCATACAGGTAGGATTGTGAATGACTACCTTCAAGAGATGAACATTACTCGTATGGAGTGGCCAGCGCGCAGCCCGGATATCAACCCGATCGAGCATGCTTGGGACGAGCTAGGCAGATGCGTAAAACAATGAAACCCTCCCCCAATCACGCTTCGTGAGCTCAAAATTGCTCTCACAGAGGAATGGGAGAATATTCCCCAAAATCGTATAAGGAACTTGGTGTACAGCATGCCAAACCGCGTAAACGCAGTAATGGAAGCACGAGGAGGCAATACGAAGTATTAAAATTCAAGAAAATCGTAATAAAGTTCAACAATTTCATGTTTCCTATTTTTGTTTTAAGGAGAGATCAGCAGTTTTTTTCTTTATGTAATTTTGTGTTAATAAAATGTATGGTGACTCATATTTTTTTTACTTTCATTTAAGGAGTATTACATTGTCTATTAAATACAATTTATTGCATTAACCTATCATTTTTAGTTTCCGAGATTTTTAACATTCTTTAAGTGACCCGGATTCATTGCTCTCGAGTGTATATAGATATTTAATTCACTAACATGACAGCCTCTGTGGTGTCTTGATTGGGCAGGTTGGCTCAAATCTCATACACCACTGAGGTTGCGGGGTCGATTCCCGCGACAAATGTTTGAGCACAGAAAAAAGCACAAGCATTTGTTTCGTGTCTGGGTGTTGTAGGACCATGGTCCTTACAGTTCCGGTTCCTAAGGGAAATCCTAGGAATCCTAGTTAAGGGCCAGATGATTTATGTATGTGATCGTTGCATAAAATGTTAGAATTAATTCGACACCTTTTAGCAGAGATAACCGTAGGTAAAGACAACGCTGCAAAGCACTCCCAAATGTGATTCTAGAATACATGTTCATCATTAAATTATTGCTTACTCTATTAAAGTATCTACTAACTATACATTTTCTAATATCTCAAACGAAGTTAATTCCCAGCCCTAGTTTGAAACCCGAGGAACAATGTAGCCTCAATAGGTATTCCCTGATTTGACCCGCATTCGGATATCTGGACCTATGTAAAAACCAATATCTCATACCCTTGGAATACCTGTACCTACCTACCTATAGTCAAAAGTATGTATATGTTAGCTAAAATTTGAAACTTGTTATAAGATAAAAAAGCTGTGCTGTGTACAAAATACTCATTATGAGATTATGAGAACTAGAATGCAAACTTGAAACGAATGTTCCTCGTAGGGTGAGATTTTTTAAATTCCCTTGGCCACAGACATCCCAGAAAAATACGCGTAGGTAGCATGGTAGGTGTCATGGCCTGAAGAGCTAATCTACTCTCTCACGTATTTCAATTTACGAAGACATGACTCCGGATAGTTTTGGTAACTCCAGAATTCCAAAGCAAGTCAGAAGCACCACCATTTTTAGAGCTTTTTGCCTTTTATACATACCTTCAAGTATTCTTCCTTTTGCTCAAATGTTTCCAAAGTAGAGTATTCCGTCCAAAGTACCAAATTTGGATGACATCCAAGTTGTCTTAGCTCTTCAACTTTAACATGAAATGGTCCAGTAGGTGTTTTAATGCCATTTATAATGCCATTTCTTACTGCGATCACTAGCACACTCCAATTGTTGTTATCTGGGGGCCTTTGAATCACACCTAACGTGTTTGTGCTAAGCTTATCCGCAATAGGCACTGGTACTCCATCAGGAGTGTTGCATAAAATGATATCTCCTCTTTGACGATGACTCAAGATGTGAGTTCCTATTTCAAAATCACTTCCTCCCTGAATTTGTGTTAAAAAATTTATAATGTCTATTATCTTACCTTACCTGCCATAAATCTTAAAATGTTAGAATATATTCGATTAATTAATTAACTAATTAATTATAATTAATTAATTAACATTTTTAAATCTATGAATGTTTTTTTTATATGCAGTACCTACTTGGTTTTATTTCTGGCAAGTAGGTACTATAATTATTTCAAATAATTTGTATTGTCTTTATCACTGCTCCATGGTGAATGATGTATTCGCCTGTAATAGGCGTACATATCAGCACAATACAACCTTAGAATGCCTTATATATTATAGTAATATGTTCACTGTTGGAGTTTCACAATATAAATAAATATTTTTTTCTGTTATTATGTATTGTTTTTTATAATCTTCACTTGGCATATAGTCAGTGTACTTCTTGGCTAATACATTTAGCTTACCTAATCAATATACAATATACAGTAGTAAATACACATACAATAGTAAAAAATTACTACCTTTCCCAGAGTGCTGCTGATAATTAAATTATTAGTACTTTCCTTGATTGTATGTAGTATATATATGTCTATATCTATATATTAATTTATATATTTATACTAGCTGTCCCGGCAAACGTTGTTTTGCCATATAAAATAAAATAAAAGTTAAGGGTGAACAACCCTTATCACTTAGGGGGATGAAAAATAGATGTTGGCCGATTCTCATAGATACCGGATAAGCACAAAAAATTTCATCAAATTCGGTCAAGCCGTTTCGGAGGAGTATGGCAACGAAAACTGTGACACGATAATTTTATATATTAGAAGATATTATTTATTTATATATATATATATATATTTTATGTGTCATTTAGTACTTTTTTACTTTTTATTTACACCGCCGACCTCTCTCACTCCTTTAGTTCTTTCCATCCAAAGGTTGACTGGAAGAGATCGCTTTTAGCGATAAGTCCGCCCGTTGTACTATAGTCTGTAAGAATATTTCGTGTACCTTGTTTATTTCTTGTTTGGTGTACAATAAAGCATTAATTATTATTATACCTATCTATTGTACCAGGATCTGAGCAATATAATATCTTGTCTAAATTAACCAAAAATACCTCCTACGCCGAAACCCGCGGAACAATGCGGGGAAACATCAATAGGTATTCCCTGACCCGTATCCGAACGAGATATCTCAATAGGATAACCGCAATATCTCATATTGTCTATGTGTATGTGTATAGGTAGCTAGTAATGTACTCCTGAGATAACAATATAATGAGTTTCTGATGGGATTGTTAAACGTAGGTATAACAAGAAAGTGACAGATTAAAAAACATTTTTATATTAGAAACCACATTTTATGCCCCTTTTGAAGTTAGGTCAGCATTGCATGCTAATAAATGGATTTAGAATACATTGCAATCGAGTTTTGAGCTACCCTGAAAGTATCAACCGGATAGCTAATCGGGAAGTGTTCGAAATTAAAGTTGCAAGATTCCACCCGGAACAACAGACAGACAAACAAGAAAGCTGACAGACAAACAAGAAAGTGACTTTTAATAAAAAAGTGGTAAAATCTTAAAAGATCGTCTAAGCATTTAATAAAAAGTAAACTCCACATCCTTACATTAAATTTTGAAGCAATTTTAAATAAACAAAAGGATTTTATATTTATCGACTTTCAATTTTATCATTCGAGACGGCGAAGGAAAAACCTCAATAGAAAGATACTTAGGAAAAGCTAAAAACATTCAGCTTGCCTTAGGGAAGACACGTAGCAAGCGAAATATTATTTTAATTGAAGGATATCGCAAAGATGTATTTTACTGATCGAAAGCATAAAACAAATTCGCAGTTTTAACGTTTTAATTAATGATAAAGCAGGTTCCAATAATACTAAATCAAAGTCAAAACTCCGAGTAAAATCGGTCACTATAGTCGGATCTACCTGCAAATAAACGTCGGGTGACAAGAAGGGCCGCAGTGGTGAAATATTCAAAGGTAGCTGCGGTCCCAGCCCGCGGGCTCGCTCTAATTAATATTAAATTCCGATTTTACGCGATATTACCTTTTACCTCCGGCCCGGCGCGGCGACACGAATGTCATGCGCTGGGCGACGTCGACAATTTCTTTTTTATCACTACCCTCGTTTTCACCTACGTATTTGAATATATTTAAATTTTGTTAACGGTGACAAAATGCTGGTGTTATTTTAATTGAGGTGTAATTAAGTCGAATTTATGTCACAATTTATGTAGATAAGTGTTTTGAACTTAGCTGTTAGTTAGTTTTTGAATATATGTCGGGGTCTTGACTGATAAGAAACGAAGACGTTTTGGACCGAATAAATTTTTAACAAAAATCAACTTACCCCAAAACTTGTTAAGTGTAACTATATCCTTAATAGATCTAATAAGAGTTGAAACTTTCCAATTTCAAATAGCTCACTCAATTGCCAAACAATTTTCTCGGAAATTGAACGAAATCAATTCAAGGCTAGATTTATAACAAAATGAAAGCATCTCAAGCCGTTTTTATCCTCAACGACGGCACCCCTTTCACCTCTTTCATCCTTCCACTAAACAAACTAATTGGACTCTTCAACGGAGCGATTCCAAAAGCGATTTATATCCTTCGGTCGGATGATATCTACTAATAACCGATAATACCGATAATACCCCTTTAAGACGGAGACGGATCCTGTTAGGGGTACCTACGACAGATGGACGGGCAGGATTAGGGATGTACACGGAACAAGCACCTGGGGTCTACAGGTGAATGGCATTGGATTGTGGAGTTATCGATGTACCTACTCGTGATCGGTGAGGATTAAGAAATGTTATTCGAATTTAACAGCCTCTGCGTAGTGGTTGGAGAGATCGATTTCAAAATCATCATTAGTGTCGTACCTATGTACAACACTAATGTTTGATTACATCATCCAATCACGTTCCCACTGAATACGGGCCTTCTCTCATGGAGAGAGTATGGGCCATAATCCACTACGCTGGCCCATTTTTTTTTTTTCACACTTAATCGATCCATGTTTGGCCACTATCTCGCCTGATGTGAAGCGATGATGTGGCCTAAAATGAAGCACATAGATCTAGAGAGAGACGGCAGTTAAGCGGCTGCTCAGACCCGTCTCCCCGATGGTTCACCGAACATCATCCCGAAACACGACTAGGTCGCTTGACGGTATGGCTTTGTTCGGTGGGTGGTATTACAACCACGGCCAGAGCCTACCACTCCAAAGCGCGTAAGCGGGTTTCATCACGATGTTTTCCTTCACCGTCTTAGAGCGAGCGTGCAAAATCTGCACTTAACTATAAGTCATTGGTGCAGGGCCGAGTCGGGATTCGAACCCAGGTGCGTCGGATCGAAAAGCGCACGAGTCCCCGCTGAGTCACACTCGCTCTTTATGCGGGCAATGCGGGTTGGTGGATGTCACACGTCCTTGAATTTTGTGATTCATTCTTGGACATGCCTGTTTCCTCACGGTGTATTCTTTCACCGTTTTTAGAGCGCGATATATGTAATAAATCCGCACATAACTTAAAAAAGTCAGGGGTGCGCGACCAACTGGATTGGAACTCGCATGCAATGGAGTCGCTCATACGCCTACTGAGCTACACTCGCTTTATGTTTGAAATAATAAGGGCAAATAGCAGTGTCATATTTGTTATGTATTATTGGAATATAGTCTTCCTGATATAGGGAATCGTAAACTAAAAATTTATTTGTTTTGTGTTATTAACCGGACGGGACTTAGCTTTAGGTACATGTGTTGAAGTGGACATGGCCTCAAGTGTTTAGGCAAAGTATAGTGTAGGTTGAAATAGGTAAAGCGACGATTTACGCAAATTGGCTGACGACACAGTTTCGTGAGAATGGACGTAGATCTAGCTCAGTGATATGCTCTAAGCCAATGTGTGTAAAATCCTACTTATATCATAAAAGCGAAAGTTTGTGAGGATAAATGTTTATTCTTAATAATAATATAACGCCCAACGATCACATACATAGATCCTGGCCCCTAACTAGGATTTCCTGTATCTAAGGAACCAGGACCTATGAGGACTATGGTCCCACAACACCCAGACCCGAAAAAAATCCTTGCGCTTTTTTTAAGATCTGCTTGCCGAGCCAAATATCATCGGCGAAATAAAAGCACACAGACTTCGCTGGCTTGGTCACCTCGAAAGAATGGGTGAGGATCGGGCTGTGAAGCGAGCGTATTTGGGACGGCCGAGTGGCCGACGACCGGTCGGCTGTCCCAAGTATCGCTGGAAAGACGAAGTGGAGAAGGACTTGCGTGAGCTCCAGGTCGAAGAGTGGCAGGAGTTGGCGCAAGATAGACTAAAGTGGCGTCTTCTATTGTCGGAGGCCAAGACTCACGTTGGGTCACTGCGCCACCCTAGTTAGTTAGTTATAACATTTGTCCCGTCACGGGAATCGAACCCGCAACCTCAGTGGTGTATGAGATTTGAGCCAATTTGTCCAACCACTTCACCACAGAGGCAGTAAAGAAAACGCAATAAAATGGTCAAGTCCAATTATTCAAGGACACAAAAACTAAAGAATAGATTTTGATGAAAGGGCTTTAATAAATAAATAAATTAATTAAGTTCTGGAGTAGGACATAGGGTAATTTCATCCCGGAAAATTTACCACGCGGGTGAAACCGTGGGGTGGAACTAGTAAAGAATAATTTTAAAGCTTTTTTATCACTCGTTTCTTGACCTTAGAAATTAAATCGCTTAAAAGTAGCTACTTAAATGATACACTTCTGCCAACGACGCTCTAAACATATTTTATTCAGTAAACCCGTTTTGCAAGCGTATGAAGGCCCACTTGCGCCAAGAAGTTTATTTCAATTTGTTTCACTCGTGCAATGGCCCTATTACGTACATACAAGTATACAAGTCGTATACAGCGTGTTTACAAATGAGCGCCGCCAGCGAGGAAGAGTAATTTATATCACTTTCGTTTAAAAAATAAGCATCCACGTATTTGTTGAACTATTGTCTGGGAACGTGAGAACGTTGAGCGGCCGAGATTGCAGTACATGAAGTCGCTATTATTTTATGTGACTATATTTAACAGTTTCTTATAATATTTATTTAGGGTTTTTGGGTTAAGACATTCAATTTTCATTCATTTTCAAAAAATTCATTTCAAATTCGTCGAAGGTAGTTGTAATTGTTAAAGTAGTAATTGAGAAATCATCTTCACCCCGTTGTGTTTTCATTGTTAGACATCAATCAAATCATCAAATCGTCTGTGTAAGACTGTTTCGACTATAAATATAATTAATAAGACCATGTATGTATCATCATCATCATCATCATCATCATCATCAGCCCATCACGTTCCCACTTGCTGGGACACGGACCTTCTCTCTCATAGAGAGAGTATGGGCCATAATCCACCACGCTGACCCAGTGCGGGTTGGTGGATGTCACATGTCCTTGACTTTTTGTGAAAAATTCTTGGACATGCCCATTTCCTCACGATGTTTTTCTTCACCGTTTTAAGAGCGAGTGTTAAATCCGCACATAACATAACATGTATGTATGTATTGATGTATTCTAGCAAATAAATGATTGATTCATTGATTGAACCAGGATCGCTCATGTTGTGAAACTTGTGAAGTTGTGCACAAACTACAAAAATCATCAAAAATAATATCCATATTTAACCGACTCAAAAAAAGAGAAGGTTCTCTATTCGATTGTATTTCTTTTTATGTTTGGTACCTCAGAACTCCGTCATTCATGAAATTATTGCGTTGGGTTCACTATAGCTTCGAAGTGGTCCCATATAAATTTCATCGATTTTGACCTTGGACTTCGAAGATACATTGAAGTCGGTTTTTTTGTTTGATTAAACGTATACTTGTATAACTTGTAGCAGCTACGGCGTAGCGTCCACTAATTATAGAGCAACATATTGCTACTAGCTTCTACGAATATCCAACCAACTTTGTATTGAATTTCTACAATTACTATGAAGTCTTTAATCAAAGCAGTACCGATCCCAGTAAATAAGTGTAGGTGTATCGCGCAAAACAAATAACGTATAATTAATTTTTAGAAAAAACAAAAACCGACTTCAATGTATCTTCGAAGTCCAAGGTCACATATCGATGACATTTATATAGGACCACTTCGTAGCTATACTGAACCCGACGCAAAAATAATTTTTCAAATCGGTTCATAAATGACGGAGTTCTGAGGTAACAAACATAAAAAAAAATACAATCGAACAGAGAACCTCCTCCTTTTTTGAAGTCGGTTAACAAAAGAAGGTATCTAACGTAGTTCTTTAAGTGCAATGTGTATTTATTCTCCAGCCACGTGCCGCGTACTCGCGAGTTAATTCGACGCGGAACTTAAACATAATTAATTGATCTCGCTCGCGCGCAAACATAGTGAATTCCCTCAGCACTCGTGTAATATGTTTAATTTAATTGATATGTTAGATTATAATAAAAACTTAATTGGTCCTAGCCTCACAATATTTTAACACGAGTCTTCTTCGGTCACATCGTCGCAAGACGAGATAGTGGCTATACAGATCTATTATATTCATACTTATGCCGAAGCATTAAACAATTAAACAAATATTTAAGTAACCGTATATATTGACTACTAACAGACTTCGTTGGCTCGGCTACCCCGAAATAATGGGTGAAGATCAGGCTATGAAGAGAGCGTATTTGGGGCGGCCAAGCGGCCGACGACCAGTTGGCCGTGCCAAGTACCGCTGGAAAGACGAAGTAGCGAAAGACTTGCGTGAGCTCCAGGTTGATGAATGGCAGGAGTTGGCTTAAGACAGACTGAAGTGGCGTCTTCTATTGTCGGAGGCCAAGACTCACTTTGGGCGTTCCTAGTTAGTTTATGTTTAGTTTTGTGTCAAATTTTTATTCATTTTTTTTATTAAATAGACGGCTTAAACTATCGAGAGAACTTCAATCCGAACGGGGTATCGGATATTTTAGATGCCCTTCTTATGAGATGCAGTTGTGACGTGTGTGGCTACATTTATTTTTACTTCTTTAATTAAATAACTTATTTTATTAAAAGATATTTCATAGCTGAATTCAAATCCATGATCCTTTCGAAATCCGACCAGTTCAACCAAACACACCGCGGAAAGCAGTAATTCAACACGGAACTAAAACAAAATGAATTAATCTCGCTCGGTGTACGGACGAGCAAACATGGCGAATTCCCTCAGCACACGGGTTTTAATTAAATTGATATGTCTCATTGTACAGTTAAAACTAAAAGTTAACTAATAAACGTCACGTGGTGTTGTTAAATACGATATGGGAACTTTTCGTGGAAGTTTAATTTTTTTGGCTTTTGTATTGTTTTTGGGTAGCTCTGCGATGTGATAGGCCACTGGGGCTTTGATTGTAGCAACTTCTGCAAGCCTAACAGTAGTGTTGGTAGTCGACGGTATTACCATAGCTGTTACGATATTTTAAGTTTAGATCTTTGGTTCGCTGTAAACAATTTACGGGACTTGTGGCATCAGCCAAGTTACCATAAACTGGTAGATTATGGATGGATCTTTCTCGCAGTGACATAAGACCTGTCTACCAGAAGTGTGAAAATAGGTAAGTATATCAAACCGGAACACAGTAATGCTTGCGAACTACTGCTTGCTGCTTGGCGGCAGAATAACTGACAAATTTGTGGTACTTACACAGACGGAATAATTAATTCCTATACATTTATTGAACTGAGTTTCGCAAAAGGCACCTTTGAATGGTTGTTCTGAACTTGACACCTTCGCTGGGAGCATATTGTGTTGAAGGGAATTCTGGTAAATGGATGCACAATTTAAAATAAACATCCGCATCTCAAGAAAGAACACTATGTTGAAAGACGAGGTTAGTGAGCTTTCCGTTGGTTTTTTTAAACACAAACAAATATAAAATGACAAACAAATGACCAGTGGCGTAGCTAGGTAACCAAGGGCCCTGGGGCAAAAAATAAACTAGGGCCCCAGCTAAACTATTTAAAATCGTTTGTTCCGTATTCGTCGTGTTTCGAATTCGACATACTCCAGATTTGTCGTAATCCAGATTCGTCGTACTCCAGATTCGTCGCGTTCCTGGAATCTGGTTTATTTATATTCCGAATGTGAAAGAAATTTTCACTAGTTCAATTTATAGTTTGTAATTCAGAGTCCGAGGGGCCCCCTGAGTTTGGGGGCCCCGGGGCACAGCCCCGTCTAGCCCTCCGGTAGCTACGCCACTGCGAAAGACGTTCGAACCATCATCATCGGCATCAGCATTATCACGTTTACGTTCCCACTGCTGGGACACGCGCTTTCTCGTAGAGAGAAAGTTTGGGCCGTAATCCACCTCACGTGCCAGTGCGGTTGCCACATGTCTTTGAATGTTTACCTAAGAACTTGGATAGTTTAGGACCTATAGTTTACTTAGGATCTATAGTTTTCTCCCGATAATTTTCTTCACTGTTTTTAGAGCTTAACCCATCGGCATCATAAGAGCGAACTTCTTACGATAACGCGTAAGACGCGAACATCAATGGGTGCTCAAAAATGCTCTTTTATTTTCCTAAATAGCAAAAACGTACTTTAGGTGCAAAATAGTAAGTAATTAAAGAGTAGTAAATTTTATTACTGGGCATTATGAGAATTAACAGATAATTGTCTCAGGGTGACGAGCGCCGTGCAGTGCCGCATAGGATTTTCCAAAACAAAGTTCTGGGTGGTATGTTACTGTTATGGACAGGCGTATTGCTTACCATGAGGCAAACGAACAGCTCGTCTCGTCATACAGTTACATAAAAAAGGTAAAGAACAAACTGCCGTTTTCCATCAGCAAACTGTGTAAACAATTGACTAAGTGAGACTTGACTTGCGCCGTACGTTCGGCAAATTGAGGGTAATTCTATCAAAAACTGTCGAACTGTTCGATTTTGTGACAAACAATGGTTGTCCTTTGAGGATCGTGGGAGCGCGTAGTAGGCGGTGAGTAGGTGAGAGAAGCGAGCGGGAACAATCTAATCCTCGAGATAAAAAGTTGCAAAAAGTTCTTTAAGTGACTCAGAAACTTTTGTAACTTGGGGTTCAAATGTAGTAAAGTTGTGGTTCACAATATCTGGAAAGAAAAATGTAAACTATGACCAAAGGTAACTAGTTAGTAGGAACTTTTATCTATTCTGTGATAAAAGATTTTAAAACTAAAGTGAAGTTCCACACCTACGACAAACAACTTCAATTATGCGACATCTTAATAAGTACCTAAGTACTTTACCGCCCAAAACTGTAAAGTAGGTACTGGATAATTTTGTTACCAAAATCCTACGCAGTACTGCATTGCGCTCATCACCCCGAGCCAATATGACTCTTAAATCTCATAACGCCCAATAATTTCGCTGGCTACAACCCCCTATCTCATTTAGATTTTCAATATTCATCTTTGTCCTTTAGATTTCACACACACCTGTGCATAAATTGATCCATTGTTGATCCAATTGCGTAGAAATTAAAAAAATCACGTTCCAGCTACGCTAATCGCCGCGCGCACTATCACGCGTCGCCGTCGCGATTCGATTGCAACTCGAACCCAATTAAGCCGCTCTCGATACCGGGAATTATCGAATCGATTCGATAGTCTCTCGGATCGTCGGTGATTCCAAATATTGACACTTGATATCGGGACGAAGCGCCAACGCGCGAGGCTCTGATCCTGATCCTTTGCGTAGTAGAGCGTGCTTTTGGGAGTGTACTTATATAAATATAAGTAGGTATATAAAGTATATAACTGGTTCAGTAGAAGTGTGGGTTACGTAGAGATGGCTGTCACGTTTATATTGTTTATTCACCTTGATTAATTATTAATATGTAAGTATATGTACATAAGTAAAGTTTATTATCTCTTAACGTACTAGGTATCACAACATCTTTTCTTTTTTTGGCAAGTTATGTTTATTCCGCGGAGTGGGAGCCTGGTGACCTGTAATACAGGTCTTTTAGACCTACATCAGGCACCAGTCTCCCACAAAACAGGTTTTCAAAGTTTTACTAACACTCCAAATTTTAACCATATATACTGTAAACCTTTGTGGGAGAAATAAAAAAATAAAAAAAATGTTATGTGATAGGTCTCTCGTGTACGAGAGGCCATCTGGGTTGTTACCACCGCTTTGCCAGTTATGCTACTATCAAGCAGTAGTGCGCAAGCTTTAGTGCACAAGCTTTACTGTGTTCCGGTTTGAAGGGAATTGTAGCTTGCGAAACTACTGGACATATGAGATTTAAGAGCTACTGTACTCAGGGTGATGAGCGCAGATCGGGTAACAGTCAATTTTTATACATGGACCACGACCACAGTTACTGTGATTCCTTTGATGCATAAAATACAGGTTAAATTAAGTAAATAGTAGAATATATATCTGGGTAAGCATCGGTCTACCTCACACTTCATGAATTAAGTAACATTCCGCCTCGGGAACCGAACGCGTAACAATAAATCTGTCAACAGTATGTAAAGTAGGTAGGTACCTCAATAATATTTGCTTTAATTGCAATAATATTTGTAGAGTAATGACTCTTAATTAATATCTAAGTACAATGGTATTAATTGACGTTCATATAAGTGCGTCTGTGATGCCAAGACTGAATTAAGAACTTTTGAACATTGATTGGATTCAAAAGAATTTTCTCGCATTTTCGTTGGAACATTTCTTTAACCTATTGACATTTTCTAGCGTCCCAAATAGACGTCACAATATCATAGAGCGCTCACAATGTAGTTTGATTAGGCCAGTCCTCTGTAACTGCTTCTAAACTCAAAACGCACATAAAACACACAGTAAAATTCATATTCAATAGACTGCAGTTGATACCCGGTGACATAAAGTCAAGTGAAATGGAAAGCTGGGTTCTCAAACTAGAACTAGAACGTTTTCCAACAATGCGCCTTTGATGAGGTGCCTAGTCGCATTCGGCTACTAAAATCTACGCCGTCTCGTACAGAGTGCTTGGCGTAATCATAGTGGTTAGTGACACGGAGTCGAGTGAAATGGAAAGCGGCGACGCCGTTGTTTAATTTTCTCGCGTATTTTACTCGCAATCATTAACATGAGACATAGGGACAGTAGCGTATCTTCGCTGTTTTCGAAATTCTACTAATATTCTATACTAATGTTATAAATGCGAAAGTTTATGAGGATGGATGAATGGATGTATGCTACTCAATCACGCAAAAACTACTGAACGGATCTTGATCTTTTTAAGACCTAAAGAACCTGCATAGCAAATTGTATTTGGTATGCAGGTTCTTTAGGTCTTAAAAAGGGCTAAGGCAACTTTTTATCCCGGGGTGCAGCTAGTACTAAATACGCATAAGAGCTATTCAGAGAGGAAATACTAGGGCTCAAAAATACTGGCTGAAAAATCGACACAGTTTTTGAAAATAAATTTGGAAATAGTTTCTTTAAGTAGGTCCATATTCTTAGCATTTAAGATGTGGAATAGAAAATATTGTGTGACTACGTAACAGATTTTACAATATTTTATAATTCTACAGGAAGTAATAAGTGAACAAATTACGAGTAACTTTTATACGGCACCATTTGTGAAATGACTGTACACTGTTAATCAGTTTACTCGCACTCATTCGCGACACACGGACCCGCAGTTTCACGTACAAGCACGTATTATTAGCACTCTACAGCGCGAGCTTAATTATTTTCCGTCATACATTGCGGTTTGACAGACGCCCGTCGAGGGTACCCCGTCTCGGAACTACAATGGTTATTGCCTTCATACGTGATTCATTAACGTCTAACGACGCATAGGCAGTTCCGTGTTTGGAGTGTCAACTGCCAGAGATTTGAGGAGTTTCTCGTAGAATATTTGACGTTCCCGGCGTGTCTTCGTGTTGATAGGTCGTAATGGTAATGAGGCTTTGTCTAGCTGTCGGTTTTTGTTTTTGCTAGAATTGAATTTGTTATACCTAGCCATTCGTGTGTCAAGGTCAACTATGAACATTCTTTGAAGAAAGCTTGTGGTGCATCAAAGTTTATTAAATAATAAATATGTTATAGATTTATAAACTAAAAAAAATAATGGTTTTCTCAATGTTTGTTTATCAATGTCGTCTCATCATCATCATCAGTTCATTATGTTCCCACAGGCCTTGTCTCGGAGAAATATTATGGGCCATAGCCCACCACGTGGGCCAAATGCGGATTGGTGAATGTCACAGTCATGTTCTTAAAAGTGTAGTAGGTATGTATATATTTACAATGATACTTAGACCTGCCGGTTTCTTCGCTATGTTTTTCTTCATTCTAGAGCAAATAAGTCATTGCTCCGGCTGGCTTTCCCGATGTCTATGACCCAATTAAAATACAATTGTTCGTATGCATATCTCATTGTTAGTGTGTATCGTTGTATCGTAGAGTCCGAGATGAAGGCAATCGCGATCGCAGCGAAATTTCGCACAATGGGGTCTATTGTGGGTCTGTTTCGAACGAATTTCGTATCTTTTCATTTCGTTGCGTCGTTATATGTGCGATTTAACAATACCAAGCAATCTGGAGATGGTTGTTTGTATTAAAACGCTTGCACTTGAGTAGAGACGAAATTTTCTAGATATACCTATAGGTACAGGTAACATTTCGTAGAAGCTGATTAAAAATACATTTCTTGCAAGCTTTTAGTATCATTTTCACGAAATACCAAAAGTAATCAACGTACCTACCTAGATGAAACATTTTCCATAGAAAGCACTTATCTCAAGATTGGAACAAATGAAATGAAATTGTAGATGCCTACACAATAAAAGAGAGATCTCTAGTAAAGCCTTCATGCGAACAATCATCCAAATTACACGTGACATGTAAATAAAATTACATTATTTCTCCACTTGCTTTGGTGACATGAAATGGCTTATTTCTCTTTTCGCCCGTGGCATAATTCGCTCCCCTAGGCATTCGAGTGTCACAGTGTAATATTGCCTGTTTATTGTATTATACGCAAATTCGTTTCTTTTCACATCAAAGGACGACAAAGGAGGCAACGTAAGAACGCTGCGTTCCGTTTCACGTAGTTACTTAGACACCTGTAGGTATCCACCGTTCCAATTTACGTTGAAATTGCTACATCGATTCACTACGTCGGCATTGGTAAAAGCGGATCGAGCGATATTTATTATTTGCGCGAAAATAAAAATATGAAACTGTTTTCCATTTGTAGCCGGCGTACGGAGATGATAGATGGATTACATCGCGATGTATTAAGCGGGAAATATAGACGGAATTGTTTTTTTTTTCTTGTTTTATTTACGATATAGATGCGAGCAACATGATAAAAAATGTCGACATATTTGGAACAAATGGCACCTGTCAAATTTTATGTTACAATCCGATTTTACGAACTACCTGGCGCTTGCTAGGTTTTTGCAATCCTTTGTTTCCTTATAATAATATGGGTGTAACCTAGCATCTATAGACTCTGTTGCATATAGTATAGGCAATAGAAGTTTTTTTTTTCAAATACCATTACCTCAAAACATGCATGGTTCAAACCCGCATCTCAAAATTGCCTATGTGCGCGAATGGCTCTCTTCTTTATACATAATTATATTCTTAACGGTAAATAAAAACTTAAGTATTTTCTAGGTATGTTTTTTTTTTCGTAGCTATAACTTTCGTTTCGTTGACAGTTGACAACAGAGGATATGAGGCGGTCCTCATAACTTCTGTTGATGTAAAAATGCGTGATGTGATGAAATCCATATCATCTGACAATCAGCCGACAATGCAATGGACTGAAAAAAGCTCACTATTTTCCAGATAATTCAAGGCCCCTCAGTTTGCGCGCCTTACCCGAATCCGAATTCAAATTTATTCAATTTGACGAAGCGATCTGAGTGAAATGAAACGTCTCAGCGTGTGGCGAACACTTCCTACTTGCTTCCTACGTTCCGTTTCTACTCTATTAACATTCGGCGCTGACTCGTTCTCTCATAGTTGGATGCGCGGGCTTGGATTTCAAGTGGGTGCTTTTTTTCTCTCGAGATTGTCTGTCTGTGAAATGTACCTGAAGGGATGTGGGGTTTGAATTGTAGGGGGAAATGTCGAATATTTTTTGTTTGTAAGCGTTTTTCTATAAACAGTTCAGTTCAATTTAGTTTATTTGTTAAATTCTACCGTGAGCACATGCAAATCACACTTGACTATAGGTAAAATCTATTAAATTATACTTTGACTTTAGCTGAATGCACAAACTGTACAACAAAACCTCATACAAAATAAAAAACAAAATAAATATTTTAAAGGTTAAAAATTATAACATGGGTCAGGAATCTGTCTTTCTGACGCAAAAAGTAAATTAGGTAGAAAAATAAATGTTTTGAGAGTAAAATGCTATTCCATCACATAATATTAGTAATGATTTCATCATTACCCAGACATGTGTAAGGAGATATTGAAGCGTCTCAATCAGAACATGTCATACAGTTCACCGAAACTTGTAACATAAAGCGTGTTCATCAAAACAAATGTACACACTTGAGAGAACTTCGACAAAGTGATTGACGTCGAATTTCCTCCGCGTTCCAGCGGTGACGCGTTTGAACAATTTCGATTTCTCGTCACGATCCCTGGTTTCAAATTCATCTTCATGCAAACATCAATATTTTATTAACGCTTTCCAATATATCGAGATTTTGATGCTCTGGTTTTCCGAATCTGACTTTTCGGTTGGCAACAGCTGGTCCTAAAGCACAGAATTCGCGTATAATCTGCTGCATTCTGATGCGAATAGCTTAGTATTTTCTAAGGAGATGATAAAGCAAATTCAGACGTTCATTTGCGGAGTTACATCGCAGAAAATCGGGGCAATGCAATTTAAAATTAATCGTACATTCCGATCTGCTACAAGCGCCCGCTGTTTCTCGACGGAGGGATGAGTACTTAGAGAGGGTGGGGGTATTTTCGTTTCACTAAAGCTAGCGTACATAATAAAGTCTCGTCAAATAAGTACGTACAGTAGTAGAGATAAATACGGCTGTGAGCGGAACAATGCGCCGCCATTGTGCAGTGTTTGCGCTGTAATTTCGAAAAGCTCCGTTCCGTTCCACGCAGAGTTTGGAAACTCGCAGGAATCTGTTTGTTGAGAAGAGTGCGGAATTTTTTCGAGAACGCTTTTTGCGTTTATAAAGCCTCGCCGTGCGTTCTGATACAGAGTTCAAGCGGCATTGTTTATTGGAAAAATACTACTCTACCTTTATTCCAGCAACTAATTTACAAAAACTTTTGCCGTTTATCTTGCACGATTAAGTTTAGGTTAATTTGTATTCAAGCCGCTGTCTAACAAGAAAGCAAACTGCTCCGAGACGGTAATGAGTTTTAACCAATTTTATAACTACTTAGCTACTCAATTAGTGACGAGAAAATTAGTTTCTTGTCTCCGACTTAAGCTTAAAGTTGACGTCTAAGTATACCTACCCGTTGTAAGCTAAGTGCAGCACGGTTTCCCTCTCAGACGGCTTCAGAGAATTCAGGGTGAATTGCAGTTCATAGTTGGAGTTCCATAGTTTGAGTTTTGTTGAAGTCATATTTACCACGTGACTGACGCCATTGGGGTTATGTACTTACCTAACTAAACATAACATAATTGCTGGTAAGTTACTTGCGGTGTAAGTATAAATGAATTTTAAGCAAACATGTTGTTTGCTTACATAAAAGTTATATAAATGTCATTATTATAGCATAATAATTATCTTTTTAAAATAAAATAGCTTCGCACAAATAACGCATTAACCCATGCCCTTGTTTTTTAGCTGTGAACTTTGACTTCTTGCACAAAATATAAAAATAACTAAAAAAAACCTTTTTATTCTTATATTCTTACACGGTAACGTACCATCTACCTACTTAATGATATGTTATGTTAGGTCGGTGTTGGGGATGCCTCTTGTATGTGAAGAGACCCTCAACAATTGTTATGTTTGCCTACGAAGTTGTGACGGTAATGTTGTGTTGAAGAGAAACGATGTTGTCCGAGCGACTGTTTATTGTCAACTAAAATATGTACTTATAAAATAAATGTTACAGGAAAACGCGCGGGCGCCGGTACCGCTTATTCAGCTAATCGATTATACTTAGTATACAAAAATAATAATGTACGTAGCTCGTACAGTCGGTATATAATCCACTAGGATTACACTAAGTATGACTTCCCATCAGAATATCCCATGGCCTTACTACCCGAGGCAATATCTCATGTTGTTTAGGTTACAGTATGTCGCTAATAACTGATACACGCTGTCCATTCACACCTCATGTACCGTGAAGGTTGTATACATCCTTACAACTAAGTCGACTAAGCCTAGTAGCCATTAAGGAGGTATATTATGTAGCACCTCCGTAGGTAGATATAACGGAAACTACGTTTTTGGTTCATATGTTGAGTGTACGGTGAAGTGGCGGTGCCCTGGGTGACTTTTCAGCAAAGATTATGACATTTGTAGACAGATTTGGATTGCAATGCAAACTGCATAAAAAGCAGACTACAGTAGAGTTGAACTTGACCGAACGTTCGTTTTCTATTATAAAATGTTTCGATCTGGTATTACTCGTAGTGTAGAAAAGTAAAAAAAAAAACTCTTTGATTTTGAGACTTCTATCAATTAGCAAGTAATTGTATATAGGTAACTAACATGCCGCGTACATGTAGAGATCGCTCTCTACAAGAGAGTACACAAGAGAGTGAGCAAGACAAAATACAATGCGTTTCGTTTTCAGCTGCGTTTAGTTATCGCTCTATTGTGTTTATTCTCAACAATTAGTTTATTTTCCTCGAGAAGTTAAACATGCTAAATATGTAGGTACATTTTATAGTTACCTAGTTATATTATGAAGTTACTGTCTGTAATATTGCTTTACGGATCTAGATTTATGTCACATCATATATTTTACAGTTACTGACGCGAGACTCGAGTACAAGCATACGCACTTCGCTCGTAAGATGTAAGATGAGAAACAGGAAGCTGATGGGTAGACACACTAGACACTGAGTTAGACAGGGAAGCACTCTATAGGTACACTTGCAGGGACAACCTAATTAACCGACTTCAAAAAAGGAGGAGATTCTCTGTTGGATTGTATTTTTTTTTAGTTATTTATCTCAGAACTCCTTCATTTATGAACCGATTTGGAAAATTCTTTTTGCGTTGAGTTCAGTATAGGTACGAAGTGGTCCCATATAAATTTCATCGATATGTGACCTTGGACTTTGAAGATATTGAAGTCGGTTTTAGTTTTTTTCTAAAAATTAATTATTCGATGGACATTTCTTTGACAGCTCCTTATGGTAGGTTTATTTCCGATAAAATATAGAGCGTCAACCCACAATGATATCTAGCACAAAGATAAATAACGCATTCAGTGAGGTTGACCTTCCAAAAACATATAGGAAACCTACTTGACATTTTCTAGTCAACCAGAACATATCAAACTGTAAAATATTTGGAAGGAAAACAAGATAGACGAAAGATGTTAGCAGTTATAAATGTTACATCGGTATTTGACGGAAAAAAGGAAATACTCTCTTGGCACAAGATATATTTGAGCCACGTTGAAGAAAAGCCAGGAAGACTTACGTTTCTACAAACGTCCTACGTCAATCGGCAAGTCAACGAGTAAAACCGTGAAGACAAGCGTGCTGCCTTAGGTAAATAATGTACGGGACGAAAAGAGGATGTATTCTGAAATGCTGTGTGTATACTGAAAACCGGATATCCTGCCAAGTTTGTAAAAAGAATTTACAATTTTTAATTACAATACAATTACAATTTATTGCATACCACGAACATAGGATTGCTGTACTTATATATATATATATATAGACTGACTAAAACGAATAAGTCCTTTATTGGCAACTGCGTACGTTTTTATAATGAAATTCCAAAATGTATAACGGAGCTCACAAAAGTAAATTCAAATTACGCGTTAAGACTGTTCTAAAGAGAAAAGCATGCTATACTGTTAGTAATTACATAGAAGACAAAGATGCTTGGAACATTCCACTTCTGCAAAGTAGCCAACTGGTACATAAGAAATAGAACATTGTAGAAAACCAAAAAATTGTAACAAAATCTCTAAAAAAACAATGCCCCTCAGTTTCTTGCCGTATCTTCTGAGTAGTGGTTCTTTTTCCGATGCGGTGGTAGAGTCATTGTAATAATTGACGTTCATAAGTGCGTTTGTGATGCCAAAAAAGAATAAAAAGACTTTAACGTAATTGCATGAAAAAAAAAGATAAGTCTTAACTAGGGTAATACTCTTTATACGTCTTGCATAATCAATTGAAAAACAAAATCGCCTGACATCTTCAGTCTCCTGGAGTGTGCCTTTTCACTAAATAAACGTGAATTTAATTTTCTGCAATATTTTTCTGACTCATTCAGCTGGCTACAAAAGTTTTCGTTATTTTAACTATATTTGCAATTTATTCGGATAAATAAATAGAGATCATTGCTTTGCCAATGTGCTATACTTACCAAATGACCAGTAAAAATAGTAAAAATGTCTTTATGCTTGAATTTTAAAGATTTCCTGATTTAACTAAGTAATTATGAATTTATCCAAAAAAATAACTATATACTTAGGTAGGCACTTATAATTTACAATACAGTCGTAGGCATGATAGCAGTTGTGAGTCTGTTGAACTTAAATTATTTACAAAGAAAATAAATACGCCCATCAAAGTGTATGATAACCAAAGGCCTTTTGAAAGTCATTTAACGCGGTTATTTATTCTATAGAAAATTGTTAAAACTACCTTGTTTTTATTAATATAAGAGCACGTAATGGGTTTATCATCGAATGTAGCGTACCTGTATAGAAATTTAATATAATAATTTTGTTTAGACAGGAAATTAATAAACTTTTCTATTTGTATTTTAAATCTTACAACAAGGCCAATAAACTATGACAACTTGGCGATTCCTTGCTTTTCGAAGCAACATGCCGTCACGTCGATTTCTTCATTAATAAACTACATCTCTACGCATTCATATATTCATATATATGACGCGTCATTCATATATATGACGCGTCATAGAGAATACAAATTTCGCAGATGTCGTTTATTAATGAAGGAATCGTCGCTTCCTCGAAGCAAGGAATCGCCAAGTTGTCATAGTGAATTAGGGCCCAGATTAGACAATACCTACTGTTTAAAAATATAGAATAAGTAACAAAATACTAAAGAAAGCATAAATACTACCTACCTTTATAAAAAGTAATAATTTATTAATTCTTTATTGCACTATTACAAACAAAATGTATAAAAGGAGATCATTATGCATTTTCTAACAGTGATTGTAAAGGAAAATCTTGATAGCGTTAGAAAAAAGATTTCGAAGAGTCAAACAAACAATTCACAAGTCGTCCGTAGGCTTAAAATAAGAATGAGGCTCTTACAAATGTTTACACTTTTCATCCAGTAAGTATTTCGGTCTGTATATTGCCCATGAAGCTCCACATTATAGCGTCTTGTTAAACATCTTTAGGGGAGCAAAGCAAACCTATTTGGAGTTGTGTAAAAATAAACAGGGCCATTGTGAGGCCAGGTTACCCCCGCCTCCTGCAAGAGGTTATGTAAATTGTTTAACGAACGGTGCCGTTACCAACTAGATGGCGCACTTAGCGCATTAACATTTTAAAGCCTTATTTGTACAAAGAACAATTACTCTTGTATTTAAACTGATTACCCGTCGACTTCAAGATTCATATTGAAATATTGTACAGATGTCAATCACGTCGTAACTAGATACTGAACAAGTAGCAGTAAGCGGGGTACATTTATACTGTATGAATGTGTCCCACATTGTATTTTAGTTTTTAGTATTAAAATGATATCAAATTCTGTTTTACAGAAAAAAGAAAGAAAGAGTGTTAGGTTAACTAAGTTCCTTCAGTGCCATAAAAAAAAAACTATACCTACATATATGTTATTCTCTTTTTTACTTAGTATTACTTGATTATTAATTAGTATTAGTTGCTCATAGAGTCTAATTGCTTTTGATTTCGAGAACGTTGTTTTGATACTTTTATTTTGATAAATAATTAATTGTGTATTTTTTCACATGTATAAATCTGCCCCATAGTCTGTATGAGAGTGCCCCGCATGCGGGGTACATTCATACATTTCTATTATTTTTTTTAATATTTATAAATAGCCTCACATGTGTATTTACACAAATCATATGATTTTGATACAAAGTCAGATAGAGTACTAGTTTTTAATGAATTTATACAGGTATTGATACCAGAGAAAATTCTATAGGACGAAATAAAAAACTGTATGAGGCTGCCCCACCTTCCCCTACCTAAATAAATTAATACCTAATAAATTAAGATAAATGTGAAACTGCCTGCATATTTCACTGATAGTTTAAAATTGGAAAATTAGCGTCAAGCATTCAAGCACGATTGAGTAATAAAGTGAACGTCGCATTGGCGTCGCGATCGCGGGTATGTTTCCACAAGCGTTGATCTCAAGCTTAAACATTCATCGAGTGTGCACAGAGAACCGACGGAAATTAGGGTGCCTACAGCCGCTCGCGCGCTCACGAGAGTTTTTCACCGGGTCGTTTTCTCGCACCATTTTCATGCTAATCTCCGCGCGAGCGCGGGAGTGCTGATTTTGCGGGTATGAAATATTTGCAGCCATACGGCGTGAGCTACGCGGGTACCTTTTCAATTTCGGCGCGGCGCGGCCCGCGGGGGATTGAAACCGTCGAATGTTGAATTTTACGCGTTCGTAATACACGAAATTGCGTTTTGTTTTGCACCTTTGACGTTGAAATATCTGCAAATATTTTTCTCGTTTCCTCCGTTTTAATGACCTACGTTCGAATATTTTTTTGTGAGATTAAAAAGGCATCAAATATTCGTATGCACGGAAGCGAGGATGTTTTATGGCGGTGTGGCGATTCGAGGGTCGTAAATTCGCAGTTAGCGCGCGAGCTGAGGCTGCGGAGTTCATATTTCAGGATCATGTATGGAAGATTTCTGTCGGCGTGATGTTTTGTACGACGCAGTGGCGACCCTGCCTGCCCATGCCGGCGGCAGTGGCAGAGACGTGATGCGACTGCTGAATGGAAGCCGTCTCTTTGACATAAATGTTCAATGCCTCTGTCGTGAACGATATTAAGGAAACTCGCTTCCTCTGTTGCGCATAGCACACGCGAATTTCGTAAATGTTCTGTTGGGCATAATAAAGGGGCTTAGGCTGCGTTGAATATAATTTGACGTCAATTTTTGTTGCATTAAATATCACTTAGAGCGTCATTCAAAGCGTTTACCCTAAATAACGTTACGAAATAAGTTTAATACCTATAGATGTTATATACGAGTATATGACGCAAATGGCACACAACAGCTCTCAAAACAAATGCCAACAAAAAACCCTACTTATTTGTAAACAAAAGCATCAAAAATGTTACATCGACAGGTAGGCATTGTGTTTACTTGTGTCAGTTTCTGCGTTGTAAGTTGTGACCTTACCTTATTCACAAAAATACACTAACATTGAAGAACATGATGGCCGAAACCTCGGCATTTGCATTCAAGAGAAAAAAATACCTGTTAGGTACCTACTGAAAAGTGTATATATACCTACCTGTGGGCATTTAATATTTAGTCAAGGTTACCTACTTACCTATATGTTATTCGATTTGTTTGCGTAAAAATAATATAGGCCCCTTATCTATTACTGGCACAAACCCTGCCAAGTATTTCTTTTTCCAATACTTACCTATAAATGTGAAAAGATTTGCTAAAGCTTTTTCTTTCTGTTGTTCACAGAACGGAAGCTCTTCGTCGGTATGCTGAACAAGAAGTTGTCAGAGAACGACGTTCGCTCACTCTTCGCTGGTCATGGCGCCATTGAGGAGTGCACGGTGTTACGGGACGCTCAGGGACAGAGCAAGGGATGCGCTTTTGTTACCTTCGTGTCGAAGCAAGCGGCAATCGCTGCTATTAAGGTATGGTATTACCAAAGAAAACTAAATATTACTACGTAAAGAAGCGACACTCCCACCCCCCCGCTAATTTGTCGTAACCCGCAACAAACCGATGAAAAAATGGGCAATGCCGTGCTTGTCACCGCTCGCTACGAATGACTAATGAGTGAGATTCAATTGTTTATTTTATATGTGCGATCAATTGATGTTATTTGAGGTTGTTATGACCTTTTTGGATGACGACGACGACCTGCTTTACAGAGGTAGAGCAGGCCGGCTGACTATTTGACTTTGACATATAGACGAAACATATTGAGAAAAAGACGGAGAACGGCTGAAGACGGTGGAGTTGACCAGGACCTGACCTGACTGACGAAGGTCTACCTATCTCTTTTAAAATGGTTCGTTATTGTTCTGTGTATGGATGCAAAGAAACCACTTACACAAATAAGAATCGAAGATTTTTTTGGTCTATCGCGTCTCCCAGCCAAGCGATAGTGGGTGTGAAAGAGAAACACTTAGGTTGCTTACGTATAGCGTTGTCCTTGTCGCGTGCGATTCGTTTTAACTCATCCCTACAATAATTACGCAACACACAAAACGTGTGCGGACAGGCCGGTGCGCCAGTAGTAGTGCTAGACAGTTAGCTCGGCGAATTTGTATGGAGTGTCGGGGGTCTGGTATTACCTACTGTATTTTATTTATGACTAGCAACCGCCCCCGACTTCGGTCGTCGACATAATAAAATATAGCCTATATTACTCAGAGATCGTGTAACTTTCCATCAGTGAAAGAACTTTCGATATCGGATCAATGTACCAGAAATTACCTCCTACAAACATACTTACAATTTTACCTCTTTACAATGAATATAGTAGGTAAAGATGGTACCATTAGGAAAAGATTAGGTACGTGGTGTTAAAAAGCAAAAGGCGTGCTTTGGTTGTGTGCTTGATTTGTGACTCTGTATGTTTGTCTAGCAAGTAAAATGTTATTACCAAAAACCTCACTCCCCATACTCGGCTTTTCCAGGCGCTACATCACAGTCAGACTATGGAGGGTTGTTCAGCGCCATTAGTCGTCAAATTCGCGGATACGCAAAAAGAGAAGGAGCAGAAGAAATTGCAGGCGATGCAGGCTAGCCTCTGGGGGCTGACGACGCCGGTAACGCCGGCGACCTACCTCTCCTCCGAGGCAGCGCTGTCGCCAGCGACGCAGCTGCAGCTGTTGCAGCAACTGCAGGCGGTCGGGCTGCAGCAGCAGCTGTTGCAGGGACAGGGCTCGACGCTGCTGCAAGGTGAATATCTAGGTACAGTTTGAGTTGCATGCCGCAACGCTTTTTTCTTTTGTTTTAGTTTTAAGTTAACTCAGAAAATAATCCCTTTTTTAAAAAGGCCTTACCATACGAAAAGAATTTCAAGTGAGACCAAGAAGGAGCCCGGTCACAGTAATATATTAATTTAAGGCGCTCCTCTCATTACAACGTGACGATGGAATTATTTAAGGGCTAACTTACTTCCCTATTTATGTGTGGCTAGCCCACCTAAACTGGTTTTAAACCGATTTCAAAGAAAGGAGGAGATTCTCAATTCGATTGTATTTTTTTATGTTTGTATATCATATAAATCATTTTTTTGTGGGTTAGGTTCAGTATAACTACAAGGTGGTCCCATATAAATTTCATCGATAATATTTGACCTTGGACTTCGAAGATACACTGAATTGAAGGCGGTTTTTCTTTGTTTTAAAATGAATTACCTGTAGGTATTTCAAAGAATCACCAAAAATATTCTGCCTGAAAGATAGATACCTACAAGAATTACACGCCTGTTTGTGCAAATTGAAAAGAATGTCACTGAATGTAAAGCATGCCGCGGACAATAGTGTGACCTCATCGTGACTGACGCTAATGATTCATTAACAGCTAATTGTCTTATTTAACATTAAACGTCCTTGTTTACTCCTTTTCTATTTACCCGGTTTTATTTCAATAATATTAATATATTAATTAAAATTAAACTAAAACATAAACATAGTTAATTAAAACCATAAACCAAAAAAGTGACAGTTTAAAACATTAATTTAAAAATCACGATTTTGTGTAGGTACTTTTTAAAGTTAGGCCGGCATTGCATGCTAATAAATGGATTTAGAATGCATTGTCATCCAGTTGTGAGCTACCCAGAAAGTCTCGTAATTGGAGTTGCAAGATTCCACCTGGATCGACAGACAGACAGACAAACAAGAAAGTGACTTAATAAACACGTGGTAAAAAGATTTTCAGGGTTCGTTTAAAGATGCATAGCACAGGATCGTAGGAAGTGGCGTCAGCTAATTATCTTAGTATTTATTACCCGTTATACCGGGTAGTCGCCATAATATATGTAACACCGCTTATTTGTTCTTCCATTCCATTGTTACACAAGTAGCGGGTGAAGAAAAACTTCTGAAACGTAATAAAAATATTTAGTGTAATTCCGCCGAATATGATTCCGCAAATTCGAGATGAATTTTCAGCAACATCACGCCTGATTCCATTAGAAAAACTTATGACGATGATGGCTACTTGTAGACTAATGTGACTGTCCGTCTATTTCTTCTATTCAAATCAGGATTATACAAACTGGGCGAATCTTTTGTATTTTAAAAGAGGCTGCGTTGATTTTTATCTGGTTTCAACCTATTTCGTTTTTAACCACATTTTTTACATTTATAGGTATGGTTTTGTTGTGCGGTCGACCCTCCCCGATCCTTATTTGTTTTAACCCTTTTTTGTTTATTTACACGCTTTTTTTCGTCATGTCCTCTTAGGTGTAAACTATCAGGATATCGGTTTCAATGGTGCAGGCCTGAGCGGGGGCGCTGTGAGCGGAGTGGGGGGAGAGCAATTGGGGGGGCTGCTGGCCCCGGTGTCTGTGCAGAACCTTGCGGCCCTGGCGGCCATCGCTCAGCCCCCAGTGGTGACGCAAGCCGCGCCCATTCAGGCGGCGGCGGCGCCACAGCCCACCGCGCCACAGTTGTGTAAGTATCAGGCTTTTTCTATTATATTTGTAGCTTGTAGATAAATAAAGATAAGAATTCATCCGGATCAGCATACATTAGCTGGAAAGCAGTCTAATTCAACAAGACTCGTATTTTTAACTGCGATCATCTATGGAACTTTGTAATTTTGTATTAGTTTCCAACGACTCGTTTTTTTAAGTTAAAGCTATCGTGACATGCCTAATCGTAGTCAATTTACAGACTACGTTAATCGTTTTCTCGTTAAAAGGCAATCCTAGTTTCCAATATTTTTTTCATGACGAATTTATTACCATTTTCTCTTCAACCTCCGCGCGGTCAGCTCAATTCAGGCTCCAATGTAACCCACGCAAATTGTGCGACCAAATCCTTAATTGGAATATATAACAAAAAACTATGACGAACGATTCAGTCCGCAACCTTTCCTATTTCAGGTTGGACTTAAAAAAGTAAAAAAGGTTATTAACGATGAAAATTTTTCATATCTTCAGGTCTTCTCGGGAAGACTAACATCACAGGTAAACAATTCAATGCCAGCGCCGTGTGTGTTTATTTTCTATGGAATGACTGATCTTTTGGCTTTGTCGTTTGCCTTACTGCCTGAAGAAACATGGCGAAGAACAAAATAAAAATTATATTCGACTTTATTTGATGTCTGCTTTTATAAAATATACTTTCATAATAAAGTCTAATATTGTTTTCTAATGTTTTATTTTTCGAAAAGCTTCTTTGGGTTCGAATTGGCAGCTTCTAGATTCATGTGATAAATGAAGATCTGCCATTATAGGTATCATAGCTTTTTTCTGCCTATACATAAATGCATGATGCTTATAACTACATACATTATACCACATATTTTGTATTTATTATTATAAATACTTATATTTATAACTTCATTGAAACTGTAGGTAAATACTTAGTTAATATAGTGTATATTTGTCCTCGTACACATAAATAGTTTAGTTGTAGAATTTATTAATTAAATTACTCGCGGTAGGTCTCTTGTATGCGGCAGAGCGAGTGTGGCTCAGCGGGAACTCGTGCGCCTTTCGATCCGACGCACCCGGGTTCGAATCCCGACTCGGCCCTGTACTTATAGTTACGTGCAGATTTTGCACGCTCGCTCTAAAACGGTGAAGGAAACATCGTGATGAAACCCGCTTACGCGCTTTGGAGTGGTAGGCTCTGGCCGTGGTTGTAATACCACCCACCGAACAAAGCCATGCCGTCAAGCGACCTAGTCGTGTTCGGGATGTTCGGTGAACCATCGGGGAGACGGGTCTGAGCAGCCGCTCAACTGCCGTCTCTCTCTAGAGCTATGTGCTCCATCTTAGGCCAAATCATCGCTTCACATCAGGCGAGATAGTGGCCAAACATAGATCTATTAGACGAAAAAAAAAAAAAAAGGCTGTATAGGTAGGTACTTTGACAGAATAACTGGCTAAGCGGTGGTATCTACAGAAGCATTGCTTTGTATGTATTCTGGCTTGACGGGTATTGTAGCCAGCGAAATTACTGAGCATATGAGACTTTATATCTGATGTCTCGGGGTAATGAGCGCAATGCAGTGCTACGCAATACATTTCATGGTATTGAAAGTTCAGGGTGGCACTGCAATTGTTATGGGCTTAGCATCAAACAAATGACTTGTTCGTCTCGTTGCTCAATTCTATAAAAGAATAAAAAGTAAAGTAGCTATACCAAGCTTCATTATTAGACGATTAAGTAGGTTCTTTCTCTATATCTATTTAAAATCTACCTACGTCTTTTTTTCTTCAGTGCAATGTTTTAATTTGGTCTGTCTGCAATCATTTCAAAACAAAATGAATTATTCATGATACACTCTGAGGTAGTTCTCTAAAGGAGCAGTTATTAATGTCGGCCATTGTCTAGAGGCATGGCGTTGTTTCAATATGGATTGCATACGTGACATTCTTGTGGAGGTGGAAGAAAAACAGTCTCCGTTCGTAGACGCGAACACTTGATATATAAATGTTAGTGAAACCACAGGATACTAAGGGACAGAAGCATCACTCCGCAAAGAAATTAAAAACAAATAGCGACTCCTGCAATAAACTTCAATAAAAATAAACAATAAACGCAATAAAATTCAATTCAGCTCGCGTAGCGCTGCACCTACCAGTCATATTAACCTACAGAGCGCCTGTTTCTATCGCATAGCTCTCATCTCTTCTGACGCGGCACGTGTAACGACGCGCGACCCGCCGTCAGTGTCCGGCTATGTACTTGTAGCTTCGTACCTATAGTGCGGAGTGCGCTGTTGAGACTCAGTTCTAAAAAAAAGCCTCTCATTTTCTTGCCGTATCTTATGATTAGTGGTTTTTTCGATGCGGTGGTCATTGTAATAATTGACGTTCATAAGTGCGTCTGTTAAGCCAACATTGAATAAAGAACTTTTGAACTTGAACTTAGTTGATAGCATTCCCTTTACCTACAACGTGAAAGTAGGTATAACAAAATGATAAAAGACTATTCACAGAACATTTTCAATCAGCCTAAAATCAATGACGTCACGTAACTTTTTTTTTAATATTCGCCCGTTTGGGCAGGCTAAAGTCTCTAGGACCGTACCGCCTTGTCTTACGTAGTTTTTTTATTGATAGTTGCGTAACGTAACGTTTGTTTTTTAGAGATGTTCTTAATATAGGTATATATACTTTTTTTATGATGAAATGGTCTTACGTTTGACAACAACTCACCTGATGGTAGTTGCGGTCTAAGGTGGAGCACGTTTGCCCATGAGTTGCCTATTCACTCTTGTCTTAAAAAGACCCAGGTTGTAATTGGAAGGAAATAAGGATTCAGGTAGAGAATTCTACTCCTTAGCAGTACGTATAATGAAAGAGTCAGCGAAGCGTTTTGTGCGGACTGGTGGTATGTGCACAACGTAAGGGTGAAGTGACTCTCCTCGCCTGGTGTTCCTAAGATGGAATGTGGATGAAGGAATCAGCTGATGCAGGTCTTGTGCACACTCCCCGAAATGCAGCCTGTAAAAAATCGATAGAGTAGCCACTTGTCTTCTGTGTTAATAGTCCGAATCAGGTTTTTTTGGAAAGAAAAACCGGAAATGTTGCCCGGAAAATTGGGAAATTCTGGAAACACTGATAAAGTCAGTTGGTTCAGCTAGTAAGTCGCCAAGCAGTAATGCGCAAGCATAACTGTGTACCGGTTTAAAGGGCATTGTGGCCAGCGAAATTAAAATCTGAGGTCTCGGGGTGATGAGCGCTATGCAGTTGCATCGCAGTACTTTTTACGGTATTAAAAGTTCTGAGTGACACTGCAGTTGTTATGGGCAGTTCCATAAAAAAAAATACTACTATCTAGGTACGTTATATTTAGTTACTTTAATGAAAACAAGCGGAGGCGAGAATTAGAAAAATATCCATCTTCATTATACTTGTTTATTTTTAGATATAAATTAGAATAGTCAACATATAAAATATATATTACATAGATGGCACAAATTCTTCATTTATCACGATTCTAGAGACTCGGCTTGGTTGATTTCATGTTCACGTTGATAGTAGGTAGACTGCCTGACGATGCTTGGCTTTGCATAGTCTATACTTTAAAAAACGGCGGGAAAGCCGCCATGTTGGATTTGTAAATATAAATAAGTATTCTTGTTTGTTCCATTGAATGTTTTGTAAATGAATAATAACAGCCCGGCGTGTTCCGTTTTGAATGAATAATGTTTTATAAATTATACGTTGTTATGACTTTGAGTGTGTAAGTAACATAATCTTTGTTTTTTGTTGTATGTTTTGGTTGTCGCAATTGTTTATTGTCTGTAGTACATACTTTTTTCTACTAATATGGTAGAAATTGCAATGACAAAAACTGGATTGGTAGATATAATAAAATTATTTGGCCGCTTCGATTTACCAACTTAAATATTATAATTCATAATTCTCTTCAGTCTTCATTTAATGACATAATATATTACAAATTTTATTTAAAATCGCTAACATGTTTTAAGTTATCTGTTGCGACACTTCGTATAGACAATTAACAGCGTTTTGATTGTGTTTGCATGAGTGCTAAAATACTAATTTGTATTTTTTACGACATTTTCGTGAATAAATGTTTGTCTATTTAATAACTTACTTAGTTTTACAAATTGTCTATAGTTGTCTCTATCTAGGTGGGTACTTGAAAGCAAAGAGTATAATAACTATATACTCTTTGCTTAGAAGTACCCACCTAGATAGAGATAACTTAGGCTTGCACCTAATAAAGCAGTTTTACGAATTACGAAAAATAAATTAGTTCCTACACCTACCACCACCTCAGCAGAACCTTACTGATAACAATTTTTAATCACTTCCTTAATTGGTTTTAAAATATAACGTCCTTATCAGCCTAGCTAAACGATTAGGTACTTTAACTAAAAAATAACTTCTTAGTAATAAGTATATATAATTATATAAGTAACCTAGAAATTAATTAGAGCCACGTTTTTAATTAGTAGTATATTACTATTACCTATTATGTACTTTCTATTAGTACATTAATTCCCAAATATTATGTCCGTTACGGTGGTGTTAAGTATTCTATGGTGTTCTTAGTCTGTCTCTGTATTAAATTACATTTTTGTGACGTCACGGATCTTTCAGTTAAGATGGGTTTCGGCTTTAAAAAAAGGTTAACTGCACTATGGCTACATATCCTTTTGAATTTGAACACATCTCTAAAGATAAGTCTAGATGGATCTCTAGGCTTACTTCGAGTTTGAGACTCGATGTTTCGGCGCCGTTGAAACCGTGTTCATGAGATTACTAAACTTCTTGCGGGTAGTTTTTCCGAGAAGATGTAGTGGTCTACCCGCTACCTAGTACTATTATCTTTTCTGCGGCGTTGCTCAAATTTGTGCTGTCACATCACAGGGTCCACAGCGGAGCCGCTGAGCTCAGCGTACGCGGCGCAGTTCGGCAGCGCGTTCGCCGCAGCGCCGCTCGGTTCGGTGCTCGGTTCGGCGGCGGCCGCGGCAGCGGGGAAGCAGGTCGAAGGTAACTACACAATCTGTAGCTACTTATAATATTACACCAACTTGTAACGCAAATATTTATTATACTTTAAGATTCATATTCTACTTTAAGAACTTGTAAGATTCCTTCTTGGACTCCTGGGTTCGATATTACCATCAAGCGAAGAGTATCTTTTACGAATACATTTGAACTAACTTGTTCTCTGAACTGTCTTCAAATGTTTTCGTACCTACACGAGGCTAGTGAAAAGACAGTGACTGAACTGTCCCGCGAAATGACCTTATGTCCGGAAAACATAATACTTAGTAGGAAAACTGACTATTTCTAATATTTTACGATACCTATGCCTATAAGTCTTATGAAGCCGGACTTTGAAAGTTTGGTTTTGCTTGACGTACCGACCTATGTAGGTAAAACAGCACTGCAATCGATTATCACTGTCCGTCAAATGAAAGAGTGTCTATAGAAACCATCCCTCTGCTGAGAAGTTAGAACTAACAATGACATGTCCGGTTCCAGGTCCAGAAGGCGGGAACCTGTTCATCTACCACCTGCCGCAGGAGTTTACGGACACGGACCTGGCGTCCACTTTCCTCCCGTTCGGCCACGTGATATCGGCCAAAGTGTTCATAGACAAACAAACGAACCTCTCCAAGTGTTTCGGATTCGTCTCCTACGACAACGCGGCCTCCGCCCAGGCCGCCATACAAGCCATGAACGGCTTCCAAATAGGTACAAAGAGACTCAAAGTTCAATTGAAACGTTCGAAAGAACTCTCTAGACCATACTAGAACAAATTCCAAGAACTCGTTCCTAGTGAAAAAAAGAAAATTAAAAAAAAGAAACTGCAAAGAGGTTGTAAGAACGTTTGTTGTGATGTATCCGGTGCACACGATCCGAACGCGCGCGCGCGGTTCGTTTGAAAACGCGAGTCCACGTGCACAGTTGTTAACTAATAAGTATAAGGTTAAGGTTTGTGTCAAAGGATTTATCGTTTCCAAAGTATTCCCCAAATTGTTTAATTATTTCTTATAATTAAATGTTTTGTTAATTAAGTTTTAGTCACGTTTAAGATTTAAGTTGTATTCGTTCGGAAACCGATATACAGTTTTGTAGTCGCCAAAGAGCCGGTACTTATGATCAGTGTTTGTGGCAGAGTGGTTTAAAAAAATGACATCCCAAAGTTATCTGGTACAAACGTACCTAGTACCACACAAGTATTGCTGTAGATTTATATAACGTTCAATGAATATAATAGCTATTATATTATTTTTTGTTACAAGTTCTTTATTTTATGTTACCACTTGGATAGTTAATTTAAAATATTTTATAATATTTGATGTGGCCATTGTCAGTATACAGTCAATCTGTTTATTGTTTAAAAAAATTAAGGTGTTTAGAGAATAAAGAAGATGATCTCAAAGTGATCAGTGTATTTATTGTTTACATTACTTGTTGTCAATAGTGTACTTAAACTTTGAAGGCTCGTTGTGTGTCTAACGTGGAGTCTTTGAAAGTAGCGCATAGATATTTCAAGAGATTTATCTCGAACTTTTTAATAACCTACACGTAATTAAGTTCTACGATTTTCTGAAGTAATACCTAATGAAGTTACCACAACGCTCTTTGATTACCCCATCTAGGTACAAAGCGATGTTATTAGTACCCAACTACCTATATTGACGCTTAGAGCGTTGCATCTTTGTAGATGCCAATGTTTTACATACTTCTGGGTGGTGCTGTTATTGTTATGGGCTGGCGTATTGCTTACCATTAGGCAAACGACCAGCTCGTATCGTAACTCAGTTACATCAAAAAAAAAATGCCATATCGCATCTCAGCCTCTATCGCCTCATAACGATTCTGAAATATCTGTGCGTATGTCGTCTAACTACCTACTTGTTGTGCTTGTTTGTGTATATTAATGTATATTTTACCACAGTCATCTACAATTTTATTAACACATCGAACACTGGCCCTTTAGTCAAAAATGTTTTTTCTTTAGTAAATAAGTATTTAATTATTATTATTATAGTAAATATTTTCGTGTGTAAGTTTGGTATTCTTTACCATAATTCATTTGTAACACTTTTCGTCAGTCACTGTGGGCACGTATTCCTACTTTAATTTATTAAATATAATATAATAAGGTCATTTATGATACGGAAAAAACTGATGACATTATATATTTCAAGCTAAATCAAAAACTATTTTTAAAGATACAGTTTTTAATAAGTGTTGTAATTGAAACACAAACATATCAAAATTCACACCTATTATTATTATACTAAAAGGAAAAATAATTATTATAATGATTTTCCGTAACATAATTACCTAACTACACTTAAATATGTCGAAGATGTTTTAAAACTTCTATTATTGTGTAATTGTGAAGAAAAAGCTCAATGTTTAAGAAATGTTAAGACATCTTGATTTGGGAGAATATCAAATAGATATATCTTTTATTTTACTCTGAGTTTGAAGCTACGTTTATAACGATGGTACTACTACCTAACCTACCTACATATTTTATCCAAATAAACATTACCTACTTGTCATCTTTGAGAAGGTAAATTATGCATTAATGATGCAAAGTGAATTTTTCTGTCGAAAAATATGATGTTTTTATGGTGGTAAGTACTGGCTTAGTGATTTTGTGCCACCGTGTAAACGTAGCCTTAAAATATAATTTCTTTTTTGTTAACGACTTGTGCCAATGCGTTTGTGTTGAATAAAAAACTACGACCAATCTAAATTAAATTACTTTTTCATGTAAAAGAACTGATGTAGGAGGAGCATCATTCATATATAATTATTTAAAATTAATTTAGTTCGAGTATTAAATTGTATTAAAAAATACGAAGATGGTGGAATATAATAGATTTAAATTTTAGTCAAACTTTTTTTGAATGTCTAATGAAAGACAATATCTAGACTGAATAAGTTCCCTTTTAGTTGTTACAGGATGGAAATATAATGGTTTTTAACCTTTTGTGATTCCTTTTAGTAAGTCCATTTAGAGAAACTTGTGTAACATCTTTCGTCTTTCAATGTTTATATTTTTCTTTGTTATTTAAGGTAATAAATTATTATTGATAAAGGAATGTACGTATTGTTAAAAAGGATATTGGGAATATAATGTAAATAAAACGGATAAACTAAGATCCTAGACACAGGAACGCAAAACGCCTCTTGACAATGTGTGATTTTAGATAAAGATCAAAATAAATGTGAATAGAATTTTTTACCTACAATTTTCTAGGTATATTAGACGGGAACCTCATTGTTGTTGCTGATATGTACCTTATTTTTCATGTGGTAAGGCTGGATTTTGAACATCACTAGTTTGTTATGGATTTATGCCAGCCGAATTACCAATCGTGACGCTTTTGAATAGAAAAGGACGGTTTTTGTTGATATCGATAATGTTGATAAAAAATACCCGAAACGAAATACAAAATAACAAAACTGAATGTATTCGGGTGACGAAATCGATATGTATAGGTACCTATATCTTGCAGTTAGAATTTTAAATTAGGTATTATGAGCTTGTTTGAATCGAAAAATCTGCTCGTTTCTTATTAACTAAATCAACATTGACGATCTCGATAAACAAGTCCCGCACTATTTAATTTATTATTGATACACGACCGATTTATCAAAACACCTAGCACTTTATATTGGTCTCTGGCTATGTGAGAATCGATATATTTTTGTGGAATCGATATTGTTTCGCCATTATGCTGTTACCGATTGGGTACGTCAAGCTCATTTTTAGAGATCAACATGAAATAATTTAAATAGCTTTAGGTATTTATTGCCTAGCTTCTTCAATGAGCTAATTTTAATATCTGTAAAGGCAAAATTTTATTTAATAAAGACAAAAATTGGCAGTAAACATACAACGCTGCAAAAGATTGAGTTGGTCTCTGAATTAGAATCAAGGCTTTGGCGATTCAAATTCTTTAGTCAATTTGGCCTTGTAAAAAATCATTTATGATCTATGTTTTTCTTATAAATTAATGCATTTTATGAAGTCGCGGTAAGCATGAAACCAGCATATCCATAAAATACAAACGCAAAAAATGATATTTTTACACAAAAATCGAGGCACACGTTTAGTAGTTATACAAATTGGTTGGAGAAAAATTAATATAAAAGAACTGTTTTATACAACACCCGTTTTGTTGATATGTATGTAAATAAATGTCAAGTTTAAAAAATATTTTTGTTTTTATTCATCCCCTATGATATGTGAAACTTGTTATCGTAATAGGAATTCCTTCTTGCGATGCCGATGGGTTAAGCCACATATTGTCAATGCTGTTGCAGATGACGGCCACTAATGCGGGCCGTTTGAAATAATCCCTTTTTATCAGACAGACCCTTTGCTTGTTTGCAACTCAGTTGCAACCAGTCATCTGATTGGTTGGTGTGCCTTAGCAAAGTGTTTAGACAAGTGTTTTTCATGAATAAATATGTTATTCAAAAGTATATAAGGTTCAACTTCACCTATACAATTTTTTATAATAATAAAGAGGTGAAATTGTATGTTTGTAGGATGTAATCTCAGGAAGTACTTATCCGATTCTAAAAATTCTTTCCCTGATAGAAAGCTACACTATCCTTGAGTGGCATAGGCTGTATTTTGTTGAGTCGACGTAAACAAAGTCGGGGCGGTTGCTATTATACCTATAGGTATCTCGATAACTGAATGGCTACAAATCAAGCTTCAACTGGCTTGTTTCAGCATCCAACCACATCCTGACAGGTTATGTGGTTATGGTTATTATGAGTGCGACGGAATTACATGACCTTATTCCGCCATCACCATTCCATCACCGGACGACCAGACGTACGGCAAGCCGTCATCAATTTATGGTTGACATCCCTCCGGCTCGCACCAAGCGCTTTGCTCCGACCTTCATATACCTCCGGCCACGGAGTGGAACTGTCTGCCGGCATCTGTGTTTCCGGATAGCTATAATCTGGGTGTCTTTAAGACAAGACTCAACAGGTATCTCCGAGCTTGCTACATCTTCGACCGCATCGTCACTTAACAACAGGTGAGATTGCGGTCAAACGCAAGCCTATAACTAATGTAACCCTCTGCGACTGATGTGCCCTAATTTTTACAATTCCTCTGACGTGGTAGTCTACTGGACACCACTTTGACTGTTCATAATTTTATAATTACTTTTCAAATATCAATGTGGTGTTTAATTTTTACATGTTTAGAGTATATTGTATATTTCAATAATAGTTTCAAAATAAGAAGCAATATTATGTTTACGAATTTTTATCTAATTAGCAACAACCAGCCCTCAGAAATTTATATATATGCAAAAATAAAAATAAAAATCAACAGTTTTACTTTTTAAGGAATGTTATATATTTATCAAAAATAGCACTCATAATTAATCAGAACTGAGAGTTTAAGCTATATTCATTGGTTGAATTAAAAGTTATTCAGCCTCAAAGTTTTTTTTTTTTGCAATTTTCTTGTAGTCACTTGGAACATTGGCGGCAAATCGGCTTCAAACAATCGTAGCAACAATATTTTGGTACTCTTTTATTTTTGTTAAATAAATCTGAAAAAACTTTCTCCTACTTGCTGGAAATGATCGAGTTTTTGGAGGTGGAGCGGGAAGGTCTTTACCCAAAACTCAAATAGTAGTCATGCGCAGTTCTCTAGAAATCTTTCTTTGTACACGCGAGCTTTTAAGTGATCCAAGTTCGTGAATTCCGAGGGCACTCTTGACGATTCGAAATAAATCCATTTTGACCTTTGAAATATTCAGATGGTTCACCCGATGTTTTGACCTACGGTTTCAGAAGGTTCTTCACGTATTTCTTCCGATGTGAGGTCATCGGAATTCGTATCAATATAATAGTCTGAGAAGACTATTATATTGATACTCAGACTCTGCTTCATCTGAAACTTTATCGACTTTCAAGTATTCGGTTTCTGGTAGAAAGTCCGGGTCGTCACCTTCTCAATCATGATTGCTGAACTCGTGCTCACTTCCTTCTTCCAACCACTGTTCTACTAGCTGGTAAGAGCTTTAAAAAGATCCAGCCGAAGTTTTTTGGAACCGTTTGGGTATTACCTGTTATTTAAGTGAACCATTTGAACGAAATTGTGTGAAAATGTTTGTTACAAAACAATTTTACTGACGTGTAGTTTAGGAAACACTAGGAAAATATAACTATTTTACTGAGGTGGTAGTTTCATAGACACTTACCTTAACACTGACGTGGTAGTCGATAACCACCATCCTGGTTAAAATAGCACTTGCGCTTGTCTCGACCTCTCACGGCCCACTGATTGACCAATGGGCACGCGATACAAAGGCACTAAAGACCCGGGATTCGTAACATAAAAAATAGCAACATATGACACACTTTTTGATTTTGCGGTGTCTGTGAGAATACCACGTCAGTCGCAGATGGTTAAAAAAAACGAAGAAAGAAAAATCAAAGCTATAATAAATAATAACATTTATTGACTAATCATTACCATCCTTCACCACATACTTATGTTTATAATCACTATCCTCTTCTTTAGACTCCACGACATTATCCTGCCGCTGTAAGGCCGGCTTCACCGACTTAATCTGCCCATTTTCGTCGGCTAAATGTCCTCCCATATACATCAAGAGATATTGACAGCAATAGATGGAACGAAGAAAGAAAAAACAAAGCTAAAATAAATAATAACATTTATTGACTAATCATTACCATCCTTCACCACATACTTATGTTTATAATCAACATCAGGGGATGAAGTGTTGAAGTACATCAAAGAAACGCTTCATGGACGGATCCAGGGACAGATAGCAATGCGACTGTCGAGGCTGGAGTCGACTAGGACCACTGAATTTAAGTCCTATAGGCTCCAAGTTCCAGCGGTGCATAAGGGACTGTTCCTGAATTCTGACTTCTGGCCTGTAGGAGTAGTATACCGGAGATACAGGGAAGGAGCGAAATTTTTGAACCCTGTGAAGTAGTGTGTGGTTTATTTAATGTAATTTTATATTTTTGTATGTATGTTAGTCTGTAAGGTATATATTATATGGGCCTCTGTTAATTTTACTTTGTTGTATTTTAATATTGCCTGAAATAAAGAGTTTAATAATAATAATAACCACTATCCTCTTCTTTAGACTCCACGACATTATCCTGCCTCTATAGGGCCGGCTTCACCGACTTAATCAGCCCATTTTCGTCGGCTAATGTCCTCCCATATACATCAAGAGATATTGACAGCAATAGATGGACGAAGAAAGAAATATCAAAGCTAAAATAAATAATAACATTTATTGACTAATCATTACCATCCTTCACCACATACTTATGTTTATAATCACTATTCTCTTCTTATGACTCCACGACATTATCCTGCCTCTGTAAGGCCGGCTTCACCGATTTAATCTGCCCATTTTCGTCGGCTAAATGTCCTCCCATATACATCACGAGATATTGACAGCAATAGATGGAACGAAGAAAGAAAAATCAAAGCTAAAATAAATAATAACATTTATTGACTAATCATTACCATCCTTCACCACATACTTATGTTTATAATCACTATCCTCTTCTTTAGACTCCACGACATTATCCTGCCTCTGTAGGGCCGGCTTCACCGACTTAATCAGCCCATTTTCGTCGGCCAACGGTAGTATATCACAGATGAGCGGAGACTCGACCCCTAGTATGTAGTGACAGGTCCTAGGTTCCAATAAGTACAGGGAGACTTGAGCCGGGCTGGATGAGTTCTCCAAGCATTTTAGCTTGACTTCAGTTTGTCTTGGCTTCCCTGTCTTATCGCAGACATCTCCGTTTGAATAGAAATGGGAGACTGATGTGCGTTGTTCTGGAAAAGAAGAAGATAAAAACGTCTAATTGTTGTGTATTGTTTATTTCTCATAACATCTTTTTAATATTGACCTGTCCATACAGTAATGCATTTAATATTTGTCTTTGTGTGTCTTGACATAAAAAAATGATTGAAAACGTGAAATGGAAATGACTAGAAATTAATTTTATTATTGACTATATTGTAATCTTAATATTTAAATTGACATTAATGTACCTGTGTTGTGATAATAATTAATTAAATTCTAATAATGATACCTAAATAAAGACATAAAATAATTCATTCTCCTGTGATAATAATCAATTAATTAATATTGTATGTTATGACTGTAATGCAATAACGAGAAATGATTATTTGTAATTAGCTCGCAATAAGCTGCCTTACAGGGCTTATGTACCTACCGACCCACTACAGTCTTAAAACCTAAACTGTATACTAATATTATGAATGAATGTACATTACTGCAATAAATAAATAAATAAAGGCAACAACAAATAATCAACAAAAAAACCAATCAATAAATAAATAATTAACAGGCTCAACAGCTAATTGTCTCAGAGGCGAGCGCAGTGCAGCGCCGCGCAGGATTTTGAAAAACAAAGTTCTGGGTGATGCTGTTATTGTTATGGGCTGGCGTATTGCTTACCATCAGGCAAACGACCAGCTCGTCTCGTCATTCAGTTACATTAAAATGGCAAACGAATGCATGAATATAAACTAAAACAGGTTACGTTTAAACCCGTGGTAGGTCTCTCGTCTGGAAGAAATCGCTCTAAGCGATAAGACCGCCCATTGTACGTCAAAACTACGATGTATTTTGTGTATATTTTTTTTATATAATTGTGTATATTATTATGTAATTTGGTGTGCAATAAAGTGTTATTGTATTGTATTGTATTGTCTCTCGTATGCGGGAGTTTATATTCCCTCTTGGTAGCTACCACTAATTAGTATATCACTATTACTAATTAGTCGGCTCAGGCCGACTAAAGCGGCGTAGACAGCACTTTTGCGCATGTCGTGGAGTCTTTCGATTTTTATAATGTAAACCACACTGACCGCAATATTTCTTTTAAAATTCCTGTCCGTCCAAAGGTTGCCTGTAAAAAATTGCGCATAGCGATAAGGCCGCCCATTGTACCGACTGTTTATTAACTTTGTTAATTATTATTTTTCCTATGTGTTTGGTATTCAATAAAGCATTATTGTATTGTATTGTATTGTATTGTCGTGTATAGCCGACCTTGGGGATTAAAAATAATAATGTACCAATTAAATGCATTAAAATACATGCATATTCCCTTTTATCTTCCCGCCAGCCTTTTAACTCACCGACAGGTTTAGGCGCCTTCCCCTTGTTTTCTTTAATCCAGTTGAGATGCGCTTCCTCATCAAACTCGCCCAGACGAAGCGTGGTCTTCTCTCCATCCCGGTCCACGTGAAACTGTACTACATGCTTGCCGTAACAGAACTCGTATTTCCACCAACCTGTGCCCTGGAACATTACAACCATTTTCTAGATAATTAATTTTTAGAAAAAAAACAAAAACCGACTTCAATGTATCTTCGAAGTCCAAGGTCACATATCGATGAAATTTATATGGGACCACTTCGTAGCCATACTGAACCCGACGCAAAAATAATTTTTCAAATCGGTTCATAAATGACGGAGTTCTGAGGTAACAAACATAAAAAAAATAAAAAATAATAATAATAATAACAAATAAATAAAAATACAATCGAACAGAGAACCTCCTTTTTTTTGAAGTCGGTTAATAAAGAGGACTCACTTGGTGCTATCTTCTCTAGCGGGTGTATTTCCGAATCAATCAATCGAATCATTTATTGCGACAATATAGTACATAAAGGTGGTAAAATACTAAATATAAGTCCTTACATTCTACCATGACAATGGCGTGCAATAACATGTCTTAGTAATTATTTAAATTACATTCGATTTCATATACAAACAAATTATTATTATTATTAATGTCGAAAAGCTTTAAATGTCATACAAATTAATAAATTAAAAAATAAAAATGTCAAAATATGATTAGTCTAATAAATGTCAAATTAGTGATCAATTATTGAAATTAACTTAATTGTATGAAATTCAACATTAACATTAATTTATAATTTGTTGTTTTTAAAAGTCATATATTCATTTAAGTCATAAAAACAGTTTTTCGCATTACCATTGGCATGGCCAAGAAGTAACAAAATCTCTAAAAAATGCCCTTTTTTTTACACTTAATAGATCTATGTTTCGACTAGGACTAGGTCGCTTGACGGCATGGCTTTCCAAACCACTCCAAGCTACCACTCCAAAGCGCGTAAGCGGGTTTCATCACGATGTTTTCCTTCACCGATTTAGAGCGAGCGTACAAAATCTGCACTTAACTATAAGTCATTGGTGCAGGGCCGAGTCGGGATTCGAACCCAGGTGCGTCGGATTGAAAGGCGCACGAGTTCCCGCTGAGCCACACTCGCTCTTAAAGCCCTTCAGTTTCTTGCCGTATATTCCGAGTAGTGGTTCTTTTTCCGATACGGTGGTAAAGTCTTGGTAATAATTTGACGATCATAAGTGCGTCTGTGATGCCAAAAATGAATAGAGATTTTGATTTGATTTGTAGATGAAAGGACGTAGCACACCCCTGAAGTCCACCCAGAGGAAAATGATAATCACGTCAATCATAATATTATAAATACGGAACTTCCGGAGGATGGATGTTTGTTATTCAATCAACTGAACTGATTTTGATGAAATTTTGTAAGGTGCTTAAGATCCTAGTAATAAAAGAATACTTTTTATACCAGAAAATTGTCCACGTGGGTAAAACCACGGGGCGCAGCTATATCCTATAAGTATATGTAGTACCACAGAATACTAAGGGACAGAAGCATCACTCCGCAAAGAAATTTAAACAAATAGCGACTCTTGCTATGACTCAATAAAATTCAATTCAGCTCGCGTAGCGCTGCATACCTACCAGTCATATTAACCTACAGAGCGCTTCTCTTTCTATCGCATAGCTCTTATCTCTTCTGACGCGGGACGTGTAACGACGCGCGACCCGCCATCGGTGTCCGGCTATGTACTTGTAGCTTCGTACCTACAGTGCGGAGTGCGCTAGGCCTGGTAGTACTCGGGATTGTACGTAACATGATGTAGTTGTAATTGGGACGACATCACCGACTCATATTTAAACTTTTTTATATTCAATTAAATTAAAAAGGACGCAACCTACATGTCCGAACTTTATTCATTGGATGAAGCTCAAACTTCAGTTGGATTTATGGATGATACACGTAAACAAGTAACTCTTACCCCGTTCAAACAGTTTTCTCCATTCAAAAACGCCTTAACAGGCGAGTCATCCGTGATTGGCGGCGGTGTGGCCCTATCAGCAATCGCTGGCGGTTGTTTGGTCACATCTTGAGTTAAATCTTCATCTTCATTCAGTGGGTGAAGCTCAAACTTCAGGTGGGTTTCACCATCCTAAAATATTGGTTGTTTTAGGAAGTGTGACAAATGGAAATATGTCCCAATCATCTCGATATATGTTGGTGAATGCATTCATTGTCTTGAAGACATTTCAAACGTTAGATGGCAAAATTTTACAGTAGAAGCGGAGTTTTCTTATTAAGAACAGCTGCAATTATTATAAATCTGTAAGCATATTTGACTCTGTTGCTGAATTTCATAATGATGGATACGACTCCCAAAATTTTCACAATAAAACTGTTCAGGTAGACAATTTTTTTTCATTTATCTGAGTGACGAGACGAGCTGGTCGTTCGCCTGATGGTAAGCAATTTACCTGCCCATAACAGTACCAGCACCACCCAGAACTTTGTTTTGCAATATCCTGCGCGGCGTTGCACTGCGCTCCCTGAGACAACTGGCTGTTAAGTCTCATAATGCCCAATAATTTCGCTGGCTACTATGTCCTTCAAACCGGAAGACACGATAATTATTGAAACACATGAATCTTTGCTAGATATCAAATATACTACTACATAATACTTACCAAAGCATGCAAAAATAAGCCCTACATTTCATACAATTAGCATCAAAATCAAATAAAACTAAAACGAAATTACCTTATGAATTTTCTCAACTTTCAACACAGCTAGTACATCTTTAGGATCCTGATCCTGAAGGCAACAGAACAGTTATTCAAGCTCTAGTGCTACTACAAAACAAATGCAAACATTAGCTGTCGTAAAACAAACTAAAACAGAACTAACGGGCTTGCTGTACATCATTTGATAATTAATTTTTAGAAAAAACAAAAACCGACTTCAATGTATCTTCGAAGTCCAAGGTCACATATCGATGAAATTTATATGGGACCACTTCGTAGCTATACTGAACCAGACGCAAAAAGAATTTTTCAAATCGGTTCATAAATGACGGAGTTCTGAGGTAACAAACATAAAAAAAAAAAACAATCGAACAGAGAACCTCCTCCTTTTTGAAGTCGGTTAAAAAGCTATTCCATTTTTTTTAAACGCTAAGCTAATTGAGCTTCACGCGGTACCATTGGATGACGCGACAACCAACAGTAGAGTAGCCTTTTTACCTCAGCTTTAGCTGAGCTCAGCCTCAATGAATGTCGGATTGAGATATGGTTGTAAGTGTATATTTTTACAAATTATGAGTGTATATTTTCTAGGTAAGTACAGTAATCTTTCGTTGCCTGGAGACAGTGTAAAAGCATAATCATCACAGAATCATTAGTATGTCACGTTCACATGCCCTGTTTAATCACACACTGTGAATATCGTCACAAACAAATCATGTGAAGCAAGCCACATAATTAAACTACAGCAACTACAAACTATATCATTAAAATAAATATATTTACAAAATCGCAGGACAAACTCACATTATTTATGAACCGAATCGTCTGATGATGGAACCGTAAGCTATCGACTTCCATCTTGAGCAGATTCCTTGGCTTCTTCGGCGCGTCGCCAACTGGTAAGCAATTGATGATGTTCTCTCCAACGTCTTTGGGTTTGAATTGGGGATGATCACAGAGCAAAGGTGACAGGATGATGATTTCGTATTCACATGTGGATGTTTCCTTGAAGGAGTAGACCTCGTGTTTCCCGTGTGGATAGCAGACGTAGCGCACGCGTGTTAAACGAGGCTTGCCACTCAAGTCACACACTGTACCTGAAAGAATAGAAGAAAAGGGGTAATGAGTATTAGTTACTGTGATGTATATGTCGCAGGCAACTAGCTTAATTCGCCGTTCAATCAACAGCCTAGCCCCTTTACTAAACAGCGCCGTTCAACTAGCGGCCTGAATAATATTCAGCCATTTGATCAAACAGCTAGGCAAATGACTTGGATCGATGACGTTTAATTACTTGCCTGGGATGTTCATTTATAAAGCCTGTTTTCCAAAGTTTAATGAAAAATAGTACAATGGAAGAGTGTAGTGACAATAATAATGAATTCAGCTGCAGCCCTCGGCAGGTTAGGGTGCGGCGGGGGTGGCCCTTGGGCCACCGCAACGCCGCGAACATGTATCTTAGATACGAATGAAATCTACCGAAAAATAATGCGACGGTTCACAATCTTTCGACAGTTTACAATCTCGCGTAGGATACATCTAAGTTTAACCACATGCCTAAGCATTAGCCAGCCAGTTTATTAAATGTTGTAATAGACGCTATGGCTGAATATCATTCAGGCCGCTAGTTGAATGGCGCTGTTTAGTAAAGAGGCTAGGCTGTTGATTGAACGGCGAATTAAGCTAGTTGGCTGCGACACATACACGTAGCACCCACATAGGTGTATTGTTTATGTGTGCGTGAACACAGGCGGACACCCGCGCGCGCGCACTCGGCACGGCAGTCCTCAATAATTGGTTATACGGTAAATACGTGTTTCCTTGCAAATACCTCAGTTACTACTGCAAGAATGCCAATTATCTCCTAGTAAGGAATTGAAATGTGTATTACTGCATAATAGAGAGTATTAGAGAGAGATAGAGACCAATGGTATCTACTGAAGGAGGCATATGTTTAGGATGGGCAACCTGATTGTGAAATTAATGCTGGTGTCACAGATACTTGTGCCTCAATAAAAAATAAACTTAAAATTCAGAAATTTATTTAAACTTAAAATCAGTTATGGCTATTTTTATTTATTTCATGTATTTAAGGAATTTAAATGTGTATTGCTGCATACTGACAGAATCAGATAAGAAATGAATTTAGAAATATTGTTGTAAGCAATTTACATGCTTACAAGTTACAAGTAATATTCCTAGTCACTCATGTTTTATAATCATTGAAGTGTTGTTTATTTATAGCCTCATATAATTTATGTAGTTTATGTAGGTATAGATGTACAATGTACGTATTAAGTTGTTAGCTGAAAGCCACCATTTATTTTAGCTTTATTCCTCTCCTTGCATGGTGGTCTAGAAGAGATTGATTCTATGCGATAAAACCTCCTAGTCCCTGATTTATAGATTAGTCCTTTTTACTTATATTTTAGCCTATAACTATTACCATTATTATTATTAAACTTAATATGGTTGTAATATACATTTATAATTATACATTTCGTAAATATAGTTTTATGCTCAGAAGTAACATGAGTCAACTCACTTTATTGGGCTAACCCCCCCAGGCCGACGACTGTAGGAACACTGTTTTGCAAGATACAGTTTATGAACTAGTTTGTAAGACAGAGGTCCAAAATATTGTCAAACCTAGCCTTTCATATCTTGTTTAAAATCAGTTCCTACATGTTAATAAATAACATCAAAACTGTAATAGCAATTAAGGTATTTTTTTATGGTCAATAAACTACTCCTTACTACTTACTTTTTTGATTATATTTATTTAATCTGATCTAATTCCTCCACAAATAAAAGTACAAATACAAGAACTGGAAAACTTCTTACCATCATCCATAGCCATTTCCACATAAGGTAAAGCACCACCATCCACTTTGGTGGTTGGAGGGGTTTCCTTAGACTCTTCTGCTGCTTTAACATCGGCTTCCAGCTTTGTTTGCTTGTCTATGCTCCAGTGACCCAGGAAGTACTCTTGTGTGTTAACTTGTTTACCTGAAATATATGGAGAAAGAAGGTATAATAATTGATTTAATCCCTGAAATGTATTATGCACATTTCATTCATACATAAATTCTACTGTTGTTTACGTAAGCAGGCATGTGTGTTGCGTAGATTATATTATCAATAAGCAATGTAATCATACAATACAATACAATAAAACTTTATTGCACACCAAATAAACACACATTACACAAAAAGAAACAACAATGACAAAAAACATAAATTTGAGGTACGATGGGTGGCCTTATTGCTTAGAGTGAATTATATCTGAACTAGCTAAACTAGACTCTTACATATTTGTGGCTATTTAGTTCTCTTACTGTCTTTAAGAAATGAGAATCAGACAGAGAAACAAGAATTATGTTAGAAAGCCTTACCTTCTCTTTCTTCATGATATTGTCTGATATACCTTCCATGACAGACCTCATAGCTCCAATAGCTTTCAAGTCTGTATGAGCATATCTTTTGTGAAAACAATGGCTTCAACAGGTCGATAGGTGACGGTCCCTCATATTCTGCAATGTTAGTTGTCTCTTCTACTTTGAGCTCGGGAATCCGGCACTCGTATGTCTCTTTTGTGGAGGTGGTCACCTTGAGGAGCTCATTGTTTTGTGTGTTCTTTTCAGGTGGCTGTAACTAAGACAAAAACATATTACATTACACTTATAGGAGGAACCTACAGTACCAAAATGACATGAATTACATATTTTTCGGCGGCCAAATTGTAGTGGAAAACAGTACTTTTATTTTATTATATTATTTTAACCGATAAAACACCAAATAAATGTTCCGCTGAGGACCGTTTATGAAAGTACTAAGTACCTGAGGATTTGTAGACTCGCCATCTACTAATTGTTCAATATTTTCAGGCTTTCCCGGCCAGTTCATGCTAAACAGTATTGTATCATCAAAACCTTTGAAGTCATGTTCAATACACCACACAGCTCCGATTACGGTTAACAGTAGTAGCAAGGAATGCTCCATATTTGTAATTTACACACTCATACTAAACTGAAAATCGTGGAAAATATAGAAAATGCAATTATAGATCACAGGAAAACACAACTTCTTTTACTATTATAATTACTACTCTGACAAATTTAGACGGTAGCACGCAGTCTATGGAATCGAGAAGTGGCGCTAGTAGTTTCGATAGTTGCGTTGAAAAGTTGAAAAATGGAATGGAACAGGGAACTTCTGCTAAAAGTGTTATGACTTTCGAATTTAGTCGAATAGCTTTTCATATGAGTTGGAAACCTGTCATTTGTCAACGAAGTGGTTCATTTGCAGAGAAAGTTGCAGTCACGGCTTATGATATAGATTTCTATGGTTACAGTCTTTTTAATCCAACTCACAAAACTTAATTAATTAATAATGTTTACGTAATTAGTGATTAATCCTAATTACTCAGATAAATTGTCTACTCGATAAATTGTCTACTCAAACGTGATGTAAAAATTATATAAATAGACTAAACAATCATAAGAATAAAATTCTAACATAATAACACATTAACAAACAAATAATAACTCAAAGCAAAACTATTGAAGGTTAAACAAACTTACCAAGTGAAGTTTGACCGTAATTATATAAGCCGTTGCATCCGAAGAGATTTATATAATTTATTCACCAGGTAGTCCACTCCTTGAGCTACTGGGCATCGCACAATTTTAGAGCTATCAAAAATAAAAAGCACAATATGACTTATTCACAACTCCCGGCGCAGAGGGCGCCACTAAGCTCTGTCACCTCATTTATTTTAGAGAACAAATTTCGCAAAATCTTAAGGCCACAAAACAGGTAAACTACTAGTAGGTACTAAGTATTTGTAAGGGTTTGTGACAACAAATTAGGGCACGGGTGGGTTATTAGTATAAATCTCTTCGGATGCAACGGCTTATATAATTACGGTCAAACTTCACTTGGTAAGTTTGTTTAACCTTCAATTATACTTCGCCGTTGCATCCTCGAGATTTATATAATTTATTCACCAGGTAGATGTTTAGAGCTTTTGCGAAATTTTCATGTTCCTCAGAGTAAAAAATATTCATATTGGCAACACGTACATGTAATATTTTAATAACAATTGTATAATATAAATAACAATTGTATAATATAAATAACAATTGCATAATATAAATAACAATTGCATAATATAAATTATGATTTAACATAATTTAGTTAGAATTAGACACTGCTTTAGCAAAATAGTACTTCCGTCAAATGGAGAGGTTGGTTATAGAATTTGGCTGTTATTAAGCTGTTGTCATATTATCCGGCACCTTATTTGATAAGGTCAATAGAAAACTCCATAAGTAAGCTGCTAATGTTTATGCATCACAAGTAGTTCCTGTGTGCAGAGAAAATCGTAGTGTTTATTCAACAGTCACGTATTATCCTTTTGATCTATTTACCTTCTAACAAGATGCTCGTATTATGTATAAGGTTTTCTTTTCATGACAAAAAAGTTCAAACTTCGCCTCTGATCGAAAGTAAAGGCAACAAACGCCTTACGACTTATATACTTCTATGACAAAAGTTACTGTTCCCGGCAAATTTATAATCTATTTAGAAATTAATGCGTGATCGACGCCAACATTTTAATCACATCTTTGATTACGATTACATACATTCTATATAAAGGATAATGATTGAACTCATCGTCCAGTTGACAATACTAGTGAAACTGCCATTTATTTTGTTGTAATTTTGTATAGTCATCGTTGGGAATATATTTGAAACAAAATTTAGAATAATTTTGATTGTTTCTGGTTGAAGTGCAAAGGCTAACCTAATTCCTGACATGATATGTATAAAATAGTATTGGTTCCTAACATGCCAAAAACTGGAACAAGGGATACTATGGTTGATTGTTCTATTAAAGAATGACTATGGCACGAGTTACTCGTTGTTAATTTTATTCGACAATTTTTAAAATGGGCAAAATAATAAAAGGCAATTTTTTTTTTTTTTTCGTATTTTCCCACATGAGTATCATGTGTACCCATTTAAAAGAAGCGTCAGGGAAAGTTTCCAGCACATACGAGTAACGTCCGGTACTTATTATATATGACACATTAAAATTTTGTTATTACCAAATTACGTGTTATTACAAAGACAATCTTTACCATTTTACAGTTATAATTTATGTTTGAATTCTTTAACTGTTTTTATATGTATATTATTATTATTATTATCATAATTCCTTTTTGGTTATTCATTTATTAACTATGACCCGAAAATATAATAGACATTTTGCGTTGTCTAATTCTAATGTGGCTAACCATCTATGGACTTGAATGAATTGAGCCCAAATCAAGCATTTGTAACTCTGATTTGGAACAAGCTGGCATACTTTATTCCTGAGCAAGTATACTACCGGTTTGAAGAGCTTAGAAAAGATGATTGACACTGACGGCTGAGCCATCCATTTGACATTCGAATATCTGAACCTCAAATTTTAATCACTGATTCTTAGCTGCCATATTTTTATTAGGCATTAACGCATGATTAACAAAATGCTCACATTAAGTTTTTTGAAAAAACAAAGTACGGCCACTGAGACTTGATCTAAACATTAATTAGAAGGGAAGAGTTATTCCCAATTAAACTACAGTGATCACAAAGTCGAGTTCGGAATTTATTTAAAAATATTACCTATTTTCATATTAGTCATTTTGACGTCTTAGGGCTAACCTGTACGTTGTCTATCAAACAACATAATTTTTTAGATAAAAATAATCAGGTAAATCATTGCATGGTACTCTTATCACAACAGCTGCAGCAATTGGACGATTTGATTGGTTCTATTTCTAAATTTATATCTATTAGTTTTGAATCAGATAAGTTTTGCATTGTTGGGTATTATTAGATCGTATATTATATCGTGAAAAAACTGGTTTCGGTAGTGATATTTTATAAGCATTTTAAACCACAGTTCAACTGTACTGATAGATAAAGGGGTCTTTCGAAATTGATTTCCATTTTTGGAAAAATCTCTAACGAGTTTTGGATTGTAGCGTAGACTGTGACCTCCATGAATCCTAGTAACGACGCCGGTGCAGTCCGCGTTGTAATATACGATACTCCGGTGTATTCCGATACCCTTGGCTACTTTGCCTGTTTGGTTTTCTGGCTGACCAACGATTAACTTCGACATCAAAGCATTCATCATTTTAGCCTTCTTAACCTGAAGACCACATTTCTAAACAGATTCACAAGCCTCAATATTATAACTGCAAGGTTTTTTTTTTTTTTTTTTTTTTTTAAGAAAATAATGTATCTAGCGTAATATATGTAAAATTCGGTTCCTTCGATTTATTGTGTTTGCAAGGCGTAGACCTAATATAATAAATTGATCAAATGTTTGAGCTTTTCCATATCCTTCCAAATATGATAGGATGACCGACGAAATCTGACAGATAGGTTTATGTGTTCTCTAGCTGGCGCTGGTTTTTAATTGAAGAGTCAACTTAGATGGTTTCATACCCTTTAACTGAAAATTTTACAAGAACATTTTCAGTGAAAGCCTTTTTCAGGTCTTTATTTATGTTACTATATAGGATAGATACGCCCCCAACGTTTAGAGATTTCCTCCTCAATCTTCGATCCAAAAACTTCAACTTTCGTCACCCAACAGTAGGCTGCATAAAGCTTAATATAATTTGCATCAGGAACGTTCGTGGTCTACTGGTTAAAGTAGCTTGATCAAGAAGAAGCCACCGCAGAACGCGGTGACGTCACCATAAGTAACTAGTACGCCACTGGAATCTACTCATTGTAAATATTAACTTGTAAGTTCAGTGGAGCGAACATTATATGCATACGTTAAAACCTGTTATTTTTACGGCTGGACAGTTTTTTCCATAGTGGGTGCATACTGGGCCTCTGCCGCTGTGGGTGTCTCATGAAGGAACAAACGTCATAATCGTGTTATGACTCCTAACTGCATGACTACGACCAAATCGTACCGCTAAAAATGCATCACTATGATCGCATCATAGTTCCAAGGCACACAATTTGTTGTAGGTATTAGGTTATAAGAAACGAGTCAAATGTGGGCGTCGCATGAACCCCGAAGTCATGACAGTGTTATGAATCTTAACTGCTTGACTACGAGGAAGTCTTAACGCTTAAATATACATATCTAAGACAATGTGAAATATCAAAAGATGAATAAATTGAATTAGGTAGATTTAGAACTAAAAATATGCATGACTATGATCGCATCATAGTTCCAAGGCACTCAATTTTATGTTGTGCACGTCTATGATCGCGTCATAGTTCCAAGGCACTCAATTTGATGTGTATATGACTATGATCGCATCATAGTTCCAAGGCACTCGATTTGTTGCATTAGGCTATAAAATATATCAAATGTAGCTGGACGAAAAGAAGGTAACGCAAAAGTCATGACCATGTTATAACTCTTAATTTCTTGACTACGACGAAGTCGTAACCCTTAAAATATGCTCGATTATGAGCGCATCATTGTTTCAAGGCACTTCATTATATGTTGTACACGTCTATGACTGCTTCATAGTTTCAAGGCACTCAATTTGATCTGTGAACGACTATGATCACGTCATAGTTCCAAGGTACTCAATTTTTGCATTAGGCAATAGAAAACTATCATGTACGGACGTGACATGAAGGAAAGGCAACGCAAAATTCATGAACGTGTGTTTTTCGTAGTCATGACTCCATGACTACGACTAAGTCGTGGCCCTAAAAATGGCTGTGTACAACTATGACCGTATCTTAATTCCAAGGCACTCAATTTATTGCATATATGCTATGAAAATAGATCAAATGTGACCGTTGCAAAAAGAAAGGCAACGAAAAATGTTATGACCGTATGACTCTTAACTCCTTGACTACGAACAAGTCGTGGCGCTAAAAATAACCGTGTACGACTATGACCGCATCATAGTTCCAAGGCACTCAATTTTTGTATAGGACTTAAAAAAAACATTATAACACACCTCGATGTGATGCATTCATGATATTGTCTTAGCAGAATATCTATTCTTAAGTGTTGAAGTTACATATTTAGTCGCATAAAAATTTATAACTGAGGGTAGTTGTAAAATTATTCAGTCTGGTTACCAAACCCAGTAAATTTATTACTTAGTTATATATTTTATTATACATATTTTTGAAAGATGTAATTTTTGTTTTCTTTTTCTCTTTTATCAAATTTATAAGAATGCATAAGGTATTTTTTATTATGCCCTTATTCAATAATTAATCCTTCCAGAGTACTACACAGTATACTTCGTAACGAAAATAGAAATACAGATTCAACAAATAAACAACTGCATCGTTAAGTAGGTAACATAACCTACATTGGAGTGAAATGCTATTTCTTGATTAACATTAAACATGCAGATCGGAAGTCAATACGGAAAGATAGGCAAGTTCTCACCCTGATGGCTGCTATCGGAACTTTTATACGTATATAAATGATTCTCGAGTTTTATTTCGTGTCTTTCATACCTTTATTATGGTCTTGAGATCGAGACTCCTCACGATTTCTTATTCACATAGCACTTAAACTGAAATTAATTGTTAAATAGAAGATAAAAACACTAATAATTTAATAAAGAAAGAATATTAAAGAATTTAGATGCTACGATGCCCGCACACAAAAAGCGAATGAGGTGACAGAGCTTAGTGGCGCCCTCTGCGCCGGGAGTTGTGAATAAGTCATATTGTGCTTTTTATTTTTGATAGCTCTAAAATTGTGCGATGCCCAGTAGCTCAAGGAGTGGACTACCTGGTGAATAAATTATATAAATCTCGAGGATGCAACGGCGAAGTATAATTATACAGTATAAGGCCAAAGTTTGGGACCTTTAGGCTATTAGGGTATATAGATATTCTTTTCCTTTCCTTAGCAGTTAGGAAGTTTTGTTCTTAGAAAACATCGGGTTAATTTTAAAGATTATTAAAATGTGCATTTTTTCATTTTTAAATAGAGATACAGTAAGGCTCAAATATATAATAAAACTTTGCCATACCTGTATATAACAAAATTCACTTCAATTCTCGTTTGAATGGCATTTGTGAAGTTGCCGCCAATGTCATGTGAATAGTTCTACCAAACATACTCGAAGGAATAGATCGATATATCCTATGACTTTTTGGCGGGAAGTGAAAATGATACAGTTCGATTTTGTTTTATTTTCCAAACAAGTGTTAGTTCGGGTGATCATGTGTAATATCGATGGAATATTAACCATTATGTGTTCGTAAACGTGCACGAGTGTAGGCAAATAAAACAAAATAGAGAAAACATTGATTTTTAAGTTCTCTCAAAAAGTCCATGGAAAACTTGAATAAAGTTCCACCACTTTATTGAAGCACTAGGAGAGAGTCCGGCTTTGACGGCTTTGCTGTTGACTCTCATTCTCAACAAGAGCATAATAAATGGAATATTAAACTGTCATATAAAAACTACGTATGACATGGCGGTATGGTCCTAGAGACTTTAGCCTGCCCTAACGGGCAAAGTTAAGAAAAAATCGATATATCATAAAAAACTCTTTCTGCAAATGACTGTATACTGTCAAAGTCAGCTACGAAGTCGCTGTCACTGTCACAATCTGTGACTGTATCTGTCACTCACTGTCATGCGTCGTTTGAAAACTTCGGTAAAATGGCGTTTAGCTTTCCTGCTTTTTCCTACATTATAGCTTTAATTGTAGATGCATTTCTCATATTTTTCTCCATATTCCACGTCATAGCTTTCGATGAACTCAAAACCGATTATAAAAATCCAATAGACCAATGCAATAGTTTGAATCCGGTAAGTTTTCTCACTTTATAACCTAGCTAATAGGTTTTGTAGCTCAAGCTAATCTTGTTTCTATTGTTCCAGTTGGTTTTACCGGAGTATCTGTTACATTTACTGATCAACGTACTGTTCCTGCTGTCTGGAGAATGGTTATCGTTGTTGATAAACATTCCGTTGATTTTGTATCACATCCACAGGTAAAACATGATTCACCTATTGAATAATTTATGAGCTTCACATCTGCATATAAATGCTTGAACAACTATAATCAACGATATTATCATCTATAAACAATTAGCTTAAAAAGTTATAACCCCATTACATTCAAAAATGTAACAAAGATATTTTGGAAAAAAATCGAAAAGCCACAAACTGTTCAAGATAATAAGTTTTTCTAAAACACCTTGAAGGTGGTTAATATTGCAATTACTTAGTTTTTAAATATAAACCTACATAGATAGCTAGGCATGCATTCTATTCCTTGGCACAATTAGTACCTGATTTAAAAATAGCAGTCATTAAGACTATTATAGCTTCATTATCGTTTCAGATACTACACAAGGCCAGTGATGTCAGGGCCCGGGCTTTATGACCCGACTAGCATTATGAATGCCGATGTGTTGACCACATGCCAGAGAGAAGGCTGGATCAAGCTGGCGTTTTACTTGTTGTCATTCTTCTTATATCTTTATGGGTAAGACATACTTATAGTAGCTACTACATAAAAAATGCCCTAGCCTCCTATGTCTATTAGGTAGGTCTCTCATATGCAAGAGTTGTTCTGCCACTAAGCAATAGTTCAAAGCATTACTGTGTTCTGGTTTGAAAGACATTGTAGCCAGAAGAATTACTGGGAATACGAGACTTAATTTCTGATGCCTTGGAGTGATGAGCACAATTCAGTGCTACGCAGTACTTTGCATGATGGTAAAAATGTGTGCACTGTAATTGTTATGCGCAAACATGGTGTTTACAATCAGGTGAACGGCTTGCTATGTTATTAAAAAAAATTATGAATTCTTTGCAATGCATCTGAATGTAGTAAATGGGGTGTTTACATTTCATCTCAACGATTATCTAAAGTCTTCCCGGTCAATTACTATATCAGTTTGGTCCTATAAAGGACTGATTATACCTGAGCCAGTCTGTTGAAAAGTTGGTAAGTAAACAATCATGGAATAATGGTTTGTCAATAGTCAATAGGTTCAAGAAAGATTAGGAAACTCTGCTTAGTGATGCATATTATTGTAATACAACAGGGTTGTATCTATGAATCATAAACACTATACTAGTACTGTCTCCTGCCAGCAGTAAAAAGATTGTTTTAGCCCATAAACTTTATGACATCAATATAGAAATAGGATTCAAAAGGGATTAGATAAATTTGAAACAATGGCAACCAGTACCTACCTATAATTACACATGGCAGTGTTTTCTATATAACTGTATACAATGTAAATAATGTAGGTATATGTATATGTGAACTGCTTTAAAGATTTTCTTTATGTTCCTCACAGTTCAGTTGTCATTGACAATGAGACTTAACTAGTTGTAGCATTATATTAAGTGCATCTTCATTGTCTTGCGTATTAATCTTTAGATCCTTCATTGAACGTTGAAAACAGATTTCATTGTCAGAAATGAGGTTATCAACTAATAAAACTGTTTTCCTTGTTTGCACATGTAGTTTCTGATAACAGTAACCTATACATCATTTAAAAGTACATTCAAATAGTGTATAGGTGTTATCAGTGAAAAGAGGCAGCTGAGAACAATATTAACTTTATACATACCTAATTTGTAATCTTTCACAATATGCAAGCAAATTAACGAGTTGTATTTTGCATAGAGGCTGTTCTATTCAATCTGACAATACTTTTGAATCTAGAATAAAAAAATTGTGCTGGAAACGGGAATAAGGGTATCATTAAATTAGTAAAGCATTTTTTTTTATATTCATTATTATTAGGCACTCATACAATACTCTAAAATATATATTAAGTGGAAGGTGCCCTTGTCAGTGTGGGTACCATGAACTTTTAAATTGACTTTGCTATATATAATTTATGGTCAGGATAAATTTGTTTGAATTTGCTTTTATACCCACAGTATTGACACAGGTATTGACATGTTCTGCATGATAAATATGTACTGCCTTTTGTCTGTGCATTTTAGTTCTTTTTGGAATGGATCATTGACTTTGGTTGTTTACTTTTGAGGATAAGTTTGCCAATTAAATCAGTTTGAAGATAGCACCAATGGTTTTACATAGCATGTAGCATATTAGGAATCTCTTAACGAGAAGGCTCCCAGATTGGCTACAATTCCAAACCGTCAGTGAGACGGGTCTGAGCAGCCACTCAACTGCCATCGCTTTCTAGATCTATGTGCTCCATCTTTGGGCACATCTTTGCCTTACATCAGGCGAGATATTGGCCAAACATAGATCTATTAAGGGTAAAAAAAACCTTATCCACATGGCAACCCTACGAGGTGTTCCTTCGCCACTACACATTCATAATATAAATGTATAATATAAGACATTCTAAAATTAAATTTTATATTTGGTAATGCCAGACACCGTGAGCAAATTCCCGTGAATTAATCATTTAAAATACTTTTTTTTGTTTCAGAATGATTGTGGTGCTGATTGCGGCATAGTTTATTAACACTTTATAGTACTCAGAACTAGTTACTTTAATAAATCATAATATAATTTATTGTTAGTTTCCGAGTGTTTGGATGTAATGAGCTCCAGCGAACAAGTCTAGTGTTGTGTCTGTTTTGATGTTGTGATTCAGTATTTTGACAATAAAGTTTTTATGTTGTCAAATCGATTTTATCATTAAATTGCCAGTTTTTCTGCCGCCAAGCAGTGGCGCGCAACAAGCTTCGTAGTTTGTTAAAAAAATGCTTTTCTACAATCTGTTTTTGTGTGTATGAAAATGTGAACTATTCTGAAACGTCCGCCAGGGGCGCTGTTACTTTAGGCAAACACCATTTCTCTTGGTAAACGCGACATCAGCATTTTTTGCTACCTTATCATTAGGTATGTCAATTGATACATCAGCTATTTTTTTGCTACCTTATCATTTATTAATTGATCAGCATTTTTTATTACCTTATCAATATCATTTATCAGCATTTATAACTACCTTATCATTTGTCAGCATTTTTACTACCTTATCATTTATCACCATTTTTTACTATCTTATCATTTGTCAGCATGTTTTACTACCTTATCATCTATCAATTGATTAATCAGCATTTTTAATACCTTATCAATATCATTTATCAGCATTTTAACTACCTTATCATTTGTCAGCATTTTTACTACCTTTTCATTTGTTAGCATTTTTTACTACCTTATCATGTATCGATTGATTGATCAGTATTTTTAATGCCTTATCAACTTATCATTTGTCAGCATTTTGTAGTAAAATATGATTAATGCAGACAAGTGCGTGACTGGCATGCATCATCTTAGGCTTCCCAGATCTTCGATTTCTCAACCAATTATGTATTTACACATTCAATTATCATTTGAAGCTGATAGTAGATAGTATCTGCTTTTTTACCTTTGGGACTAGACAAACGTTCCGTTTTACCGTAGCTCCAACTGCGAATAACTGGATATCGCTATCTTTAGCAAAAAAGAAGCAGCGGTCATCATTTTAGTCACGCATTTATAAATGACCACGCGAAAATACAGTTGCCTAATATTGCTAGAATTTATTGAGAAGACGTTTCCGAGACAATGTTATGATAAACCAGCTGCGCCCTGCGGTTTCTCGGGATAAAAAGTAGCCTATGTGTTAATCCAGGGTATAAGCTATCTCCATACCAAATTTTATCAAAATCCATTCAGTAGTTTTTGCGTGAAAGAGTAACAAAGGTACATCTGTACATCCATTCTTACAAACTTTCGCGTTTATAATATTATTAGTAGGAAGTCTATAATAAAACTTGTGGGATGTAGAATATAGTAAGGCCGCGTTCGGAAATCACCCAGTTAATGTAATTATTACCCTAACGCCATTCAGAAATGACTCAGGTGAACTTTGACATTTACCCTGAGCCGTTCAGAAAACCAATTGGGGAGAGTAAAAGTTCACCTGACAGGTGAAAATATTCACCGATAAAAAAGCGGGTTACGGTTCTCACCTGTCAGGTAATAGTTGTCAGTTGTCATTTTCCTTTACATTTTGCAATATATTTGCATTGATTTTTTGTACATACCTACAAATAAAATAAGCGATTCATGTATTTGAAGCAAAATATAAGGTAAAATTCCGATATTAGCCAAAATAACGCAGTAAAATCTGATAAACAAAAGCGCGGGAAATCTCGGTCTTGAAAATGATTGGTTTTGATTGGCTGGCTACTTGATTGTGCTTGTACTTGATTGTATTACTTGATGCCCGTTCAGAAAGGCGTTAGTTAATTTTTAACTTGGCATTTCACTGAGATTAACTGACAAGTATTCACTCGTGAACATTTACCCATTTCTGAACGCGGCCTAAGTAGGAGCGTATTAGAGCTTAGCGGTAGGTACGGATTCGCAGTTCTTGAAAGTTGAAATAAGGTCAACGAACTGCATGAAACATCCACAACTAAATCAACCTACTTTCGGCCGGTTACAATTTGTCAGCAAAATCGCGTGTGTAATACAGTTACACTGATAAGTTGAATGGCTTCCCTATGACGCGAGTCAACGCTGCGCCTTACGAACGGAACTAGCACTGCAAAGAGTGCAGTTATGGGAAGTTATGTAATGTCGTAGGAATTACAAAAGTCGTAGGCGTTTGTTTCCAATGAAAGGGCTTGGAAATGAGCAGGAGATCATTACTTAGCTACTTTAACAGTTAATAAAACTAAGGCCTAGTTAAAGGTCTGGTCTGGTCTGGGTGTCTTTAAGACAAGAGTGTATAGGTTTCTTCTAGGCGAGCGTGCTACATCTTCGACCGCATCGCCATTTAACAACAGGTGAGATAGCAGTCAAACGCAAGCCTATAAATAATATAAAAAACTAGCTGACCCGGCAAACGTTGTTTTGCCATATAAATTAAAAAAAATGTTAAGGAACAACCCTTATCACTTAGGGGTATGAAAAATAGATAGTAGCCGATTCTCAGACCTACTGAATATGCATATAAAATTTGGTAAAAATCAGTAAAGCCGTTTCTGAGGAGTAAGGTAACTAACATTGTGACACGAGAATTTTAAATATATGATGATTTATATATATGATGATGATAATAATAAGGTCTAAAATCCGGTAACACGTGCATGTTTTTGGTTTTGGGGCATCTTTTAATATACAAGACAAAAGGGATTGTTTCTAAAAATTCTAAAGTACCTCTATTTTGTTGTACCTTTTTATTATAGGTATATAAGTTATTTCAGTAGTTATAAGCGAGTATGGCTTAGTGGGAGCACGTGAGACTTTCGATCCGACGCACTAGCGTTCGAATTCCGCTGGCCCCGCACCACTGACTTTCTTAAGTTATGTGCGGACCTAACACTCGCTCTAAAAACGATGAAGTAAAACATCGTGAGGAAACCGGCATGTCCAAGAATTTATCACAAAAAATTCAAAGACATGTGACATCCACCAACCCGCACTGGGCCAGCGTGATGGATTATGGCCCATACTTCTCCCAGCAACCGTGGAACGAAATGGGCTGATGATGATGCATTGATATATATTATGTAACTATTTCCTAAGGTTTTATTTTCGATCTTTTGGAATGTGGCAAAACGGTCAAATGATTTTAAGTAGTTAACTTCACCGGGATTTGACCCCCAACTCTGTGCAATACCTAATCATTTACGTAGTACCTACTATATTATAGCTATAAAATGACGTGTGAAAATTTTCTACACGCTCTCTAACCGTGAAGAGAAATAATCTTGGAAAATGCAGCCAACTCTTTTGTTTGTGCTTGTATTTTGTTGTTCTTGGCTGCGTGAGTGGATGGTTCAAACATTCTCCCAGGACGTAGCGCGAATCGACCGCACCTATCTAATGGTCTGACGATGAATTCTGTTGTAACGAATTAGTCACCGAGTTAACTGAATCAGTGTATATGGTATAATAGAAGTAATCATATCAAGCTACCTATGCCTACTCACAAGCATTTATCCATATATACTTATGTATTTGTATGTCGATTGTCGATAACCTTTGACATATTTTAATTACTAACTACTTTACTACCTACATTATGTGAAGAGTGTTAGTCTTGTTGTCTGGATTCTTGTTTATTTTAAACGGAATAAGGTCGTGTCTGCAGTCATTTCTATTTTACTTCCGTAATAGCTCTTGTGCTAAGAACCTACATGTGCATGGGTTGGGTACCAGTTCCATTCATATAGAGACAACAAAATCAATAAAATTGAACTTGTTAAATAATGTAATAATGATCATGTAATAATTACTCAGAAAATGATATTTTCTACTCGCTCGAACACTCATCGGGAAATTTGAAAGATCAACAAACATTGTATGTTTACCTATGTTAAATTAATAACAGCCTTGTCCTTAAACGCGCAACTGGATGCTAATGTTTATCACGTAACCGCGCGACGCGACACTGAAAATAGTCCGAGTTCGATCGAGGGTAAAACATTGGCGACGTGCCGCCAGCGGCCAGCCAAGCCGGCCGGCAGTATTCCAGCCGACTCGCCGCGAGGCAGTGCTCGCGATGCTTTCTTTCCTCACGCTCCTCGCCGCGGTCACTCTCGCGCGCGATGCCGACTCCGCGCGCGTCCTCGGCCTCTTCCCTCACACCGGGAAGAGCCACCAAATGGTCTTCGACCCGCTACTGCGGACCCTAGCGGAAAGAGGACACCATGTCACCGTCGTCTCCTTCTTCCCAATCAAAAACCCACCTGCGAATTACACCGAAATCAGCTTAGAGGGCATCGCTGGACCGGGATTAGAAACATTAGATTTGGCGTTCTACGAGAACCCAAGTCGAATTCTTAAGACTTTGGGGTTGGAGAAAATAGTGAGGCAATTGTTGGACTTTCAACCGTTGGCTGAAATGGCTTTGGACGTGTGCTCGAAGCTGGTGAAGTTCGCGCCGTTGGCTGATGCTTTACAGAAGGAATATGACGTGGTGTTGGTAGAGAATTTCAACAGTGATTGCATGCTTGGGCTGGCGCACGTGTACGGAGTGAAGGCGCCGGTGGTCGCGCTGCTGTCCAGCACCATGATGCAATGGTCAGCGGACCGCATCGGTGTCTCCGATAACCCCTCCTACGTACCAATCGTCAGTGGGGACTATTCCGCTAAGATGACTTTCTTGCAGAGATTAGAAAACAGTTTCCTCAACGCGTACTACAAGTTATGGTTCCGTTACGCTATTCAGCTGAAAGAGGAAGAGATAATTGAGAAGCACTTTGGTAGAAAGATCCCTGATCTCCAGGCTTTGGGGAAGAACATCACGATGATGCTGGTGAACGTGTTCCACAGTTTGAACGGTGTCCGACCTCTGTTGCCGGGGGTTGTCGAAGTGGGGGGAATGCACTTGGATCACAGCAGGAAGCCCGGAAATATACCACCTGTAAGTCCAAACTTTATTTAGAAAACAGTCCGATAAAATCTGCATTTCCTACATGCAGTTACTATAGTAACATTCAGTGCACAATTTTTATTGCTTTTACGATCAGCTGATTATACGCTATAGGTATCGACCAACTGATACTTCCTATAGGTATCCCAATCTACATACTTATACCTATACCAGAACTAGGTGTATTAATATTTATTCTGTGACTAACGAACTTAAAATTTAGCACATACGTTCCGTTCCTCTTATTCTGGGTTTGATTAGGCAGTTTTCTATTCCCGGAAATCCCTATGTAGTAGTGGGTGCACCGGTGGAGACCCGGTCGAAGAAATGCGACATGAATCTTTGGGAATGGTGTCGTTGACGTGGTTCCCTTTTTAGGGCTCCGTACCCAAAGGGGAAAACGGGACTGTATTACTAAGACTCCGCTGTCCGTCCGTCTGTCTGTCTGTCCGTCTATCCGTCCGTCTGTCACCTGGATGTATCTCATGAACCGTGATAGTTAGACAGTTGAAATTTTCACAGATGATGTATTTCTGTGGCCGCTGTAACAACAAATACTAAAAAACACAATATATTAAATATTTAAGAGGGCTCCCATACAACAGACATTATTTCTTTGCCGTTTTTATAGATTATAGTACGGAACCCATCGTGCGCGAGTTCGACTCGCACTTGGCTGGTTATTCAGAACAAACTGCGCATCTAATTTCAGAAGTCTCCATACTAACCCATCACGATAGATCACCCTATTATAAAATAAGATACCTACTTCAAAATAATTACAACAATTGTATTTTCTATTATGTAAGATTGATATTCAATACAGTATAGAACAGTATACAGTACACGTGTAGAAAAACATGAAACATGAGGTTGTGAAGATTGTCATAATTAGTTATATTACCCATAGCAACACTTGAGTTATTATTACATTAATTATTATGTGTTATTACCTACTTGGGATCAATAGGTAGGTACCTAACTACTAAGTATATAAGTAAGTACCTACCTACTATTTTTTATCACACACCTACATATATTATGTACGTCTTAACTCCTAACTAGTGAAACAACACAAATAGAACAGAAGTTGCTTTGTGATGGCTATCAAACTATACAATCATATCCTAGATGTTGCGAATTATTGCGAGTCTAAATGAATGGACCTTTTTTTTTTTTTTTTTTTACGTGGGGAAATCCTCATGTATACCTCCGGGCACGGGCCCTTCGGTTATGTCAGACTCCGCCTTTCGGCGACCTACTGACTAAAACCCCACGGTTCTCCGTCTTCTGCCATGGTGGGGTGAGATGGGGTCGCGCTAGCATTCACCATCTCACCCCGGCAGATGGCCCGGATACCGGGCCTCCGGCTGCAGCATTGCTGCATCCAGTCTTGCCCGACGGGGTGGCCGAGTTGACCCTCCCCGCCGCGCCGCCAGCCTTGCAGGCCGGCCATCCTCCGACCCGAAGGTCCGCTGAGCCTCTCACGAGGCTCGCCCCCCTCCGCGGAAGATCCGCCGGCCTCATCTGCTGTGCTCTATGCTACCTTCATAGAGACACGCAGAGAGGCCCACCGTTCCCAGCTATTTGCCACGACCAACAAAGTCCCACAAGGAGAAGTTATTGATCGTGTTGACAGGGTGCACCAGCCCAGTCACTGCCGTTCCCCCCGGACGTATCCATAAGGGACAAGCAGCGACCGAGCACACGTGGAGGTTGCCGGGACTAGCACCCCTAAATGAATGGACCTATCCCATCTTGGTTTAATCAACATATACTTCTTCATCTATCTTTAAGATGACAAACCTACTCTTCAATGCTCTGTGGTGACTATAATCAGGCCTAGCGCACTCCGCACTGTAGGTACGAAGCTACAAGTACAGCCGGACACCGACGGCGGGTCGCGCGTCGTTACACGTGCCGCTTCAGAAGAGATACGAGCTATGCGATAGAAAGAGAGGCGCTCTGTAGGTTAATATGACTGGTAGGTATGCAGCGCTACGCGACTGAATTGAATTTTATTGCGTCATAACAAGAGTCGCTATTTGTTTAAATTTCTTGGCGGAGTGATGCTTCTGTCCCTTAGTATTCTGTGGTAATAGGTACGACAAAATTGTTCTGATAGCGATTGTGATTAAACAACTTAGACAATTCCATTTGAAAATTAGGATCACGTTCATAATCGCTATACCTTTAAAAGTTATCGATATATATTATTGATATATATTATCGATAGATATTAAAATTAAACACTAAGCCCCTCGGACATCTCAATTGCAATTTAAAAGAGGAGCATTGTCGCTAATAGGCTTCGCTGATAGATAAAAAAAAAATGTCTATATGGCTCAGGAATATGATAAAAACAGAGATTTAGTCAATTCCCTAAGTGATTTGATGAAATCACGGAGGATGTTGAAATAACAACACGGTTTTATTATTTCCTTAAACAAGATCTAGTGATTTGAACAAATACCAGAACTGGTTCTGTGAAATGACAAGTTAAAAATAACATGTTAGCTCTGTCGCAGGTAAATGAGGACATCAGGGATTTCGCGAAATTCTTAGGGATACCGCGAAATCACGGTATAATCATGTATTGAAAGGACCACTTCTCCGTGGTCCGACTCGCTCATACCCCTGGAGTGTATATAAAAAGCGCGGAGCCAGAAGCTCGCGAGGAGTTGGGATGTCGAAGCGAGAGTTCTGGTGAGGGCCCATTTATTGAAACTGTACGTCGTGTCGTATCCCTAGGGATTTCGCTTTTATTTCTAGCACAAACATTTGTTTTGTAGGAATCGAACTCGCAACCTTCGTGGTACATATGGGTTATAAGCTGACCTGCTCAACCGCTGCACCACAGAAGCTACATATTGCAACATCTGCAGTGAACAACACTACACACAGCAGCAACTTTACTGCCATTTTTCTGATTGGCGATTCTGAACTAAAGTTGTCATAAATTTAATACTAGCTGTATTAGGTATTTTGAAACAATGTAATACCTAACTGTCTCATTTTATTGTTGCTGTATTTTCCACTGGCTGCTTTCACCCTCGCGGTTTCACCCGCGGTTTCCCGTGATAAAAAGTAGCCTATGCCCTTTTCCTCGACCTAAAGTACATACCAATTTTTATTAAAATCTGTTCAGTAGTTTTTGCATGATTGAGTAACACACATCCATCCATCCATCTATCCATCCATCCTCACAAACTTTCGCATTTATAATAGATTGTATGTGTAGATTTAAGAAGAGCGAGTGTGGCTCAGTGGGAGCTCGTGCGACTTTCGATCCGACGTACCCGAGTCGAATGCCGCTGGCCCCGCACCACTGACTTTCTTAAGTTATGTGCGGATTTAACACTCGCTCTAAGAACGGTGAAGGAAAACATCGTGAGGAAACCGGCATTGCCAAGAATTTTTCACAAAAATTCGAGGACATGACATCCACCAACCCGCACTGGGCCAGCGTGGTGGATTATGGCCCATTCTCTCTGTATGAGAGAAGACCCGTGTCCCAGCAGTGGGAGCGTGATAGGCTGGTGATGATGTATGTAGATTTATCTTTTTGAAAAAATACCTATCAGTCATATATCATAGTTTATGTAGGTATTTTTCATTTCATCTGTTGAGACGCCGGCGCGTGCCGGCGCTGTCAGTTACAAGTAGGTACCTAAGTTTACTCCTATCGTCACGCTTCTCCTATTTCGGCACGGTAAACATGTTTTTCAGCGATTTCCATAAATCAGAATCATAATTTATGCGAAAATTGCGAAATACATTGTCGTCAGTAGATAAGTAGGTAGGTAAGTAGGTATAAGTAATGGTTGTAGAACTGTGATGTGGTATTATTGTACCTACTTATGTATACCTACAATATCTTTTTTTAATGTAACTGAATGACGAGACGACCTGGTCGTTTGTCTGATGGTAAGCAATACGCCAGCCCATAACAATAACAGCACCACCCAAAACTTAATTTTGCCAAATCCTGCGCGACGGTGCACTGCACTCGTCACTCTGAGACACTTAGCTGTTCAGTCTCATAATGCCCAATAATTTCGCTGGCTACAATGTCCTTCAAACCGGAACACAGTAACGCTCGCACACTACTGCTTGGCGGCTGAATAACTAGCAAAGCAGTGGTACCCACCCGGACGGCCTCTCGCATACAAGAAACCTACCACCAGTAAGTGTTACGTGTTCACTGTGAGTAGATTCATAATCATAAGTGAATCTAATTAAATCAGGCGTGACGTTGCGGAAATTAATCTCAAATCTGAAACGCAATTAAAATATGTATTCTGCTCAATATTATGTATATAGATTGTTGTTAGAATAAGGTAATCTGTATGGAGGTAGATAGCTAAAGTAAAATGAATTAAAATTAAATATATAGAGGTATAAATTAAAATCCTTTTTTTAATAATAAATACTCAGATAATTATTGTATACAAAAAATAATATGTATGAAAATTAATTTAGTAAAAAATTATAAATAAATAAAGAAAAAGAGCGAGTGTGGCTCAGGGCGAGCTCGGGCGACTTTCGATCCGACGCACCCGAGTTCGAATCCCGCTGACCCCGCACCACTGACATTGTTAAGCTATGTTCGGATTTAACACTCGCTCTAAAACGGTGAAGGAAAACATCGTGAGGAAACCGGCATGTCCAAGAATTTTTCACAAAAAGTCAAGGACATGTGACATTCACCAACCCGCACTGGGCCAGGGTGGTGGATTATGGCCCATTCTGTCTCTATGAGAAAAGACCCGTGTCCCAGCAGTGGGAACGTGATGGGCTGATGATGATGATGATGAAATAAAGAAAGCCCTAACAACAACCCTTCCTATATGACACCGATCGGCCGAAGGCTCTCGTTGTAGCGTTCGGCGTTCATTGCGTTTCAGATTCATAAGTGAACAAATTTTCTTTCTTTTTATACCTGCACACAATAAAGAGTTAGTCAATCAATAAGTACCTACCTAATAAGGCACCTATCAATGGAATCAAGCGTGACGCTGCGGAAATTCATCTCAAAACTGAAACGCAATGAAAATTACACTACAATTACACTACCTACATATTTTCATTGCGTTTCGTTTCAGCCACCTAATAAGGTATTTATAAAGCGAGTTATACAAACTATTAATTATTATGTGGTCACGCTTAATAAGAAGTACTTCATCATTTTCTAAGACAGTAACTTACCAGCTTTATCTCTTTGTTTTGACATTGAATAAAGGAATGTTTAACTACAAGTAAAATAACAAGTGATAGGTTCATTAACACTTATCTTATTACTTATCTTTTAACTTCATGACAATAAATATTACTTAGCGCTAAGAAAACACTTAATTGTATTTTACTTTGTTAATCAAACATGAGGAATCCTCACACAATGCAATGAATACTTAATCCCAATCCCAATATAAATAACGGTATCCAGACGGCCGATCCCAACTGGCAAAGAACATAATATTACCTACCCAATTAACTACGACGAATGAGGCGTAAGTAAAAGTAGTTCGTCCTTTCTTACTACAGAAAGTTCAGCTTCTTTTTTTTTTTCTTTGGTGTAGTGGTTGGGCATGGGCAGGTTGGCTCAAATTGCATACACAACTGAGTTTGCGGGTTCAATTCCCTCGACAGGGCAAAAGTTTCTGCACAGAAAAAATAAGCGCAAGCATTTGTTTCATGTCTGGGTGTTGTGGGACCAGGAACTATGAGGAAGATGTCCTCATAGTTCCTGGTTGGAACCAGAAACAAAATACAGGGTTTTTTCCCTAACTAGTTTTATACTACAACTAGTATTTCGCCGCGTGCGCGAGCTGCTAAAGCAGCTCGCGTGGTGGTGGTGTTATTTTTTTTTATAGAAACTTCCTATCGATTATGGTTCTAAAGTTATCTAAGCCTTTATGTTCTAAAATCAAACTTTTGTATGGCGGCCATATTGGAAAATGGCGCAATCCAAGTGATTTTGTGGCGTGCGCGAGCTGCTAAAGCAGCTCGCGTGGGGTGGTGTTGTTTTTTTTGTATAGAAGCTCCCTATCGATTACGGTTTTAAAGTTATTCTCTTTGTTCGGAAAAAAATCTTTTGTATGGCGGCCATCTTGAAAAATGGCGGAATCCAAATTATTTTTTCATAATCGTAATCTACGACCTAAAAAACCCCCCGATGCAAAATTTCAGTCGAATCGGAGCATTTTTCAAAATGGCCGCCATTTTTCTTTCTTTTTTTTTAATATTTCCAACTTTTCCAAATTTCCCCTATGGTCCTCTATGATATTTGGTCGAGCACCCTATACCTATCTGTAACCGTTTAAAAGTTATTTGCATATTATTTTCACCTATTTTGTCATGAAAAATAACTCTTGTATGGCGGCCATCTTGAAAAATGGCGGAATCCAATTTTTTTTACATAATCGTAATCTACGACCCAGAAAATCCCCCGATACAAAATTTCAGTCGGATCGGAGCATTTTTCAAAATGGCCGCCATTTTTTTTTCTTTTTTTTTAATTTTTCCCACTTTTCCAAATTTCCCCCGTCGTCCTCTATGACATTTGGTCGAGCACCCTTTATCTATCTCTAACCATTCAAAAGTTATTTACATTTTTATTTTGTATGGCGGCCATGTTTTTTTGTATGGCGGCCATCTTTTTTTTCAAATTTTCAAAATTGGCCCAAGGTTTGGGGCATATTTAGTTCAAGCGGTACCCCCATCCGATTTATAGTTTCCGAGATCCCCTGAGCAGTTCCATCAAGGAAACCACTTTCTGGTAATTTCGGATTTTTCTGGTTGGTTTCAAAACATCCTCTATCCAACCATACCAAAAACTTCCACCCACCATAACGGCATCTGGGAGAACAATTCTGTCAATATGTCAGTCAGTCAGTCAGTCAGTCAGTCAGTCAGTCAGTCAGTCAGTCAGTCAGTGATGGTCTTTCACTTTTATATAATATAATCATTGATTCATCTGTTTATTCAATCAAACAGACAGACAGACAGAGTTACATTTATAGGTTTTTTCATGGAACTGAGGATTGAGACAAGCAAGTCGTTCGCTTGATGGTAAGCGCCACGTCTGCCCATAACAATTGCAATGCCACTCAGAACTTCTAATACCGTCAAAAGTACTGCATAGCACTGCATTGCGCTCATCACCCCGAGACATCAGATATTAAGTCTATTAAGTCTTATAAATATGCCCAGTAATTTCGCTGGCTACAATACCGGAACCGGAACACAGTAATGATTGCACACTACTGATTGGCAGCAAAATAACTGGCAAAGCTGTGGACATTCATAATTATAATATTTGTGACGATACGAGTTCATGTTCATTTCAAGCAACTCACTTCAAATTAAATTTGTGTACGTTTTGAAGTTTGAACTCACCATCTCGCAGGCTCGTAGATACTAACTAGGTATATTCTATTATAGCAGGCCTAGCGCACTCCGCACTGTAGGTACGAAACTACAAGTACATAGCCGGACACCGACGGCGGGTCGCGCGACGTTACACGTGCCGCGTCAGAAGAGATATGAGCTATGCGATAGAAAGAGAGCCGCTCTGTAGGTTAATATGACTGGTAGGCATGCAGCGCTACGCGAGCTGAATTGAATTTTATTGCGTCATAGCAAGAGTCGCTGTTTGTTTAAATTTCTTTGTGGAGTGATGCCTCTGTCCCTTAGTATTCTGTGATTATAGTTCCAGGTAACCCGTGCGTCAAACTGATTAAAAGCGTAATCTCCATAAACTAACAAGCACCAGCGGGGACCATAAAATAAATAAGCAATCATTATGGAAAGTGAACGTCTTGCGAAAGTAAGATTTGTAGGGTAGACGAGTTGAGAGAGAATCCTGAATACCTATATAAGTACTGTCTCTCACAACTCAACCTGCTCATTGACAAACAGGATGCCCGGTAATATTAGTAGGTATTGCTAGGTCATGATGGTTTTATATCATATCAGTTTTGATTTTTAGATAACAGACTTGAATTGAATAATTTCGTTTGCGAATTCGATTTCTGAGATCGTATATATGTATATGGCGATATTTCATCATAGTTTTATAATTGCTAAACGTAGCAGATGAGTAGCAGATTAGCAAGCTGAAGTGGCAGTGGGCTAGTTATATTTGCCGCAGAACCGATAACCGCTGGGGTAGACGTGTTCTAGAGTGGAGACCGTGAATCGGCAAACGTAGTGTAGGACGTCCTGCGACTAGATGGAGCGACGATATACGCAGGGTTACTGGTAGCGACTGGAGAAGGAAAGCCGATTTCGTGCTATGGGAGAGGCCTATGTCCAGCAGTGGACTGATGTAGGCTGATGATGATGATGAAACGTTAAGTGTTTTCGCTAATGTCTCTACTACCACTCAGAAGTGTTGGTAGCTCTACTTCTACGTATCGTCAGACCTACAGTCCTACACCTTTGTTATTACGTACCTTTTATGTCAATAACGCTCAATGGTATTTTCAATTTAAGCCAAAATTCAAGGTGTTGTAAAGTTCCATATTATTACTTACGTCCAGTTTTACCACGCCTAGTATGCGTGTTACAAAAATCTGAAACTGAATAAGCATTGTGTTCACAACACAACGATTCACAATACGATACGTTCTCATATACATATATATAGGTATACATACAGTATAATGAGACCGATCGCGATCACTAACACGTATCAAAGCTGGGCACTTCCTGTGTGCCTGTTGCGTAATGTTTCTCTTGGAATTATTGCAGATTACCTTGGGATTCGAAACAGACGGCTTTTTATAAATAATAGTGCAAAAAAGAATACGGCCCGCCTAATGTTGCGCGGTCACCGTCGCCTAAGAATACTGCAGATGTTGTCTACCCCGTAAGGAGAGTAGAAGGAAGGAAGAGAAAGGTCAAAGGTTCTATCCTCCTACACTAGTCCCAAAACACGTCGACAAAACATCATATCATCATCATCCTCAGCCTGTAGTGGTCCACTGCTGGACATATGCATCTCCTAATGAACGCCACTGAGCCCGATCTTTGGCTCTTCTGATAAGATAAGAAATTCTTTATTGCAACTACAAACAACAGATACACAGCTTCTTCGATTACTTAGTATCTAATTAATAACTATACATAAGCAATTTACCTACATTCAGAGTGCAATCGGAGTAAATTCAGCATGTGCTGGGATCACATCGTAGATGAAAACGCAGCACTGTTAATCCAGTTTCTTTCGGCCGCCTTTCGCAGGTCATGGCTCTATCCAGCCGAAGGGCGTCCTACATTAGATACGCTTTTTAAACTTCTTATAATAATTTTCAAATAATTGGAAGCCTACACCCTTCTGCCATAAATTGAAACTATTTATAGATACTTACTTATATAACTTACTATCTATCGAGAAATTAGAACATTGAACCGATAGAAAACCCAATCAAAGTGTTGTAATCCATAATAATCAAATCATCGATGGTGTTTCAATTGTGCATAGTCAAATATTTCCAATCTAATCTATTTAATATTTGACCTACATAGATAGAGTCACAAGAACTATACAATTTGAGGACATTGTGTTGTAAATCCAGCATAACCAATTGGATCACGTGATGGCCCATTTCACGCTTGCTTTCCCACTTAAGATGCTCGACGGCAGAGTAACCTACATACAGATGTAGTGAATGGGAAGCCATAACTACTTAGGTAGGTATACCTATTAATACCCTTTTGTGTAGGAGTGACTCGATGTTCGAGCCCAGCCCGCCCGTCCGCGGCGGCGTCGTCGGTCGTCTATAGTCTTACACAATTGGATTCTATTAACTAAGTCCAAAGATCAGTGCCATTGGAACCAATCCTATCGTTTAGGTGTCAAATTGATTCGTCTCTTCGTATTGATGACAAGTACAGCGCCATTATTTTAATAGTTATTTTTATAATTACGGTGTTCTTTCAATATAATTAGGTACCTACCTACAGCTAGCTCAGACAGGGCATTTTACTTAAATCTAGGACTGTGTGATCATTTGAGGATATTTCTATATAACTATATTTTATCAAACAAAAAAACCGACTTCAACGTATCTTCGAGGAGCAAGGTAACCCAACGCAAAAAGAATTTTCTAAATCGGTTCATGAATGATGGAGTTCTAAGGTAACAAACATAAAATAAAATACAATCGAATAGAGAACCTTCTCCTTTTTGAAGTTGGTAAATAAATAGATATTAAATCGACCGGGTTAACCCGATTTCGTGAACCTATGCGAGCTATGCTACTAGCGCTACTACACTATGTTATTTTTTCTATATTCAGGGAGTTCTAGTTAGTTCTAGCACAAAATACGTTCTAGCCAAAGACTATAACCACAGAATACTAAGGGACAGAAGCATCACTCCGCAAAGAAATTGAAACAAATAGCGGCTCTTACTAAGACGCAATAAAATTCAATTCAGCTCGCGTAGCGCTGCATACCTACCAGTCATATTAACCTACAGAGCGCCTCTCTATCTATCTATCTAGTGTCCGGCTATGTACTTGTAGCTACGGATCTACAGTGCGGAGTGCGCTAGGCCTGCTATAACCACCCCTAGCTAACACTAGTTATGATCATTTGATCATATCCCCATATTCTTTCTTCCAGTTTATGGAGCGGTTCGTCAACGAATCGGAACACGGGGTTGTGCTGTTCAGCTTCGGTTCCCTCATCAAGACTGCCTCCATCCCCAAGTACAAAGAAGACATCATCGTGAGAGCTCTCTCTAAGCTGAAGCAGAGGATTATTTGGAAGTACGAGGATAGTGACGAAGAAGGGACACTTCAGGGGAATATCTTGAGGGTCAGGTGGCTGCCCCAATATGAACTGTTACGTGAGTACCTACCTATTCAGATTCTTCTTCTTCATGTCGATGGTCCATAATATGTTTTAATTTTTAAATCATTTTAGCCCAATGCTCGGCTACTGCTACCCCAGCAGGAGTAGCTTCATACAGGTCTTGTAAAGTGCAGGTGTTGGGGCACTAAGGGCAAGACAGCAAGTGCTGCATTGTTTGCGCTGGAGCACCGCAGTTACATCGTGACCCACCGGGGTCAATGTAGCCCCATTTGACTAGGTTGCTACTGCAGCGGCCCACTTGGGTTCGGAGTCGATTAAGTGAACTCCATGTACCACGGGAGGCCGCATACCGCGGGGAGTTGTTAACCATTAACCTATTCAGATTATATGATATCATGATACTGAAGTAGCGAAAAGGAGCAACACCCTGGTGTATCCCGGTAATCAGGTAGGTAGCTACTGTCACCTTTCTTACCAATATTTTGACCACGATGACTGGCCCTGCCATCCTGCTTATTTCAATTAATCAAATCTGGAGTACGTCGAATTCGGAACACGATGAATACGTAACAAACGTTTTTAAATAGTTTAGTTGGGGCCCTAGTTTATTTTTTGCCCCAGGACCTTTGGTTACCTAGCTACGCCACTGCGAGGGCCGCTATAGTTCGAGTATTAAATAGGTTTTACTCCAAGCTAGTAATAGGGAGGAAATTAAGAATTATTAACAAAATAAAAGTAGAATTAGTTATGTAACTACCATTAATAATATATTCGTAGTTTTATGTAATAATTATTAATAAAAATTTATAATAAAATACCAGAAAAAATAAAAGAAATTGAATCTTTTCATATCTATAAAAATAAACTTAAATCTTATTTAATCGACAAGGCATTTTATTCCATTAAAGAATTTCTAAATGATAATTAATTGTAATCGCTTACCTGACATGACTAGTTTTATGCTCATTATTGACTATGGAAATTTAATTTGATGTTGACATGTATGTATCTAACTATTATTGATATTTTAAATTAATTAATTCTCATAAATATTGCTATTTGTTAAATAAAAATAAGTTATGAATGTTACATTTATATTTAATTTATTATCTACATACTGTTATAAAAATTTGCGCACCTGACGGTAATAACATAGAGATCTATTATATTAATTAAAACCTATAATACAATTATGTTTCTACCTATGTTTATGCAAATAAATGAATTTTGAATTTTGAATTGTTAGAACTGAACAATTTCACATGACGCACTATAAGCATAAGAAGTGAAAAATAAATACTAGCAAAGACTAGGCAGTGATAGGCACCGAGACTGTTCAAGTGACAATAAACCTACTTCGATCTGTTTTCTCTTAGTTGATCTATAGGTAAACAACTAGGTAGGTACCTACCGACTGGAAAAGCAGTTTATGAAAGTAAGCAACTTAGTTTGAGGACAGCTGTTGTAGAGACATTCAATCAGCCGCAACCATTTCGCACCTATGTATACTTATTATTGTGTAGGTACTTATAGGTAAGTAAGTATGATACCTAACTTAGCGTTTGCATGACCGCGCGAAATATTTTTGGAAGCGGGTAAATTGCAGATTGTGAATCAAAAAAGAAACAAAGAAAGAAAGTAAGTAAGTTTATTTTTATACCATCAATAACAACATGTTATCAAAGTCTTGTCTTGTCGTATCAAATTTTTTTTTATGTCTTACGTTCTAGACGCCCTGTGGGTTAGATTGATTCCCGAGCAAACAAATAGTCCTTGTTTTTTACAAACAAAGACATATTTTTGAATTTCGGTCATGCTACGCTCTCGCAAACTTGGGGATTATGCTGTGCTTCGGGATAATATGCCAACAAAGCAACTATACTAACGAAGGATTATGGGATGGCTGTTGGTCTTCTGGGGCCCTATTCTCGAGGTGTAGATATAATATCACATTCGATAAATATCGTAGGAACTGTCAAAATATCTATTGATTAGATAATTCCGTATTCTCGAGAAGTCACATTAGATAAATATCGATTGAAAACCGCCAGATATGTATCGAGTAGTCCGGAGCACTCGATATGAGTTTATCGAATGCGACACAAGCGCAAACGTCATTATAATGTCTTACTCTTCAAACTTCTTGTACGTTTTTGTTTGAGCGATCACTGAAATTTATGTTATAAAAAATCCACTGAACCCTAGGCTATTAAAAATATACTTAACAAAAGAATACAGCAGGCTTCAGTTACTAAGAGAAATGTCCGGCAACGAGTTTATTTACGTCTTTGTGACTGATGTAATTGAGGAGGCAAAACATGCAGCAGCCACTCAACGACGGCGGGCCCAATGGAGAGGAGAATAAATCCAGGGCAAAAGAGGGATACGGATTTAAAAAATCCGCTTGTCCAAACATTGAACGATAGACCTAATTAATAAAACTAAGTATACCTAAGGGGGTTAAAAACTAAATACTTTTAACCTATCCTCAATGACGATATATCCCTATGATTTATTCTTCTATTTGTAGGTATCCGTACTTAGACTTTGTCTCCTTGACCTTGAGCTAATAATTAAGTACCTATTAGCTCAATGCTGACAAAGGAGAAATTGCAACAAATCAAAATATTTCTTTAAAAACGGTATACAAAATATTTCTTTATTATACAGTAGAAATGTAAGACAACAGTTATAACACAGAAATAACCCAACTACTTATTCAGCATAAATGTTAATATTATGGAAAAAAGTGAAAAGGTTAAAGTTATCGATTGTGCAATTACACAGTCGATAAAAACGGAACGTGTTTGAAGACAGACAAAATCTATATTATCTGTGTAAAGCATTTGAATGAACATCCTGACGGCCATTATCTATTACCGTAATATCGATTGTTCTCGAGAATACGTATTTTGGCGCGCGATCGATATGTTTCATAGACATAGGATATGATATGATATTAAAATATCACTCATATATCACATTTCCGAGAATAGGCCCCCTGATACTTTTTTTGATTACATACAGAGGAAGGGTGAACTGATGGTCGTTCCTGGGTGAAATCTGCGGTACTCCACTGACGAATAAGAGCACTAATAAGAGTATTATTATCCCGTGTATAATGCCTATCATTGAGATAATAATTTATAATAACTTCCTCGTAGATACATGCAGGAAAATGCGTTGAGGGCATGCCCTCGTTCGCCTCACTTTCAAGTAATTTTACGATCAATATAATAATGTAGGTACCTACCTAGTTATTAGTTCACACGCCCATAGGTAACACAACAATACAATGTGATTTTTTTATTTACAGGTTTACTTTTTTTATATCTTTTTTTATTAAAAAGGAGTTTGATCAGACATGATCATGGCACTCCCATCGAACCTTCTGAAAAGCTTTTATTTAACTTGCATTGTATATGTTTGTCCGAATGGAATCTTGCAAGATGAATCAGAACCACTTCCTCTTGTTCTACGACGTTGAAATTTTGCATACTTGTCAAAGTCCGATGACAATGCAATATTATGGTGACAGCCAGCTGAGCTGATGATGGAGACGGAGGCGGGCAATGGAAGTCCTTGACGGATAATCGTAAACTACTAGTGTTTGGGCTCATTTTAATCTGCTCGCGGTTCCGATTAAGAATCTGTTAAAAGCTTGTCTAGAAAAATATATTTTTCAATAAAATGTCTTATTATACCTGGATCAAACGATGTGTGCAGGGTTCAATGTAAATAATTATTTTCGCAAGCAAACCTACCTTTTTTTAACTATTATAGAATTAGTGTAAATGGCTCTGCTTTGCCGATGCCGTTCTATTTTGAACAAATAAATAAATATAAATAATAAACCATGAGAGCGAGTGTGGCTCAGTGGGAGAACGTGCGAATTTCGATCTGACGCACCCGAGTTCGAATCCCGCTAGCCTCGCACTACTTACTTTCTTACGTTATGTGGGGATTTAACACTCGCTCTAAAAACGGTGAAGGAAAACATCGTGAGGAATCCGGCATGTCCAAGAATTTATCACAAAAATTCAAGCCATGTGACATCCACCAACCCGCACTCGGCCATTATGGCTTATACTCTCTCTATGAGAGAAGGCCCGTGTCCCAGCAGTGGGAATGTGATGGGCTGATGATGATGATAATATATAATATTCTTAATTTCCAGAGCACAACAAAGTGATCGCTTTCGTCGGCCACGGCGGCCTGCTCGGAATGACTGAGGCCATCGCAGCCGGGAAGCCGATGCTGGTGGTGCCTTTCTTCGGAGACCAGCCCTACAACGGTATCCAGGCGCAGGAGATTGGTTTCGGAACTACGGTGTCTTATGCAGACCTCACTGAGAAGTCGCTGTATGAGGGGCTCCAGAGCGTGCTTAGTGCAGAGTAAGTAATACCACAGAATACTTATTAGTAACAAGGTAGTAATACCGTAATACTTATCATGCGAGTCTTTTTTATGGAATTGAGTAATGAGATGAACAAGTCATTCGGCTGATGGTAAGCGCCACGCCTGCCCATAACAATTGCAGTGCCGCCAACTTTTAAAACCTTAAAAAGCACTGGATAGCATTGCATTGCGATCATCGCCTCGAGACATCAGATATTAAGTCTCATATGCCCAGTAATTTCGTTGGCTACAATGCCCTTCTAATCGGAACACAGTAATGTTTGCGCACTACTGTTTGGCGGCAGAAAAAAGGCGAACAACTGGCTCGTCTCATCACTCAATTCCTGAAAAAGTCATCTATGGGTCACTGTTTTTAAAAACGGACTTCACAAACAATTAAAATAAAAGATAATAAAAAATAAAAATAAAACAAGTGCATATAGATATGCATATACCTATAGGTACATCAGCTTAACGAGCTGCTAATAAAGCTGCATTTATCTTTGTCTCAAATAACAAAGATAAAATATCATTCATAAATAACTACACCCCTCTTCAAACTACTGTCCATAATTAAAGCAAATGAAGTGGCTATTAGGTTCAAACAAGCCTCAATCATCTTTCTAATAGTCACGTCAGAAGACTATGAAATTATGGTATCTTTTCTATCTATACTATTATAAAATTGTAATATTGAATGTTTGTTGTTACCTTTAGACTCGAAAATTGCTGAACGGATTTTAATTCGGTTGTCACCATTTTTGATACCACAAGTAACTTAAATTATAAGGTTCATCATCATCATCATCAGCCCATCACGTTTCCACTGCTGGGATACGTGCCTTCTCTCATAGAGAGAGAGTGGGCCATAATCCACCACGCTGGCCCAGTGCGGGTTGGTGGATGTCACATATCCTTAACTTTTTATAAAAAAAACACTCAAAAAACGATGAAGGAGAACATCGTGAGGAAACCGGCATGTACAAGAATTTTTCACAAATTATAAGGTTGTCAGATCACAATCGGTTTCTGGTTTAAGATAATTTATTTCTCAAAGAACAGGTTCACTTAAAAGAGAAATTACAATAATTTAAAATAAGGTGGGTACTATTTTAATTGCCTTGAGCATGCAGGTGAACACAAAAATATTAATTTATAAATAGGGTAGACAAATAAAAAATTAAATCACATAAATAATTTTTAGAAAAAAACAAAAACCGACTTCAATGTATCTTCGAAGTCCATATATCGATGAAATTCATATGGGACCACTTCGTAGCTATACTGAACTCAACGCAAAAATAATTTTCCAAATCGGTTCATAAATGACGGAGTTCTGAGGTAACAAACATAAAAAAAATAAAGAAAAAAATACAGTCGAACAGATAACCTCCTCCTTTTTTGAAGTCGGTTAAAAAGTCAAAGAGTAAGCAGCTATACATTATTACAGAAGTGACAATTCGTTTGACAAGATGTGCTGCGGTTTAATGACTACGAAGATAAAACTTGACCTCTTCGGAGTATGCGCTCTCATATACTGGGGAGGTCAATATGGTCTTAGAAAACAGACCACCATGGGCATCCTAAGTAGTGATGTTCATGTACAAAAAATATCGATATTTTTTCCGATATAATATATCGAAATATTGTATCGATGTTTAACGATATATCAGTCAAAAACATCGATACTTTCGATATATCGTATTGTAGAACGGAAAAGACTATTAGGAGTAAATAAGTCAGCCCACCAAGATTAAAAATCAATCAACTTATCATATATATAACCAGCCATCTTATTTCTACCAATCCACCATAGATAATACAATATTTTTTTAATATTTTTACTGGCCCGGATACGATGTCCTTTAAGCCATGATAATACAATAATCAAAGTAGATCTGCAACTCGATCATGGTTCAAGCGGGGTGATACAAGTACAGTGCTGCCTTCTTGAGAGTATTTCGTGAATCCGAATCGGGTTGGCGAACTTGGACAACAAACTAGATAGATTGGATATTTTTTGTAGTTGAGGTTTTATTGAAAATTAACTATAGGTGTAGCTGAAGTATACGTTTTGAACATGTTTGAAATGAATAAATATGTAAATTAATTAATGATGAGTTTTCCTAAACATTCTAATTTCGTACGATATTTCATATATCGAATAAAATATATCGATATTATATATTGACTTCAATGATTCGATAATATTGAATTGATTCGATATATCAAATAAATGTATCGATATTTTATCACATATCGATTCATATCGAGCACCCCTAATCCTAAGTCAATCCGCGAAATCACGGGAAAAAGCTAGCATTTAATAATGTTCTCTCATATCATGAGTGCAAATTACCTACCTATTCGACAGATAAGCTAGCGTGTGGTGTGATTGTCAGTCTGCACGAAATGACCATGCATGACATGCTGTTGTCCAATGTTCTATTACAAAAACCTTGTCGCAGCAGAAACATTAAACATTACATTCATCATGTGTAGGAAAAGAAAGAGAAGTTACTGTGATAAAGTTCTAAATAATAAATGTATGTTGTGATAGATATAATGAGTAATGTTAAATGCTTATAAAACCTAAACCAACTAACAAATTACTTACCTAGATCGAGTTATATTTCATAGTCGGCCTTGCACCAATCAACCCTCGCTCTAAAATGGTGAAGGAAAACATCGTGATGAAACCCGCTTACGCGCTTTGGAGTGGTAGGCTCTGGCCGTGGTTGTTATACCACCCACCGAACAAAGCCATGCCGTCAAGCGACCTAGTCGTGTCTCGGGATGATTTTCGGTGAACCATCGGGGAGACGGGTCTGAGCAGCCGCTCAACTGCCGTCTCTCTCTAGATCTATGTGCTTCTTAGGCCACATCATCGCTTCACATCAGGCGAGATATTGGCCAAACATAGATCTATTAAGTGTAAAATATTTTTTTTACGCTTAATAGATCTATGTTTGGCCACTATCTCGCCTGATGTGAACCAATAAAAATAGTAGGCTCATTGATAAGAAAATATTGGAAATGCACTACCTACATAGCTATTACCTACCTGCCTACCTATATAGCTATTTCTTAGTGCATTATCTATCCATTAACTGATTTCTAATCAATGTTATATCGGTAATGGAATTCTACCTACATTATTTATAGAAAACGGTTGTTGACATAATAAGTTATTTCAAATGCATCCCACCACCGAACTCTGCACGGTGCATGGCAAATTCTCCGAAAATTGCAACTTTGCCATGTGAATACAAATTGCATCAAAAGAGCATTTGAAAACATTTTTATTTAAATTAAAATTATACGAGTTCACTCACATGAGAAGTATTTTATCGGAAAGCTAATCACGTTTCCAATGTAAACAATTCAAAAAACATTGTTTTGTGCCAACCTATTTACGAAGGACTTATCTTCGCTAAAAAGTCAAAGGCCCTTCATAGCAAGATCCGACCGAAGACTATAGAAGTCAATAAACCTCCGCCTTAACACGAACAACTCAATTTTCAAACAAGACATCCTCTGTGGTGTAGTGGTTGGGTAGGTTGGGTCTCTCATACACCACCGAGGTTGCGGGTTCGATTCCCATGGCGATAGCGGAACAAATGTTTGTGCACAGAAAAAAAGCGCTAGTATCTGTTTCGTGTCTGGGTGTTGAGTGACCATGGTCCTCGTAGTTCCAGGTTCGCTAGACACAAGGAATCCTAGTTAGGGGGCGTGCATAAATTACGTGAGGTGTTTAAGGGGGTTAGGGGGTCGACTCAAATCTCATCTAATCTTACGTTGGAGAGAGGGGGGGTCTCGGCAAATATCACGCAATTTATTTTCTGATTGAAACAAAAAAAAAAACTATTTTGGTCCATTTAATCCAGATTGTACATACTTAAGATTTAATCTTAAGCGTTATCGTTTATTACATATTGATTACTAGTCTTAACTAGTCGTAAATAAAAGCACGAAGCCATTTTTTTCTCTTTTTACAATAACAATCCAACGCGTTTACGTAAGAAATTAACCCACATTTTGAAAAATCTCACGTGAGATTGGGGAATGGGGGAGGGGGTTGAATAAAATCTCACGACATCTCACCAAGGGGGGAGAGAGGGACAGAAAATTTAAAAAAAACACCTCACGTAATTTATGGACGCCCCCTTAGGGCCCAGGACTTAAATTATGTAAGTATATGAACGTTGGGCTAAAATAATAATAATTAATTGATAGTGGGATACATTTGAAATAATTAATTTTTAGAAAAAAACAAAAACCAACTTTAATGTATCTTCGAAGTCCAAGGTCAAATATCGATGAAATTTATATGAGACCACTTCGTAGCTATACTGAACCCAACGCAAAAAGAATTTTCCAAATTGGTTCATAAATGACGAAGTTCTGAGGTAACAAACATTAAAAAAAATACAATCGAACAGAGAACCTTCTCCTTTTTTTAAATCGGTTAAAAAAGTGGAACTGAGTACTTAAGTATGATTTTCTTTTGCAGAATGCGACTGAGCGCGCGACAAGCGTCGAAGATCTGGCATGACCGACAGAACGAACCTCTCGACACCGCTGTGTATTGGACCGAGAGGGTCATCAGATGGGGGCGCCAAGACCAGCTCCATTCTATCGCAAGAGACCTTCCTTTCTACCAATACGCATGCCTCGACGTTGCAGTAACATTTCTAGCAGTCTTATTGGTGTTATTAGTAATCCTTAAGTTCATTTTATCGGTGACACTACGGTTTATCAGCCGTTCAAATGGCAAGGAGAAACTACATTAACACATCAGCTGGCCTGGTTCCAGATAATACCTATAATTAGAACGTAGGTAATTCATGTAAGCATGCGGCAGGCACGTGAGAAATCTGTAAAACAATGTAGGTATAATTGAGATAAGAAACTATTGGATTTTGAACGTGTTTGTATCGGATTGTGAAAAGGTTTGCGTCGTTCACTTAGATGCAACTTTATAACACGTGTGAGTTATTCCCAAAGTAGGTCAAACTACTCCACGAAAAAAATATCAAAAATATATTTTATAATTTAAGTTTCATTCTTCTCCATGAGAATATAAAAATGTTCTCAAAGTACTCCACACAACTAGTTTCAAAAGGGTTGTTTAGGTAATAAGTTGTAGTATAATGACTTCATAAACCGTATATTCGTTCTCAAACTACTCCAACCATTTCTGTTTAATGATTATTAATTAAAAAAAACTGTTTTATACTGCATCCTACTCCAAAAGATAGTTGACGTACAGTCAGGTGCAAAACTGTTTATAAAAATATATTTAACCACGAGGAAAAGTTGGAATAAAATGCAATAACTGGTTTGTAATTGTTTATATTTATTAATATAAATTATAATATATATTAGATTAAATATAATTTTGAATAAATCAACCACAATATTTTGAAAAATAATTGTGTATCTGGATTAAAAGTGAAATTAACACGATAGTTAAAAAAATATATAAGAACTTACCTAAAATAATAAAATACATCAAACTTGAATAATAATAACAATAAGTCTCTTTCTAGCCCTAATTTTAAAATAATATTCTAGAAATGTACCAATCAAAATAAAATCAAAGCCAGTTTCAGGTCCCTGTTTGTAGAGTGTCGGCTTCTGTTTACAGCAGGAGTGTGTTCTATGATATTGCCTGTTTGAAGTGGAAATTTGCATTCTTTGGTTATGGCATTGGGAAATGTTTTGCTCAGAGCATTTATTTATTTATTTAACTTCGTATGTATGTTGCTCTTGATTGGGTAGAAGAATAAACTCAACTTGACATGTTAGAGTTTGACTCTCATTGCTACCCACGTCCACATGATTCCAATAGATCTGATGAAACGGCATGGGACAACTCCAAAAGATTAAGTCCATGAAACAGATTTGACTTCGTTTTAAAATTCTTCTGTCGTGTTTTTTATAGCACTCTGTTTGTCCCGTGAATTTAACTGGCCAATTAACCTTGATGTATATAATGACCATAATCCGCTTATTACAAAAAAGGCAAGTGAATTGCACCTTACTTAAACATAGATAAACAATACTCTACTCTCCTTTCTCTCTAAACACATTGATCGCGCTATGCGTGTGAACCGATACTGGCGGCGCTAGTGACAGCGACACTGCTTTCTAGCTTGACTTTGGAACTATCTCTTTCACACTCGTTTTAATAAATAGGTAATATATAATGCAATAAAAATATGTGGTGTGACGAGGTTTACGCCAATTACTACAGACGTTAACATCTAACACAATAAAAAAAAACTTTCGTCTGCATTATTTTGGTACAGTGCTTATAAATACTGTGACTGACTGTACCTTTTCAACTTCTCATGGAGTAGAATGAAACTGAAAATGAAATGTTAATTTTATAATATCTAGATGGAGTAGTTAGGTATTTGATGCTGAAAAATCACTGGAGTATTTTGAGAATAAAACCAGCTACACGTGGAGTAAAATGCAACTTAAAAATAAATAAATAATATACTAATATTTTTTTGGAGTAATTTGAGAATTAATGTATGGGATTCTTATCTTCTTGGAACAAAAGAATAGAGTACTTTGGGAATAACCCACACGTGTGGCCAGTTGTGAGAAACCCATAACTCCTCTATATTATGTCAGGAAGTTTGTGGTATTCTGCGGTAATCTCAGACAAAAATTTATGGTGTCAATTAGAACTAAGCTCGGTTTGCTCCATTTTTCTAGATTTCAGGATCTCCCTGTAATGGCATAGTGAAACCCTGGAAATTGTGGGATTAATGCGTTCCAGTAATCAGTAATCAGCTAATATTGTAAGCAGAGAAGTAAACGGATAAAATAAAGACTTGTTGCGTAAATGTACATCAATAAAGTAGTTTCTATAAGTAATCCACCAGTCAGTCATAACAATCCACAACACATCAGTTTATTACGAAACATCTTAAAAAAGATTTATAGTTTTCAGAACCGAATAGAGAAGCTGAGTTGAGTTGAGGCTAAACGTGCCCTTCAAACCGGAACACAGTGTTAAATTGAAACTCGTGTTGTAACACTGTGAAATTACAATTCGCTTGTTTTAGAATGACAAGAACTGTTAGGCCGTAACCACACATGCTGCTGCTAGCATCTGCGATCGAAGATTCGATCGCTTTTCGGAAGCTACATGCAGCGACTGTACGCGGAAAAATTCGCACCTATTTTGATACCGCGATCAAATCGCGCGATTTAGTTGCCGCGATCGAAAAAGTGCTGATCGTCACTGTCGCGAATTTGAAAGTAGCAATCGCTATAACGCGCGACTTTGATACTCAATCGCAAAAATCTAATCGTGGATGTAAAAGTAACATTACTCGTGGTAGGTCTCTCGAATGTGGGAGGCCGTCTGGGTAAGTAGGTACCACTGCTTTGCCAGTTATTCTGCTGCCAAGCAGTAGTTGCAAGCATTACTGTGTTTGAAGGGCAATTACTGGGCATGAGACTTGAAACTTATCTGATGTCTGGTGGTGATGAGCGCAATGCAGTGCTATGCAGTATTTTTTATGGTATTAAAAGTTCTGGGTGGCACTGCAATTGTTATGGACAAGCGCGGCAATTACCATCAGGCGAACGATTTGCTCGTCTCATTACTCAGTTACTTAAAAAGAAACGTAACGTATGTGGTTTGGCCATGGATATATTTAGTTCCACCATGCATACATATACTATACATACATAATAAGTGAACACTAAACTCGTATGACTGAAAATCAATTGTCTAAAGAAGTGTTCCATCCATAACATATTGTTTGTAGTCTTTTTGTAAACGTTTCTGTATATATATGCATATTCATGTGAAACACTGTGCTAACAATAGTTGTGGCCTTATTTATACAACATAACTGTAATTAAGTAGGTACTAAGTAGTAAATTGTGTTGTCCTAGAATAGTTTTCAGCTATTTTGATAAATTATTATGAAGAAATGTTTCTCCGTTTATTGGATGGCCCAGAAAGATATCTAAGCCTTTGATAGTACTACAAATTGTATTATTATTTATTATTATTATATAGCATGTATTAACTGTAACCAAAAATGTTATGAATTATTTAGTATACTTTAATACCTATACTTATTACTTAAAATGCCTTTTCTACTAAGCCCAATAAACATACATATATAAAAACATACCGATTTTAACATTGTGATAACTAAATATTGTTATTTATTTAAGTGTCAAATAATAAATTTGTTAACAAATCGTTTAATTATTTATTAGACACCTTTCGAAAGGGCGCTCTAAAGATAAGAATTAGGGAATCGGACAACTTTTCAGAAAGTGTTTTAAATTAACTACATTAAATATATATAGCCATGAAAAAACTATTTTAATTAAATAACGCTCTTACAGTACCTAAAACTATGTTTAAATATTATGTTTCAAATATTGCCGCGCAAAAGGTCACCTCTAAACTTGTAATGTCATGTGTAGGTAGAAAACGACAAACTCTTCGAAATAAAACTTGCAAAGAGATTCTAATACGTGTTGTGAAGTTTGGGGACTATATTGTAGTAATGGAACGAAAAAATTAGCAAAAATACATTTTATAAAAGCAAAATCGTAAAATAAACACAAGCTAGTCAAATTTCCACGTAGGGGAAACAGGTTTTTAAAAATTAAAATAAAAAATGAAAAAGCATGTAGCCGATTTGGAGGCTCGATTTAATCTAACTTTCTTAATAACAATACAAAGGTGCAAGCAAGTGCCACTGTGTGGGCGTAAATCTGAGAATTGCATCAGGTTATGCATAGTCAGCGCTTAATCTAATACAGACGGTTCGGGAGGATGTATAACTCCTCCCTCCCTAAGAGGAAAATTATCGGTTTGTTCGTTTTTCGTAGCAATCCGAAAATTTCTCGTACACAATAAAATCTTATGACGAAATATCAAAAGTACAATAACACATAGCAACACTACACTAAATAAAACTAACAAAACTACACTTAAATTAGAGTCCGGTTCTCTCATAACACTATTCACCATTTCACTATGTTTTAATGCATGTGCCATATAGTTCACTTCGTCTAAGTTTATTCTTCGCATGTTCAGTGCATGTGCACCTGATAGACGCGCGTTCATATCTTTGCTCGTACTTGTATCTAACTGAGGTAGGTCGATGATCGGTATCGGTTCTGCAAGGTCGCTCTCCGTAAAGGCATGATGATGTCGAATTCTGATACCATGGATTTCAAAGTCACATGGCTCGGTGAGGGTCAAGAGGTATGTCCCGAAGACTGAATGCTTAGCAACTTCTGTGTTGCAATACGTGGTTACCACAGTCTTCAGTCTTGTGTACACAATCCAATTCCCACCAACTATCGGTTGTACTCGCACTTCTTCAATTTGGATTCGATGCTGCCTGCAGCTAGTGAGGTTGTTTTCGAATTTCATCAGTTGTTCGATGCAGGTGGGCTCGGGGTAAGGATCTTGGTTCTCATCAGCGCAGAGGTAGTGGTCTCCAGCAGAGAGGGATCGGCATGGGTTATCAATCGGTTGGTACTTCATTCCCTTTGCCAAAAGGTAAGGATGTTGTGGAAAAATGGATAGGGTTATATTTTCAGACTCGCGAAAAATTGGTAACGAATATAATTTATAATAATTGTAGGTATTATTATCGATAAGTGGAATCTCTATTACAAACGTAATCTGGTTGTGCTTAATGTAAGACTTAACTTTCACAGTTTCTTCTATTTTAACTAAGTTGCTTACAGTTGCAGGATATACCAAGTTTTCAGTATCAGAAATCAACCTTAAATGATACAAAAATTCCGTAGAGTTTATTATAGACTGGTGTAGTATGGATAATTTGCTAAATGCTAGAGCAGTTTCAATTTCACCTAATTTTACAAATATGGTTTGGAAATTACTTATGAAAATATTATAAAAGCTTACAATATATGTGGAATAGTTCCAACGCTTGTTTTGAGAATTTAACTCTTTTAAAATGGATTCAATAATTTGCATGCGTTCCTCTAACAAAGCTGAATTTTTATTAAGACTATCAGTTGTATTTATAAAGCTATCAATTATTTGAGAAATCAAAGTGAGTTTCTTTGAAATGATAATATCATTTTTGCCAAGTTTGGAAATAAGTCTGTCATATCTTAACGCATCCTCGTGGTCCAGGTTTCCTGTGACTACTTTAATAAGTGAACCTAAAGGGTTTATGATACCTCTCTTAAAACGCCGTAGCGGAACAAGCTGTCTAAATTTTTGAATAGTTATATCACGTAAGTATTTCAAATGTGTATCCAAAGTTATAAAATCACGAGAATATGATTCGTCTTTTTTAATCAATTTATCAAACTCCTTATAATGATGTATTACAGAATTTAAATCGTCATAAATTCTTTCTAAATTCAAAGTCTTGATAATAGTCCAATGATCAGTTTGAACATAGGCTTGACCTCTTTTTACCGGGAGTATTCCTGGGTTGCCTTCAAGGGACCGCAGATGAAGGGCCAGCGCTGGCATCGCTACCATCAGGACGGTCCACCTGTGGAGGGCGTTTTATGTTTTTAATAGGTGCTTTTGTAATTCTTTCGCTTATCTGTATCGGAACTACATTTCTTTCAACTTTGCCCGCAACCTTTGCTTTATTGTATCGGGGTTTATCTTTGCTTTTTCGTTTATTAACATCTTTTGTGTAAATAATCTTTCCCTCTGGAAGATCTATTTCCGCCTCACCGCCTTTCTTTTCCCTAATCTTTTCCTTGCTTTCTAACATTTTATCTGCCAATTGCTTATATAACATTTTTGTTCGTTTGGCATGGTCTTTTACTAATTGCTGTATATACTGTTTTTCAAAATCTATACCAAAAGGGCTGCCTGAGTCTGTGTGTCCAAAAACAATTTCAAATGGGGTAAGTCCGGTCACTGAATGAATGGAGTGATTATAGGCCAAGATAGAATACATCATGACGGTGTCAAAATCGGGGTACTGAAGTAGTGGTGCGTTTGTCAGTAGTTCCTTACATCTTTCAAATGCGTCAATGTAATTCTTGTCAATTATAATTTTATTGCGTTTTTTGAGGCATGCTGTCAATGGTTTGGTGATATGAGCAAAATCTTTGATGAAGCGTCTGTAGTATCCAATGAGTCCGAGTAAGCTTTTTATTTCAGTAACCGTCTTAGGGATTGGGTAATTCAGTACTGTTGCAATTTTGTCGTCATTAGGTTTCAGTCCTTCTTTAGTTATGGTGTGACCTAAATAAAGGACCTCCTTCCGAAGGAATTCTGACTTGTCTAGTTGAACTTTTAAGTTGGTCAATCTCAGTCTTTCGAAAATAGTTCGGAGTTTTTGTATATGCTCATCTAAGCTTGCAGAGAATACAATGACGTCATCCAAATAGACCATACAGTGTATTCCCTGCAGTCCCCTAAGGACATTGTCCATGGCCCGTTGGAAAGTGGCCGGAGCAGTCTTGAGACCAAACGGCATTCTCAAGAATTCAAAGTGGCCGTTTTGGGTGCTGAAAGCAGTCTTCTCTCTGTCTTGCTCCTCCACCTCGATCTGATGATAGCCGCTAGCCAGATCAAGCGTGCTAAAGTAACAGCTCTTCCCTAGTTTGTCAAGCAAGTCAGTGATGTTAGGTAGGGGATATCTGTCGTCAACGGTGATGTCATTAAGTTGTCTAAAATCTACAACCATTCGCCATTTAGGCTCTCCGGAGGCATCCATTTTTTTTGGAACCAGATGCACTGGTGCGTTCCAGTGTGAATGCGATTCCTGGATCACATTATCTTTTAGTAATTTATCGACCTGTCGGTTAATTTCATTTACTTGTGCAGGGGCTTGTCTGTAGGGTCTGATAAAAATGGGATCTTCGTTTTTAGTACGTAGTTTATGTTTGACTTGGTTCGTAAAACTCAAAGGGATTTCCTCACAATAGAATATGTCTTTGTACTCATTACACAGTTTCATTATCTTTTCACGTTCTTCATTGTTAGTGTGGTCCAGTCTGAGTCTTTGTAAGTTTTGTTCTAACAGTTGTTCAGTCTCTATGTCAGTCCTGTGTTCAGTAAAGTTGAGGTTACTGTCAGTGTCAGTCGTGTCGTATTTTGCTACCATGAAAGGTTGTCCTATCGTCAATGGCATTGGTAGATCTAATGTATTTTGTATGATAGTAGAGGCGTAACCATTAGTGCAATTCACAATTGCACTAGGCATTCGTAAGCCGTCAGCGAACTCCTTGAAATCCAGTATGGCTTCACCTGAGTATTGATCAATGGGCAATTTGACCCGTTGTTCAGATCGTGGTGGTAGTTCAATAACGTAGTTCAAATTGTTATTGATTATTGGAATACATGCCGTATTCGTATTTAAACGTTGGTCTTTTAAATCAATTACCGCGCCTAACTGTTGCAAAAGGTCGTTTCCAATTAGTCCGTCATAGCGTGCGTCTACGTCATACAAATAAAATTTGTGCCAGTCGTCGCTGTTAAAAGTAGGCAAGAGGGGAATCTCTATAACTTCATCATGTCTACTGGACGCATGAGTACTAACCACTTGAAATGGTTCTTTGCGTATGAAGTCACCGAAATATTGATAGGCTTTTCGGGGGCTGATGAAAGATCTCAAACTTCCGGTATCTATCATCATTTTTGCATCTATCTCCTCTAAGTACACATAAGGAAGCTTTAAATTTGGATCACAATTTAATTCTAAGACTTCTTGTCCTTCGAGGCAATTTCGCGAAAATCCGCAGTCTGTACATCAGTCTGTTCTGTTTCGTCACCTTGTCCGTTCATATTAATATAATATTCGTCATCGCAATGCGCTCCGTTCATGTCGTCATAACCGTAGTACTCATCCTGATAATAACTTTCATCATAATACTGTCCTACATTCTCGTCAAAAGTCAATTCATTCAACCTAAAACCTTGCTGTGGTTTGCTAAGCGGTGGCGCCGTCCTCATTGACACGTCAGTGGTCTGAAGTTGAGGCTTTTGGACCTGAGGAGGTCTGTAACCAAATTGTTGTGGAGCCATACCAGAATTTAGCTGAGGTCTATAGCCAAATTGTGGTGGCCTATAACCGAATTGGGGCGGCCTGTACCCGAACTGTTGTTGTGGGGCAAATTGAGGGCGATAGCCTAACTGCGGGGGACGGTAGTCTAATTGAGGCCTAAATCCGAACTGTTGTTGTTGTCCAAATTGAGGTCTAATGTTTTGTGTATTTTGTGGAATACCAAAGGTAAACTTTTGTGGTGTGCCAATATTTTGAGGCACAAATTGTTTAAAACCCGTTGGCTGAAGTGACGTCATTTGAGGAGTGTTACCGAATTTAAACCCTAGTCCCGAAACTGCGGGCGGCTTTTGTACGGAACTGTTACCGTACATACGATTACGCAACGTATATTGTTCGTGAAAATTCACCTCCTCGAGCACTATGCTAAGGGCGTATTCAAGTGTTGCTGGTGATTTTTGTCTGACGACGTGAACCATATTCTCCGACAAATTATACATAAATACATTTAAAGCCATGTTGTTGTAAATCGCAATTTTGGCGCGTCTAAGTTCGGCATCATGTAATAAATTTACTTTTGAGATAAGTAGCGATCGAATATTTTGCACTCTATTACAAAAGTCCAAATACGATTCTCCGGATTTTATCCTACACGACTCTAGTTCTATACTTATGCACTCTTCACTCCGCGGATCACCGAAGTGTTGTTGTAACAACTCCTTTAAGGCGGTCCAACTACCCACGTCTTCTCTTTCTGATAAGAGCGCGGCTGCATTATCAGTCAACCGGCTTGTAATAGCGTGCAACAAATATATGTTTTGTTCTTCGTGACCCCTAAAACGATTGATCACATATTCGCACTTTCTCAAAAATAAACTTAACTGTCGCTTATCACCGCCAAAAAACGGGATAAGCTGTAGCATTTCCCTTGGAATGGGTATAACTGTCACCGTCGTAGTAGTAGGTGATGGGTCCGGTATCGGAGCATCTTGTGGATCGACTGGATTGCTCATTTTGGTAGAGTAACGCACAAACTAGAGGCGAAAAATGCCAATAGAATTCCGAATAATTCGAATACGGACACAAAAATATTATAACACAAAACACAAACACGTAAAAACACAATAAAACAATATAGTATAAAACACACAGTCAATAAAATCACATAAGAACATAAAATGTAATAATCCTAAATAAAATATTTAATTTATATTTCCTCTCTATAAATTTGTTACTCTATGTCTCAGTCAGACTTTCTTAGAATTAGATAAGGCACTTGGTAGAGGCTTATACCAACCAGATACGTTTTAATGAGAGATGTTTGATCTCAAAATAACAATGAACTATATTATAACCCTGTTATGAAAAATATGGGAGAGATTATGGAAAGGAAGGCAAAGAGTCTTACTTACCAACCGACCGCTACTCCCATACTCGACACCACCGTAAGAACTTTGACGAATTTATTTGGTTCGCGGATCGTTCCACGACTATATCGCGCCGAATTTCGCGGTTTTCGGGTATATTATGAGCACCCGAATTCACGACGAAGGACGGGCAGCCTAAACGATCCGACCCGGCTGCGCCAGTCAAATTTCCACGTAGGGGAAACAGGTTTTTAAAAATTAAAATAAAAAATGAAAAAGCGTGTAGCCGATTTGGAGGCTCGATTTAATCTAACTTTCTTAATAACAATACAAAGGTGCAAGCAAGTGCCACTGTGTGGGCGTAAATCTGAGAATTGCATCAGGTTATGCATAGTCAGCGCTTAATCTAATACAGACGGTTCGGGAGGATGTATAACTAGCTTGACTCACGGCATTTGCCTACAAATGACGTCATGCGCTGTGATTGTTGTTTCGTTTGAGATGAAGAACAGATTAAAAATGTAAGTATTATTTATTGATTTAAAAATATAAATCATTATTATTTCACAAAAATATTAATTGACTGATCTTTCTGGTTCGACGAACATTCGTTCAAACTACATTTTAGATTTTTTCTCGATTACTGTCCGATCCCCTATTGGTCAAGTTCTGACTTTGTACGGTCTTACTTTAACATACTTGTGTTTTCAGAAACAAGCATTTTAACCTCAGAGCATTGAGGTCTCATTCCTCAATGCCTCAGAGAATAGTGTCATTACTCTGAGATTTTAACAAATCAGACATCGATAACCATAATGTTAGGACCATAGAGAAATATATACTGTGGAAAGTTAGGACCAAAGATAAAAAATAGTAGTTTTTAATACTTTGTCTTTGGTTAGGACCAATGACTTTATGGGACAGCAAGCTTGCATGCATGTCGTCAACGTGTGGGTGCATTTAACTTATATAATTACAGTTCAAAATACATAATTGTGATGACTTTGGAGATGGTTAAAAGTTAAAACATTCAAAATACCGACCTTTCCAGGTATTCTTAATAATATATATAATAAATAAGTATAATAAGTCTTGATTTTTGAGCTTGCACTTCGTTGTCTAAGTATTGTATTCGATTCACTGATTTCCAAATTACTATTTTAAACCAATTTTTACCAAAAAATCCAGTCAACACTACGATAAGCTTTGCCTATTCTTTCATATTCGGTGTTGTGAATAACGTTTCTCGGAAAACCATCGGAAAGTCCCGGAATCGGAGCGCGGATGGCTTTCCGTATCAATTAAAAATAATTGGTTCTGGTGGATAAATACTGACTGCATAGATCTTAGAGCGGGAAATAACCGACGGAATTCGGAGCCTGTAATAGTAGTTTATTTAACTTTATTTATGACATGGCATGGCAACATTCAGCAACGCCTTCTGTTCGCTTTGGCAATTTGACATTGACATTTGAATGAATCTTATATTGTCGTTTGTCGTGTCAAAATATTTTTGTTTTGTCCGTGGCATATTTCATAAAATAATACGAAAATAATGTATTATTTGTAATGTTTTGTGTTTATTTTACCGCTATAATACATGAGGTAGTATTAAAAGGTCGGAATATATGTGATGTTCTGATGGTGGTTTCGTCATAGTTGTGGACCGAGGTAGTCATGTCCGATTGCGCGCTGGTAGCCAATGTAAGCGAGCACGATGGTACCATGGACGTGGGAAACGACAAGTCTCTATTCGAGCCCACTGTTGATATGATGGTGAATGACTTCGACGACGAGAGAACTCTAGACGAAGAAGAGGCTTTGGCGGCGGGCGAGCAACACGACCCTAAGGCGGAGCTGAACAGTCTGCAGAAGGAAGGTGATATGCCATTGGAGGAGCTACTGGCGCTATACGGATACGACAAAACCATGGACAAACCTGCGCCAGAACCTGTCCCGGAAATCGTTCCCAGTATTGAAACCCATAATAATCTTACCCCATCAGGGCTACAGCAGTTGTACATAGAACAGAATGCTGACAATGATAACAACAACCCTACTGAAGCGTCGCGACGCCTGCGTTCTGGCTCCAGGTCAGAAGAGGAGGATGATTATGACTACAGTCCCGATGAAGAAGAATGGAAGAAAATTATAATGGTTGGTAGCGACTACCAAGCTGTTATACCTGAAGGTTTGTGCAGTTATGACGATGCACTGCCTTACGAAAATGAAGATAAACTACTATGGAATCCGAGCATGGTAGAAGAGAAAGTCACTGAAGAATATATGAGAAATGTAAGTGCATTGAACTCTGGCACTGGTGTAGATGCTGTACCTCGAGGGAAGCAGCTTCGAGATGACGAAGAGGCCTTGTATCTACTGCAGCAATGTGGTCACAACATTGAAGAAGCACTGAGAAGGCGACGTATCTCTTCACAAACACCTGCCCATGCTAGTTTATGGTCAGAGGAAGAATGCCGCAATTTTGAGAATGGACTAAAAGCTCACGGCAAGGATTTTCATTTGATTAGACAAAATAAAGTGCGGACTAGATCAGTGGGAGAACTAGTGCAGTTCTACTACATTTGGAAAAAGACAGAGAGACATGATATATTTGCCAATAAGGCACGTCTAGAAAAGAAGAAGTATACATTGCATCCAGGTCATACAGATTATATGGACAGATTTTTGGAGGAGCAGGAGGCATCAGGGCCTGGTATAGTGAGACCAGTTTCACCATCACCGATGATGGTTTATGCTCCATCTCCGGCAACACAACCTGATCCTCTAGCATTAGGAGAAGAGAAAGAGGTCTTTTCCCAGTTGAATGCCCACACCCCCCCTCCACGAGCTCTCTCAATGGACGAACAGGAACCAGAACCTGGCTCCTAATATATGGTTTTCTGGCATTTACGCCATTTGTCATGTAGAAATGCACTGTTTGTACAATCCTTAAGAATGTCACTACTTAGATGTAAGAAGACATTCCCTTATTCACAAATCACCTATTAATCATGTTTTAGCTATTGACAAATATTTTATATAAATGACTGACTCTAAGGTATTATAAAATGTAGAGATAATTTTACATTAATTTAATAATTCAACAGTACAATGTAAATAAAATTATGTTGATCATGTGTTTGTGGATAAGGGGACCCTATTGTTTTTGTTGCGTGGGCGCAGCCAGGGTTACTTTTGTGACTTTAAAGTCATCTAAAAATTATCCAGTAATTGATGTGATGACATAGAATAAAAATAATAATACATGTAGAAGTGAAAATATCGCGCTGTCTGCATTCAAGGTCGCGATAATAGCCTAAATTTTTGCATTGTATAAATAAATTATACTATGTATTTATGGTACCTAGATACCTACCTAAATCAATGGGGACGGAAGTTTAAAATCACGGCTGTTGGGACATGCACAAAGATATTTCTTAGCTATACTCCTACTATTTATCGTTCATGAGGCTGAAAGATGGCTAAATTACGTTTTTTAATGATCATATTTCTCCAATACTTATCCATTTCTGTAGGTTTTAACCCTTCCTTTGAATCATCTGATATGCCCATGGCCTGTTGTCCCTGTCTGCTGTGACAGTTGGTGTAAAATCAGTTTTGATTTCATTAAACAGTGCAAATAAATGTGTTTATTTTTTGTTTCAATTTCCTCGATCCTTTTCCTCATATCTTTGGACCAGACATAATTGACTCATGAATACAATATTTATGACATCAGCAGAGTGGTTTTTTCTACATGACCTACTAATTCTGTAAGGCAATCCATTCTGCAATCTAAAATGATCTGTTCGTTCTCATTAGTTACTTGTGGAACTAATGACTCGTTTCACTCCAGGTACCTTCTTCGTAGTATTGCTCGAAATTAAATACATAGCAGCGTCGCCGGTTAAACAAAATATAATATTTAAATTAAAGTATTCAGAGGAGAAAAATGAGATTGCTTGAGCAGTATTTTAACGTGCGCATAGCATAGCCAAAGATTACAATTGTATACGCCTACGGAATGCAGTCTCAACACGCCATTCTTTTCGTGGACAAAATTAGTGAAATCTCCTTTACTCACAGGATGCATACTGTATAGGCCTGTATTTTATTACATTTCCTCAAAAAAATACATAATGATACCTACTTAACATTATTTCCCGAAATCCATACTAGCACAGAATAATTTTATTAATAGTTTGATAAATAGATATTATTATGATATAGAAAGCGATCGAAGTAACCTTATTATAGGTAATATTAGACCATTATACCTTATGCCTATGCGACTTGTGATCAATAGTAATAAAAAACTTAGGTGTTCACTAAATAATTCTTTAATTTCCGAAATAATATCACGTGTGCGGCTCTTTGGATATATTCAAAGACTTCTATATACCCATTGAGCATTTTATATTTTGAGCGCCGCGCTGCAATATCATGATACTGTAATCAGTTATAATGTAAAACTTTGTTGTTGTTTTGAGCACTTTGCAAATTTTGAATGCTAACAATTAGTAATTTTTTGAGATAATCTTTCATATTATAAGGATTTTGACGGCTACTCTTTATGCCGGAAAACGAACAGTTAAACGAAAAAGTGCTCTCCACGCCGAGGTCGGCTTAAGCCGACTAAAACGTATAAAAATTGCGTAGCTTGGCGTGGAGGGCACGGGTTTTGCTTCTATAGCGCGGCGCTCAAAGGCTATGAAAGTAAACGATAACATTCGAGAACATGTGACCAACCATACTAGATTCCGATACCGAATGCCCATTATTATCATCAGCCGGAAGACGTCCACTGCTGAACATAGGCCTCCCCCATAGATTGCCACAACGAGCGGTTGCTCGCTGTATGCATCCAGCGGCTCCCCGCGATTCTTACCAGGTCGTCGGTCCACCTTGTGGGGGGCCGTCCTACGCTCCGCCTTTCGGTCCGTGGTCGCTACTCGAGAACCTTTCTACCCCAACGGTTATCGGTTCTACGAGCTATATGGCCGGGCCATTACCACTAATAGTTTTGCTAATTTTGAGAGCTATGTCGGTTACCTTCGTTCTTTTGCGGATTTCCACATTCCGGACCTTATCTTGCAAAGAAATCCCAAGCATAGCTCTCTCCATAGCTCATCCGAATGCCCGCGTCGATACTAGGTCATACTCTTTGAGAAGAGGTCTGTGAGAGTACCAACAGTAGGAACAAAACGCAAGTGGTACTTCAAAATTATAATTAACAATCTCAGAATCTATTCATATCTAGCAAAATTTTACTTTCTTCTAAGAATCACAGTACTTTTGCACAAATCTAATTTGTGCCTTCTGTACAATTTCGCTTCACTTCGCTTTATTCCAGTCACTCACTAAGTACCATGGACCAAATATTTGGTCCATGCTAGGAACCTATAATAGGGAAGTAGGTACCTATTTGCAAATGACTATGCATATTTTAGACGAGATTTGCGATATGCAGTTTTGTGGCGGTTTAGTTGACGCGCAAACGCTATTCATTATTCCGTGGTAAAAGTGTTCCCCATATCATTACGTCCGTAGCCCAAACGAATGCAACTATATGCACTTCTCTTGCGTCATGTACATTTTTCTATAAACTATATACATATGCATATGTGAATGACTGGGATTATTTTTAACATATTTCAACAGCTAAAACTACTAATCCTTCATATCATCATATCCTTACATCTTTACAGAATAAACTCTTAAAAAAATCAAGTACAGTTAAAAATCACAGTTCAATGTTTAACTGCGCGTCTATAAAGAAATTGCACTTAAAGTTGTCTATAATTGTACTCTTAAAGCGTTTAAAAATACGCGTCGCTGGCAGTGAATGTAGTACTAAGTACCTAACTCTATTAAAATGTACTTTACAATTCACATGTGACTAAAACTTTTAAAAGTAGTTTTATAGTAAAAAAAATAACAATATCATACATAGGATAAAAACATTTAGTATAAAAGTACTTATTGAATAATTTTCTCGAATATCTACCTCAACTGTCCCAATTTTGTCACACTGCAAGGCAAAGATTCCTTTTTATCTTGTTCACTGAATAGTAGAAATGCCTAAATTGATGCGTGGTGAACTATTTACGGGTGGCTATTTACGCAAAATTAATAAAATGGCACAATTTATATCAGGTTTTTGATTAAAATTGTACCAATTTATGAAAAACGTACCACCCACTTAATAATTTTAGGGCTTTTTAATTATAGTGATTTTTCTTCTTTTCCCGGATCCATCTTCAGCCACAATCAACTTATCAAACTGGCTGGCAAGAGTTTGAATGCATATAACTTCGTCATTGTCCAATCCCGTCGGCAAATCGAATTTCGAATACTCGTCTCTTCCCGCCAAATCCTCACACATCTCGCGCACTCCATTTTCAAAATCCTCATCAACCGTGTAGGTAACTTTTTTCTCTATAGGCACCGAGTTGAAAGCCTTCTGCCACATTATTTGCTCGTTTTGCGCCGATTCTTTGTTCTGCTTATCTAATGCCAATAAAGTGGCGCCTATTTCTTTGTTTTTCGGTTCCAATTTCAGCGCCTTTTTGTAATATTTCACAGCGTTTTCCGTCTGGCCAAGCATTTGGTACGCGCGTCCGTAGTAAAACAACGCTTTGGGTAGAGTTTCTACGTCGACGAGTCGATCTAAATTATCTAGCATGTTTAGAATGTACTTTGGCTTGTCTAGCTTGTAATAACAGATGACTAGATTTAGGTATATTTTTACTTTGAGATCTTTTAGTTCCATTGCTTGTGCGTCGTTTTCCGGTCGCGAGATCGTGAGGACGTTTATGGCTTGTTGGTAATCTTTAACTGCCGGGTAGTATCGGTTTCTAGCGAACAGGTCTTTGCCGTGGTTACGTATCGCTTGCACAGTGCGTAATGTGGTCTCGAATTTTGATTGTTCTTCTGAGGGCAGGTCGTTGAATCTAAAATATATAAAAAAAAATATAAAGTGATATGGACGGATATTAAACAAATATCGTTAGTATACATTTTATAAAAAAACCGACATCATCCATCTTCAAAGTCTAAGGTCAAATATCGATGAAATTTATATAGGACCACTTCGTAGCTATACTGAACCCAACGCAAAAAGAATTTTCCAAATCGGTTCATAAATGACGGAGTTCTGAGGTAACAAACATAAAAAAAATACAATCGAACAGCGAACTTTCTCCTTCTTTCTTTCTCTTTATTTCTTTGAAGTCGGTTAAAAATCGAGAGAATGTCTCATATGTTACAAGACAGCAATCAATCAGATCAATCAATCAATCAAAAGTTCTTTATTCAATTTTGTCGTCACAGACGCACTTATGAACGTCAATTATTACAATGACTCTACCACCGTATCGGAAAACCACTACTCAGAAGATACGGCAAGAAACTGAGGGGCATATTTTTTAGAACTTTTGTTACAATATTTTATGTTTGTTTTTGACAATATTATTTTTCTTATGTGCCAGTTGGCTACTTGGCAGAAGCGGAAGGTTCCATGCATCTTTGTCTTCTATGTAATTACTAACTTTATAGTATGCTTTTTTTATTAGAATATTTTTCACCCTAAATTTGAATCTACTTTCTGTGAGCTCCGTTATACATTTTGGAATTTTATTGTAAAAACGTACACAATTGCCCATGAAGGACTTATTCGTTTTACTCAGTCTAAACCTAGGTACTGCAATTCTATCCTTATTTCTAGTGTTTATGTTGTGGTGGTCACTATTCACCTTGAATTTGTGCAGATTTTTACGAACATACGAATATGCACTTAACTATAAGTCATTGTTGCAAGGCCGAGTCGGGATTCGAACCCAGGTGCGTCGGATCGAAAGGCGCACGAGTTCCCGCTGAGCCACACTCGCTCTAAAATCGCTCTCTTGTAGTTGTCAGGAAACACAGACGTACAAACAGATACGGCAAGAAACTGGGACAGAGCGGGGGAATTAGGCTGAAATAGACAACCAATGGTAAACACCTAGGTATCCACTTCTTTGGCATTTTGTCATCCTTCACCACTTCCACCTTCTTAGGGTTCCGTACCCAAGGGTAAAACGGGACCCTATTACTAAGACTCCGCTGTCCGTCCGTCTGTCTGTCTGTCCGTCTGTCACCAGGCTGTATCTCATGAACCGTGATAGTTAGACAGTTGAAATTTTCACAGATGATGTATTTCTGTTGTCGTTATAACAACAAATACTAAAAACAGAATAAAATAAATGTTTAAGGGGGCTCCCATATTTTTTTGCCGTTTTTATAGATACGGAACCCTTCATGCACGAGTTCGACTCGCACTTGGCCGGTTTTTTATTTACGTAACTACTTAGTGAACAACATACGTTCAATCTGAGTATGTTGTTCACCTGATGGTAAGCACCACGCCTGCCCGTAACAGTTGCAGCGTCTTTGCTTTGTTGTGGAAAATTTGGTGCGGGACTGCACTCGTCACCCAGATACACTCAAAGACTAGACTTATTACATTCCTCACCTATGCACAATATCCTTTTCGTGCACTCCATAAAGCGCGACAACGAACAGGGCCGGCTGGGGTAGGATCCGCGGGGGGACGCCGAGGGGCCCCCACGCCACCTCCGGCTTCAGCAGCGCTAGGAACCGACACGTGGGGCCCTTTACGTGAGTTAGCGCTATCTCTAGACCGGGTAAAAACTTGCCTTTTCCAAGACTGAGACGCTGAGGAAAAGAAATAAATCACAGGGGAAATATTTAAAGAGTGAGTGTGACTCAGCGGCAACTCGTGCGACTTTTGATCTGACGTACCAGAGTTCGATTCCCGCTAGGTCCCGAACCAATGACTTTCTTAAGTTATGTGCGGATTCCTTCAACGGTGAAGGAAAACATAGTAAAAAAATCGGCATTTCATTCATTTCATTGGCAACCTCAAAGTTCAAAGACATCCTGACAGCCCGCACTCAGCCAACGTGGTGGATCATGGCATTCAATTTTGTGCATCTGAGAAGACTCACCAAAGCCGTTCCACAATTCATAGTAAGAGTAGAGTCAAAGGGTATCTTCCCTTTTTCCCAGTATGCCGCATAGTGGATGGTCACTTCTGCATCGGGAGGCACCAAGGGTCCATTACCTAAAAAAAATTGACATAAAAAGAAACAAATTAATGTCTTCCATTTTTACCAATGAAGAGAGAACGAGAAGGAGATGGCGGGACGAGCTCGACAAATTTTGTCCAGACTGGGCGCAAGACAGGGACGAGTGGAAATAATGGGGGTAGGCCTTTGCCCAGCAGTAGGACACTAACTGCTAAAATAATAATAAATATTTTTTTACCAACGACGGAATAAGACGGTAGGTATATATCATAATAATACTAAACTCTTTATATAAAACAGAATTTTACTATACGGGATTCAAAAATTTCGCTCCCTCCCTGTATTATATGTTTGGGGTAAGTGGTAGTATGATCCCATCTATCTTCGAAATGAGGGAACTAATTTCGATGCGGTTTTCAGTAGTAGTTTTGAAATTTATCTGAGATAGCTCTCGGATAGTTTATATTGTGCCAATCACTAGGGGACAAAACAAAATGTTCATAAATCATGGTGATTTCAAAATCTTTAATGTTACCAATAATTTACACACCGTAAATATGTGATAAACATCACTCCGCAAAGGAATTTAAACAAATAGCGAATCTTGCTATGACGCAATAAAATTCAATTCAGCTCGCGTAGCGCTGCATACCTACGAGTCATATTAACCTACAGAGCGCCTCTCTTTCTATCGCATAGCTCTTATCTCTTCTGACGCGGCACGTGTATGACGCGCGACCCGCCGTCGGTGTCTGGTTATGTACTTGTAGCTTCGTACCTACAGTGTGGAGTGCGTTAGGCCTGCTAATACTAAACAAGACTGGGAAATGTATAAAGTACAGAGTCAATAATAAGTACACAGTTTAGTACCTTGTCATAATCAGTAATTTGACATTTGCTTCTCAAATACTTTGTGATTGAAAATTTGAAATCATTATTGCAACATAGTACTAATGTGCACATATCATTGACACTGACTGTACCTTCTTCCATAACAAGTAATTTTACAGATCCACATGGTATGCCAAATCCATGGCATTCAATCATCTTCTTTGCTAGTTCTTCAAATGAGAGATATTCGGGTGACGCTAGCATCATATTTTCTGTCTTCTCTTCCAAGTGTTTGTAGACATCTTCTGAGTCACTGAAAAATTTAGTTTGTTTTGATTGTTTTGATACTATAATTTATTTTTTCATATAATGATGATGATGATGCATTCCTAGCCGTTTTCGGCTACGGCGACTGACTTAAGTTAAGTTACTGTACGTGTTTGGTGCATCCTCACATGACTGACGTATCCAATTTTAGCTGTAAACGTACGATTACATGTGCTACATGTGAGGACACCGTCCACATAATTATAAACTGTGTTCGAAGGAGGTTTACTTTTGAGGTGGTCTCGTTTCGCATCAAGGTCTCTCCTTCCTTTCATATAATATAAATCATCTAAAACTACAATATATCAATGATTCTGAAACTCATTGCCACTCCAAAGATATCACCTTAGATGAGCATAGAAATACTCTTGTATACAAAATACATACCAATTACCAACATTTATACATAGCATAGCAACTAAATGATAAGGACTAAAATACATGCGTTATAGATTTTAAGACTTTGAGAACTAATATATAACATGTTTTTTAATACTACTTACCTATGACATGTTAAAAGAATTTACCTGTCATCATCACCATCGAGAATGTTGTCTTCTGTCATAAGATCTAATCTACTCGGTGCCTGGTTAAAGTCCAGATCTATTTGGAAGTCGGCACCAGATGAGAGTAGATTCCTGAAAACCAAACAGTAAATATACAGACCCAAGTCTAAAGATAATTTCATTATTTTATTTTATTTATCAGTTTACTTAATGCACAGCTATTAAACATAATATTCTAGTACAGCTGTTCCCATTTTTTTTTGCTATGGAACCCTAAATTATCTACCTAATTTTGGCGAAACCCCAACTTATATTATTAACCGACTTCAACAAAGGAGGAGTTTGTTGTGATATGTTTGTTTATTTTTAACCAACTTCTAAAAGGAGGAGGTTTACAATTCGACGGTATGTTTTTTTGGGTGTTTGTTACGCGATTACTCTGCCAATTATGAATTAATTTTGATGATTATTTTTTTGATCGGTAGGTCATACTTCAGAGGTGGTCCCATATAAATTTTTTCAAAATTGATTCATCACTTTTGCGCGGGTCAGTATATTGATATAAATGCCAGCCAGCGTTGGCAATTCGCGGAATACCTATTAGAAACCGCTTCTAGTGTAACTTAAGATAACACTTACATCGAAATTAACATTTTTAACAAAGGATTAACATTTTTATAAAGGGGGTTTAATATATAATGAATTGTACCTTGTAGTTTCCGACCTTAACATAAACATTACCCTAAAGTTGTTCAAGTTATAGGTAACAATTAAGTCAATACAAGCATGAGTATAATCATTGTTAACCTATTGGCATAGCGCACATGAAGTAAGAGTGGCTCGAAGGCCGTTTTGTGACAATATCTATAAATTAATTCCTTATTGAGATTATCATAATTAAGTTTGGTTGAAAATAAATATTAGGACTTATTCATGTTTCTGTTTTTGCCACAATAAAGTCAACAATACTATTTTTCTTTTATATATATTTAAGTTATTTTGTATATCAGGCAAGCATGATCCATCTTCGACCGCGTCGTCACTTTCCATCAGGTGAGACTGCGGTCAAATGCTTGCCTATAAGTATTAAAAAAAATATATATATATATACATTTAAGCAATTTTAGTTTACATTTAGATATTTCTTTGTTAAAATAAAATAGATGTTTTAATTTAAAAAAAAATGATTGTTTTCCTGTTATTTGGCTAGCTACTAGCGTAACGATAGTGCCATTAAAAATAATATCTATCGGCAGAAAATAACATTAGTACTTCCAGCCAGATTGGCTTGTGAATCTAAGCATCAGCAGCTACTACATTAAATTGTAATGGTCTTTGTAGGCACATGACTACGAACATGAATGCTTAGTAATAATAGCTCAATGTGATCTTCGAACATTTCGCAGTAGAGGTAAAATACCTTTTTATTACTTTATTCCGCAAATCACACAATGACATAAGTACGGCATGACAGTTCTGAGGAATCAAGAAATACTCTTAACTTACTTAAGATTTACGCCCTTTGCTAGTTGTACTGGATTTTCAAATACGTCTTCCATGGTTTGAAGTGTTGAACACTTGCTGCTTGGTGTTTGCAGACTATTTTAGAATAAAATCTGTAAAATAAAATGAGCAACAGTCAATAACAGTCAACAGTTTTCCAAAATATTTTTTATGATCCCCTTTAGGGCAGGCTAAAGTCTCTAGGACCATACCGCCATGTCTTACGTAGTTTTTATTTGATAGTTTAATATTTCATTTATTATACTTTTGTTGCGAGAGAATGAGAGTCAAAGCAACAAGCCGGACCCTCTCCTAGTGCTTCAATAAAGTGGTGGAAATTTATTCAAGCTTTCCATGGACTTTTTGGGAGATCATAAAAAGCAATGTTTTCTCTATTTTGTTTCATTTGCCTACACTCGTGCACGTTTATGAATACATAATGGTTAATATTCCACCGATATTACACATGATCACTTGAAATAACACTTGTTTGGAAAATAAAACAAAATCGAACTGTATCACTTTTCACTTCCCGCCAAAAAGACTTAGACCAAAATAATAAGCTGAATTTTTTTTAATTCGCCCGTTTGCGAAGGCTAAAGTCTCTCAGACCATACCGCCTTGTCTTACGTAGTTTTTATTTGATAGTTTTATATTCCATTTATAATAGTAGGGGAGCCCAAGCGGGGATTTCGGGATTTACTAAAGCGCGGCAGATTAATATACAGAGGGATACCTTGTACCCGGTTAAGTGCCTCCACAAAACATGAGGCCCATATATAAGGCCGCCCGTGAAGGATACAGGATCAGATTAGTAAAAAAAAATTGACCATCAGAAATTCTCGAGCGCGTCAGATTAAGGTAGGGTGAGTTAATTACATCCTAAAAAGTGACTTGACTTGACTTGACTTCTTGTTTTATGGCTTCTGTGTCTTAATGACACAATTCTGCCAATGTCCGTTCCATGCTAGTTTCATAAACGTTATAGAGTTGTTGTTTGTCTATTAAGAATTTGGCCGGTGATTGTCTGAGGGAGAATCTGTCCGAATTTACAAATCCACATTGATTTACCTAAAACAATAGAGACAACACAACTAAGACAAAACACAATGTTAGTATCTACATAATTGAATAAATAATATGATTAATAAATAATTAATAAAAAAAACAATTATGAATATATAGTGAAAAAAGTATATAATAAAGTTTATAATTTAATTTTATGGGTATCAATAAATTTACACAAAATATAGTTAATGAGAGAGGAAAATGTAAGGGACAGAAGAGTTTTAAAAGACGTAGGACGTGGGATGTCGGGAGGGAGGATGTCATAGAGAGAGGGGCGCAGTTTGGGGCAGTTAAAAAATATGTGATCTACGTGTCCCTCGTCCAGACCACATTCACACAATGAATGATCCCTGATCCTTATTTTGGCTAGGTGCACTGGAGTACATGCATGACCTAAGCGTAAACGATAGATAGTAGAGGTGGTCTTTTTACTAGATTTATGGAATTTAAAAAACCAAGGAACTTTCGGAATGTTGGGTTGAATGTCTGCATAATATTTACCCTTAAGCTTTTTAGACGCATTCCAATAATTCGACCAAGCATCGTGGAGGTAGTTCTTAGGGAGTAGGCAGAGATCATGTGAATACACTTTATAATGTTCCAAAGAGCCGGTCTGACCAGCGATTTTTGCGCAGGAATCGGCAGATTCGTTACCAGGGATACCAGAGTGTCCTGGAATCCAGGCAAGGACAATGCCGATTCCAGCGTTATGACAATCAAAAAGAGATTGCCTGATTTTAAGAATCAGAGGAAAACGGGAAATATTACGGAATGGGTTCGAAAGGATAGATTGCAAACAACTTTTTGCGTCTGAAAAAATGATAGAATTGTTTAAATTATGCGATTTGGCGTAGATAATGGCTTCCAAAAGGGCGAGAGCTTCTCCAGTAAAGATCGAAGACAAAGGAGGACATTTAAAGCTCAAGCATATTCTGGAGGAAGGCAACCAAACAGCTGCACCAACAGCACTGTCGGTAGACAACTTGGATGCGTCTGTAAATATGTAGTGCCAGTCCTTAAATTGGGTATTAATACGGTCATTAAACGTAGTTCTTGCGTCGGGAGAAACTTTATCTATGCCAAAATCTAACACAATGTTGGGTTGGAAAATAAGACACTCATAAGGAGTTAAATACAATGGATTATTTGGGAACTGGAAGACAGGAACAGGAAGTTTGGTAAATTTAATATAACTTTGTAGAAGACAAGGAATGTTTTCAGAATCACGTAAGTCGCAAAGGTGTAAAAGAAAGTTCAATTTTGGGAGAATGGGGTGGTTAGAGTTCTGTATTAATTTAAACATGAATCTATCAGAAAGGAACTGTCTACGCAAGTTAAGCGGAGGTTCGCCGCACTCAATCTGCAGAGCATTTATAGGCGTCGATTTCATGGCCCCGATGATAATACGCAAGCACTTCGACTGGATTTTAAAAATTTTGTCTTGTCCCGATTTGTTGCAGAGATTCAAAAGAAACGATCCATAATCAAAATGGCTACGAACTATGGCATTATATAGCAGTTTTTGGGAGTAAGGGTGAGATCCCCACCAGACACCAGAAAGACACCTGAGGATATTGATGCTTTTCTCTGATTTTGCCGCGATGTAATCGAAATGAGGAGTACCCGACATCCTAGAATCTAGCATTATGCCTAGAAATTTGGTGTGGTTTACTTGCGGGATAACTTCTTCACCAATAAACAGTTCAATCTGAGGAATCATTCGTTTTTTAGTAAATACTACCACTGAACTTTTACTTGCTGATAAGGATAGTCCATGGGAGTGTAACCAATCACCAAGGTATGATAGAGCTGGGTTCAACCGGTTACCAGCCTCCTCTATTGTCTTCACTTTAACATATAAGGCTAAATCGTCGGCATATTGTAAGACTTCGCAAAAAGAGTTAACTGAAAGTTCTAAATCATATGTGTATAGGCTATACAGCAGTGGACTCAGAACCGAGCCTTGCGGCAAGCCTCTCCAAACGGTTTTTGGGGAAAGAAAATGAGGGCTAGATTTTATAATTACACATCGTTCCATCAACATATTGCATACAAATCGAACTAGCTTCACAGGTACACTCAGCTGAATCAGTTTATTCCTGAGCACTGGAAGTAAGACACAGTCATATGCTGATGCAATATCAAGGAATACAGCTACAAGAGACTTTTTCTCCCTAAAAGAGATATGGATGTCAGTGGTTAAAAGACTTAGGCTATCCATGGTGCTTGAACCTTTTCTAAATCCAAACTGAGACTTGGCAAGAATGGACTTGTTTTCAACAAACCATTCCAAACGTTGTTTAATAAGGTGTTCAGTGATTTTAGCTAACACAGATGATAGTGCTATTGGTCTCCGGCTACTTGGATCTGAAGGATCCTTCCCTGGTTTTAGCAGTGGTATTATTATTTGTGTTTTCCACTGGTCAGGTATAATGCCATAATCAAAGAAATAATTGATAAGGTTTAAGAAAACTTGCTTACATTTGTCAGAGGCCTTAATAATAAAGGAATATGGAATACCATCTATACCTGGAGATGAGTCTGTAAGTCCATCAAGTGCAAGCGCCAATTCATTAAAAGAAAAAGGACAGTCAAAAGAATTATGGAATGGAAGAAGAGATGGAGGAGAGGGAAAGGAATCTACTGTAGGGACAAATGGGGAGGCCAGTTTGTCTGAGAAGGGTTCTAACCAAGATGTGGGGTCATTTGCTGAAATATTCTGAATATTACAGGAGCCCCTAAAACGCCTAATCTGTTTCCAGACTAACCAAGAAGGGGTTTTTGGAGATAAATTTTCACAAAAACTTATCCAGCCATGTTTTTTCATTTTTGAGGTAAGCTTTCTAAACCTAGCCGATGCTCTTTGAAATATCAAAAAATTCCCTTCAGTCATAGCATTGTTATATTGTTTTTCTGCTTCCTTCCGTTCCACAGCCGCCTTCGTACAATCAGAGTTCCACCATGGAGTTGATATGATACATTTTCTAGTGGGTTTTTTAATAGGTATGTGGAGGTCCGCTGCGGATAAGATGTTCTCTACAAACAAATTATATGACACAAGAGGGTCAATATCCAGTGGAAATATAGAGGAGCAATCAAGTTTCATATCCAAAGAAGTTGAGTAGGAAGACCAGTTAGCAGAAGAAAGTTTGTATTTTAAAGAAGGAGAGGGATTGCAGCAAGGGGATACTTTATTAGGAATAGAAAGAATGATAGGGAAGTGGTCGCTGCCATATGTGAGGGGTAGAACTTTCCAAGTTAAAAGGGAAGAAAGTGAGGGAGACACAAGAGAAAGATCAACTACACTTCTTGGGTCTTGGGATGGTCGTACTCTACGTGTAGGCGAACCATCATTGAGCACACAAAGATCAACGTCGTTAAAGACATCCAGAAGAGAGTGGCCAAATAAATCTGAGTGACTAGATCCCCACAAAGTGTGGTGAGCGTTGAAATCACCCATGAGTATCACAGGTGAAGGAATAGATGTAAGGAGAAGGAGTATGTCGGGAATAAGAGAAGAATTAGGATGAGGGATATAGATTGAAACAAAGGAGATATCTAAGGATCTGATACCAACTATGTTGATATCAGAAGGGTGGGGGGGGAAGGAGATTTGGGAGAAGGTCAGGGAGCGCTTTATTAGTAAAGCACTTCCTGCATACCCGTCAGCCCTGTCGTCCCGAAGACAGGAGTAACCAGGAACCCGAAATTGGGTTCCGGGAACCAACCATGTCTCCGAGACAGCAATGACTGACGGGTGGAATTTCGTAATCAAGTGGACCAGCTCATGCTTCTTTCGACGCATGCTCTGGGTGTTCCACTGGAGAACGATTAATGGATCCATGATGAGATGATAATGCGACTAACTGAGTGAGTTTGGAGGCAACGTTGGACGGTAATGGGTGGGGGTTCATTAGGATGATGTTGATGATTAGGGTTAATAAAGTTTCTATCATATTTTCGTTTTGTGGGGATACCTCCATGGGTTGGTTTGTGCCAATCGCACAACCATTTGGTAAAGTTGATGCAGGGGTAGAAACAATTTTTTGGTGTGCGGTTTTGTCATATGATTTCCCTAGTGGGGTTTTAGCATGGGGTTTGGCATATACAGTTTTGGCATATGAACGACCGGGATGGGAGCGAGAGGCTGTGGAAGGGAAAAAGGTATAAGTAGAGGTGGATGAGCTAGGAGGGGGCATGTCCTGTGAAACTTCTGCATAGGTGCGAGAAACTTTGGGGAACTGAGCAGCAGCCTCCTCATAAGAGATACTGTCTTGAGCCATAACAGCTTTGATTGATTTTTGTCTGGCCTGTTCCGGGCAGCTTCTGCTAGTAGCAAAGTGCTGTCCCGAACAGTTCAGACAGACAGAATCCTTTTCTGAGACTTCACATGTGTCACCTGTGTGTTCCTTGGTGCAGCGGAAACACCTGGGCTTAGATCGGCATTGAGCTTTGGTATGTCCATATCTACAGCATGAGAAGCATTGGATGGTGGGATACTGGTATAATTCCACTGGTAGGGAGGTGTAAAATGAATAGACCCTTGAGGGAAGAACTTGGCCTTGGAATGTCACAATAACAGTTTGGGTAGGAATCCAAGTTGTTTTACCTTCTTCAATATTTTTCCTGCTCAGACGTCTTGCTTTGAGTACCTTACCACATCCTGCGGGGAGCTCCAGTGATTCTACAAAATCTGTCATAGACATGTCTGTGGGAACTCTGCGAATGAGACCCATACGAGTGATATTGTATGTTGGTATGACAGCTGTATATTTGCACATAGACAAAACTGGGAAAACTAGGAACTTATTTGCATCCTCAGCAGAGGTAAACTCAACCGAAATTTTATTTCTTCCTACCCTCTTTACTCCTTCCATACATACATTGGGTACTTTGTGATTTTTCAGGAATTGGCCAAACTTAATAGGTCTTATAGTAGTGCCGACAGATTGGTCTGGTTCTACGCGGGACACATGGACCACATATGGACCTTTGTCAAGGTTGGTGTATGACAACGAGCCGACGACTAATGACGCGTCAGTGTAAACCATCTCGATCGAAGGAACAAATAACTCCGGGGAGGTTATAGGTTTCTTGGCCGGAGGTTGTACCTCAGACTCCAAACGACGCTTAGATGCGGACGGGGGATTTGATACCTCCATGATCTCCATGGGGTCCGGCGGATCCGGCGGGGCCGGGTCCAAAGCCATGGTTGAGGTTAGATTAACCCCAACCACGGTTGAACGTAAAAACACTAAAACTAACTACTGACTTAAATCTTACCAACACCTGGTGGACAACACAAATATAGATCAATCAAAATGTTGACAAATTAATGAATTTTAAACACAATTCTCTCTCACGTGTTACTCGCTATCACTTACAAAGTCAAAGTCAAAGTCAAAGTCAAATATCATTTATTAAATAGGCACAAAAGTGCACTTTTAAAGGTCATAAACACATGATACAAATAAAAAATGTCAAAAATTGTAACTTATGTTAACATGACTTTGAAAAAAAGGTAAGTATGTTTACCCATTTCTTTCCTATACTCAAATTGAAGTCTGAGTGCTGAAAAGAAATGCGAAAACTGACTCTACCAGTGCTTCGGAAATACGCCCGCTAGAGAAGATAGCACCAAGAAACTCTGCGGGGATGTCTTTTTTCAGCACAATTACGTATAAATTAGAATTAACAGAATGTAAAACAAGAAATGCGAGTGAGATGTCCCATAGTCATAGTATCAGTAACAGAAAAGTGTAAATAAAATATAAGTAGGTATGACAGTAGCAGTAGGAGTGACTAGAACAGACCAGTCCCCGCAAGCAGCACCCGTTCACGAGTATGACTTGTGGACCAGCCATCACCCCCCTCAACCATATTGGAGGGAAGGGAGTGACCCGACACACAGAGCCGCCGCAAGCAAAGACATTTGAGTGAGCATGACTGTAAAACCTAGTCACTTCCAACTCAAATACAATTTTTATAGCTTTATTTGAATGACTAACTACATTAGACATCTCACATAGCATTGTACAATCCAAGAAGAAATGAAATATAAACATCATGCACACACTGATGTGTTAATCTTCATCATCATGGGGCTTAGGGCATACAGGCCATGCATTTTTGTCATTAACATATTCATTTATTGAGTAGTATGCTTTTTTCATAAGGTTTATTTTGATAAATGATTTAAATCTACGCATTGGTAATTTGTCAATGCCCTCAGGTAGTTTACGAACGCAGAATCTCCTAAAAAGTGTATATTCTACTAATCTGACAATTTGAGAATGACGTAAAAAAAGGGGAGGGCAACAAAGTTGTAAAAAAAAAACGTCATCTCGACATTCTCGAGCGTAGCTAAATTTTTTTTTATTTTGAAGGAAATAATTCAAGAATAATGAAAAATATATAATCTGACGATTTCCGCAAGCCGAAATAACAAAAATTCGTCGATAAAGTTAAATGCGTGCAGCTGCGTAATTTTTTTATAAATACATGTAATCTACTAAAAAAGCATACACTTATTTAGTTGCATGCTATTTCCTGAGCTTTTTAATTAATTAAGTTCAATGATTTAAAAAAATAAGAAAAAAATTTTTTTTGAAAGTGGTTTTTTTGGAATAACTTTTAACCGGCTTTATCGATTAACTTCAAAAACTAATCCGCCTTTGAGCTTGAAATACCACGTCGATCGCCACCAAGCTGGTCAAAATCAGTTGATTCGTTCGAGAGATATCGTGAACGAAAGAAACCCGAAAAAGTGTTTTTTCGGGATTACTCCGAAATTTGTGGTTCGATCAATTAAAATTGCAAAATTACTTATGAGGATGATAAAAGTAAAACTGCGTCGAATGGTGCCAACCGCGTGAAAATTGGTTGATCCATTCAAAAGTTATTGCGGTTTGAAAATTCCAAAAATAGTGTTCTATGAAACTTCTATCAGACTTTCGAGCTGGGAGAGCTCAAATGCATAGAAATATTATTTCTTTGAACTCAGCGAGCTCAAAATATCACATAAATTATATTTTGAGCTCAGAAAATGTCATAAGTACAATTTCAAGCGCCCAGGAATGGAATTAGCGGGAAGTTGCAGGGATGGCCTTTAAAGTGAACCGTTTTTCTAATTTTTTTTTGTCAGATCAGGCGAATCCCTCTAGATAATCGTCAGATTATGAGACAGTACGTTTAGAACATAAAGATGAACCATATATATCTTAATCTGACGCGCTTGAGTATTTCAAAATGGCGATTTTTTTTTGCACATTATGAAAATCGCCGCGAGTTTGCGTCCCATCGAAATCGTCAGATTAGTGAATGAGAGCTTTTTTTTGGCGTACTTAACACTCCCTTAGAAAATCTGACGCGCTCGACAAATTTTTTTTTTTTTTCATTTTCAACCCTTAAATGCAACCACCCGCATCATGCAAACGATCAGATTAACATACGTACATTATTAAAAATACGTAGGGCATTGATGCTATCAATATCTGATGTGCTCGAGGATGTCCATGCAACAGTTTTTTTTTACATATTTAAAAATCTATAGCCGCTTCCCCCACCGATGTAAATATATCATATAACATTTTTTTCTTCTTATCATCTAAGCTTTGCATCCCAATAGGTCTCTACGACGCTCGAGTAAATCCCCATTTAGCCTCGTGGGCTCCCCTACTATAATAGTTTTGTTGAGAATGAGGGTCATCAACAACAAGTCGGACTCTCTCCTAGTGATTCAATAAAGTGGTAGGACTTTATTCAAGCTTTCCATGGACTTTTTGGGAGAACATAAAAAGCAATGTTTTTTTCTATTTTGATTCATATGCCCACAGTCGTGCACGTTTGCGAACACATAATGGTTAATATTCCACTGATATTACACATGATCACTCGAAATAACACTTGTTTGGAAAATAAAACAAAATCGAACTATATCACTTTTTACGAAGCTATTTACTCGCCGCCAAAAAGAAATAAAAGAGTCTTATACTCCATGTTCAAATAAGCAGCCATTGATGTCTAGTGTCATTCCTCAATGTAAGCAGCTGATTCAATACTTAACATCAAAGAAAAATTACTACTATATTTTATCTTTGCTTAACATACATAGTCCGCAAAGATAAAGTACCTGCTTATTAAAAACTTTATCTAAGATATTCCGTGTATATGTATTATCTATGTCGTAGTGTTTTTTTTCTCCCTACGATACATATATTTAATCTGTGTTTTTATCTGTGTTGACCATAGATGTTGCTTTCGAACGCATAGTTTTAACGTCATGGATTGTCAATGTCAAATTTGATAACTTAAACCGAACGTCAATAATCGCAAATCAAATCAAATGTTTTACTGTCAAACGTAACTTGTCAAAGTGCGTTTGGTCTTCCGAATTCCAAAAATTCTAATTCGCTATATTTTTAATTTTCCTGTGCAAATATGATTCACATTGGTCATTATTTTATATATTATAAATAGGAATTACGATAGATTACCTAAGTCAGTTAATAAAATGTATAACAATATAATAGTGCTGTTGGTAGGCGTGATCAAACTATCATACTGTTTTTCGGACTTAGGAGCCTGGGATTTACCGCTGAGCGGGGTAAGTCATTGTTTATTTCCTGCAAAAATTAATTAATTAATATCGTTTCTGTATAATATAATTGTAATGCCTTAGCGACATAAATTATTGATAAAACTTAACCATAAATGCATACATTTGAACATAAATTCTCAACTCATTACTTTGATGTTTTCACTTTTTACTATTGTGATGATGAATACTCCTTTAACTATAATGTCGCTATATTTATAGTTACATTTTCATCTATACTCTACATCGTTATTCGTGAATTCCACAATTCTGCAGTAGGTATGGGTAATCAAAAAGATTTAACCTTGGTGTATCCAGTGAAAATATAAACAATGATAAATTGCATTGTGCTTAATGTCTGTCAAATTAAATATACAAATTTTGTTCTCTTTATACAAAGACCTTGTTGCCTAGATTTTCTATTTTGCTTATGCGTTTCAACCTAACTACTCAAAATGTATTGGCGTCATGTTTGACATTAACTTTTTAATGTTTACAGGAAAATTGTGTCTACTCCTTAGCTAAATCACTATTTAAGGACACAAAACTCTTCATACATTGTAAGTAATTTTTTAAATATGTTCTTATATTTATACAAATAGGTTTTGGATGATAATGGCTAAACCTGTCCTTGCATAGCATGTTTTGAAAGCATGTTGTGATGAATGTTTTTACACCATAAATATGTTTGAATAGGTAGATATAAGCTAGATATATTAAATAAAACAAAAAATAAACACAATCTAAGTCCGACTTAAAACGGTATATTTTTCAACCCAGAAAACAAACAGTTCCTCACGGAAATCTGTAAACCTAACTGCAGGGAGGAGTTGCAGGTATCAGCTAGTATCAGTATAAATGTGTGCATTTTTATGTTGGTTTTATAATTTAGATTACATTTCATTTTCTTGCGTTTCTCCACATCACTGATATCTGAAGGAGAAGGTTCCGACTTTAAACCTTGGTTGTGGTGAAATATTGTGCATACCTAAAATGTTCGTTAAACTATAGCTAAGAATGTGTTATTGCTAGAAATAAAAAAAAAACTATACAATTCATTATTGTTGTAAAAAGGATGTAACCCATATTCCAACACTATGCACTAGCTTTTGATAGGCTTATCACAATTTTTTTGTTTGTCATAATAATGTCTAACGTGCATTGCAGCTTTGAAGAGTGATTCACTCAAAGGTAGTGATTGTCATCAGAGATATGATTTAAACAAATTGAATATATACATGTACAATAACTCTCACTCTCACTCTCTCTACGAGGGAAGGTCCGAGTCCCAGCAGTGGGAACGTAATGGGCTGATGATGATGATGATGTACAATAATACACATTATGTACGAGTATGTTGGCTGTTGTAAACGGGTTCTAAAGTGAAGACCACATTTAGGCAAACATAGTATAGGGTGCCCTCCGACCAGATGAAGCAACAACCTGCGCAAAGTAGCTGGCAGAAATTACATTAGGAGAGCCGAAGGTCAGGCTCAGTGGTGTGCATTGAGAGATGCTTTTCGACTCGACTAATATGGGCCGTTGTTGATGATGATGACGATGTAGGTTCTATAGTCATTAATGATTGCATAGCAGAGATAAATATGAAAGAATTTTTTGTTTTTGACATAGATTTAGCCATGTCTATGTGTATTTTTTGTCTCATAAAATTTTCAGAATTAGAAAAGCCACAACAAAGATGTCTCATTGATGCCTTAGTTGCTAATTACATCATGCCTGACAAGGAGGTGTATAGTGAATACCCTGGCTAGAGCAAAAAAAGTGTACATAAAATAATACTCCACATTATCCATGCTTAATAGAAAGAAAGAAAAAAAGGAACAATTTATTCTAACAAAGCTGCTGCTCAACTAACAAATCTAAATCCATGTTGATAGTTGATTTTACCAGTTTCTCGTATTTAATACCTATTGATAACATATTACAACATTTTTATGATGGTATGTGGTACATACTTGAGCAGTCAGGGACATAAGTACCTAGCTGAACTTTTACAATATTTCAAAAGTAAATATCACCGAAAATAAACAAATTACGTGCATGTTTTGCAATTTTCCTATTCGCACAATCAAAGATTCACAAATGTTATGCTACTTTTGTTGCTGACAGTACCCAGTCCTTTGTTACATTTTAATTGAAGTTACATGTAGGTAGGTACTTAAGAATAAAGAGCGAGTGTGGCTCAGCGGGAACTCGTGCGCCTTTCGATCCGAAGCACCTGGGTTCGAATCCCGACTCGGCCCTGCACCAATAACTTGTAGATAAGTGCAGATTTTGCACGCTCGCTCTAAAACGGTGAAGGAAAACATCGTGATGAAACCCGCTTACGCGCTTTGGAGTGGTAGGCTCTGGCCGTGGTTGTAATACCACCCACCGAACAAAGCTATGCCGTCAAGCGACCTAGTCGTGTTTCGGGATGATGGTCGGTGGACCATCGGGGAAGACGGGTCTGAGCAGCCGCTTAACTGCCGTCTCTCTCTAGATCTATGTATGTGCTCCATCTAAGGCCACTTCATCGCTTTACATCAGGCGAGATAGTGGTCAAAGATAGATCTATTAAGCGTAAAAAAATAATTGTATTTCGATTACTAAGAATTCACGATTCGCCCTTGAAGTTACAATATCAGGCATATAATTATCGACTAGATTGGTAGTTGGTATATGACAAGGTAGACGTCAATAGATGACATTACAATCTAAAACAAAATAAAAGGCTAAATTTTAATACTTACGGAAACTAAACTAAAATATATTAATACTATGTAGGTTTTAGTTGTTGTATGTAGGTACATACGGGTATCAGTTGAGCCAACTGAATGGCCTACAAATAATTCAACCGATACCCGTACCTATGTTACCTACATACAACCGGCAACGTGCCCAAAATGCTGGCAGCGGCCGCACGCGCGGCGCTGGCTCGCGGCGCCGCCGGTGCGCACGCTGACCGCTAAGTTCGCTCCCACAGCCCAAGCTGTAACGCTACTTAATGCCCTTATTGCTAATGAACCAGACGTCGACATCTTTTTTATGAGTGTCCGTATGTTTGTAGATAAATGTATTCATTTTATAAGCTAATTATTTATTTATTATAGTTTTCATTATTATTTTTATTCTACAAATTAAAATGTCATATGATTATTATAAATGTATATTTTTGTGTAATTAAGTTTTTTATATTATTATTAATGTAAAACGTTGTGGCTTTTTGCACGCCTTGGCGTCGCTGTAAGTGCAGCAAGCATTTAAGTATGAAATAAATAAAATGATTGGTTACCATCAGGTGAACGATCTGCCCGTCTCGTCATTCAATTACAATACATAAAAAAAACATACCGCTACAGTTTATTCATGCATAAAATGAGCGTAGCTAGTTTCACAAAATAAAAATGATATTTTTCCGATAACCATCTTTATTGCTCGCACAAACGACTATAAACAAACGTAGTAAAACAGTCAAGGTCTGAGATGGGTCTGAGCAGCCGCTCAACTGCCGTCTCTCTCTAGATCTATTGCTCCACCTTAGGCCACATCATCGCTTCACATCAGGCGAGATAGAGGCCAAATAATTCATACATATGTTCATATATATATATTTCCTTCATAGATAAAGTTATTACATGATTGTGTTACCTAATATCGCAATCTAATCTAAAATCATAATCTAATCTAATATCATAATTGACATCAGACGTGCCAAGTCCTTGACTATTTTTGAACATATGATAAAAGTTCACTATCCTACCCTTAACCCGCTGCTACTTATTATATTTATGTAATTATGTAAATGTATATGGTATGTATTAGTATATTGATATAAGTATATAAGTTTATATATGTATTAGTATGTATGTATTGGAATGTATGTTTAAGTATGCAGGTATTTATTATTGTAATTTAATTGCACACCGCCATCTACTCCTTCTTTCGATACTGTCCATCCAAAGGTTGTCTGTAAGAGTTCGCTTTAAGCGATAAGACCGCCCATTGCACTACCATTGTAAGGAACTTAATGCTGTTATTATTTTTATTGTTTTGTATGCAATAAAGAGTTTTGTAATTGTAATTTCGATGTAGACTATATATGGTATTGAACACAAACCTCAGTGGTTTACGTATGCCATGCAACTTGCTATTGTCATGTTATTTTTAAATGATAAATGAATTAAAAAACAAAAATTAAGCATGTAACACAACAAAATTTGTTGTTACACGCTTAATTTTGCTTAATGCATTTTATCATTTAATGATAAAATGCATTCAATCGACCTGAGTCAAGATTAGTGCAGCTATTTGAAACTAGATGGCGTTGGCGATCGTTAAAACACGCAAACGTTTAGTTCGCGGAAATCAAGTGACCGCCAGATTTAAATTTGTTATGTGGAATGGAATCTACTGGATTCGGATCTCACTAGTAGACATGCGCTAAACAGTGCATTGAAAAGTAATGTGATATGGCATCACATTTCGTACCGAGTAATATTTCATTACTTCATCACCCCAATCATCACCTGAGATGGTCGCGTCGGACGCACTATCTATCACTTGTGTGATATTGTAATGGAATGCTCGAATGCAATAGCAAGTGATAGTTATAGCGCATATACATGAGATAGCGAGTTACTTATTTTTTTGTGACTGGAGCGAGTACATCAAATCAAAATAACAATATCGTTTTGAGCGAGAGGTTCAAAACATTCAAATATTACAGGCGGGGGCGGTGCCAAAATAACCTTTTGTCGCCTTAATTTTCTAGTAATACGGTTTTAAATGGAAGTTCAAGCAAGTGGCAGGCAGGGCGCACGTGCGATGAAGCTCGCTTCCTCTCTCTCAGACGCGCGCGCGAATAGTGTCAGTGAGGCATAGACTCGACAGACATAATGCAACGAACAGAACAGTGCACTGTGTGATGTGTAATGTTTAATTTAGTCGAGTAATATGTAATGCTACAGTACTCGATCGGGTAATATTACGCGTAATGCATCAATCGCATTACTTACACATGTCTACTCACTAGCTCTAGCGCTTTGCCTTAGCACTTCATCCAGCCTCAAGCAATCTCAAGCCTTTGCGACTGGAAGTTGTCTACTGCATTGCCTATTGTCCGGTAGATTAACGAATTCCCCCCCCCCCCCCCCCCCCGCTCTGTAATTTGTATAAATTTGAATACAAGCCTGTACGTTTACACCCCCCGTATTATTTACTTTCCCCTGCGACCTCGGCCTGCCTAAAGGACACCGATAGAACCCCCACCTATAAGCGTATAAAAAAGGTAACAAGTGCAGTAGAATAGTCTTGTATGAAAGTTTTCGTGAGTTTGATTCATTATAAATATTTAATAAAACGGCTAGGACTCACGTAGTTTGTCGAATTAGTCGACCTAAGTTTCGAGCATGTCCGATGCTCTTCATCAGGGGCGAGTTTACGCTGCGAGATCGCGGTTGCACTGCAACTCTTATTGGAAGATTTGGAAGGCGCGTTCTTCATCAGGCGCGTTTAAGAATAGTAGATTGTATCATAAGGGAGCAAAATAATATTTTTACGTCGAGGGCGCTTTTGCGTAGCGAGAGATTCTTTAGTAGAATCCTGAACGTAGCGAGGGATTCAAAGTACGTCGCCCGAGCCAAAAATATATTTTGCGCCCGAGTGATACACTCTACTTTTCATCACCCACTATGAGAAAATAAAAGCGCCTCATATTTTATTGTAATATTATTATTTAATAAAACATAGAGTAACAACTAAATTGAAATTAAATAGCATCCTTTATTAAAACAACTAAAAACTTATATTTACATTTGTGACTATGGGCCGTCGTACCAAGCCAGTCTTTATTCAAACAATATTTGCGTTCGATTTCTTTGGTGCTGAACACTAAGATGTTCCAAATTCAAAAAGTGCGCGGCAAAGATAATTGCGGCGCACTTATAAAGAGGATTAAAAACTCATTACTGCCCGCTAAAAGTTTCTTATAGAAAACACCACCTTTGGGTGCACATAAAGGCGAAACAAGTCGTCCTTTTCGAATAGATGGGATGAAAATATTATTTGGTACGAGTAGGTATACTGAATAGATCCATCGGTTTTCAGTACAATGCGGCGTGACGGAGACCACAAATCTAACCATCGAATACAGATGGATGCAGACTCCATGCTCACCCGACTACATGCACTACTTTGAACAGGTTTGTAAACAATTTCGACCTCAAAACCTTATTTTTATCTGACCTAAAAAGCAGTAGGTTCTCAATTTGGCTGTATGTTTTTTTTGTATGTTTGTTACGCGATTTCTCCGCTAATTATGAATTGATTTTGATGATTATTTTTTGTTTGGTAAGTCATACTTCAGAGGTGGTCCTGTATAAATTTTAAATTGATTCAGAGCTTTTTGAAAAAATCAACAATAATTAATTTTTAGAAAAAAACAAAAACCGACTTCAATGTATCTTCGAAGTCCAAGGTCACATATCGATGAAATTTATATGGGACCTCTTCGTAGCTATACTGAACCCGACGCAAAAATAATTTTTCAAATCAGTTCATAAATGACGGAGTTCTGAGGTAACAAACATAAAAATAAATAAAAAAATACAATCGAACAGAGAACCTCCTCCTTTTTTGAAGTCGGTTAAAACGTAAATTAGAATTAATATGTACTTTAAGTTTGTACATGTAGGTATAGTCTTGAAGTCTAATTTTGTTTGTTTATAAAAATTAATTATTTAAACTGTTTAACGATATCTACCGCGAAATCGAATAAAAATTTGGTGATTCCCACGAAACCCAAAACAATCTCAGTATCTATATAATGCATAATGATTTCGTAATTACAATCTAGCCATTCATAACGCTAAATAAGTAATGTGACTTTAGTTCATAGTTCATTTATTGCTAACAGTGTTACAAGTCAAAATCATATTATTATTGTAGGTTGTCTGGAAGAGATCGCTTTAAGCGATAAGACCGCCCATTGTTACACCACTGTAAACATTTGAATTGTACTTTATCTCTATTTTTAAGGTGAATAATAAAGTGTTTATCTATCTATCTATCTATTATACAATGAGTAGGTACATTATGTATTATATAAAAATAAATTAAAATCATAATTCAAAAAATTAAATAAATTTTATAATTGTCAAGATATAGTTCTTACAATAATATTTACAACAAAAAAATTAACTTAGGTCAGTTCTTCAAATGAATAAAGCGTTTGTTCGAGCCACGCTTTAGTCTTTTTTTTTAATGAAGAGAATGATGATGATTCCCGAATCTCATCTGGGATTCGGTTGTACACTGCCGGGGCCATCACATGTACCAGCTTAAAGGTCTTTGTCAATCGCCGCGGCACAGCTCTAAGTTTATTCGCATTCCTCGTCCCTTATGTGTGACCATCGCCTAGCCTTCAACTTAAATAGGCGTGTTTTGAACCGTATGTATTTACAGGAAGTAGTTCAATGCTCAAACCGGCCGGGCGTGCTCATCGAAGGTAACAGCACGGTCCCCGGACAGCCGCTAAGCGTACAATTGGTGAAGACATGCCACGGCCGCGAAACGAAAACAATCGACGACACAAGCAATACTAATGCAGTTGTTAAGAACGACAATGCTGATGGGGACAATACTGGCGCGGGGCCGAAGGTGAGCCTCTTGTTTTTTTTACTATAAGATGGGTGTGGGAGATAGATCATAGAATACTAAGGGACAGAAGCATCACTCCGCAAAGAAATTTAAACAAATAGCGACTCATGCTATGATGCAATAAAATTCAATTCAGCTCGCTTAGCGCTGCGTACCTACCAGTCATATTAACCTACAGAGCGCCTCTCTTTCTATCGCATAGCTCTTATCTCTTCTGACGCGGCACGTGTAACGTCGCGCGACCCGTCGTAGGTTGGTGTCCGGCTATGTACTTGTAGCTTCGTACTTACAGTCCGGAGTGTGCTAGGCCTGGATAGATGCTTTTGTTAACCGACTTAAAAAAGGAGAAGGTTATCTATTCGATTGTATTTTTTTTAATATTGCTTTATTATTTTTTATGTTTGTTACATCAGAACTCCGTCATTCATGAACCGATTTGAAAAAATCTGAAGTGAGAAGTCCCGTACGAGTATAAATTTCATCGATATTTGACCTTGGACTTCGAAGATACATTGAAGTCTTTTTTTTTGTTTGATAAAACGTACTTGTTTTACTATAAGATGGGTGAGGGAGATAGATGCTTTTGTTTTTTATATGACAAGTTTTTCATGAGACTTGTTATGGGCAGGCGTGGCTCTAAAACAAGGTTTTTCGGAAAGAAAAAATACGACCACCGGCTGGGACTTGAACAAGCATCCCAATTTATTCCCTCAGCGCGGAAAAAGCTCTACCAATTGAGCTAATGTGGTCACTAACTCGAGTGTCGATTTTTTTTTCCGTTATTTAACCGTCTTAAAGGTGACGTGTACGCCATCTATTGAGATTGAAATGAACCTTTTTCTCACCTTTTTTTTCAGGCGTGGCGCTTACTATCGCGCGCACGACTTGCTCGTCTCTGATGGTATAATTTGTTTCAGAGGCGACCCCCTCTTCTAAAAGTAGATAGGGAGGGTATCTACGTACTGCACATGTCGATACAAAGCAACCTGAAGTTCAACGGCAGTGTCCATATAGAGATGGTGGGGCCCTCTGGCTACCTTTCGGCTGCGATATGGCCGCTGTTGCCTGTAAGTACTTTAACTTAGGTCTTTTAGCCCCTAGCTGTTCGTAGCACATCTGCGAGGTTAAGCAACATTCTCTGCGGTCACCACTTGGATGGGTGACCGTTTGTGTGGTATTTATGTCTGAGCGCTACCATGCTAAAAAAATACATACAAACATAAATGCCGAGACACCCTAGTTGTCACCAAGACCTCGCTTCACTCGGTCAATAATTTCCTACATTCGTTCGTTCCCAGTTCTTCGGCACCATGTGCGGCGTGTACACAGTACTGTGCACGTGCTGGCTACTTGTGTGCGGGCTGCAGTGGCGCGACCTGCTGCGAATACAGTACTGGATCGGAGGCGTTGCCCTTTTGGGCATGGTGGAGAGCGCTACTTACTACGGAGTCTACTCGTCCATCAACAGATCTGGGTGAGTATTATTCGACAACCAACAGATCTGGATGAGTATTAGTCAGCTGGTGAGTAATACTCGGCTATCAACAGATCTGGGTGAGTATGACTCAGCCATCAACCGAGCTGGGTGAGTATTATGCGGCCGTCAACAAAAGTGGGTGAGTATTACTCGGCCATCAACAGATCTGGTTGAGGATGGCTCGGCCATTAACAGATCTAGGTGAGTGTAACTCATCCATCAACAGATCTGATTGAGTTGAATTGTTACTCAGCCGTTAACAGAAGTGGGTGAGTATTTCTTGTCCATCAACAGATCCAGGTGAGTGTTACTCAGCTGTTAACAGAAGTGGGTGAGTATTACGCGGCCGTCAACAGACGTGGGTGAGTTTTACTCGGCTGTCAACAGAAGTGAGTGAGTATTACTCAGCTGTGAACAAATCTGGGTGAGTGTTACTCGGCCGTCAATAGATGTAGGTGTGTATTATTCGGCTGTCAATAGAAGTGGGTGAGTACTACTCGGCTATCAACAGATGTAGGTGAGTATGACTTGCCCGACGTCAGATGTGGGTGAGTATTACTCGGCTGTCAACAGAAGTGGGTGAGTATTACTCTGCCGTCAACAGATCTAGGTGAGCAAATGATTTTGCTGTGCACAAGAAAAGTACACGTAGCGACAATCATACCCATAACTTCGTTGTAGATAGATAGAAAACACTTTATTGCACTAAAAAAAAGAATTGCAGTTGGTAATACATAATTTCATATAAATACAATAGGCGGTCTTATCGCTAAGTAGCGATCTCTTCCAGACAACCATAGGGTAAGGAAAACAACATTTCAAGACGATAGTGAGCAGTAATAAGTTGTAGGTATAGGATTGTTGTACTTAGGTATAGACTGACTAAAACGAATAAGTCCTTTATGGGCAACTGCATACGTTTTTATAATAAACTTCCAAAATGTATAACGGAGCTCACAGAAAGTAAATTCAAATTACGCGTTAAGAATGTTCTAATGAGAAAAGCATATTATTCTGTTCGTAATTACATAAAAGACAAAGATGCCTGGAACATTCCACTTCTGCAAAGTAGCCAACTGGTACATAAGAAACATAACATTGTAAAAACCCAAAAAATAGTAACAAAATCTCTAAAAAAATGCCCCTCAGTTTCTTGCCGTATCTTCTGAGTAGTGGTTCTTTTTCCGATACGGTGGTAGAGTCATTGTGATAATTTGACGTTCATAAGTTCGTCTGTGATGCCAAAATGATTAAAGAGATTTTGATTTGATTTGAGTATGCACTGACCTACCCGTCCACTACGACAAATAGGCTGTTCCCAAGATCTCTTTACTGTCAGTAAGCAGATATGTCCAAATTGTTATAATGTTTAGTTTGAAGTTAAATATCTACAAACCGTTTGAAACAAAAAAAACCCAAATTAGAACTATTTAGAAGAGGCCCACAATACATGTCAATAAAAATTTACAACAAAATTCCGAAAATGATTAAAAATGAAACACATGATAAAACCTTTCAATGCAAACTCAGGAAATTCTTTATACAAAAATGCTACTACACTGTTGATGATTTTTTGAATGAAACGTAATAATTCCACTAGTTCCTACTAATAATATATACTGTAACGCGGCGGTGACTATAGTTTAGTATAATTTTTAAATAATTTTATATAATGTTATATATAATGTATAAGAAAGATGTTTTAGGTATAAGTTTTTTGCTAAACCCTAATCTCTGTAGATTGACCCAGACCCTACCCTGACCTAGACCCTGTGGTCTAGGTCGATAGTTATGTAACTATCGTACACTGTATTGCATTATTAAATAAATAAATAAAGATATCCCTTTCATCATCATCAGCCTATTACGTTCCCACTGCTGGGACTCAGGCCTTCCCTCGTAGAGAGAGTATGGGCCATAACCCACCACGCTGGCCCAGTGCGGGTTGGTGGAAGTCACATGTCTTTGAATTTTTGTGATCAATTCTTGGACATGCCGGTTTCCTCACGATGTTTTCCTTCACCGTTATTAGAGCGAGTGTTAAATCCGCACATAACTTAAGAAAGTCAGTGGTGCGGGGCCAGCGGGATTCGAACTCGGGTGCGTCGGATCGAAAGTCGCACGTGCTCCCACTGAGCCACACTCGCATACATACATGCAACATATCCCTTTGTTTTCAGGTATTTCAATGTGAATGTGTACATGTTCGCCGAATGGATATCGATCGCTAAGCGAGCGCTCGCCCGGATGCTAGTCATTATAGTTTCGCTCGGCTTCGGTATCGTCAAGTGAGTACGCTTTTAGTGATAAGATAAGAGTTATGTCAAAGTTATAAAATATTTTGATTACCCAGTTCCTGTTGTACAGTCAGCGACAAAAGTAGCTAAACGTTTGTGCATCTTTGACTCCTTCAATGTTTGTTTTTTTTTTCAATGAATGTTGCATTTCAAAAGCGTGTTGATATCCTGCTGATAGAGAAATCGCCAAAATGCATGTCCTCATCATCATCATCAATTTGTCATCAGGGTTGGTTTTATTGTCTATTGAACCGTTCTAAATATATGATTGTGCATAGAAAAAAAAGCGCAAGCATTTGTTTCGTGTCTGGGTGTCGTGGGACCATGGTCCTCATAGTTTCTGGTTCCCTAGATACAGGGAATCCTAGTTAGGAGCCAGAATCTATGTATGTGATCGTTGGGCGTATTTATTCATTTTATTTAAAGGTTCAGCTAATTATGACGCTGACTAATATTGATTATTATTGATGGGATATTTATCATTTTTAGGGTTCCATACCCAAAGGGTAAAACGGCACCCTATTACTAAGACTCCGCTGTCCGTCCGTCTGTCTGTCTGTTTATGTGTCTGTCCTTCTGTCACCGGGCTGTATCTATGAACCGTGATAGTTAGACAGTTGAAATTTTCATAGATGATGTAATTCTGTTGCCGCTATAACAGCAAATACTAAAAAACAATAAAATAAATATTTAAGGGGGCTCCCATACAATAAACGTGATTTATTTAGATTGTCATAATAATAATATTTTTATGTTTAAACATAAAATTACGTAGTAGCGTCAACTTATCGAACAATAAATGTACGTAACCCTTAGGCCCCGGCTGGGCCCCGCGCTGCAGCGCGTGGTGGGCACGGGGGTGATCTGGGGCGTGCTCGCCGCCATCAACGCGTGGCTCCGTCTGCACCACAAGCAGGCCGAGTCCAACCGCGACCTCCTGCTGTCCGAGGTGCCCTTGTCGCTGGTCGACAGCGCCATCTGCTGGTGGGTGTTCGTGTCGCTCGCGCACACCATGCGCACGCTGCAGCTCCGCCGGTGAGTACCGACCTCTTTTTTTAACCGACTCGAAAAGAAGAAAAGAAAAAGAAGAAAGAAAGAAGAAAAGTAAGAGAAAAAGAAAGAAAAAAGGAGAAAAGAAGAAGAAGAAAAAAGAAGGAGAATCTCTTTTCGATTGTATTTTTTTTTGTTTTTTTTTATGTTTGTTATCTCAGAACTCTGTCATTTATGAACCGATTTGGAAAATTCTTTTTGCGTTGGGTTCAGTATAGCTACGAAGTGGTCCTATATAAATTTCATCGATATTTGACATTGGACTTTGAAAATACATTAAAGTCTGATTTGTTTTTTTTTTAATTATTTTTTTTAAATGTTTTATAGGCTTGCGTTTGACCGCTATCTCACCTGTTGTTAAGTGAGCGCAAGTATTACTGTGTTCCGGCTTGAAGGGCATTGTAGCCAGCGAAATTACTGGGCATTATGAGACTCAACAGCTAATTGTCTCAGGGTGACGAGCGCAGTACGGCGCCGCGCAGGATTTCAAAACAAAGTTCTGGGTGGTGCTGTTTTATTGTTATGGGCTGGCGTATTGCTTAGCATCAGGCAAACGACCAGCTCGTCTCGTCACTCAATTACTTAAAAAAGGTCATTATTAACGCTTTCATTGTTTGTTGATCGCTTGTCTTCATAAGACTACAACGTTACATATCTTCATCGACACACAAACTATCAGCCAAAGTGTATGGGTATTTATTTTGTTCCAGAAACACGATCAAGTTGTCCCTGTATCGTCACTTCACGAACACGTTGATATTCGCAGTAATATCTTCGGTTGTGTTCATGCTCTACTCCATAAAGTCGTATCGAGTGATGCCATGCATTACTGTAAGTATTTTTAGAAAGTAATTGGTCTTTATTTCAAAGATCGAATCAAATGGTAACCGTAATGATTAGCTGCAGAAGATTGAAACGGTCCGGGCCGCCATTTTGTAGAGTAATACAAACCAAACCAAGATGGCGGTTTCCAGTCAACGTTCTTATGTTGCGATTCCTTTGTAACTCCTTCCTTAACAAATTTTTGCAGGTCTGATTTGGTGACATGTGATAAAACTATATTTTGACTACATTTACATGTACATTTTTTTAGAAACTGTAAAAACCTAAGCTAGTTTTACTGGTGGTAGGTTTCTCGTATGCGAGAGGCCGTCTGGGTGGGTACCACAGCTTTGCCAGTTATTCAGCCGCCAAGCAGTAGTGCGCAAGCGTTACTGTGTTCCGGCTTGAAGGGCATTGTAACCAGCGCATTTACAGGGCATTATGAGACTCAACAGCTAATTGGGTGACGAGCGCAGTGCAGCGCCGCGCAGGATTTTGCAAAACAATGTTCTGGGTGGTGCTGTTATTGTTATGGGCTGGCGTATTGCTTACCATCAGGCAAACGACCAGCATGTCTCGTCATTCAGTTACATAAAAAAAAGCTAGGTTTTCAATGTATATATTTTCAACATAGTTAGCGCCACAGGTAGTGTTAAGTTCCAGCAATAATTATTCTGATTTTTTCATTGATTCTGCCAATCGCCAAAGATACATCCGCTCACGTGTAACTACTCGGTAATCTGTTAGTACTAGAGCGCGTCGTAAGAAAACTTACGTCAACGAATTGTTACGTATGATCTGAAATGAATTACGTCAAAATCTTAATCGAATGTGCCAGCTGATACTCGGTGACGTTGTTTCCGCCAAAAATAGGATCTTTAATAAATAAATAACGCCCAACGATCACATACATAGATCCAGGATCCATAGATCCCCTACCTAGGATTCCCTGTATCTAGGGAACCAGGAACTATGAGGACTATGGTCCCACAACACCCAGACACGAAACAAATGCTTGCGCTTTTTTTTCTGTTCACAAAAATTTGTCCCGTCGCGGGAATCGAACCCACAACCTCAATGGTGTATGAGATTTGAGCCAACCTGCCCAGCCACTGCACCACACTGTCTTTTATACCCAATACTTTATACCCAAAACGCTCCAGTATTTGCTATTTCTAGGCAACAATGATTGAAACAAGTCCCATCCTGGTACTCGATAACGTAAGTTTCCATGAGCCAATAGGGGATCGGACAACTTTTCAGAAAGTGTTTAAAATAACCATAACATAAAATTTTAAATTGTAAACATAAAATTGTAAATATAACATAAAATTTTATTTAACATAAAAGTACCTAAAACTATGTTTAAATGTTATGTTTCAAATATTGCTGCGCAAAAGGTCGCCTCAGGACGTATGACGTCACACGCAGGCAAACGAAACGACAAGCTCTACGAAAGCAGGCTTGCAAAGCGATTTATACGTTTTTGAAGTTTAAGGACTTTAGGGTCGTCATGGCATAAAAACATATCGTTTTGATTTAGATAAAAAGCAAAAATATAAAATAAACACAAGCTTCAGACACGGTATTGACTTTGAAATGACGTCATGCACTGTGTTGGCGTTTCGGAACAGATAAAAAATTACAGATTTAATTAGAATTAAAAATATAAATTATTATTATTTTACAAAAATATTGATTGAATAATCTTTCGGAGTCGACAAACATTCGTCTTAACTACATTTTAGATTTTTTTACGATTACTGTCCGATCCCCTAATCTGTACATTGAAGATATTTATTTGAAAACTGTGAACGACTATTTAGTGAGGTTAGTGTTACTGAACAAGAATCCACAGTTTTTAGATTTTTTTGTATATATGTTATCTATAGACTCAAAAACTGCCGAACGGATTTTAATATCGTTTTCGAAATTTGGTAGCATTAGTCCCAACTCGTAGATTATACTTAGGGTATGTTACACCAACATCGATTGGGTGATTACGATGATACAGCTTGTACTCTTCGTAGTTCGGGCTCTCATTTACAGGGAGGTCTTGGAAAAAGACGAATGGGCTTCCTCCACATTGACGGAAGTCGCGGGAAAAAGATAGTGTGCAATCTGTATCTATAAAAATGAATCCCTGTGTCCCTTGGTCACGGCAGTGAATTAAGGCCCTTGGGAACGTCTGTCGGGTCAGCTAGTGATTATTTAAAATTCCGTTCGTTCCATCGCACAGGAATGGAAAGAGGTGTGGATGGACGAGGCGTACTGGCACATTCTGTTCGCGGGTGTGCTCACAGTGATCATGGTGCTGTGGCGGCCCACCAACAACAACCAGCGGTATGCCTTCACGCCGCTCCTGGACAACGCAGAGGATGACGACGGTAAGGTCACTTCTGTTTCCTGTTTCGGTGATCAATAAAGTATTATGAATATAAATATATATTTAGTATATATAATATAAATATATATTTAGTATTATGAATAAAAATATAAGTATTATTAAAGTATTATGACAGCCTCTGTGGTGTAGTGGTTGAGCAGGTTGGCTCAAAGCTCATACATCACTGAGGTTGCGGGTTCCCGCGACGGGACAAATGTTTGTGCGCAGAAAAAAAAAACGCAAGCATTTGTTTCGTGTCTGGGTGTTGTGTGACCATGGTCCTTATAGTTCCTGGTTTCCTAGATTTTGTATTTTATTTGTATTTGTTGGGCGTTATTTATTTATTTATTATTGATCACTTCACAATAGGTGTAAAAATATGATTATTAAAAGTCTGGTGGACCGCGTCATGTTGACGAGAACCTACAGACGATGGGTAGCTGTTGCCAACTAAATTTTTTACATGATATTTTATTTTATTTTTTTAATTTGTGTTAATATGCATTTTTATTTTTATATTTAATTTTTTTTTATGTTTAGATAATAACTTTGGATCTTTGTGTCTGCAATAAAGAATTATTATTATACTTCATAATCTTTTATTAGGGTTCCGTACCCAAAGCGTAAAACGGGACCCTATTAGGTACTAAGACTCCGCTGTCCGTCTGTCACCAGGCTGTATCTCATGAACCGTGATAGTTAGAACTTTTTCGATGTTTCCCCCTTCATCTCTTTCTATTTCTTTTGTTTTGCTAATATCTCTATCTAACCGGGGATTTTCCATGTGTTTTGGCTCTACTATTGGTGGAGGATAACAATAAAACAACCTAGCTTTACATTTTTATCCTAGGCCCTAGCTAAGTAATATTCAGCTTTATTTCTTATACTATACTACGGTACTAACAATATCAATTAATTACATTAGACTTATTAATTTCATTCTAAGTTGCTAACAGTGTATGTCACTTCAGTGCACTTGTCCAATGTTTATCAAGTCTTATTTTTAAGAGTTCACACAGTAGGAGTACTTATTACTTTCTGGAACCTTGTTCCACGCACTCACTTTACGGTTCGGCAGGATATGTGTTCTGGGATTGCTTATACTATATATGTTACCAGTTTCAGCGAGTTCCCTCTCAGTATATATAATAGAAAACATCTATTGCAGAAGAAGAAGAACAATTCGTCAACGACGCTTACGGGGTTAAGATGCGGGGCACCGGAGGCGGGCTCGGGAGCTCGGAGGGTGGGAGCGAAGGCCGAGGGGACGCCTCGCAGCCCGAGCCCAGCGCCAACTCTCTGGACTCAGACCTGCGCTGGGTGGAAGAAAACATCCCCGCCAGCTCGCTGCCACTGCTCGACTCCGATGAGGAAATTATTAACACTAAATTCGAAGTCTCCAAAATGCAGTAGTTACTTAAACTATAAGTGTATAAAGTATTATGTAAACTGTGATTTTGACTTTTATTTATATAAATCGTTCGCTTTTTAATGTCTTGTAATTGTAATAAAATACCACGTCAGTTATTTATATTTTTTATTTATTTATATGTACACATTTAAATATAATTTGTTCTTTAGACATGATCTTTGGTATATAAAATATAATATTGGTATATGGCCACCGTAGATTACATAAAATGGAAGTTTAGAAGTTCAGTCAATACAGTGTAAATGTCCAGTACACGAATTCTGATTTTAAAATATTGTAAAAGTAATTATTATGATACTTTGTGTTATCTCAAACATTTAAAAAAGTAGATTCTCATAAAGTAATGGAATTCATTTTCAAAGACATAGCTCACCTATTATGTCAAACTCATTACTATGCAAAGTCCGTCTGATTGTGACTTCCACATCAATAGGACAGCAAACTTGTCTTATTTGGTATCTAGACATTGGTTACTGCTACTTTCATTCTTATATAAAATAAAATACTGTCTATAATCGCTAAAACTGTCACCATATTACTATTGTATAGATATTTCCTGCCAAATCTAAATAGCTAGCCTTATGGAAAATTCACACAGGCTTCTGGCGACAAATCATTTTTCTATTTATATACAATAGAGAAGCTTATGTGGTAGAAGATAAATATTAATTATTATCGTAATAAAAGTCGTAGTCTTCCGGTTCATCTGGAATGGGGGGAGGATCTTTTGGTATGTCAATACCTTCTGCATCTAAAAGACGAACTTTTATGTCCATCGACAATAAAGTTTGCAAATCGTTCTCAAAGGATTTACTGCTCATCTTTTCTTTTAATAATGCATTGATCCCATCAGTCCAGTAGTCAAAAATTTGTTCATCGGGAGCCACAAAGTCTAATGATTCTGTCCCTTCATTAGATTTAGGTATTAAGGAAAACGCCAAGTGAGGTGTTGTTTTCCTGCCTCTCAAATCTTTAATGTGTGGACAATCTTTGCCAGTGATGACACATTTAATTTCAGAGACTGCTAATTTGTTACAAAGTTCCTCCAAGCTTGGAGTACTTTTTTCATCACAATCTCCATAATGCAATACTTTGTGGTTAGGAGACAGGCGGACAAACCAAAACTTGTCTTTTATCCTTTGACCTCTAGTGGAGTATTTCTTGAATCTTGTCCCACCCACTAAGACCCCCAATCTCTGCTGTTGTATCAAATCTATTATCTCAGGTGTGATTTTATCCTTCAGCTCAACAACAGGCGTTGCATGGGACTCCCACTCTTCCCTGATTGTTCTCTCCTGGAGCCAAATTTGTGTAATTTCAGCATATGTCAGCTGATTGATCTTCTGCCTGAACTTATCAAACCCTCTCGGAGATGATGACAATGCCCTGCTAATTTGCTCTCTGACTACACTGGATACTTTGACAAAGTCTTCAATCGTAGCTCTCATTTCCTTCCATGTCTTGTTGAGTAAGACTATGCAAATACAGAAGAGTTCCTCAAATGGCCGGTCATGGGTAAAAAACAAAGGGTGATAAGTCTGTCCTTGCTCACTGGGTGCCTCACCGACATGTAGTACATCACACAGCGTCTTCACCAACTCTACACTTGTCTTCCCAAAAGGACACTCATGTTCATCAGCCCTGCAACTATTTTCTAAAACAATCTTTGTATAATCTTGTGGATAATTTCTAGCAAAGTACTGCATACAGTCAAGTGCCAAAATACCTGGTGGAACTTCATTGAAATCTTTTATTGGATCTATCTCACATTTGAAGCCCAGTTTCTTAAAGTCTTTGGAGTAGCTCCCCCCTACTGGGCGTCTCATGGTCACTTCTAAATTAGGGTTGTTATCGTTTTCAAATGCTATTCTTCTGAGTTCCTTAATTTTTTCCTGCGATTCTTGTTCTTGAGAGTCGGCTCTTGATCTCATTTTTGTTTCCAGCAGACCGAGTATTAGTGTCTGTAGGACATACAATTGATGGGCAAGCTCTGTGCCCAGAGTTTCTTTATTACCAGTTTTTGAGAACTCACTTGCACCTATCAAGTTCTCATAAATCACACTCCTAACTTGCTTAGACAATAAAGTATCTGCAATTGTTTTCCTTTTAGAGAATTCTGCTTTAGAAAATATGGCATTGATGAGAGCTATAATGTTCTGCTGAATAATGACCCGATCTGGGTATTGATTCTGCAAATGTGATATCAAGTTTGGAATGTTGATCTCCTTCTCAACATGAGAGTTCTTAGTACTATTGAGGACTATGTTTTCTAGGATAGACAAAGAACATTGTACAACTTTTGAGTCTTGTACACTCCCTTGATTATTGACGAAACTTGCCACTTTGTTTATGAATTGGTTCTCGAGTACATCCCAGAAGATAATGTTGTGGTCCATGAGCTCAACAAATGTTATGAGTGCGAACTTAAGCGAATCTCCTTTGAACTTTCCGTTTTCAATGTTGTTTATAATGAGTGACCAACCTTTCTTGTTGATAAACTCGAGAGCAAAGGTCAAATCACTGCTCAACACCGAGAGCTTCATTAATGCCGCGACTTGGTCGTTTTCCATGCCGGAGTTGATCTTGGTAAGGATGTCCTGCACGGTCCTTCCGGCTGACAGCTCCAGTCGTAGCACTGATCCGTTTTTTATTTCGTTGCGATTTTTCTCAGTGATGTAGTTTTGGTTGTTGCTCTCTGAGAACTGTAGGGCATAGTTCTCAGGGTCAGGCAGGCCCCAAGGTTTGCAGAGCAGTTGTATGATACTGGACAAAGGTTGACTCTGATCGAACTCTATCAACTGTGGCACCTTGTCGGGTGCATTCAACATCTCCACTGCGATTTTGAGAATCGTCGAATCTTTCTCTTTCGTCGCCGACGGCATTTTTATTGGTTTTGTAGACATTTAATGAACATTTGATGCATAAACGACTCACACAACACCACACCTCGTAATAGAAATAGACCGTATTTTTTTTTTTTTTTTTTTTCTCCTCTTTCTGCGGAGTTTGGCGTCGCACGTTGTGCATTTGCCAGCGTCTTGTTTTTGTTTTTTTCGTTGATTTTCTAATTTTCTTCTTTCTTTAGGATTAAATTTATCTTCTTTTTAGGATGTAGTTTTTCTTTTTAATATTTTATAAAACGAGGAAACAGGATAAATTGGTAAAAAAATCGGATCGAACGGATATAAGGATAGGGTCAGAGGAGTAATTTGGAAGGAAATGGTATAAAAATAGGAAAAATGATCAAATTAAACATTGGTTAAGTTTATTTTTTTATAATTTTATGTCATTAGCTTCAATAAATGAAGCTATGACTTTGTAAATAGGTATAGAATTAGATAAAAGTAAACATATAATATTGGTTGGCAAGGGAACTTAGTTAACTTAACTAAGTTCTATAAGATCTTGGTATATTTGAGAATAATCATATCGTGGGCAGTTAAGAAGAATATGGTTGGTATCACCTATATCCTCCCCGCATTCACAAAGGTCCGAGTCAATTATGCGAAGCCGAGCAAGATGCGCTGGACTACACATGTGCCCCAATCTCATTCGTATAAGTACAGATGTAGCTCTTTTGCTCAGTTTAGTTCTGAAATACCAGGGTTTGATAGGAATATTGGGTTGAATATGATAATAATATTTGCCTTTTAACCGGGTGTTGTTCTTCCAAGCTTCACTCCAAGAATTTTGGAGGTAAAGTTTTGGAAGGGCAGCGAGATCCACAGTATAGTTTTTATAAGGAAACATATCACCACATTGTATAGCACTATTTGCAAGTCGGTCAGCTATTTCATTACCTTTTATACCGGTGTGGCTGGGAATCCAGGCAAAGCAAACAGAACGTCCCTCACTTACACACTTGAAAAGTTTTTCTCTAGACGATATAATTATTGGAGAGTAGGAATTTCTTTTGAAAGGAAATTTTTCAAGGGCTTGTAATGCACTTTTAGAATCGCAAAATATAACAGTTTTAGAAAGTTTCATTAAATTAATATATTCTAAAGCCTTATAAATCCCGTAACATTCAGCTGTAAAAATCGAGGTCTGCGGGGGAAATTTAATTTTCTCGACTATGTTGTATTGTTGGTGGAATAATCCTACTCCAACACAATTACTATTGGTATGTTTGGAAGCATCACTATAAATATAATGCCAATCTTGCCAACAGTCATCAATTATAGAATTAAAATTAATGTTTGCGTGAGGATCACCTTTTATAATACCTAAATTGTAATTTATTTTTGGTGAAATTATTAGGGCATCATAATTTGATTCAAAAAGAGGAAGAGTATGAGAACGGTGAGTTGGAGAATCTATTGTTTTATATTTAATGTAAGAGTTAACCAAGCAAGGCGAAGATTTGTGAGTCCAGTATGAAGATGAATTGATTTGTTCTTTAAGGAGAAGAAGTTTTGGAAACAGGGGATGTCCAGAAAACTGTAATATTCGGAAAAAATATCTGTCGGCTAAAAATTGACGTCGAAGATGAAGTGGTGGATCAACGCACTCAACTTGTAACGCATTTATAGGACTGCTTTTCATCGCTCCTGTTATGGTCCTAAGACATTTTGCCTGGACGGCATCTAATTTTCTCATACCTTCTACGTTACATGGCTCTAACAAGAAGGTTCCATAATCAAGAACACTTCTTATCAGAGCGTTATAAACAAGTTTCAGTGAAAAGGGATGCGCGCCCCACCAGACGCCTGACAGACATCGAATGACGTTTAATGAGCGTTCACACTTTGCAGAAATGTAATCGCAATGAGGCAAACCGGTAAGTTTTGAATCCAAAATAAGGCCTAAAAATTTAACTTGTGTTTTAATTGGAATGAGTTCATCATTATAATTTAATGTTAAGGGAGGGGGCATTCTCTGTCTAGTGAACAACATTGCGCAACTTTTATGTATAGATAATTCCAGGCCATTGTTGTCCAACCATGTTTTGAGAAGAATTAAGGAATTTGATAGTGAAGAAGAGGCAGTATTTACACATATATTAGAACTATACAAAACCACATCATCAGCATATTGTAAAATATGAGATGTTCCATTTATTGAGCTTTCTAGATCATACGTATAAATATTATAGAGGATGGGACTTAGCACAGATCCCTGTGGGAGACCCTTCCAGATTTTTCTATCGTGAGATTCTAGCTTGACTGACCGCCCAGACATCAAGCTTATAATAAAATTTGTAAGGATTTTGGGTACTGCTATTAATTCAAGTTTGTTCTTTAAAATTGAAAGGCTTACATTATCATAAGCAGATTTAATATCCAAAAAAACTGCCACAAGTGATTCTTTTTTGGAAAACGCTAAACGTATGTCAGATATAAGGATACTAATATTATCAATCGTACTTTTTCCTTTTCGGAATCCATATTGAGAATCAGCCAGTAAATTTTTACTTTCAATAAACCATTCCAATCTATTTTTTATTAAGTGCTCAGCAATTTTTGTTAATACTGGAGATAACGCTATCGGACGATATGAAGAGATTTCTGCAGAGTTTTTATTTGGTTTTAAAAATGGCAACACTATTTGAGACTTCCATGTCAACGGTACGTCACCTGTCATAACTACAGAATTTATAAGTTGTAAACAATAGTCAATGCCGTTTTCTCCAAGATTACAGAAAAAGGAGTATGGAATACCATCTTCGCCGGGAGCAGAATCCCGAACACTAGAAAGTACACCTTTGAGTTCATTTATGGTAAAAGGAGAACACAGGAAAGAATCATCGTTGCCAAGTGATACCTGAAGAGGAATAAACAGCGCTTGTTCTGGAACGAAAGGAGGTGCTAAATGATTCAAAAACTCGCTAGACATGGATGATGAGATTGTACTAAATGTGGAATCTGAAACACCTAGTCTGAAACGTTTAATGTTGGTCCACATCATTGTAGAAGGTGTCCTAGGAGAAATAGAAGTACAATATTGTCTCCAGCTTAAAAACTTCTTTTCTTTGAATAATTTTTTGGTATCAGCTATTGTATCTAATAAATTTTTGAAATTTTGGTCAGTCATGTTTGTATTGTATTCTACCTCTGCATGTTTCCTTTTTTTGATAGCAGCTGTGCATTGACTGTCCCACCATGGTGGAGAAGGTAATTTTCCTGTTGAGGCATTCTTAATAGGAAAGGAGGCATCAGCTGCTTCTATCATTATGTTACATAATGCTGTAGTACATTGCTGTTTATCACCTGATACATTAGGTAAATGTTCAAGGTTATTTTCAATATGATCTTTAAATTTAGGCCAATTAGCATTTGATAATCTGTATTTCATCCTAGGTTTAGGTGGGACTTTTTTAATTTTATGACCAGGGAATGAAATTAGTATTGGGTAATGGTCACTGCCAAAAGTAGATGGAAGGGTGATCCAAGAAAGTGAAGTTGCTAAAATTGGTGAAGTGAATGACAGATCTATAGCACTGATATTTTCATTAGGTTTAGTACGCCGTGTTGGTGCACCAGTGTTTAATAAACAGAGGTTATGTTGGTCTAATAAATCAACTAATTCATCTCCGTAGGAACTAGATATAGAACTCCCCCATGACCTGTGCTGACAATTGAAATCCCCTAATATCATAAATGGTTTTGGAAGCCTGTTTAAAATATTACTAAGCTCATGGAGTATACTAGAAGATGGGTTAGGAATATAAATAGATACAAAGCATATATCAATAATAAGAGCTGCAACAATAGAAAATTCATTATGATGTGGAAGAGGAATAGATTTAATAAATAAATTATTTTTGACAAGTAAGGCTACTCCGCCATACCCGTCACTTCTGTCTTGTCGAAGACAGGTGTAACCACTTATTTTGAAGGAAGAGTCTGGTCGAAGCCAGGTCTCTCCCAAAGCGATTACAGATGGTTCATACTTATTGATGAGATAAATTACATCAGATTTTTTACTAACCACACTTCGGCAGTTCCACTGCACCACCACATGAGGGTAGTGCAGTGGAACCGCCAAAGTGTGATTATTGTTTATGTTCATTTGATGGTGTATATCCATTATGGATATTTAAGATATTTTTAAACAATTCAAGCAAGGGGGCAGCGTGGTTCGGTGTCAAGATGTTGGACTGAGAAAGAGTATTAATCAATAACATTATAATTTCGGTCAAAGTATTTTGTTCAGAATTTGTTTGGAGACCGCAGCCATTGGCGGGTTCCGGCATATTGTACTCCTTTACAAGTTGTTGATGAGCAACACGGTCATATCCTTTAAGGGATTGGCGTGCTGGGCGTGGGTTTATTGTTATAGTTTTTCTATATGATTGGGTGTGTGTAGATGCAGGTGTCATTTTGACTATTGTAGGGCTTGGTTGATTCAGTTTAGTAGAAGTTACTTCGGCATATGATTTTGAAACTGGGGGGTGAAATTTGCAGGCTTCAGAGTATGATACACAAGATTCCGCCATGGATTGCTTGATTCTTCTCTGTCTTTCAAGTTCCGGGCAACACTTGCTAATTGCAAAGTGAGTGCCAGAACATAGGCAGCAGGAAGAATGATCTTCTTCAATTTTACAGCTATCTGCGGTGTGGTCTTGGCCACATTTATAACATTGTGGTTTAGATCTACATTGTATTTTAGTGTGTCCAAAACGGCAGCAGTTATAACATTGTATGGTGGGATATGTGTATAGTTCAACAGCTAAGGCATTATAACACATAAACACTCTTTTTGGTAGGACCTGGCCATCAAACGTAACAACAACCGTCTGTGAGGGCTTCCATGTAGGAGTTCCTGCTACGATAGTTTTATAATTCAACCTCCTAATTTTCAAAATTTTACCGCAACCTATTGGTACATTAATGTTTTGCTCAACCTCTTCAGGGGTCCACTCAGCTGGGACTCCTCGAACGAGGCCCATGCGCGTCAAATTGAAAGTAGGTATAAACGCTTTCAGTTTGTCTTTACTTAGGCTACCATGACTTATGAATGAATTAGCATCATTAAAGTGTGTAAATGCAAGGGAAATTCTATTTCTTCCAATTCGTTTAAGGCTGCCATTAACAATATTGTGGAAGCATTGTCTCTGCAAAAACTTACCAAAGGCAATGGGATGTAGACTAGTGTTATCATCTGGATTTGTTTGTTCTCTCTGAACATGTACAATAAAGGGAGCTACATCTGTGGGTTCATACATTGTCCTACCAATAGGTGGAGGACGAGGGCGGGATTCGCTTGTATTGGTTGTATCCACTGTCATATTATTATTTGTAGGATGAGTCAAATCTGGTTTGGGGGGAGTTAAGTCTGGTTTGGGGGGAGTTAAATCTGGTTTGGGGGTGGTCAAATCTGATGTATTATCGTTTTCTTTTAAGGTTTGATCACATGCGCAATCTGTTTCTCTATGTTCAGAAGTAGAAGTTCGTTTACGCCTACGTTTATTGCAGTGTTTGCACATCTTACTCGGACGGATTCTCTTTAAAGAACGAGACATAGTTACAGAGGCCACAGAGCCATCGGTCTCCATGCCCGACTCGTTAGATATCGTAACGAAACATGCTGCAGGAGGTGCTGAGCCCCCCGGGTCAGGGGGCTTAGCCTCAGCCATACCGAAAATAGGTAAAATTGACTTACCAATAGATTATATACACTACTAAATAAACTATATACAAAATAAATACAAAATATGTACAAATAAGTCTCTTCTGACCACTAATTTACAATTTGAAAATTTTTCGCGTTCGAGCCCGCCAAGTTTCCCGCGCTTTTTCTACTGAAACTTTGCTGAAACTCTAGACCGTATTTCGCGTGATTGATTTACAGAAATTTGACAGCAAATAACTTTTTTTTTGTTCGCTCGTTAGTTCAGGCTAAAGTCTCTAGGACCATACCGCCATGTCTTACGTAGTTTTTATTAGATAGTTTAATATTCCATTTATTATACTATTGTTGAGAATGAGGGTCAACAGCAACAAGCCAAACCCTCTCCTAGTGCTTCAATAAAGTGGTGGAACTTTATTCAAGCGTTTCATGGACTTTTTGAGAGAACATAAAAAGCAATGTTTTCACTCTTTTGTTTCATTTGCCTACACTCGTGCGCGTTTACGAACACATAATGGTTAATATTCCACCAATATTACACATGATCACTCGAAATAACTCTTTTTTGGAAAATAAAACAAAATCGAATTGTATCAATCTTAACTTCCCGCCAAAAAGTTTGACAGCAAATAAGTTAAATTGATTGTCAGTGTCATTATTTTTTTTTAATTTACCTATTGACAACTGGATACAGAGACCTCAATGGGATACAGGCTTCGAGTAGACAGCCAAACAAACAAACACAAACAGCCGGCTGGATACTTTATCTGAGGATACAGGCAATATACTTTTTTTTTTAATTCACCCGTTTGGGCAGGCTAATATCTCTAGGACCATACCGCCTTGTCTTACGTAGTTTTTATTTGATAGTATAATATTCCATTTATTATGTATAGCTTTGTTGAGAATGCTTGAGCTTGAATAAAGTTCCACCACATTATTGAAGCACTAGGAGAGGGTCTGGCTTGTTGCTGATGACCCTCATTCTCAACAAAAGTATAATAAATGGAATATTAAACTATCAAATAAAAACTACGTAAGACATGGCGGTATGGTCCTAGAGACTTTAGCCTACCCTAACGGGCAAACTTAAAAAAAAAATGTTTTTTAACTTTTTACGTTAGGTACCTAGGCCGCGTTCAGAAATGGGTAAATGTTCACGAGTGAATACTTGTCAGGTAATCTCAGTGATATGCCAAGTTAAAAATTAACTAACGCCTTTCTGAACGGGCATCGAGTAATACAATGAGCCAGCCAATCAAAACCAATCATTTTCAAGACCGAGATTTCCCGCACTTTTGTTTATCAGATTTAACTGCGATATTTTGGCTAATATCGGAATTTTACCTTAAATTTTGCTTCAAATACACGAATCGATTATTTTATTTATATGTACAAAAAGTCAATGCAAAAATATTGCACAATGTAAAGGAAAATGACAACTGACAACTATTACCTGACAGATGAGAATCGTAACCCGCTTTTTTATCGGTGAATATTTTCACCTGTCAGGTGAACTTTTACTCTCCCCAATTGGTTTTCTGAACGGCTCAGGGTAAATGTCAAAGTTCACCTGAGTCATTTCTGAACGGCGTTAGGGTAATAATTACATTAACTGGGTGATTTCTGAACGCGGCCCTAGGTACATGTAAATCCTCGGAAGGTTAGAAAATATTGAGTAGAACAGAAGAGAGTAGAAATAATTTTCGCTCGAAAGAAATTTACTACAAATATTTTTCGTAGATTTTAGGCATTGTTGTATTGATTTTAAAAGACCACTACAAATTATGACTGTGACTGCAGAAATGACTGCAAAAGAGATTCTAAACGATTTCAAAGAAAACTACACTAAAGTTCGTAAGCTACTTGATGAGGACAGCAAGAATGATCCGGAAAATGAGCCCTACCTTTCGAAATACAAGGCGAGAGAAATACTACTCAACATGACGGAAACACTGAAGAAAGTCTCCGATTCCGATACTGTTTTTGAAGGAAGTAAGTTAGATGCAATGCTGGGAGTTGTTCTGCTGAACATTGGTGTCATAGATATGGAAACAGAGGAGCTTACAGCCAGTGAAAAAGTATTAGTTGCAGCTCAGGAACTTCTATCTCCCAATGCTTCAAAGCCTGAGGTTGTGATAACTCTTATCAACATTTACAACAACTTGGGTATACTTTGGAGTAATCGCGATGAGCCAGGTAAAGCCAAAACTTACCTACTTCAAGCAAAGGAGTTGTACGAGAGCTTCAAATGTACATTTCTGATGCCTTTGCCTATCGAACACTTAATAAACACCACAGGAGAGGCAAATGCGGCTGACTTCATGATCTTGGAAAAAGCTTATACCCTAACATTGTATTACCTAGCTCAAGTGTATGGGTCTTTAAAGGAGAACTTAAAATCTGGAATATATTGTCATGTTACGTTAAGAAGGCAGCTGCAATATAATGACTATGAACCGATTGATTGGTCTTTGAATTCGGCGACATTGTCACAGTTCTTCGCTGAGCAGAATGGGTTCTTTCAATCGAGGCATCACTTGGCTGCTGCTTCCAAAATCTTGGAGCAGTATGGAGAAAAGTTACAGGAAATTGACAACAGTGATGAAGCAAATTTGGCTAAGCTGGAGGTATACAAGCATCGGTCTGCAGATGTGGCACGTTGCTGGGCCAAGTACTGTATTAATTTGATGACATCATCCAGGACAAGGCTGATGAATGATGCAGAGAGAATGACTGATGCTATTACTGGTGAGTTAATCATGAGTACACATCTCTTATTAGTCAGTATCATACTTGAAAATTTCTTACTGTTTTATACCAGATTGTGCAATACACAATTTCACATGCGAATGTCCAAGACAAACCTACTGTGGTTTTGAGGTACTATAGAAATATGTATGTATACAACATTTTGTTTAATGAATTTAAAAAAAAACATACTTTCTAATATTTTGTTTATTTTCAGACATGTCTGACTTAACTCTAGAAGACAATGAAAACATCTGTGGTGGTGATATGAAGAGTCTCATCTTCCCTGATTTGGATGTCTCCACTTATGAAAACAAAATCAGTGACAAATTCCTTCTGACCTTCCAGGATGCTCGGGAAGTCTTCCTTTGTTGTCAAACATGGCTGAACAAAGCTAAGGAGTATTATAAGTTGGACACTTTGGCCTCAGATTACATTGAACTTATACAAGATAGTTCTCAAGCTTACAGCTACTTAGCTTTCTTTGAAGAAGACGACGAGCGAAGAGCTAAGATGCACAAGAGACGCATTGACATGCTAGAGGATCTAACCAAAGAAATAAACCCCTTATATTACTTACAGTACTGCAGGCAGCTATGGTTTGAACTGGGGGAAATTTACTCTGACATCTTGAACATAAAGCTGGATAAACTGAACAAAACCATAGAGAAACCGGCTCCACATGCATTGAAGAAAATTAATTCTCTCTGTGAGAAAAGCATTGAAAACTATGATCACTTTTTGAACTCAGTCAAGGACAAGAATGGTCAATTGCCATTAAAGCTCGATTGTGATGTTATCAGGCCAGTGGTCAGTGCTTATGCATATATTGGCAGAAATAGTATGAAGAGGATTGCAGTAGACAAGACTGCCCAATTGAAACATGTCATGAAGAGTTATGATTCATATCAGGCTGTCGTAGACATATGCACCAGAGACCAAGAAGCCGCTAAAATGATGCATGAAGAGTTCAGTCTTTGCCAAGAGATGGTACAGATTCTGCCCATTAAGATTAAAAGATTGCAAGCAGATATAGCATCATCAACTATATAATATGAAAAAATATAAATCTTATGTCAAATCATATACTAGCTATCACATGCTTACAAGCTTGCTGTCCCATAGTCATTGGTTATTTACATTATGGTTATCAATGTCTGTCTAAATGCTTGTTTCGGAAAACGCAATTGTGTCAAAGCAATACCGCACAAGGTGAGAACTTGACCTACTCTGTCTGGTCTTACCTTAAGGGCGCCCTTTTGAAAGATGTCTAATGAATAATTAAACGATTTGTTAACTAATTTATTATTTAACACTTAAATTACAATATTTAGTTATCACAATGTTAAAATCGATATTTTTTTATATGTTTATTGGGCGATTATGAAAGTAGGAAAGGCATTTTAAGTAATAGGTATGTATATTAAAGTATATTAAATAAAATTTTTGGTTTCAGTTTATACATACATAAATATAATAATAATTAATTTAATATTACTAAGAAATGCTTATCTTTTCCCAATAAACAGAGAAACTTTTCACATAATAATTCATCAAAAATATTGAAACTATTAAAGTACAACACAATTTACAACTCAGTACCTCCTTAACTATAGTTATGTTGTAAAAATATGGCCACAACTATTTTTAGCACAGTATTTCACATCATCATCAGCCCATCAAGTTCCTACTGCTGGGACACAGGCCTTCTCTCATAGAGAGAGAATGGGCCATAATCCATCACGCTGGCCCAGTGCGGGTTGGTGGATGTCACATGAACTCGCATGACCTTGACTTTTTTCGAAAATTTTACATAAATATGCACCGAAATGTTTACAAAAAGACTACAAAACAATATATTATAAATGGAACACTTCCTTAGACAATTGATTTTCAGTGATACGAGTTTAGTGTTCACTCATTATGTATGTATATGTACTTGGGTATGGTGGAACTAAATATCTCTAAGGCCAAACCACATACGCTACTTTACTTGTTATGGAACCGAGTAATGAGACGAGCAAATCATTCGCCTGATGGTAAATGCCACGCCTGCCCAAAACAATTGCAGTGTCACCCAGAACTTTTAATACCATAAAAAGTACTACGTAGCATTGCATTACGCTCATTAGCACGAGACTTTGAGACATCAGTATTAAGTTTCTACTTTTAGCAACCGTGATTAGCGTTTTTGCGGATAAGTGTCACAGTTGCGCATTTTAGCGATTGCTTAAAGTTGCAATCAAATCGCAAATGTTAAAGAACATTCGCGGTCGGCACTTTCGATCGTGGCAACTAAATCGTGCGATTTGATCGCGGTATCAAAGTAGCTGCGAATGGCGTTCGATAGTGCGTACAGTCGCTGCATCTAGCTTCGGAAATGCGATCGACTCGTCGATCACGGATGCTAAAAGTAGCATGAGTGGTTACGGCCTAACAGACCGAGAGTTGCACCGGAAATCGCTGTGACTTCCGGTACGTGATCAGTCACTGTAACTTAATATGGCCGACCTGACCTAAAGGCGGAAAAAGTGGCCAATAAACGAAGTAAGTATTGCCACGTATTGCTTGCTACCTTGTTATAAATATATACTTTTTACTAGAGCGCAAAAGAGAGACAATATTTTGGTACATAGTTTAGTGTCGATTTGCATCATATTTGTATAACACACAAAATTTATAGACGCATGTTATCACTCTTGTTACCCTATGTGGAAGTGGAACAATATTTCAGTGCTCTGTCATTTTCAATTGTCATGTCACCCAAAAATTACTTAATTACGTAGGTACCTACTCATAGTAATGACACCTTAATTATGTTCAAGGAACATTATGAAATGTTTCATTTCACGTATTTTTTGTGTGACTTGAGAGAAAATCAAGATCAAGAATTACCAACAATAACACTACAGTCACGGCAAAAATAAATTTCTAACAAATACATTATCGAATATACCTTAGACCAGGCAGTTTTGATTATGCGAATTATATTGTTTTTTTAAGCTATTGCATAGCTTCTATCGCGGGCCTTGAGCGTGGAGACCGAATCCAGAAATTCCGTAACGAAAATAACCTAACACCCCCCACTCCGAATGCTATGCAATAGCTTTACCGCGGCAGTCTCCGAGTGCCGCACGTCTTTTTTTATTATTTTATTTGCTATTAATACATTTAATAGAACATAGTCTCTAGCAAGTATAAGTTTACATAACGCGTAATTTTGTACTACAATAAAATTTAATCCTCCTTTTGAAACTGATACTTTAGGTATTGTCTTAGCCTCGTCACACTTTACCAATGTACAATATAGTTTCATTTACCATTTAGACGAGACCATGCAAGTCTTAGATACTTAGTAGTACGATAAAATACATTGTATTGAATACAGACATAATATAAAATATTGGTACAGGGTCTAAGATAGACTTTTGAAGTTGTTGTGCTATTTAACTGTACTCCCAAGCATCGCTATGAAAGAACACAATTTCATAAGACCAGTGATTTTGTGTGTAATGTTTCTAGTTATCGATTATACCAGTAGCTTTCGTTGTGATCGCAGGCCTTATGGTTCGACAATCCAGGTTTCCCCATCCGACGGACGCTTTAAGCTAACTGTCTTGGGCGCCGATGATAATGCTTACATTCCCGATCAACTTTATGTAGGTGAGTAGGTATAAAATTAAAGAGTATTCTTTAAATTATTCGTCGCACAATATTTTTATAATTTTCTTGTCTAATTCCTTTGTAACCTTTATATCCTACAGTCCAAATAACAGCAACAAACGAAGATTCCCGTTTTACGGGGTTCATGATATCCGCGGATGGCGACACTAAACAGGACCGCCATAATCCCAGGAGAATCATTGCGCTGTACCCTGGCGAAATCAGACCTATAAACCCGAGTACAGCCAAGTTTAGCGACCGCTGCCCCTACTCTGTCGAACATGCCATGATCACCCCCAAGACTTCTATTGAGGTATGTAGGTACCTACGTTAATGTGAAATATTTACCACAATCATATTTTTGAGAAATATACAGACTGTGGTGAAGTGGTTGGGCAGTACGAATGCTGTCGCCCTAGCCGAAATCGACCGGGACTCAGCACTACTAAAGACAGCTTCTGTAGTGTGTGGTTGGGCAGGTTGTGTCAAATCTCATACACCACTGAGGTTGCTGATTCAATTCCCGTGACGGGACAAATGTTTGTGCACAGAAAAAAAAGTGCAAGCATTGTTTAATTTTTGGTTGTTGTGGGACCACGGTCTTCATTTATCTAAAGAATTAGAAACAGGGAATCCTAGTTAGAGGCCATGGCCTAGGATCTATGTATGTGATCGTTGGGCGTATTGGGTTTATGTATATACTTATAATACCTAATACTTACATATTCATTCATTATTAGGTGTTTTAGATAGATAGGCCATATTTTATTATAATATATGCATTACGCTTAGGTGTACTGGCAAGCACCTCAGTCAGGAAATGGTTGCGTGACCCTTCGTGCCATGGTGGTGGAAAACGACGAGGTTTGGTTCGAAGATGGCGCGCCTCTCACACAGAAGGTCTGCGAGGACATGAGGCAACCTGACGATGTTGCACCTCAGGTCAACTATGAGTGCGACATTTGTGACGAGGCCAAGTACGAGGTGTGGTATCTACGTACTTACGTATGTGCCTATTACTATTTCTTTCTTACTATTTTTTTATTACTATTTTTTTCTTTTTTTATTACTATTTTTCTTTTTTTTATTACTATTTTTTTCTTTTTTTTTGTACTATTTTCTTTTTTTCGATCTTACTTTCTAACCATATTTTGAAATAATTCTCACAATTTTATGGAATTATCACTTTGCAATTCTACTCTTCTGTGCTCTGCAGGTATCCTTCACAGGTATTTGGTCCAGAAACACCCATCCTCGCCTATATCCTGAAAACGACTGGGTGCCTAAATACAGCAATTTGGTCGGAGCTTCGCACTCAGCCGACTTCATCTTGTGGACCCCAGGCTCTTTGGCATCTGATGGCTTAAAGGAGCTGGCTGAACATGCTAATACTAGCAAATTCGAAGAAGAGATTCGGGAAAAGGTAACCTTTCAACAAAAAATTTACTACTCCTTTGGGTTCTTCTTCGTCGTCAATTATGATTTTTGGACTATAAATGTCTAACGTTATATTTCTTTCAGATTGGTGACGGTATTCGCACAATGATAAAAGGTAAAGGCCATGGCTATCGCAAGATGGCGGAGCCAACATATTCCTTTTTCCGTACCGATAAGGTCAACCACCTCTTTACGGTAGCCGTTGGCATCTTCCCTTCTCCCGATTGGTTCCTCGGTGTAACCAGGTTTGAACTGTGCCAGGATAACATTTGGTTGCCAGAAAGAGAGCTCAATTTGTACCCGTGGGATGCTGGAACTGACGGTGGAGTTTCCTATGAGGTAGGAAATTATAATGCATTTATAAAATTTATATAACGGTCACTCGCACTTAAATAATATAATTATTGAAATAGTTTAGATACGTTTAATAATATTTAAAAAATGCTTCAAATTTGTTTGTTGGATGTGTACATACATTTTGCATTTGCTAGAAATGTATCGAAATAAGATTAATTGTGCATGCAAGAATGATTAAGTTATAATGTATTATTAGTGGATTTAATTTTTACGCTACTAAATAAATGATATTATTTGACTGTTACAATATTATTTAGTCACCAAACATGGCGACAATGCCGCAAGATGCAGTGGCACGGGTCCAGATAAGTTCTTACGATAAAAGCTCGCCGTTCTACGAAATGGACATAAAAGATATGCACCCTTTTGGAAAACTACACATCAAGCTAATTAGAACTTACCATAGGGATTGCGAAGAAGCTACAGGTAAGAATATATATTTTTTTGTAAAGAAAGGAGGAAATATTTTTAACCGACTTCAAAAAGAGAAGGTTCTCTATTCGAATGTTTTTTTATGTTTTTACCTCAGAACTCCGTCATTTATGAACCGATTTGGAAAATTATTTTTGCGTTGGGTTCAGTATAGCTACGAATTTCATCGATATTTGACCTTGGACTTCGAAGATACATTGAAGTCGGTTTTTGTTTTTTTTTTCTAAACATTAATTATATTACGTAACGAACTTAACGAATGTGTTGATCCAACAGTATAATGCCAGCGATTTGATTGATATTTTATTAGCTGAATTATTTAACACCGGGGAGGTATTTCCCTGATCAACGATATGAAAACATAATATATTGTTAGGTAGGTATTTATTTGTATGTAAGTAGATAGTCTACCTACTTCTATATATTTAAGCTATGTTATATTTATTAAAATAGAAGAGCCTACGGAAGAAGGCGGTGAAGAAACTCCAGTAGAAGAAGTAGCCGAGAAAGAAACCGACACAAATCAATCGGAGCCAGAGGAGCCATCCAGGTACCAAAACCCTGACATTGATTCTGGCGTCTTCGGGGGGTGAGGCTTAGTTGATATTCTTAATTTTACATCAAAGCATTTCAAAAGTCTCATTCCATCAAAGCCGGCTTGCAAGATATCCTTCAATAAAAATGCTAATTAAACGGAGAAAAGGAATAGAAAATATATGTAGATATTATTAGGTATGTACGATAAGTAAGTCGTGCTTGCCATAAACAAAGTAAAGTACATAAAACAAAATCGTAAAAAAATTAGCTTTCCTAGCTTGCTTTGTCACTGTTACTAAATTACAATCATATTCGCTAACTCATTGAAATAACACAGTTTTACGTATTGAAAAATACAAGATATCTTAAATGTAACAAAAATTTATTAAAAAGTTAAGTCTAATTAACTTAACTAAGTACCTATTTAAAGTAATTTTGTTTAACGAACTTGCAATAAGCTCTATTATGAACATGAACCCGGGTTCAATATAAAGAAGTAGAAAGGCTTCGTGGAAAATCACACAAAAGTTGAAGTTTTTCTGTCTTCGTAATGGAAAGCGAAATAATACCGCTAACATTTAATTTTAATTCGCCATCATAAATCAAAGTACCTACTTACCGTATCGACCATACGTAATACACAATTAAAAGTGGGCATTTGTCTTATTTTTTAAATATCAGCAGAACTACCGAAGGTCCAATCGTAACCGATCCAGAGTCTTCGGAAGAATGCCCCATGTCGCAATGGAGTGAATGGAGTCCTTGCGAGGGAACCTGTGAAGATGACAAGATAATAGGGTACAAGTGGAGGGAAAGGTACCACTTGGTGGACGGCGTTGCTGTTGAGAAATACGATCCGAATGTATGTATTTATTTCCTATTTTCCATCAAATATATTCGCCGTGTTATGGCTGTATTACAGTGAATGAATGCATATTCTTTTATTTTTTATTATGCCGTTTCATCAAATTGGATCGGAAATAAATGTACCTACATAGTTATAACGTAAGGTATTCTGTTATATTGGAATTGTTAAATATGGTCTCATTAACCGACTTCAAAAAAGGAGGAGGTTCTCTGTTCGATTGTATTTTTTTTTTTTTATGTTTGTTACCTCAGAACTCCGTCATTTATGAACCGACTTGAAAAATTCTTTTTGCGTCGCTTTTGTGAAGTGGTCCCATATAAATGTCATCGATATGTGAAGATACATTGAAGGCGGTTTTTGTTTTTTCCTAAAAATTAATTATTATTTATTTTGCAGGCGAGACATTCGCATAGAAAAGAGGTATCAAAGTATTGTAAGAGTCACTTTGATGACTTTGAGCGAAGTGATTGCGAGGAAGATTGCCTGGATTCTCAAAGCGAAGACGAAAATGGCATGTTATTTTATTTAAATTTATTGATAATATTTGATTCACACAGTTCACACTTCGTACATCAAGAAGTTGTAAAAAAATATTAAATTGAACTTCTTTGTTCTAGCTGAAAGAAGAATAGGAGGACCATTCAGGCCAGGCTTCAAGTTTTACTCCAAAAAGAGGGAGCTAAATAATATTAATAAGATGAATTAAATTGTGTAACGATTATGAATCATGTCAATCAATGAATCAAATATGCTACTTTACTATGTACTTATAAAAATAAGTGTAGGTACTTAGTGGGCTTAGTTTTTATATATTGTCGTTCTTAATATAGCGGCTAATGTACTAATACTGTGTTTTAATTGTGACTAAATTGGCTTTTAATATAAACTAAATAAACTTACATAACTATTCTCCGAAATATGTAGTTGGAATTGAAATGTTCGTAACTGGAACATTCGCACGGATCTTCATATCTCATTTTACCATCATAATTTCTACACAAGACTCTGTGGTACAGTACTATGACCCAAATTACCGTGGCGATTAATAAACGCCTTACACATGACTCCTGTCGGTGCTTATAAGCTCAATTAGAATTAGTGATATCATGTGGAAGTTACAATTGAAAGTACCCGTAATACAACACTAATTGTGGATGGGCATTTAGTCGTCGACCAGCAATTGACCATTTGATACATTACAAAAATAATCATTGTGCTAATTCTAGACTGTTTTGAGCTAAATTTATAAAATTGTCAAGCTAAAGCGAGTCTGTTATAGAGAAAATCTACCTATTGCTTATTTTGGTGATTAAAATAAAACTATTGGTATACGAATGATTTCTGTCAGAATAATTGGTAAGTTTAAATTTGTTTTTTTATTGTTAGTTATCAAATTGGTAAATACAATTTTTTTTTTGTATATTTTAGGTTTTTTCTTCATTATACTAGCCTCTGCTAGTAGCTATGAAGATACTTGTGACAGAAGACCGCTTGGAACTAAAAGCGAACCCTTGCGTCCTGACAATCAGTTCGTTTTAGATATAGATGACATCATTGACAACAAATATATACCGGGCTGGACATATAAAGGTAAGTGATCCTGCTTTCCAATAAGTAGGTATAATAGAATCTTTGTGGATTTGCGGCGTTTTACACTGGCAGTCGTGAAATATTTTTATAAATTCTAATTTTACTATCTTCCCTTATTCCATTTTTGGTTAAGTTAGGTAACCGTAACGAGAGAGAGATTTTCCTTTTATAATTTTTCCTTTTATAAATACTTTTTGTACTGTGTTTGTAATACTTAGTTTTTTATTTTTTAAATACTTTGTTTCGTTTCTCGTATTGTTCTTTAATAAACATTCCTTGTTCCCCATTTTCAGTTCATTTACGTTCTAGAGATGGAGTTACGCCGTTCATAGCGTTTACGATATCGCTCAAAGAAGACACGATGCCGAATACGATCAACCCTCGAAAGCCACTCATTTTAAATGCGGGGCGTCTCGAGCCCCTCCCCAACTCTACAAATGCGAAGTTAAGCATCCCGTGCAACAACACTATAGTAGAGTCGGATGTTACGGCCAAAACATCTGTTGAGGTAAGTGGTGTGAGTTCCACGGGTTATTTATTGGTATTATTGCAGTATTGATAAGCAAAATCTACAATTACATCTTCGATGACAGAGTAGTTAATATTTTTTTTTAGGTAATGAAAATATTACTGCACAGCTAAAGCGCTTTGTAATTGTATTTCAATGTAAGAAATGTAGAGCAATGTTTTTTTTTTCGAAAATCTAAATTTACACAGGCTCTCTGGACGGCCCCGCCCAAAGACAACAAATGCGTGTCAATATTCGCAGTGGTGGCTGTGAAACCTAACGTGTGGTACAGTTTCGAGGGGCCACTATCAAAAAAAGTGTGCGAAGACCCCAGAAAATCTGACGATATGCCGCCTAAGGAAATCGATGGACATTGTAAAGTCTGTGAAGATGCTAGATACCAGGTGAGTCACAAACGTACTTTTCTTTCACATTTTACTGTTTTAAATATGATATTTCCATTGCTTAAAGTCAGTTGTTCATCTGAAACATCTGTGTGGAATGTGGATATTATTGATAGATATGGAATAACTGTTAAAAATTAATGTTATCTTTAATACAGCTCACATTCGAGGGCCTCTGGTCGTACAACACGCACAACAACATGTTCCCGAAGTCCCAAGAGCTGGCGCGGTTCAGTGACGTGGTGGGCGCTTCCCATAGTCCCGAGACCACCTTGTTCAAATTTGCTTCAGAAGCCTCAATAGGATTAAAAATGTTGGCCGAGGAAGGGAATACTACCCAGTTTGAAATAGAAATTCAGAAGAAGGTCAGTGATTATTCAGACTTTCATCATCGTCATCAGCCTATAAGAGTCCACTGCTGGACATAGGCCTCTCCCAATGCACGCCACTGAGCCCGATCCTCGGCTCTTCGCATGTAGTTATTGCCAGCCACTTTACGCAGGTCGTCGCTGCATCTAGCCGGAGGGCGTCCTACGTTTGCCTAAACGTGGTCTCCACTCTAGAACTCGTCTGCACTCTAAAATTCAGACTTTAGAAATAGCTTATTTAACGCTGCTACGCATGCTATTTTTGATCCGATAGCTAATGTATAAGATTTGACATTTATTCACATAGCTACCCAAACTGGTACGCACGGTCATAAAGGCCACCAGCCCTGAAAAAACGGACACGTCCACCTTCACATCCTTCAGGGCTACTCGAGAGCACCACCGGTTGTCCATAGCAGCCGGCATCATGCCCTCGCCTGACTGGTTCCTTGGAGTCTCCAATCTGGAACTCTGCGATGAGCACTCCAACTGGGCTAAAAACATTAGGCTCAACTTGTATCCGATCGATGCTGGAACTGATAAAGGAATGGACTTTGAGGTAAGTAATTTTACACATAAAATATATCTATCTTCGTTATGTATGATTTATTTATCTACTATCTATCTATCTCTAATTTAATTGTATTTGTATAATTTATATCAAATTTACAGAATTCATCCAGTCCATAGTAAGTCTGTAGATCTTCACATAGGATAATCTGATTAAAAACGTTGTTAGCCTCTTCCAGTAGTTAATGAATTCCTGTTGTCAGTGACGGCGACAAAACGTGTACATAATTAGTAGCAAATGTTAAAACAGTTCTGGCAAGCAAACTGGTGTAGCGCCTATTATCAGGTGCATGCTAAAAATATTGCTCAAAATATCAGCATTGCAAAAGTTCTGTATTTAATTATTAACTTTTTTCTTTGTTCAGTCTTCAAACGAAGCGCAATCACCGCCTCAACCCATCTCATCATCTCCAGCTATCTTTAAGAAAGCGCAGAAGGAAGATACTAAACCTTTCGCCAGGCTTCTTCTGACTCTCGTGCGAACCTATTTAACTCCGGAGTGTATAACAGAGAATCCAGTCACTGAAGAACAAGGTTGTCTAGAAGTCTTATACAAGTACACAAATATAATATCTGCAGAGATTTAGTAAAAAAGTCACAGAGTTTTACGGTCAATGCCCAATCTTTGCGTTCATAGTTTGACTATGTACGAATCCACTAAGAGCAAAATGCTCCTCTTCACTTGAAATAACTGCGAACAACTCACTTAATGCCAATCAATTAATAAAATTCTAAGTATCAAGTTTCCAAAAAAATTTAAACAGTTTATAACCTTACTATATAATTTATTAAAACCGAGTTAAGACCAAACATAATTGACAAACACGCGTTATTTACAACAGCGTAGGGCATTATAAACTGTTTTTAAATTGTCCTGTAGAAGGCGGCGAAGGTGAAGGTGAAGATGTAGAAGGAGAAAGTGATGGTGGTGATGAAGACGACAGACGTGAATACCAGGAAACCAGGCCTTCGTATTCATATACACCACGTACCACTAGTACCACCAGGTACAATTTATTTCATGTAAATATGCATGTCACTTTTCATAGCTTATTTAGCAATTCAAAATATTTTTGCATTAGTTGGTAGGTGCCTTCTAGTCAGCTGTTTATGTCTATTACTGTTTTGCAGTGAAGAACCACCGGTAGAAGTAGATCCGGATTCATCAGACAGGTGCCCCATGACGAATTGGGACGAATGGCAGCCCTGCGACGGGATCTGCATCAACGGCACTCTGAACGGGCTGCAGATACGCTTCCGTTACCATATCGTGGATGGAGCAGTTATAAGATACATAGATAGTGTAAGTAATGATTTTGTATCTAAAAGCACTATACAATACCGACAAAAACTAACTTAAATAACAGCCATATAGACCTACACAAAATTTATAGCCATTATATTAGACCTGCCTCAAACTTGGGAAACACCATCAGTAAAAGTCACCATGTAGAATAAATAGATAACTTTATTTATACCGCATATCCAGAGAGTATTCCGTACATAGAACCGATATTCAGATAAAACAGCTCCTTACTGAAATCAAATCATTTGGTGTAATTTTTAGGGAACACCAGTTTCACAGTACTGTTTAGACAACTACCCTGACATGGAAGAACAGATATGCGAAGATACGTGCAAGGAGCCGGGAGAAGAAGAACTGGAGGAGGAGGAAAAAGCGGAAGGTATCTAAATAATAAATATAGAGAAAAACGTGCGGATAGGAGATATTAATTAAAAGAGGTAGGTAGCTTGTTTTTCACAACTAGCTTATGTCCTCATGGACTACAGTTAATACTAGATAACGTCTCCAACTATGGACTTCATTTTGACGGAGATACAAAAATGTTATCCAAAACAGCCAAGATATCTTTGATGATTAACATTTTTTACATCCGCAGCTTCCCGAAGAACATGGCAGAATTTCTGGAGCCGAAAATAAAATAAGTATATATAATGGTATAGTAATTACGATACATGTAAGTTTAATGCTATTAAATAAACGTTTGTTCATACCTACAATTATTTGTGGTTTTACTGGGAAAATAAAATATTCAGACCTGTGTTGAGGTGATTCCTTTGCACCTCGTGTAATACGAAGAAAAAGCTAAAATGCGTGTTCCTGAATGTAATTGAGTACCTGATTATCAATTATCTAACCTTGTACGAGTGTGAGGTTCCTGACTACACCGGGAAGTTACTGCCACTGACCTTCAATGAAAAAACGATTTACAAAACTACAAATTTAATTTTTATTTCATTTAGAATTCCCAATAATTAAAACAAACTAAACCCACTAAAACACAAGCACGTGAACCAGTGCCTAGAGTATGTGTTCCTTGGCCAGTGCGCAGTAACTGCCTAACTGGCCGACTTCCTATCATTCATCTCGCTCGCACACAAAACCACTGACATGCACTCTCATACGTACATTGTCCCTACACCTGCTACTTTCAAATACCTACCTATGCGCTATGAACGCTGTTGTTTAACATTATGGTATGAATCTTTTTTCAATTCCAAATTTTAAGAATAATTTATGCTCGACCGTGCCGGATTCCTGTATAAGATTCCAGTCCAGTTTTTGTCCAGTTGTTATAACTTTTTGGTGCCAGACGCGAGCCTTGTCTCATGCGAGGCGAAATGACCGGAGGCGACACGGGCGCCGCGGGGACCGGACGGTGTAGCATGAACTTATTAATGTAGAGAGATTAAAAAATAAAATACAAGTTATTAGAAGATACATAGAAATAAATACTTAGCAGAAATCAGGGGACGAACCTGGATGAGCACGGTAAGTAGGTATAGCGAATGGCATGATGATGAAAGATACCTATGTCCTATGTGCCCAGCAGTGGGATGTGAAAGTCTGTGGATGATGAAGATTTTGATGTAAGTGTATAAATACAATATATTACTCTAAAATTTGTTTTGAGTCCTAACCTACTTTAAATACCTACTACTTTAATCTGCTAGACCCTAAGATTTAGTATACGTCTTTGGCTAGACCCATAGACCTCAATGGCTAGACCTCAATGCTGCTAGCGTATTTTCTTTTTAAGTTCGCCCGTTAAGGCAGGCTGAAGTCTCTAGGACCATACCGCCATGTCTTATGTAGTCTTTATTTGATAGTTTAATATTCAATTTATTATACTTTTGTTGAGAATGAGGGTTAACAGCAACAAGCCGGAACCTCTCCTACTAGTGCTTCAACAAAGTGGTGGAACTTTATTCAAGCTTTCTATGGACTTTTTCGGAGAACATAAAAAGCAATGTTTTCTCTATTTTGCTTCATTTGCCTACACTCATGCACGTTTACGAACAAATAAAGGTTAATATTCCACCGATATTATATATGATCACTCCAAATAACACTTGTTTGGCTTCGAGTAGACAGCCAAACGGAGTCGACACGACAGGCCTACCCCTCTCGCCAATTTTGCCAAACGTCAAGGACAAAAAAATCTACGACGTTCATTGAGGAATGACACTATAGAGTCCCTGGCAGCGTAACACTTTTGGATAGCAATAGTTTTTTGACAGTATTTTTGGGGTGTTTACCATACCTATGAAAAATTCTCCCATTCGCTTGAATGAAAATGTAACGTGTTCTGCGTTGCATCGCAGCCACTATAACTTCAGAAGTTCGTGGTTGGTCTGTAAAAGGTAGGACATCTGTACTATTCTGTACCCCAGAGTGAAAGAATAGGGAAATAGGGAATATGCATATGTTGTCGAAAGATCTAGAAATTACTTTTTATGATAGACTCCTGTAAACAGATCAAAAGGTGAAGGTCTCTTTTAGGTGGCCGAGTAATGAATACGTTCTAGCGTGGCCACAGAATAATAGTACAGATTTCGTACCTTTTTACAGACCAACTACCTACAACTTTCTAAAGCTATAGTGGCGGCGATACAACGCAGAGCTCGAATGACATTGCGGTAACTACATTTCCTTACGGTATGCTTCTTATGCAATCTTTAATATTTTGTTGTTAAACAGGTTTTATCTAGTATTAAACCAGTCAGGTGAATAAAATAATCAAATAAAATATATGACACATTTATACAATATACATACATTCATTATTTCCATACAGGTAAAATTTACAATAGAAGAACTAGTATTTTGACATAATTTACAAGACTGCAGCACAACTGATACTTAGGATATAGGTAGATAGATAAACACAATGTTAAAAAAAACACTTGAAGTATTCTAAATAGCATAGTGTCTCAGTTAAATGTCATACTGTCGGAGTAGATCACAGACGTACTTATGAAAGTCAATTATTACATTGACCATACCACCGTATTGGATAGCACTAACTATACATAACTGTCAATTCACTACACTAACCCGAAACGGTTTGTCCTTTTGTGTCCTGAACAGCCTTGACGTTCACATGATGATGAAGTCTACGTTCATGAACTCGTTCTCACTATGTGGCGTTAATTAGGATTAGAAATCCGAGATTCGTTGCTTACATTTTTATTGTAGGATTGTGATCCATCAATGGAATTGGATGATTGGCCATAGTAATCGACAGCAAGGACCTGTAAGATAAATTTATAACACAAAATAAGAACTTATTTACAACATATGTTCTTACATAAGAGGCGAATGCCTTTACTATTAAAACAATTCTACTCTCTTCTTACTAAAATTTAACTTTTTAATTTCAAATTAAATAAAATCTATAATCATTAACTACTTTTATTACCTATATCTTAATTAAATGGTTTAAGAATGCACAATTTTAATACATTTAACATTTTACACAAATATGCAATTTTTTACCCGACGTAATGGGAACTGAAATGTTTATACGATGGCCACACTGACACACGAAACTGGTCAATGTTGTTTTAACAAAATAACACCGAAAACTGAATATATCAAGCCAAATGCAGGTTCTAATTGTCGAACCCGATGTATAGTTACATCCACATAAATTATAGTTACCGAAATACATCAATAAACACAAGAAAAACACATACGTTTGAAAACTTAATCTTTCAGTACAATTTTTACTTCACCATGAATGGAACACCCGAATATTTTTTCACATTCAATTCTAAATTGTTTCTAGTACACATTCACAAAGATTCACTTAAAAATAATAAGAAATACCACAACACAAATTAAAAAAACCACAAGCCGACCCTGCTGGACACTATTTTGACTTAACATGTCATGACCAATGTTGAGAAAATGGGTTACGCGATAGAGACAATATGATAATAGTTGTACCTCATTCTTTATAAGAGCCTGTTGTATAGCGCTATCCTTTTTTAGGTCGGAAAACTTCGTAATTATCCCTCTATAGTGTGAGACCTCAATGACGACGTTATATAAAACTAGTTGACGCGCATCACGCGCCATTCACCCAAAGAAAAAGTATTAAAAAAAATCTTAGCATTCACCAACTGTCGTAGCGGGCGAAAGCTAAAGCTCCTAAAAAAATGCCGAGGTGCAGCATATATTGGTGCAAAAAAATTTCAAGAACATCAAACTACACCAAGGATAACGTAACTTTTCATCTGTATGTATTTTTATATCTAATAATGCACTAAAATAGCGAAAATTTGAAAATTATTGTCAGTCACATAAACTCACATAGTGTTGCAACTAAATCGAAAAAGTTATATTTCGGATAAAATTTTTAGCTTATTTTCATGTATCTAGGCGGCCAAAGCTCTGTTTTCCTGCACGTTATAAGAAAGTCAAATAAAACTGAAACTGAACATGTTATTATTTTGAATAATTGTTGACTCGAAAACTGCAGAATGGATTTTAATTTGGTTTTCAGCGTTTAGTATTAAGTTCCAGCTCCGATTATAGGGTATACAGGTGTGGCAAAAATTTGGGACCTCCAGGGTACCTTTTCTCTTGCATTGAGAAAGTTTTGTCCTTAGAGTAGAGAAAATATAAACAGCATTTTTGGTAATTTAAAAATTTTGCTGCACTTGTATACATCAAAACCGGCTGGGTTGGTGGTTGGCGCTCTCATATGGGAAGTCTTGCGAAAATGGTCTTTTAAAAAAACGACTATATTGTCTGTCATCTACGCAGGCGAAGTCGCGGGAAAAATCTACTATAATGAGTAACTAATGAGAATGACCTAATCGAAAATAGGCGCTTATATTATTTGAACGTTAGCAACACAACTGGGATAGAACCAATTTAGATATCGATAAAATCAATATGTTTAAAAATATGTCGATAAAAATACAATTGTTGTATTACACTTTTATTTGGCAATTTCCAAAAGAACCTGGTAGTCGGGCTGCCTAGATTCAAGCTTGTGGAAATGATGTATCGTGGGTTCCTAAGCGTACCAGCACAATTTGTTCAGAACCTTTTGAAAATAATTGCTTTATACCACGATCTAACAACACAAGGAAATTAAAACAGGGTTCCGTACCAACATTAAAATTATCTAAAATAAGTTTTAAAAAAACTGTTAATTTATTTCCCCAAAACTAGGTCTAAACTGGTTAATGTAAATGGTAATGATTGAGCCCACGCGGAATGAATGGTATCCGATCGTGAACTGATGACGCGATACATGAAATGTGGCATGCAGGCGTAAACTGCTGACCGCGCGCAATGTGCGATGCTTCCATCGTACATACAGCAATAGTTCTTGCAACGTTATTTCACGTTATTGCAAGTTTAATTTTAAATCATCGCCTATAGTAATTACATAGACTATCATTATCGTTAGTAATCACATAAAAGACAAAGATGCATGGAACATTCCGCTTCTGCCAAGTAGCCATCTGGCACATACAAAAACATAACATTGTCAAAAACAAACATAGAATATAGTATATTTTATGTTTGTTTAGTCATTGTAATAATTAACGTTCATAAGTGCGTTTGTGATGCCAAAAATAATAAAGAACTTTCGAACTAACTTTGATAGTTATTACTTTGATTCTCTTGAGCAACAGAATATGTCATTTAAGAATTCTGTTTTATTTTATTTTTATGTGTCTTCCATGCTTTAGCAGAGTTTATCGATAACACAATATCGATAGTATCAAACATGAAGTTGTTTACGTGATTGACGTTTAAATATCGTGTACCGATAGAACGTCTCTGTGTGTGAATGTGATTGTGTGTGTAAAGTTTAAGCTAGTGTTAACTTCTTTTGTTGTGTGCGTGCATAGCGACGTGATTGAAAAATGCGTTAGTGGTGATCATTTATTTGTGTGCGTTTCCTCGTCCCCCACCGAAAATGACAAACTTTTTGTAATGGGAATGAGTGCGCGTCACCAATCCAGGCTGGATACACTGGATACTTTATCTGAGTTGTTTGGAAAATAAAACAAAATCGAACTGAAACACTTTTCACTTCCCGCCACAATATCCGCGTATAATGAAACGCTAAAGCTGTGTTCGAAAGAAGAATCACTAATGAATTGGTATGTTTTGAAGCCTTACAAGTTGATCTCAAATAAAATACCCAGCAGGATTTCTTTGGCTGTCTACTCGAAGAAGTTGATTGATCAATTGATTATATTGTACCTTCATTTTCTAAAACCTGATAGCCAATGTACGAAACACAGTAGTTAATTCATGAAAACGGCCAATGTAAGACTAAACAGAAAGACGTTTATTAGTGTTTATTAATTTTATTAGTATTAGTTCTTCTTTTGGAACACATCTCCCTTACGTCATCGCGGCCGACATTTCTTTCATGGCAGGATTTTTCTAAAATTCTCAAGAAAAATCCCTAAAATCTAGGGAGTCTTATTTTAGTATGCTAACAAAAACTCCCAAGCCTGCTTTCAAGAGATATATCAATAATTCTCTGAAAGCCGTGTTCTTGTTCGAGGCCGCCGCCTTCGCAGTTTCTTTCGGTGTGTGGTACAAACTCAACACCAATCGGGGTGAGATCTTTTTCATTTATTTTCTATTGTATTAGTCACAAAGCCCTGAATTGTTAGTTAAGTTTACCAAATCCCTGCCTTGCAAGTACAATTTTCGAGATTTCACAATGTGACATGACTGACATCGTGAAAATGAAAGTGCAACAATAATTTTTTGTTGTTAATGTATGAAATTTTTACAACAATCTAAAATCAATTACTAAATCATTAATAATTTGTAGACAATTTTCATTTATATACTGCAAATGATTGAAACGTAAACGTAACTGAAACGTATTCGTGTTCAGAAATGTTATTAACTTTAAATGTAAAAAGATACATTGAGCTACCTAGTAACCTCAATGTTCGCATTTTGTGTCTAAATTAAATTATTCATTAATTGTTTGCTTCTGTACCCAAGTGTTCAATGAAATACCCAATTACAGTAAACTATTGGATAATACATGAACAATTTGATGTTAACATTTCAGACTTTCGTTTGTACATGTTCAAAAACCACAACTGGGTGTTGGAAAGTTACTACGCGCTTGGTGAAAAGATCGCTGACCAGAAGACTCGTGAATACGACCTTAAAATTTGGAATAACGAGGGGCAGATCTAGAAGATCGGTGAGATGAGTATAGCTATTAGATCCGCATTCTGGATCGCTGTATTTGGATCCATCGGTTACACAATGTTCAAGTTGGTCAAACCTGATGATGAACTCCTCAAACAGGTCATTATTACGATTTTGTTAAGTCACTATTTAATTGTATTGGGTTGGAATTTGAAACTAATAATGTGCATGTTTGTTTTGTGTTGTTTACATTCTCAATAGTATTTTTCTTTTTTGTGTTTTAACTCAAACAAAATTTTGAAGAAATCTTTCTTTACAAAGACTTGCACATTGTATATTAAAACCATTACAACTAAGAGGAATTCTATTTCATCATTCAATAGTTTAGACATAAATCTTCATTTTGAATCATCACATCACCAAGAATATCTGATCATCAAGTTTGATCCATTTGATCTATGTCATAAATTTCTTACAATAATATTTATTTATTCAGACTCATCTTCATTATATTTATTCATGCATAACCACAATATTTGATTTTACAGTTTGATGAAGAATCCAAACATACCGACACCAGAAAGCTTGCCCATAAAACTGTAGAAATTCTTAAGGAATCTGCAAATCAAAGTTCTGAATTGAACAAAAAAATAGAGGATTTACTAAAGAAAGGAAAATGAGTGACAAAAATACTGTTTTAGAAAGGCTTAGTAGAAGAGATGCACAACGCTTAGAGAAGTTACAAAAGGCTCACAAGGCAAGGGAAGATGTTGATGCCTCTGACGAAAATGAAGACTTCTTTTCTGGGGCTTTCAAAATAAAGTCTGAATACATTGAAGATCTCCTATCTCAAATTCCAACTCTAGAAACTAACATACTCCCATCACACTTTGACAACATCAAGAAAGAAGTTAACGAATTACAGAAATATGTGATCACGTCATCATTCTTCCTGAAAGAGTTTAACATGCGCAAGTACTTAGGCATTGTACAGAATTTACAGACAAAATGTTATGAATTGGAGGACATGTATGTGCCTAGAAAAAAGTTTGGCTTCTCAAAGAAAAAACTGCCTAAATCTGACTCTGGGAAACAGAGCTCGTTAGACGAAAGTGATGGTGCCAGCAAGAAAGACTGCAACAAATGGGATGAAAAGCTTTTTGGATTTGATTCACTGGAGAACAAAGTGTTGGCTTTAGAAAATGAGGAGTTGTTTCAACGAGATGTCGCTTTACGTAACCTAAAAAATTGTACAATTACTTTAAAAGGTATTATGGGAACTCTACACATGAATAATCTAGAAAACTGCTTAGTTCTGTCTGGACCGGTGACGTCATCCGTTTTTGTGGAAAAATGTACAAATTGTAAGATAATAACTGCATGTCAACAACTCCGAATGCACACGTCCAACAAGTGCGATATCTACTTGCATGTGACAAGTAAAGGCATTGTGGAGGACTGCTCAGAAATTCGAACTGCACCGTACAACTTACACTATGACGATTTGGAGATGCACTTCAATGCCTCTTCCCTGAATAGAAATATCAACAACTGGGATCAACTGAATGACTTCAACTGGTTAGCCCCCGACACTCCTTCTCCCAACTGGTCTGTTCTAGATGTTGCACAAAGAGTCAAGTCTTGGGACAGCTGGTGGTATAAGACACCCTAGTTATTAGTACTCATTTTTATAAGAGGCAAATTTCCTGTACTAAATAATGCAATAATAGATAGGATAACAAATGTAACCAGTTAATTTTTAGATCTGCAATGGAAGAGATTATTAGTACAATAAGACAGTTGACTATTTATTTTTATTAATTGAACAAATTTTATTGTGTATTTGAACTGTAAAAAGCTTCACAAGATTAGTAAGATTGTAATAGATACTTAGAAAATCAAAAATTATGTACAAGTTTGTATAAATCTACTAGCTACTAGCTAGGTGTAAATTAGTTTTTGTCAATTTATTCTAAAAAGCATATAGACTTAATAGTTGATAAATAGTCAACTTCTCTATTGTTAATTCTAGAGAAATTAACCTTTTTTTATCAGAACAAACAAGTGACCTTGCCTAATCTACCTTAACATTCTAACTTATGTTATTTTAAAGACAAAATTCTCTAGTAGTTAAGTTTATTGCAATTGAAATCAATAATTTGAGCCATACCTTGTAACTGCTTAGTGCATAACAACATAGCATTTATTCATTTAATTTATTTTGAAATAAAAGATTTTAATAGAAAATCTATTTTAGTTGTTTAATTTTTCTCTTAACCAAATGCTTGTGCAGACGACGCGCAAAAAGCTACTCCTCCAGCGGTTGTCCATCTGCGCGTGCCTTAACCCTTACTGTTCACATCTGCAGGGCGATCGTGTATCTTTTATTTCAATCGATTTCAATAAGAAACCAGTTTCGATGATGGTTTTGCGATCACGTAACCCGTTTGTTGCAATCAAACGTCAACGAAAGCTCAATTGAAATAAAGTTTATATCGATATATAATCCATAGACAAGAGCCGTATTACACAGTAAAATTGAATAGATTGGGCGTATACGTAACGATTCATAGCACAATCTCGCTTTGTAAATTTTCGGGTAATCGATAGGAACACATTGAAATCGAGACAAAAAGTTTAATGATCGCATTTTATCGATTGAAATAAATTTCTATTGCACGTTAGTTCACAACAGACTTACGTGATCGCCCTGCTGTGCATGGTAATGCATTGGTCAGTACCAAAGAGTATGTAAAAACCGGTCTGTAGGTACCTGCAGAAAAAAAACACGTCGCGTATTTAAATAAAAGGCAGACTTAACAATAAATATTTATTTATTCCTACATTAGAAATATATAAAAATTCCAAGTTATAGAGAAATCACAGTAATTTCACACAAAAGCAATAACTGTACAAGAATAGGCATCCAAATGCGAACAAACCCAAAAATCTCAAATTTCTTTTAATGCCCATATTCACTTCTTCTTCGGAATTCTAGAAAAAATAAGTTCTTGGCATTACAGGCCTATATCTCCACACAGAAGATATAAATCATCGGAAGTCCAAGTTAGCTTCGGTAGACCAGCCCATGAATTTACAAATCATTTGAGCATACTTAGAAGGCATACACAATGCAACAATAATACAATAGTTTGAAAATAATGAATATTGGCTGGAAAATACTTAATCATATAAATAAAATACCATTTTATACATCTCAAGGTAACCTAATTACAATGTAATTTGTGGCATCATGCCGAGTCAAAATAATTAAATACTATGAAACTGCGTTCAAATTTCCATCAAGCAAGCTCTTACATTCAAAAGACTCGCCACTACTGCTTGAAATTGCTGTGACACTCGTGCAATCAATGCAAGAACTTGCTTATTGGAAAGATGGCTTTATGTCACAGGCCTTTTGAAATAAAACAAACAAAATATGCATCTTATTATGCGTCCAATTAATGCTAATAACAGCAATTAAATTATTATAGCAGTAATAATTATTTTCAGCTGTTTTTCGTTTAACTTGAATGTTATACGTGTAGCGTTTTAACTTGGACCACTACTTGCTAAGGCAATATGCGCAGTAATGTTTTGTACCCTTATTAAAAATGTATAGTTAAATGCACTTTCGAGTATGACAATCTTATCTCTGGCAAGTTAGCATGCTATTGTTAAATATATTTTTTAATACACTTATTAAAATATGTATACATAGGAATGTAAATTTTAAAATCTCGGATAGCATTTAGGATTATCATAATATTCATTTAGACAAGCATTTTTCCCAAATAATATTACACATCAATTCATAAGTATTTTATGAGATTCATTACTATCATTATATATTATATCATACTTTCCACTGTATTGAATTAAATACTTTCTATGAACAGAAAAATAAATTTATTGCCACTTCTAAAAATAAAAAGTAATGAAAGAAAAAGGCTGTCACACCACTGTTATGCACGCTAAATTATTATCTAGGTATAATTTATCAACCCACTTAAATAAGTTCAAAATTGTCACTATCTGTAAACTCTAAAAAACATACTTATCCGTGATTATGATCATAGATTGTCCAAATTCCATGTATTGTTAATTAACAAATCCTATTGGAAGTAATTGGTATCTGTATATCTAAATAAATCGCAAGATATGTGACAGATTGACAGTTATTATATAAACAAGACTGAGAAAACGCCAGCTGACCAATATTTCTTTAAATTATATTTGAAAAAACATAAAAAATAAAATTCTCGCAAAACTGCACACAACAAAACAAATATAAAAAAAACATGTATACATTAATTATAATGCGTCGTTATACAGAGTAAATTTGCATTTTTACACAATATTTTCACTCTTGAATGTAGGCAATGTAATGATCTATTTTCTTGCGAAGTTAAGTTGAGTAGTCGTAAGGTATTTTGTGTGGAAAGTCTCACGATTCCCACATAAAATATCGGGCTGTGTCCGCTTGACTGAGAGCATACGTTTTTACCGCTTACAGATATATTATTAATTATAGATAGCAATGACGTTTTCCATTATCTTGCCTGATGTCAAGCGACGATGTGGTTAAAGATGGAGTACGTATATCTAAAGAAAGATTTGCAATGTTATAGTATATAGATTTTGAAAATCTATGATCCAGATTAGTAAGTTTATTAGCACTGGCCGTTACAACACAAATAGCAATAATTTTTCGAAGTAAAGGAATGTTTTTATATATTAAGTACAAAAATACTTTAGTATGTAATTAAAAGAGAATCTATCGACGGAGGCTGAACGTGTATTATGATAAATGACCAATAAATAGGACATCAGCCTCAATTGTTACTCTTAGAACACAGAAGAATTGAAACAACTACAGTTTACAGATATGGAAGCATAAATAAAATCTTCTCTAAATGTAAAGCACCATCTTTTTTTTACCCGACTGCACGTGCCAAAAGGGAGGGTGTAGAGTTCAACAGTCTATGTATGTGAGAAAAATTGGATGCTCCACGGTAGCTCGAACTCCATGACGCTTTTTGTTAAATGAGATGTGAAAACATGTGTCTTAACTCTGCGAGGGTATATGACGTCACACTAAATTTAAGATGGCGGATTTTATATTAAACAATTAACCCACTTAGATTGTTTTTTATATCAAATGACTTTTCTGTGTTCAAGACTTGTTGATGAACACATTGCGAATTTGTATAATTTGTCTATAGAAATTGCAGTCGGGTTAGTACTATCTATTATTCTAATTGGTGATAAAATGATGCTCTACTACGTCCCTACGTACGTGCGAACTCGTAAAGTGTCGAAGATCGAAGATATAGCATTATATTTTTCTTTAATTACTCATACGTTAAGTTATAATCATGTCGGTGATGCAAAAATATGAAATTCAGTCAGTTTTCATTGAAATCCTAATACAATTATCCTTAATTTCTACAATAGTGGACTTCTACACATTTTACAATTTTTTCAATAGCCATAGTCTTAAAAACGGGATGTCAGTAACGGATTTCATTTGACAAAATTAACATAATACATTTCCTAAAGAATATTATGAAGATACGAATACTTTTTATTCTTAAAGCAACATTATACAAATGGAAATAAATTATGCTTATATATTTTACTAAGAAATAAAAATTATGCTTATTTATAATAAGACAATACTTAAAATAAAATAAAAATACACTGCATACACATACATTCAAATGAAATCCATTAAGGATTACATTTCCGGTTCCTAAAACTATGACGCTATAATACACTTTAATCTCTTACTGTAAATTGTTAAATTAGTATAAATTACGGCTTTTAAGAGTATTCAAAGCTATAAAAACACTTTGTATTCAATTTACTTTTATATGTTGAGTTACCTTTCCAAGATAAGGCTCCAAACACACTTTAGGTAGGTACCGATAAGTGATAAGTATGTATTTTATCGGTTTTTGTGAAACAACGTAAATTTATGCTAATTCGAATCATTCCTTTGATTGCTTGAACACACAACGGCGACAAGCAAGATAGTTCAATTATTTACCTAAAACGAAACTGTCGAAGGTGTATGCTAGAATGTTGGTAAAAGTCTGTAATTTTCAATGAATGGTCTCGAAGTTCTCGCTTAGAATCCGCAAAACCTTTACGGGTGCTTAGATTAGGGAAAAGTCCGAAAAATATTTTTTTTTATATGGACAAGTCTCTCGTCCAAAAGACGTGCAACCTGCACGTCTTTATTGCACATCACGGACGAGATATATCACCCTATTGGCTCACGATATAGCTGCCTCTGTGCATAGTGCACAGGCTTTTAACATTTATGCTAGAAACGGCAGAATTTATCTGCATTATAGCCGCCCGTATCTAGCATACACCTTCAACATTCGCTCCCCTACACCGCGGCTCAGCTGAGCTTCTACTGCCTCCCCTAACCTACTTACCAGCTGAGCTTGTACCCTCCCCTAACATGGCCTACAATTACTAGCCAGCACTATTGCCGCCCCCATTTAGCATACTGCTTCAACATTCGCTACCCTAACCCGCGGCTCAGCTGAGCTCACCCTCCCCTGCCCCGTGGCTCAGCTGAGCTCACCCACCCTGCCCCGCGGCTCAACTAAGCTCACCCCCTCCCCAATCCCGCGGCATAGCTGAGCTCACCCCCTCCCCTACTCGCGGCACAGCTGAGCTCACCCTCCCCTGCCCCGCGGCACAGCTGAGCTCACCCCCTCCCCTACACCGCGGCACAGCTGAGCTCACCCTCCCCTGTCCCGCGGCACAGCTGAGCTCACCCCCTCCCCTACACCGCGGCACAGCTGAGCTGACCCTCTTCCCCTACCCCGCGGCTCAGCTGAGTTCGCCGTCCCCTACCACGGCTCAGCCGAGCTCGCCTCCTCCTCACCAGTTGGGCTTGTTGTGCGTGATGGTCCACTGCTGGTAGGTGTTGTTGGGGTCGCAGGGCGCGAGGCCGAGCTGCCGCGAGTGCGGCTGCAGCGTCAGGCAGTAGCCTTGCAGGCGGTGGATCAGGTGCCCGTCGTCGAAACTGGAACGCAACACGTTTCGACAGTGATCAACGTGGAATTACAAGCGAATATCACTAAACTAAAATTAACATAAATTAATTTTTTTTTTATTTTCGCTGCGCTCTCCTCACGTAGTATAGTATTATAAGTTGCATATTGTGTTTTCCTGTTATTGGACTTTCACTATAGTTTTGACGTCTTTGCTTATGATGTCTATGATTGTTTTTGTGTTAAATCTGTTGGAAAACCTAATAAATAAATAAAAAAACCCCGTCAAAAAACCTATAAAAATAAAAAAAACGGCAGAACCGATTTTGATAAAACATTTTAGAAACCAACGCTAGAAAACCTGCTTTCAAAAAAATAAACCGCATCCCAATCTGTTCACCCGTTTAAGAGCTATGGTGCCATAGATAGACACATATAGTGGTCAAACTTATAACACCTCTATTCCTATCCTATCCATAACATCCCTAGTGTCGGGGGTAAAAAAAACAATCTAATTGAGAACCTCCTCCTTTTTTACAGTCGGTTAAAAAAGAAAATAGATATAAAATACTATATTTTGCAGGTCACATTACGTGCCGGTCAGCGGGCTTAATAGTCGTCGCGAGTAGTACGTACCTCCAGGGCCCGTCGACGGTCCCGAGCCGGCAGATGGCTTGCTTCACGTTGTCGGCGTCTGCCTCCACGCAGCGCTCGCCCACGCCGAGCTGCCCCGCCGCGTTCAGGCGGAACAGCTGGCTGTTGCCCGAGCCGTGGCACGACGACGTGCCTGCAACACGACACGCTTGTACGACACCAGCAGGGCGAATATGTAAGTCTGTTGCGAACATCGCATGTTGCGGACTAACGTGCAATAGAAATTGGTTTCAATCGATAAAATGCGATTATGTAACTTTTTATATCTCGATTTCAATGTGTTCCTATAGATTACCCGACAAATTTACAAAGCGAGATTGTGCTATGAATCGTTATGTCAATCCAATCCCAAATATCAAATCCCAATCTATTAAATTTTATTGTGTAATACGGCTCTTGTTTATGGTTTATATATCGATATAAACTTTGTTTATCAAAACTTATTTTTATTTCAATTGAGCTTTCGTTGACGTTTGATTGCAACAAACGGGTTATGTGGTCGCTAAACCATCATCGAAACTGGTTTCTTATTGAAATTGATTGAAATAAAAGATACATGATCGCCCTGCTGTTGTACGAATTTGCTGACACACGCCACGACACGAGCGTGGCTAGTTCAAGCCGTATAAAGGACCAAGGAGAAGGATACAGCGGAATTACACAAAGAACATTCATAATATATTTTTTTTTAAAACAAGAACCGACTTCAAGACTAAAGTTTTGTTTTTGTAAATTTTTTCAAAAAGTGCTGAATCAATTTCGATAAAATTTATATGGGACCATCTCTGAAGTATGACAATTCAAACAAAAAAAGAATCATCAAAATCAATTCATAATTGGCGGAGTAATCGCGTAACAAACATACAAAAACAAAATAAAAAACATACCGACGAATTCAGAACCTCCTCCTTTTTTGAAGTCGGTTAAAAAGATATTTTCATTGCGTTTCAGATAAAGGAAATTCTAGCAATCTTCTCGACGTTTGCGCGAGTAAGATGCTTGCACAAAATCGTCATAGAGATGCTCAAGATTGCACAAATTGATTGTTGTTTTGGGTTCGCTTCATCAATACGGCATTAGAGCTAATCGTAATTTAGACATGTTTGCTAAATACGTTAAATATTTTCAGTAGATGTCGCCCGTCAAGACGGTAAAGAAAAGGTGTGCAAGTATTTCGACCACCGAGGTAGCTCAGTTTTTTTTAATTATCAGAAAAGCAAGCATTTGACCGCAGTCTCACCTGATGGAAAGTGACGCGGTAAACGATGGATCCTGCGTGCCTTGAAGATACCGATTCACTCAAGACTTGAAGACACCTAGATTATAAGATTCGGAAACAATGACGCTGGGAAGGTGTTCCATTCCTTAGCTGTTCGCATTATAAAGGTCGAAGCAAAACGCTTTGTTCGGTAGGAGGAATATCAACCATGTACTGAAGGAGAAGATCCCGAGTTCGAACATAGGCTGCGGCGTCATATTTTGCATAAACATACGACTCTTTATAATCATCATCATCATCAGCCGATCACGTTCCCACTGCGGGAATGTCTCTTTATCAACTTTTTTAAAATGTCTCAAACCTAAACTCATGTTAAAAGTTCATCATCAACATCAGCCCATCACGTTCCCACTACTGGGACTCAGGCCTTCCCTCGTAGAGTATGGGCCATAATCCAACAAGCTGGCCGAGTGCGGGTTGGTGGATGTCACATATCCTTGAATTTTTGTGATAAATTCTTGGACATGCCAGTTTCCTCACGATGTTTTCCTTCGCCGTTTTTAGAGCAAGTGTTAAAATCCGCACATAACTTAAGAAAGTCAGTGGTGCGGGGCCAGCGGCATTCGAACTCGGGTGCGTCGGATCCAAAGTCACACGTGCTCCCACTGAGCCACACTTGCTCTAATTACCCTTTATAATATTAACACTAAAATATGACTTACCAATATAGGCGGGCGCGGCTTTGCCCATAGTGTCCATGCACGACCCCGTCGCTTTGTTCTTCACCATTCCCCAGTGCACGTTCTTAGGAAGCTTCGGGAACTTATCGTACACGTCGTACGCCACATTATCCATGTACCAGCCGAAGTCTTTGCACTGAAGCCGCTCCTTCAGAGCGACCTGGTCACTTATATCTCCCATGTCCAAGAACCGAGCCATCGGTTCTCGCGTATAGAAGTATTCCTTATGCTCCTCATCGAACCATGTCTCAATAACTCTCTTGTAGTTGATAGTTATAAGAGATCCTTTACGATTTTTCGCCAAATTTCCGAAGGAGTAAGGCATGAACGCTCTGTATACGTGTCCAACTCTCGAGCAAGGTACCCATTCGATGCTGCCGCCGCACTGCCATATTTTAAAACTGAGCTCAAAGTTCTCTCCACCCCATACTAGAAGACCTGGGTCGTACGCGCCGATTTCGAGGAAATATCTCCTATTAATTGCGAACAAACCGCCGGCGTGGGTCGGAGACTTGTACGGTTCAGATTTATGCTTATGAAGGTTTGCTTCTCTATTTGGAACATCGTTTTCTTTGTAAAGCATGCCCCATTCGAAGATTCCTCTGTAATTCACACCGTGTTGGTAAACAGGTCTGTATTCGAAGGTTTTGTGGTCGATGCCGTCGATAACTGGTACCGTCATGATGCGGTAGTCGCGGTAGATTGGAGCCAGGAGCGGTGGAAGCCAATTTACGTTCACTTCGCAATGTGCGTCGAGGAAGACAATTACCTGTACAAATGCATATTTAAAAAATAACGCATACACATAAATCTTACCAAGAATTAAGCATTAGATCTAGAGGAATTGAGCGACTTCACAAATATGTCTTCCTGATGGTTAACTGAAAAACATCTCGAAACAAGACTATATAGGTCGCATGACGGCATAGCTTCTTTCGGGTTGTTACAGCCGCGGCCGGAGTCTTCTGCTCGCCACTTGGCCAAAATGTCGAGACAAAAAAAAACCTTAGAGCCTTTGGCTTTGGCACCACTATTCTATTTTTGTTTTTGTTCGATATTTATGTGGTTGTCAAAAATTTTATATTATTGTAAAACTGTAACTAAGCCAATTCTGTACATTGGACAACACTTGAATCGACTATTTAGAGGGAGCTTAACATGAATCTATGGTTTTTATAATTTTGTCTGTTTGTTTAACTCTAAAACTACAGAACGGATTTAAATTTGGTTTTCAGGGTTTGGTAGCATAATTCCCAACTTTAATGAAAATCGTTTGGTGTACTACGAAGATACAGTTTGACACCGTTAGACGCGCTCTCTTATAATAAAAGGTCTTGCTAAAATCGTCTTGGAAAAAGACGACTATGCGTTTCTCCTCGTCCACGCGGGCGAAGTCGCGGGAAAAAGCTTTATTATATCAACCTATTGTGTCCCACTGCTGGGCAAAGATCTCCTCCATCTCCTTCCAAACATCTCTGTCTATAGCTATTTCCATCTATCCGGGTCGGTAGGTTTCGAGATCGTCACGCCACCTTTTCCTCGGCCAGCCACGTCGTCTCCGCCCGTCTTGAGGCTCCCATTGAGTGACGATTCTTGCCCACCTCTCCGGATGCATGCGAACCACGTGCCCCGTCCAGTCTGTTTTGCACTTTTGAAGCCTGTGTCAGCAATGGGAAAAAGCTAAATAAATAAATATACAATGTACGACATTACCTCTCCCGTGGCCTCCTGCGCGCCTCGGGACCGCGTCCTGATGAGTCCCTCACGCTGCGAGTTCCGGATGATCCGCACCTTGCCCTTCCACCGCTTTATGTAGTTATCTAGGTTCCCTTTGAGGTTGTCCTTGTCGGAGTAATCATCCACCTGCGAAATGGACCTCAGTTAGTCTGAGGTCTATTGACTTCCGAAGGAAAAATATATAAAAAAACAAAAGGGGTGATACCTCAGAACTCCGTCATTTATTAAATTTTAAGTCTGCTCACTATATTTGTGTGGTCGAGGAGCAAACCCGTTTGAGTTAGTGTAGTGTCTAGTGAATAGTAAATTAGTGTAATGTAGTACAATACAAGTGCTACCTATAAAGAACACAAGAACTGAGTGTCTTCATCTTAATAGAGACAATAAGAAAAGTGTTAATGGACACATTCTTAGTTTTAGCCTACCTATCAGTTTAAGTTAAATGCAAATTACTCATTAGCCTAATAAATTGGCTATACTTCGTCCAACCATTTATTTATCTTTTGACAGCTCGATGACTGATGTCCTAATTGCGTTACTGATTCGATTTCTGAAAACAATAGACTTTATTTATGAATACGTTTTAATCGATTTAAAAAATTGATATTCCATTTTTGCTCAACGTCTTGTATTGTTTTATAAGAAATAATCATGTGTTAAAATGACTATACTGCACGTATTCATAAAAAGAATATTATGTATTTTACTTGCTTTATTTGACTTTAAATCTTAATATTTAACCTTTTATGATCGAAAATAATTATGTACAAATGAAAATATTTAAAAGCCATTTATAATTTTTTATGAAAAAAAAAATCACCTTAGTAATTTTGGTTATCTCGAATCTATGGGCTTAAAAATATCAAATATAATTAGCACGTCTCGTCACTATTGTAAAAAAAAAATTGCCCACAAAGTATTGCAGTTTTTCACTACGGTTCATCACTTCAATAATTGCGTAACTTCATAGGCGTGCATATGACAAAAGTTAAATAAATGGTTGGACGGAGTATAGATTGTGATATAAATGGGAACCATAATATTTATGAAACCATACTAATGGAAAAATAAATAATTATTAAATGATTAAGAAAACTCTTTTTGCATTTTGCGTATGGCTTCAATATGGTCCCGTATGTTTATCGATTCGACCATGGACTTCGATGATACCTACATCAGAATTGAAGTCGGTTTTATTGTAATAAAATGTATCCTGCGAGAATAAAGTTTTTTTTTTATGTAACTGAATGACGAGACGAGCTGGTCGTTTGCCTGATGGTAAGCAATACGCCAGCCCATAACAATAACAGTACCACCCAGAACTTTGTTTTGCAAAATCTTGCGCGGCGCTGCACTGCGCTCGTCACCCTGAGACAATTAGCTGTTGAGTCTCATAATGCCGCTCGCTCTTTTTAGAGCGAAAAAACATCGCACAAAGCGCTTACGCGCTTTGGAGTGGTAGGCTCTGGCCGGGGTTGTAATACCACCCACCGAACAAAGCCATGCCGTCAATCGACCTAGTCGTGTTTCGGGATGATGTTCGGTGAACCATCGGAGAGACGGGTCTGAGCAGCCGCTAAACTGCCGTCTCTCTCTAGATCTATGTGCTCCACCTTAGGCCACAACATCGCTTCACATCAGGCGAGATAGTGGCAAAACATAGATATATTAAGCGTAAAAAAAACCTTGCATCACTGACAAACGACCAGTTCTAGGGAATAACTATAAACCCACAAATTACAGCTAAATCACTGGGAATATGAGACTTAATATCTGATGTCTCGGGGTGATGAGCGCAATGGTATTAACAGTACTGTGGTGGCACTGCAATAGTTATGGGCAGGCGTGGCGCTTACCATCAGGCGAACGACTTGCTTGTCACTCAGTTTCATTTAAAAAAAACATTTTCTACGCGGACGGAGTAGCGGATATTGACTAGTATACCTAATTATAATTATAATACACAATTAATTTCTAGAAAAAAAACAAAAACCGACTTCAATGTATCTGCGAAGTCCAAGGTCAAATATCGATGAAATTTATATGGGACCACTTCGTAGCTATACTGAACCCAACGCAAAAAGAATCAAAATCGGTTCATATATGACGGAGTTCTAAGTTAGCAAACATAAAAAAAAACAATCGAACAGACAACCTTCTCCTTTTTAACCGATTTCAAAAAAGGAGGAGGTTCTCTGTTCGATTGTATTTTTTTTTTTATTTTTTTTTATGTTTGTTTCCTCAGAACTCCGTCATTTATGAACCGATTTGAAAAATTATTTTTGCGTCGGGTTGAGTATAGCTACGAAGTGGTTCCATATAAATTTCATCGATATTTGACCTTGGACTTCGAAGATACATTGAAGTCGGTTTTTGTTTTTTTCTAAAAATTAATTATTTATGGTCGATTAAAAATTATTAGACAATTTAGTTTAAAAAGTTGTTGTTATCACGAGTAAGCAGCACTGGAAACAGATCGTATCATGTTTCGCAGTAGGAGCTAGCAATCGCGCTTATCTCTGTAATTGATCTGAAGTTTACGAATGTGCCAGTTTCATAGTTCGCTTACCTATCGTAAAATACATTTTGATTTGTTTAGGTTTTTGCTACCTGTATTTCAAATGTACACTATAAATACTGAGACTGTATTATTATTTAATTTATAATAAACTAGCTGCGCCCTGCGGTTTCACCCGCGGTTTCCCAGGATAAAAAGTAGCCTATGTGTTAATCCAGGGTATAAGCGATTTTCATACCAAATTTCATCTAAATCCATTCAGTAGTTTTTGCGTGAAAGAGTAACAAAGGTACATCCATACATCCATTCTTACAAACTTTCGCGTTTATAATATTAGTAAGATAAATAAAAATATAATATAATTAGGTTAATTAGGTAAATACTTCAAGAGAAGTATGTGTAAGTATTTACCAAGAATATGTTTATCTAGGGCAGACGCTCCAACTAGGTAAAAACAACTTTGAGAGGGAAGCCAACAGAAGAATTCAGCTGGGCTGGGCAGCATTTAGGAAACTTCGTCGGGTCTTTTCGTCGCCGATACCCCAGTGCCTAAAGACGAAAGTCTTTAATCAGTGCGTTCTACCTGTTATGACATACGGAGCCGAGACGTGGACACTCACGGTACGACTAGTCCACAAAATGAAAGTTGCTCAGCGAGCTATGGAAAGAGCTACATATGCTCGGTATTTCTCTAAGGGATCGAATCCGGAACGAAATTATTCGCCAGAGAACTAAAGTTATCGACATAGCTCAGCGGATTAGCAAGCTGAGGTGGCAGTGGGCTGGTCATATTTGCCGCAGGACCGATAACCGTTGAGGTAGACGTGTTCTAGAGTGAATCGGCAAACGTAGCGTAGGACGCCCTGCGACTAGATGGAGCGACGATATACGTAGGGTTGCTGGTAGCGACTGGAGAAGGAAAGCCGAAGATCGGGCTCAGTGGCGTGCTATGTCCAGCAGTGGACTGATGTGGGCTGATGATGATGAATACAATAGTGATTATACCACGCCTGCCCATAACAATTATTGCAGTGCCACCCAGAACTTTTAATATCATCATAAGTCTTGCGTAGCACTGCATTGCGTTCATAACTTGAAAAATGACAGTGGTGCGGGGCCAGCGGGATTCAAACTCGGGTGCGTCGGATCGAAAGTCGCACGTCCTGCCACTGAGTCACACTCGCTCTAACTATATAGTATGCTTTTTCATTACAATATTTTTCACACGCAATTTGAATCTACTTTCAGTGAGCTCCGTTATACATTTCGTTATTTTATTGTAAAAACGTTCGAAATTTCCTATGAAGGACTTATTCATTTTACTGTTTTCATAGTTCATAGTTTATTTATAAATAACAATGTTACATGTCAGATTATTTGAATGAATTACAAATTAATAACCGAGTCAATAATAATATTAATTAAAATAATTTATGACATTGCATAAAAATTGGCATTATAATCAAAATTAAAATAATATAAAAAATAAGAAATATATAACAAAAATAAGTTAACAAAAAAATAAATCCATCTACTAGAATAAATACACTTCAATGTTAATCTTTACAGCTAATAAATTCATTATAGCTGTAAAACGCTTGCTTGAAAAACTGACGCTTCAGCCTGTATTTAAATATATTTATTAAATATTGGAGGCGGATGTTACATTATTTACTCAGTCTAAACCTAGATACTGCAATTCTATCCTGACCTATTGGTTTAGAGACACCTTATAAAAGACATCTTTGAGATTAAATTATCTTTAGGTAGGTAGGTATACTTTTTTTTTATGTAACTGAACTTTATGTAACGAGACGAGCTGGTCGTTTGCCTGATGGTGAGCAATACGCCAGCCCATAACAATAACAGCACCACTCAGAACTTTGTTTTGCAAAATCCTGCGCGGCGCTGTACTGCGCTCGTCACTCTGAGACAATTAGCTGTTGAGTCTCATAATGCCCAGTAATTTCGCTGGCTACAATGCCCTTCAAGCCGGAACACAGTAATGCTTGCGCACTACCGCTTGGCGGCTGAATAACTGGCAAAGCGGTGGTACCCACCCAGACGGCCTCTCGCATACGAGAAACCTACCACCAGTATATAAAATCAAATTATATATATACCTATCATAAAAGCAAATTATACTCACCATTTATTCCCATATACGTTTGGGACGGTATGGATAAAGAATTTACGTGTTTCAGTCATTCGTTTTCAATAAACGACACGAAATTGTAAACAAAAGTTCATAACAGGACACGGTACGTAGTTAGTACAAAAATACATGTTCTACTAGCTGCGCGCGCGGATTCAACCGCGTAGAATTCGGTTTTTCCGAGGTCCGGCAAAACTATCCGATGTCCAAGACCTAAAGTAGCTACATGACAAATTTCATATTTCAAGACCAAAAGTAGCTACATGCCAAATTTTATATTCCAAGACCTAAAGTAGGTACATGCCAAATTTCATATTCCAAGACCTAAAGTAGCTACATACCAAATTTCATATTCCAAGACCTAAAGTAGCTCTACAATGCCTAATCTCATATTCCAAGACCTAAATAACCCCACAGCAAATAAATAGAAGGTTCAGTAAGCAACTTTCATATAACGACATTCGTCGTGAGATTTTTTTTAGCATGTTCATGAGAGTGAAAATGTAAGTTGATTGATAGATTGATATAGTAAAAAAATGTTTGTCAAATACCCTATTGTTTTATGAGATTATTACATCATCCCATTAGCTTTAGCTGGGACAGACTAGTCACAGAATAAATATTAATATTACATAATTATGTATGTGTAGCGTTAAATTGTATAATCCGCTGTTTTACAAAATCGCAAAAAAAAAGAAATTATGTAACATAGCTCAACGTTTAGCTAAATTGTCATTGCGTTACGTTCGACAATACAGCTACCAACGTTTAGAGGTTATGTAAAATCCCGTGATCCGACCCGCTCTCACCCGAGTGATTATAAAATCGCGTCCATCCAATCCAACGACATATCGATGATAATTACAATAAATTAATTAATAACGCTCAATGAAAGCATTCACCGATCCTGGCCCCTAACTAGGATTTCCTGTATCTAGCGAAGGAACTACGAGGATCATGGTCCCACAACACCCAGAAACGAAATAATCTTACCAAAACGACTTCATGCAGCATGTTGGGCGGCGAGCGGTCGATGACAGTGTGGACCGTCCGCATCAGTACCGAGAAACCTTCGTTATGGAACACGACGATGACGGACGTGGAGGGAAGTTGCTCGGGGTAGTGCCAGTACTTGCACTCATCTAGGCGAGTGTCGGGGATGGATCTAAGAAGAACATTTAAAATGTGGTTAGTTATTAGACATTTCCGCGAGTCCCCGTTTCATCATCGGCCTACTACACGTACGGCAACGCGCTACCGTTACATGGTGGTTATTCCACCTGGTCCACGAAGCTTTATAATAACGAAGCTTTATAAGGTATAAGGACATACACACGCTTCTTTTTACCCGACTACGACATTGCCAAATGAAAGGGTTATGTTTTTAGTAGTCTAGGCATGTATGTTTGTATTTACGTGGATGATTTTGTGGAATGAGGTGTTATAGGTTAGGGTCATATAGGCGTTTTTTTTTTCGTAGTTGGGTTTTGTAAAGTTCTGAAATCCGCTTGCCTTATATGTATCTTATATTTTGCAATTGAGTATCACAGTTGCGCGTTTTAGCGATTGCTACTACAAGCATCCCCGATCGGCATTTTTTCGAGCATGGCAACTAAATGGCGGTATCAAAATCGCTGCGGCTGGCTGACGTTCGCAGTGTGGGCGGTGTCGTACTACAGATTGTACGGTACAGTGACTGTCTATCTTCCGAAAAGCGATCGAATCGTCCGTCGCGGTTGCTAAAAGTAGCGTGTATGGTTAGGCCCTTAAAGCCCATAACCTTGGAAGGCTTCTATTGCTGCTAAAAATAGTTGATACTTGAAAACCACGAATCCACGGAGCGGAAAGCTGTTAACAATGTTATAAAAAGTACAATACCTGTTCATAGCGATGTCATCTGAAGCGACAATGTTCATGCCGTATTCACTCTCAGACTCTGCTACATCGTTTGCTCTATCTTGGGACATGTGGTACGCCTTGCCTTCTTCCCCGGGCCCAACCACAACATTCCGATGTTGTGGCTCAAAGTTTCCAACCTCTGAAATTAATTTCATTATAAAAGGTAAATCAAGTCAGAGTTAGTCCATCAACTTCGTCTATGTCTGCTGTATCAGCAAGCTAGTAGAATTAGTCTTATATGCCGATTTCTGCCTCCCAGGCACTATAAGCATTAGCACAGTTCACTCTGCTGTTTTGGTTATTCCTACAGCAGTTTGGAGTATTGTGAACAAAGTTGATGGATTATGAATAATCAGATCCCTTCTACTCAAATTAGGTACTACTATCCAATGCAAAGTTTCACTTGACAGGTCTGTGTAAATATTAAGATATTTTTTATGAATGCAGTGTTGCAAGAGGTACAATGTTAGGGGAGGTTTTTACCCAGCAGTGGGATAGAAAGTGAAATTGTGCTAATGTGAATATGTGCTTTTATTACCTTTAAATAAGTACTACCAAAATAATTACATAGATAAAAACAAACTAAAATGGAAATATACATATATTACTCATTAATTATTATATAGGTAACATAAATAAAATATATTTTTGTTGCAATGAGATTATTATGATAGGTGTTAGCCAATATTAATACCAAATAAAAATATTCAACATCTATTTATACATTTATATAACAATTATATTGAATAGTAGTAGAGATTGGTGTGTTTAATATTTCTTATTTCAATATTTAAACAGGTTTCTATTTCATTACGAAATATGTACATATCAAGGTTATTTAATACCAATTAGCAACAGTTGTCAAGTATATCATTTAATGAACTACTACTTTAATATTAAAGTTATTATTAATAACTAGCCATTATTCTTTGGAGACACGCAGTGTTGTTTTTCCACAGAGACTGTACACTTTCCTGGGATAAAAAGTAAGGCTATGTTGGTCTCTATAATATGTGATAACTGATTTCGTCAAAATTGGCCTAGCCACCTAAACATAGAACCCACATGAAAACACAATTTAATAGTAGATTTAATACCTATTACATTGCCCTGATGATTTTGGAAAGTGAAAAGTTAAAACTTAAGCTTCATGTTGTTAATTTTCTAAATACTTTAAGATAATGTTTCTAAAAAAAACTTCAAGGTAATGTTTACCATGATATTTTCTCCAATATTCTTTTGAGTCCACGAGTTGAACAGTAACATTACCTGACACTGTGAATGTGAATACAATTTATAAAAGTGATTGAATTACTCTAAGGATGTTATTGGTAACTACAGTTTAGGTCCTAATTAAATACTGATGGAACTGTCCGAATGTGGGGCAAAAGCCTCCCCCAATTTTTAGAAGCAATATCAAATAACAGTGACAAATCATGCTATTTCGATAAATTGAACTCCAGAAGACCGTTAAAACATGCAGAACAAAAGTATAAACATAAAAAAACAAACAAAGTAAACATTCATTCTTGAATACATGGAGTGTAAACAGACTATGTTAACGATATTGGAGTTGTTATGTTATACCAATGCTATCGTGCAGCGGCGCGGCGGTGGGTGCACGGAGCGTGCATTGACGTAACAAAAACACAGAGATGACCCGCCGGCTTTATAGTTGTAGGCCACATAACAGTACTTCTAACAAAACGTCTTTATACTCCAAAACTGCTATTGCTATTGCACATCACTCACCTGTCTTTATCACGGGGTATACATTACGGTGGAACTTATAATACCCGGCTTGGGGCTCAGAAAGCAGTACAGATTCTGTTTCAGGGCTTACATTCTCACTAGACCATTTGTGGAGAGCGAACAGTAGAATTAAGAGAATACCGCAAGCAGCGGACATGCGGATAATCCTGCCGCGTCTTACGTTTGTGATTCTCATGTTTGAACACTAGAGACCTATTTCATAACAAAATTACTATACTTTCACTGAATTATTAAATTTTTATTTGAAATCGTCGACGTAGCCCATGTAGCCGTAGCGTGAAGCACGACAAACGACGAACGCGAACACAATGATATTGACAATGACAATTGATGACAACATAACATTCATGACATCCACATGATCCACAAGTTAACAAACTATTATAGTGATTACATTCTCTCTGGTTTGGACTTTTTGGCGGGAAGTGATAAGTGATACATTTCGATTTTGTTTTATTTTCCAAACAAGTGTTATTTCGAGTGATCATGTGTAATATCGGTGGAACATTAATTATTATGTGTTCATAAACGCGGACGAGAGTAGGCAAATGAAACAAAATAGGGAAAACATTGCTTTTATGTTCTCCCAAAAAGTCCATGGAAAGCTTGACTAAAGTTCCACCACTTTATTGAAGCACTAGGCGAGGGTTAGGCTTGTTGCTGTTGACCCTCATAGGACGATGTACGAGAGAAATTATTAGACCAATTTTCCCCACGAAGGGAAGAAAATTGATATTTCGGGTCTTGCCCTAGGCCTGACCTCTGAGATTACCTCTTCGTTCACAGCCACGAATTGGTGCATGTACCTATCTCTTTCCCGCTCCCACTTAACCTACCCACGCTATTCCTATCTCTGTCTGATGCTCTGACATTGTTACCGGCTAGTGAAGAGTCGCCCGTCAAGCAGATGGCGCTCGCTTCTCCAGTACCTTCTCAGCCGGCAAGTAATTGCTTCGGTCAGGCCTAGGGCAAGACCCGAAATATCAATTTTCTTCCCTTCGTGGGGAAAATTGGTCTATTTCGGCTCTGTGCCTACGGCCTGACCTCTGAGATATGTCTAAAATCTGCCGGCATGTCAGAGATGTACATAGTCTTACTAGGTTGTACACTAGTACTATAATATATATATATTGTACTAGCACGACTATGTTCTGTTATATAGCGTACTGTGATTAAGGATATAGGAAATACATTGAGCATAGCCACATAATTCAGTCATTTTTGTATTCTGTAACTAAATAAAAATACGAGACATTGTAAGCAGGTATTGTTACCTGTAGTTGTAGGCATTAAAAAGCTATAAACTAGTTATAACATAATTGATGAAACATTTCAAAATCAAATATGCATAATAATAAAGTAATATCTCAAATGGGAGCAATCTTATTTGGTACAAGTTAGGTAGGTATATAATACCCCAATTTAGTTTAATGTTAATCAAATATTGGATAGATAATTACTTTTAATAAGCATTTTATCTTGTTAAAGTACTTAGGTACAGTAAAAACTGATTAATAATTATGTCTATATACAGATTTGCATTAGTATGAATAGCATCAACAATTTTTGAAATTTTTTAAGTTAGACGTTTATTATGTTATAGATTATGAAACATGAAAACAATGTAGCTAACTTAGAGTAATGTCATTACTCTGAGGTAGCTAACAAGTAGTATTCCTTAAAACTAAAACCATCATGACAAAATATTGTATGTCATCTTGACAAAATAATGTATAAATCAAAATAGGTATCAGAAGGTAAGCAATTTATCAAATCAGTACAGTCAAAAATAAAAAGCAGTAAGTCTGCATGTTTACTTCTATAATGAATTATGTTTAAATTAAGGGTGCAAACGAATTTGTGATTAAACTATTGGCATTATTAGCATTACTAACAACACAATCCTGGGATCTATCAATTTCCCTATAGTAATGTTTGAAAATGTTTTTCGGGCCTTGCCAATTTCCTTTCTTTAGTACTTCATCCAGGGGTAGGTAATTGTTAAACCTAAATGTTGCCACTGCGGAACGGGTGCTGCCTGCTCCTCCTTGAATTCCTGCTGCCAATAAAGCTGTCCGTACCCATCCTGCAATTACTGATCGAGTGGCTTGTCCTGTTTTACCTCGTGTAGTTACAAACAACCATGGGATGAACTGATTGTTAGCATTTCTCCTTTGGTGAGAGGTTTTAATGTAGGCTCTTGTCCATTTCACAATATTCCCTATAGTGTCTTCATTTTTTAATAGGTTCCACCCAGATTGGAGATGTGTAATATTGTCTGTCTTTGAACCATAATGTGGCCAAAAAATTATTTCATCTTCTGATTCTTCCATATAGTTGGAATCTATTCTGAGTAGTGTTAGGTCATGGACTCTTCTTCCAGAAGAAAGAAGTAAAAGTATCGCTAAATGCCTTGAAACTTGAAAAAGATTGTCTGGATCTGGTGGACTTTGACATAACCAGGACAATAGTTTATTCACATCCCAGATTTTAATTCTGTTGACCTGTGGGTTTGCATTTGAAATTCCTCTTAGAGTATGTTTTATAATAGGATTGTTAGTAATCTTCTCCATATTCAGGGGGTTTGAGAACATGGCAATAGTTGACTTGTGCACGCATATAGTTCTATATGATAACTTGCGATTGTAATATAAGAAACAGAGATACTGTGCCACCTTTGTTGGGTCTGGGTTGTTTATAGAGGTGTTGTTTTCTATTGCCCATTTGCACCAGCTTTTCCAAGCTACTGAGTATGTGCTTAGAGAGGACTTTCGCCATGAGGTCTCCAATATTTGTTTCTCTTTAAGTGACCAATTCTTAATTAAATTGACCCACCCCATATTTTCCATGCTTCTAAGGATAAATTTTCTATTATCGGGGGTGCTCTGTTCGTTTGGAGGTCTATCAGATGCTGTTTAAATTCCAAATTGTGAAGGGTCTGTCTAGTGCCCTCTTTTTCAGGATTGGTCGCCAGAATACATTCTCCCACCTGGGGGCTATCAAGATGAACCACCCTCGACATTCGTTCAGATGTTGTAAGATTCTTGGGATCAGGGGTGGTGGTGGGAAGATCCATGCTAGTTTGTACTCCCATGTTGTTGAGAATGCGTTTACAAACTCTGCCTGTTTGCAAGGGAAACGCATCACGTATCTTGTCACCACTGCTGATTCTGGGGTCGCAAACAAGTCGATTTGTGGTGTGCCCCATTTCTCGAATATGAGTTTTAAAATCGAATCTGAGAGATGCCAGTCTGGCAGGCTGAGGCTTCTTGACAGATGGTCCGATATTACATTGTAGCGTCCTGGGATATGTTCTATTTGTATTTGTACATTTATTTGGTGGGCTAGGTTTAGAATGTCTCCTGCTAGCTTCAGTAGTGTTACTGATTTGGTACCACCCTGATTTCTTAAGTATGCAACAACAGTTTTGTTGTCTGATTGTACAAGCATGTTTTTGTTCTGTAATTGTTTTCGATGGCTGGATAGAACTTTGTAAACAACATACATTTCCTTTTTGTTTATGTGCCATTTCTGCTGGCCAGCAGTCCATATGCCAGATATAAGCTTGTCCTCTAATTCTGCTCCCCAGCCTGTGTCTGAGGCATCTGTCACTAGGTGAACCTCTGGTTCTTTTACCACTATGCTCGAACTCTGGTTCATGTTTTCCATCCACCATTCTAACTCCTGTATGATGTCTTGTTTTACTACAAATTGAAGGTTGGGTCTGGTTTTTGGTCAACTGTTTACAGCTCTTTGTATTTTCCGACAAAGCAGTCATGCTAAGGGTATTATTACAAATGAGGCAAATTCCATCTTTCCTAACATTGACTTTGCTTGTTGCCAGCTCCATTTTGTTATCATGGTGATATTTTGAATTGATTTCTTTAGGTTTTGAATTTTGTCCTGTGGTAATTTTTTTAGATTTAGTTCCGTATTCCAATCTATTCCTAGAAACGTTATTTTTCTCGTTGGCTCTAATACAGATTTTTCGAAGTTGATCTTGAACCCTAGAGTTGCAAGAGTTTCCATGACCACTGCTGTTTCGGCTTTCAACTGTGTTGGATCTCGATTCACAATCAAAAAATCGTCCGAGGTAAACCACTAGCCTTATATTCTGTCTTCTCAGGTATTTTGCCACCCAATTTGTAATTTTTGCAAATATTTGCGGAGCTGAACTCAGCCCGAATGGTAGTACCGTCAGAGCATAGTTGTGTTGCGGTAATTGAGTGCAAGGTAGCGCCAATGTCTTTCGATTATTGGTAAGTGGTAATACGCTTGGGAAAGATCTATTTTTACCATGTAATCTTGCTTCTGTAGAAAGAATTGAAGTGTTTGATGGCTTATTAGGCGAAATTTTTGCAACTTGATGTATTTGTTTAGTCGTTTCAGGTTGAAAACTGGTCTCCATTTTCCATCCGATTTTGGTGCTAAGAACATTTTTGACAGGAAACCGGTCTTGCTGTGTAATTTTCTTAATGACTGCTCCTGGATCATCTTTAAAATTTCCTGATCCATTTGTGCAGATGTTGGTGTTTGGTAAGTTTCTAGTATTTTCTTTGTGAAGGGTATTATCAGAGGTTTTTCCAAAAACGGAATTACATAGCCTTTTAACACACTTATTATACATTCTGGTGCGCCCAGCATTTCCCAGGTTCCAACATAGTTGGCTAGTTGCCCCGCTCGAAAATCGTTGTCAAAAATGACGACGGCGTTCCCCTCCACTCTTATCTTTGTAGATGGTGCGTTTATTAGTTTCGGCTTTATTAGCCTGTGTATCTTTGTACTTATTGTTTACATATGGTTTTTGTGTTCTTTTAAAATTGTGATGCACCTTGCTTTTGCCCTTGTAGGTCTTAGTCCTGTTATTTTGTTCCACTTTCTGTTCATAATTTGAGAAAACTCTACGACTAGGTGGGGAAATCTTTGTAGTCCCATGTATTTTAATTAAATCTTGTAGTCTCTCCTCATCCCAAAGGTGAGTGCCTGATGGTGGTACTTCATTTAAAATGGAACGGTAAACCATATTAATTGGTTCCAGCAATTTGCGTCAAGACTATAATTTCAGCACGTTTGCCACATGTGTATTGCAGTAAGTCATCCGATACTGTGCGGAAATCACTTTCAGGTGCTAATTAAGCTCTCTGCTGCTTCTGGGTGTTGGTCTGCTACGGTTTTTAAAGCTTCTTGGACTTTATGCCTTTGTTTTAAAAGTCCATGGGTTATGGTTACAAAAACTGAGTCGTACTTGCTCAATAGATCCTTGTACGGACTTGGACGTGAGTTTTGGAATGTTGAGTTAACTCTTAGGCAATTAAAAACAGGTGAGGCATGAAGTTTCTTTTGAGACTCAGCATATCTGATTTTATTCCACGTCGAATCTCCAAATCTTTGGCATTTTAAGCCCTGTTCCTCTATAATGGGGTCTGGTCTTGGGATAGCAGGGTCAGCTTCCTTAGTGGTTGGAGAAAATATGTTCCAATTATCACCATCCGCTCCTTTACAGCCACTTTTAATTTCAAATGTTGGGCTAGGTGCCTTCCAGCTGGAATTTTCCAGCATTGAATCTTCTTTATGAGAAGTTATTATTTCAAAAAGATTTTGTATCATGCCCTCCATTCGATCTAGTCTAGATCCTGTAGAATTATCCCTTGAAGAAGGTGAGGAAGAGTAGCGTGTACGCTTAGGAGATGATGATGGTGAACGATCATTCTCATATGGGCTTCGTTCCGATAGATGTTCCTCTGAAGAGTATGAAGCTATGCGTTTCACAGGTTTGGTACTTTTAACTTCAGTAAGGCAACCTTGGTCACTGGATCTGTTGTAATCTCTGATTCTGTTTTTGTGAGAGTCAGCAGACAGGACATCGGAGATTTGTTCTTTTGGTGAACTCATCTGTGGAACACAGGAAAGATCCCTCGATTAGAAAAAAGAATCGAGACTAGTAAGTAATACTAGGAATTATCCATTCAAACTTGACTAAAATGCACACTTTTTTAGAAAAAATACAGGCCAGTTGTGGACCAGTGCAAGAATAAAAGTTGTCATAGTGGCGTCAGTCAAAGTATGATTTGATTCCAACCATCAGCCCATAACCATGTATCCAGTCGGGTCGGATTTTAGGCCAGTTAGGCCGAATTACTGACTAAAATGCAGACTTGGGTGAGTACCCGAATTTGTTGTTTAAATAACTGGATTGACAGCTGGTCGGGTCAGATTCCGCGACCGGTCGGTTCAGAGGTTGTACCATGTGTATAGCCGCGGCTAATCGGCTTAGCATGTGCATCCAGTCGGGCCAAATTCCACGGTCCAGTGTCGGGTGACGACTTGGACCAACACGTGCAGCAGTCCGCCCATATGCCAGGCCCAGTCGGGCGGACTAAATAAAACCACAAACGTCTGGTTATTGAGACCGAGATCGTTGGGCTGAACGTCTGGGTGAATGCCCGAGAACGTTAGTGCAGTTTAGCACGTTAGTGGTAGCCACGCTTCCAGAGGTTTGGTAACCTCACTGTTATGGCACTAGTCCTCATATCGCGCCTATCTGAAAAAGTAAAAGGTTAAACTATACATACCATTAATTAACTTTATATTTTCGAACGTTTCACAACGTTTATATCATATTAACACTGTTTTTTCTGTTTTATCTTTGCGTACATACACCATTCGCTTGCGAACAAAAAAGCGTACTGAAGAAGCGAGCGCCATCTGCTTGACGGGCGACTCTTCACTAGCCGGTAACAATGTCAGAGCATCAGACAGAGATAGGAATAGCGTGGGTAGGTTAAGTGGGAGCGGGAAAGAGATAGGTACATGCACCAATTCGTGGCTGTGAACGAAGAGGTAATCTCAGAGGTCAGGCCGTAGGCACAGAGCCGAAATGTAATTTTTTCAAACTATCAAATAAAAACTACGTAAGACAAGGCAGTATGGTCCTAGAGACTTTAGCCTGCCCAAACGGGTGAATTAAAAAAAAAACTCTCTGGTTTGTGTTTTAAGATTTTCAAAAACGTTGAACGTTATTGTATTCGATGATTTCGATGAGGTCTTGCTTTTCCTTTTCGTTTTGTTTTCACCATTCTACCTTTTAAATCTTTATTACTGTGCAGCTTCAATTCATACATCAATTGAGATGGAAAAAGGTAAAAATAAACTCTTTTAAAAACAGACTTGATAAATTTAATATTGGACAAGTGCACTGAAGTGACATACACGCATCAGCTTTAGGCTGCTAGTGTATGAACAATAATAATAATAGGCTTAAAAGAAGTGTTTATTATACCTTGGACATATCCATGTGAAACCTGATAAATTAGCCAAGTAGTAGTAAGCAAGCATTACTGCGTTCGGTATTGAAGGGCATTGCAGCCAGCGACATTACTGGGCATTATGAAACAGAGCTTTTGTGTCAGGGTGAAGAGCGCATTGCAGTGAATTAATTCTGGTTATTCATTTTAGAGTAGCTGAAAGTAAATGCAAATAACGCGTTAAGACTATTCTAATGGGAAAAATTAAGCTTAGAAATTGCACTTCTGCAAAGTAGCCATGGTACATAAGAAACATAACATTGTAGAAAACCAAGAAGTTGTAACAAAATCTCTTAAAAATTGCCCCTCAGTTTGTTGCCGTGACTTCTGAGTAGTGGTTCTTTTTCTGATGCGGTGGTAGTCATGGTGATAATTTGACGTTCATAATAAATTGCGTCTGTGATGCCAAAACAGAATAAAGAGAATTTGATTTGATTTGATTTGATTAGTTGGAAAAAGATAGAATTGGAAAAGGTGACAACTGAAGTGCATTATCCTGAACTTTGTTTTTTTAACATCTGAATGATTCTCGAAATGATTTGAGCAGACAAAATTAAATAAACCACTAGATCACCACACCACACATTACAATGATAAAATTCACCTATTCATTATTTTAGAGAGAGTGTGGCTCAGTGGGAGCTCATGCGACTTTCGATCCGACCCACCCGAGTTCGAATCCCGCTGGCCCCGCACCACTGACTTTCTTAAGTTATGTGCGGATTTAACACTCGCTCCAAATACGGTGAAGGAAAACATCGTGAGCAAACCGGCATGTCCAAGAATTTTTCACAAAAGTTCAAGGACATGTGACATCCACCAACCGCACTGGGCCAGTGTGGTGGATTATGGCCCATTCTCTCTTTATGAGAGAAGACCCGTGTCCCAGCTGTGGGAACGTGATGGACTGATGATGATTCATTATTTTGGAAATTATTGAGAAACGGAAGGAAGGTGGGAAGGCCTTTGCCCTGCAGACAGGCTGAATATATTAATAATATACTATTTTTTCTTTCTCCAGCTGGAGTGTTCTCAAAAGACAATTTCTTTGACACCTGGAATGTAGAGTTTCCAAACTACCAGATAAAGGCTGAGGATCTGAAGATACCTCAAATGGTGATAGGAGCTTTGTTGCAAGCGTTTGACAGGGTCGGCATTGACCGAGATTCTATTCTAGCGGTAAGTTGCTATTCTAGTAGTTTCTAATGGTAGGTCTTGCTTATGCGGAAGACCTTCTGGTTAGGTACAACCGCATTACCAGTTATTCTGCCGCCAAGCAGTAGTGCGCAAGCATTACTGTGTTTCGGTTTGAAGGGCATTGTAGCCAGCGAAATTACTGGGTATGAGATATGAGCGCCGATGACCATTTCCACGGCGGCGGCGTCGTTCGTAATTTTCCGCGGCGGTGGTGGCGCCGGCGGCGACCCAAATGCGCAGCGTAGGCAAGTAAACTATAGCTAGCTATCTTGATAGATATGTGGCAAATAGTTATGGTAATAATTGTGCGCCATGACACGGTACCTATTGTTGTGCATGTATGTTATGTATTGTGTGCCTAATGCCTATAATTGTAGTAAGTGAACATTATTTATTTTAATGTATGAATATATAATATTCATGTGTCTATGTAAAATATGTATGGGATATGAAATTTTGAATATTTATGAATGATAATGTACCGGTGTAAACTATTGCTCGCCATACTCATAACAAACATCATTATCGAATAGGCCGAACGCGTCACATCACTATTTGAGTTGGCAATCGAAGCGGGCTTGCGGGGCAGTGCGGGCGGTACATGTACCCTCGCGTCCCACGTCTTGTTCACCCCCGCGAAATTAAACGAACTGTGAACTTAAAAGTATTAAAAATTTGCTTATATTAGAATTTTGTTTAATGTGTTTCCGAGTATCGTTTTTACAAGGTTTTATTGCACATTTAACCATTTTTTTAAAGATAAATCTGCTTAGAACTCGCAACGGGCGCTCACACAGCTAGGACTCGTAAGACTATTAGCGCTTGTGGACAGGACGATGCTATGTTCTCACCCGTGCATACTGTTCCCACTTAGGAACACGCGCTCTATTATATAGTTATGTATACTCTAAGCCTAACAACAATCCTCCTTGTACGATACGTGTTTCGCCGTATACACGAGGCATCATCAAGCGTCGACTCGCCGAACACTAGAATGAGAAATTCATATCTCATACGTCTGTTTGGTATAAATTCTCTTCGCAAAATTAATAAACAAAAAAATAATTTAATAAAACCCAAATTCTAGGGGTATGAAATACGCAGCACCAGAAGTCTCTTTTATCGTCCTTTAGTGAGTTTGCTTCATTCAGTACCTTCGCGAGCCTCTGGCTCCGCGCTTTAAATAAACACTCTAGGGATAAGAGCGAATCGGACGACGAAGAGGAGAGTGCGGTAATTCGGGGCAAAAAAAAAACACTGGTCGACACCCGCGACTGTCGTCCATGCAAAATTTGTTTTATAGAGATAAATATGTAGATGTCTTTTTTTTTTCAATTTACATCCAAAGCTAATCAGTAGTTGAGACGTCATTGAGTAACAAATTATATTCGTAAGGCAACTTCAGGAGAAAAGCTTAGAACATCAAAGGCCTCTCTACATGTGTTTTGTCGATCTCGAGAAAGCATTTGAATTTGATAGAGTTCCACGTGAGGCCCTCTGGCTTGCTTTGGAAAGCACGGTGGTCAGTATTTGCGTTACAAGGATGTGTTCAAGCGACACCTGAAAGCTTGCGCTATTGATCCGAAGTGTTGGGAGGAGCTCGCTTCGCATAGGTCGTCTTGGCGCTCTACTATCTTTAACAGTGTTAAGAATTTTGAGAACAATCGTTTGGAAACACTGGACGAAAAGCGCCAAACACGAAAAGAGAGACCTAAGCCTTCCTACACATACAACTACAATACTGATGGCCAACTTTACTGCTCTACATGTGACCGGGTACTTAAAACTAAATTCGGTTTAGCGAGCCACATTAGGGCTCATGCTCGAAAATTATAGTTTTTTAGGGTCGCCGTCATCGAAATCGATGAGGAGTATAAGTAATTTTATAATTATAATTAGATATCATTTTATTTCAAATAATAATACAAATGCATTACTTTATTCTAAGTTTGGGTACATTAACGCATAAACAAATTAGTGTGCAATATATCGCACCTTCGGTGCTACAAAGTCACAACAGCTCAGTTTTGAATTTTACAGGAGAGGACTTTGAAGATTTTTTTCGCATTTATTGCCTTATTACTGGATGTCTAATTGTAGTAGGTTTAAAATCTTTATAAAATTGATGCTTTATTGTGTTTTCTATAGTTTCATGTCAAAAGTTTAACTAAAATTACTAAAATTATTCCAGCAAAACGCAAAACAAAAAAGTGTCCTGAATTGTGACTTAATAAGTATGTATAAGTATTATGCAATTTAAAGTTCGAACAAACGAATATTCTACCAAAATGTTTAGTAATAGTTTTGCAAAACATAGGTTTCTGCAACATGACTATTCTGCTAATAATGATTCTAGATAATTATTTATTGCGGACTAAGTTTTTTGACTATAAGCATTCTGTACAATAAATACGTGTAACACTCCAATTTTTTTTGTAGATAACCTGTACTATTGGAAATACAAATAAGTATTATTTATTTGGGAATTTCATGTCCAGCCAAGTACTTGTAGAAATGGGAATCCTTACAGCCGTTTAAATGGGAATCTCAATTAAAAAATTGTAGGTAACTTTAGCAATAATTTGCGGGGGGCAGCACATCACCAGCGACGGCGCGCCGGCGCCGGAGCTTACCCGCGGCGACGCGCCTGCGCGGCGCTCATATCTGCTGCGTATATGAGTCTTAATATCTGATGTCTCAGGGTGATGAGCGCAATGCAGTGCTACACAGTACTTTTTATAGTATTAATAGTTATGGGTGGGACTGCAATTGTTATGGGCTTACCATCAGGCGAACGACTTGCATTTTGAAGCACATTTAATGTGCTAAGTATGAAGTCTAACCGTTAACCGGTCAGAATCGCGATGTCAAAACAGAACAGATAGTAACTGCGGCGTGGATCCGAAGTCATGAAGTGTAAAACAGATGACGAACTGATACGAATTTAAAATGTTTATAATTGTGTTTTGTGTATTTCAGCCACCACCAGAAGAAGAACGTAACGAATCTACCACATATTACTGGGACTTACTGCCTGTCATAAACATCACTCGGGTCTTCAAACATTTGTTCTCCATGATGTCCCCTGTCGATGTCACCATCAGTATCACTCACTTCCTACAGCCCATGACCTCGACATCTAAACATATACTGATGGTGCTATTAAACCTTATTGTGTTTTATGAGCAACGATTCAGTAATATCGCTCCATATGAAGAGGAATTGTTTGGCAAGACTGAACAGGTAGTTACAAGTATTATTTAAATGGACTGATGATGAAAACTGGAAGGGTCGTAAATAAGTTAAATTTGTTCAATATACATTTAATTTATTTTCTTATAATAATTCAAAGTAATTTTTAATTAACATCCTCTCCGAGAGCGAGTGTGGCTCAGTGGGAGCATGTGTGACTTTCGATTCGACGCACCCGAGTTCGAATCCCGCTGGCCCCGCATCGCTGATTTTCTTAAGTTATGTGCGGATTTAACACTCGCTCTAAAAGCGGTAAAGGAAAACATTGTGAGGAAACCGGCATGTCCAAGAATTGATCACAAAAAATTCAAGGACATGTGACATCCACCAACCCGCACTGGGCCAGCGTGGTGGATTATTACCCATGCTCTCTCTACGAGGGAAGGCCTGAGTCCCAGTAGTGGGAACGTAATGAGCTGATGATGATTGCTTTAAAATTTAATAATTTTTGTAGCCTTAAAAGGACCTTAATTTGCTGTGATAAATCAATACCTTATTCATATCCATGATGGTTCACATTCCCTTGCACTTTCTATGCACATATTTGTCCCACATACACCATTGGTTGCGGGTTCGATTCCCGCGACGGGACAAGTGTTTGTGTACAAAATAAAAACAAGCATTTGGTTGTGGGACCATGGTCCTCGTAGTTCCTGGTTCCCATCATACAGGGAATCCTAGTTAGTGGCCAGGATCTATGTTTGTGATCGTTGGGCGTATGTATGTATAGAAGCAATCAAGCCTCTGAATTGTAAAGAGTACCTTCTCATCCACTATATCACTGAGGCTGTTCCAGGCCTAGCGCACTCCGCACTGTAGGTACGAAGCTACAAGTACATAGCCGGACACCGACGGCGGGTCGCGCGTCGTTACACGTCCCGCGTCAGAAGAGATAAGAGCGGCGCGATAGAAAGAGAGCCGCTCTGTAGGTTAATATGACTGGTAGGTATGCAGCGCTACGCGAGCTGAATTGACTTCTATTGCGTCATAGCAAGAGTATTTGTTTAAATTTCTTTGCGGAGTGTTGCTTCTGTCCGTAGTATTCTGTGGTTGTACCAATATTGCTGTTTTTCTATTACAGGTGAAAACTTTAGAAGACAAGAAGAACAATTTGCTGCAAATGCTCAATGAACAAGCTCAGGAGAAAGGAAACAGAGCAGAAAGAATGATACAGGTATGTTTTAAAATAAAGATTTATGCAATACATGATCATTCATTACTATAGCACTTAAAACTACAAATACATATATCATAGTGCTATATTATTATTGAATAATATGCAATTATGTACATACAGGGTTGAATATTTTGAGAAAGGACATTACATATGAACACACAAAAACGTTTTCAGGAGACTTCATACTTTTAAAGTTATTTTTAACTGACTTAAGGGGCAGAGTGTGATTAGGGAAGAACAGGAAATGGAATGAAAGATGGATTACTTATTGTTATTATTTTGCTCTTTCTCACGGGTTATACACTGCTCCTTTGGTAGGCTTGCGCGGGGCCATGGGTCCAACACGTAGAGGCCTCTTAGAGCATTTAATTTAGATATGTGCTAGATATGTACATATATATATATATATATATATATTAGATAAGTGCATCATTAAGAAGATGCAATCAAAGACAGCCCCCGATAAGTGCGAGGACTATTATTGCAGATATGAAAATTACTTATGATTGGGCTATTGAGGTGAATTTTTAATTTATGAGAGCCGGTCTATGATATGAGACCTCGGCACCTGCCAGTTCCGCCTCATCTATATAATAAAAGAACAGGGTTTTTTTCTACAATCATCGCACAGCCGAAACCGCTTAACATAGAAACCTGAAATTTGGACCACGTATTCTACAAGTAATGAAGGCGTCATTTAAGAACGGATTTTTCGAAATTTGACCTTTAAGTGGGTCAAATGGGGTCATAAAGGATGTATGGGGAAAAAAAATTCTTTTGTCGCACGGTCACGAAACTTTGGCAGTATACTATGCAAAAGAAATAAAAGAGCACGTGTATCACAGTTTTTTGAAAATCAACCCTTAAGGGGGGTTTAGTGTGGTTTTTTAGATTGGAATGCGGAAACTATAATGTGTGCTACGGTGATTGTTTCTTGACCAATAGTTATCAAATTTTGCGGGAGCATTAAGCATCTAAATACTAGGAACTTATTTTCGGCATTTTTCGAAATTCGACCCTTAAGGTCATTTATTGGGGTCGCAAATTTTCCATGGTGTATGTTTTTTTAGTAAAGTTATGAAACTCAGTAAATTGACTAAACATAAAAATATAAAAATATATTTTCAGTAACTTTTAAAAAATCAACCCTTAAGGTCATTAAATAGGGCCGCAAAGTTTGTTTGGAGTAGGAGTTTTTATTAGTGGGACACTGTAGCTACAGTAAAGAAATAGGGTAAATCAACTAAGTTTGAGCAAGCTTAAAAATTAGTTTTCAGCGTTTTTCAAAAATCAACCCCTAACAGGGTTAAACGTGGTGGTAAAGTTTACATAAAAAATCTTTGTTTATAGCGATGAAACTTGGTACACACACCTAACAAATATTATTAAAAGGTGAATTACAATTTTGGAAAATCATCCCTTAAAAGATTTAAACAGGGTGGAAAGTGAAGATTATTATTTTTAAGCTACAGCGATGAAATGTGGTACACGTACTAAGCCAATGAAATTATATATACGTATTTAACCATTTTTTTGAAAATCATCCCCTAACAAGCCTAAGCGGGGTGGTAAAGTTTGTATAGAAAATCTTTGTTTATGAAGTTTCGTGGCTATGATAAAACTTGGTAAAAGAAGATAATTAAAACGTGATTAACTATTTTTGAAAATCATCCCTTAACAGGGTTCAACAGGGTGGAAAGTGAAGATTATTATTTTTAAGCTACAACGATGAAATGTGGTATACGTGCTTAGCCATTGAAATTATAGATATGTATTTCACATTTTTTTTAATCATCCCCCGACATGCCTAAGCGGGGTGGTAAAGTTTGTATAGAAAATCTTTTTTATTTATGAAGTTTGTGGTTTTGATGAAACTTGGGACATAAACTAAGAAAAAAAAAGATAATTAAAACGAGAAGCACAATTTTTTAAAAATCTACCCCTAATTAGGTAAAATAAGGGTGAAATGTAATTATATTTTTTTAAAGCTACGACGATGAAGTTCGGTTCATTTACTCAGACAGATAAATTTTAAGCACGTCTTTCACCATTTTGCTGAAATCATCCCCAAACCAGTTCAAACGAGGTGGTTAAGTTTAAATGAAGAATCATTGTTCATAAAGTTATGGCAATTGAATTTAGTATGCAGAGTAAGCACAAGAAATAAATTTAAACGTAATGCGCCATTTTTTGAAATTCACCCTCTAACAAGGTTAAACAGGGTGGAAAGTATCAAATTTTTTTTAATGCTACAATGTTGAAATTTACTATAAGTACTCAGCCAATAAAATTATAAACACTTATTTCACCATGTCTTGAAATCATCCCCTAATAGGGTTATACAGAGTGGTTAAGTTTGTGTGGAGAATTTTTGTTTATGAAGTTGTAGCAATGAAATTTCGTATACAGACCAAACAAAAGCAATAAATTAAAACGAAACTCGCTATATTAATTAACCTCTAAAAACGTTAAACAAGGTGGATAATAATTTTTTTTCTAAACCAATGATTTTGAAATTCGGTACGTATATACTAATCGAAGATACTATACGCATATGTTTCACTACTTTTTAAACATCTTAAAAGGTCTGAACGGGATGGCAAATATTTGTGTGGAAAACCTTTGTTTGTAAGGTGAAAGCGAAACTTTGTATTATAGACTAGGCAAAATAAATTATTTCTAACGTTATGCAATTTTTTGCAATTTCCTTATTCGTACAGGATTTTAATAGACTTTTAAAATGCAACATTCAGAAAAATAAGAAATACTAAAGGTGTAGTCAATCGAAGATTTACAAATATTCAGCAACTTTTGTCATTGACCGTACGTGTCGCAGGGAAATGAGGATATCTGGGATTTCGCTATATTCCTAGGGATACGACAAAATCATGGTATAATCATGTATGGTAAGGACCACTTCTCCGCGGTCCGACTAGCATTTACCCCTAGAGTGTATATAAAAAGCGCGGAGCCAGGAGCTCGCGAGGAGTTCCTGAGCAGAACGAGTGCGCAAGGCCAGAACGAAGCGAGGGGGAGAGGTGGCGAGCGTAGCGAGCCGGCGACCTCCCGAGTGGAGTGATGGTCGAGTGCGCGAGTGAAGCGAAGGGATGACGAAGCGAGAGTTCTGGCGAGAGCCTATTTATTAAAACTGTACGTCGTATCCCTAGAGATTTCGAGAAATCCCTGGTATCCTCATTTCCCTGCGACATACAATATTTTTTCTGGAGCTACGACGATTGACTTTTGGCCAAAATACTTACATATACTTAATCGTGAAAAAAACTATTGACACCTGTATTATTACGATTGTTTTGAATACCATCCCCTGATAGATTTAAACGGATGGTAAAATTTGTAAAGAAAATATATGTTTATAATGAAAGTATTCTGTCTATTTAAAACGAGATAAGAGCTGAAAGAGATCGGAATAGAAACGAGATGAATTCGGGTTAGGATTGGGATAGAAGCAGGACAAAATCGGTATAGAAGCGAGAGCAGCCGGAAATAGCCAGGAGCAAAATGAATGATTTTATTAAGCGTACAAAGTCGCGGGCAACAGCTATGTATATGTAAATAGGAGATTTAGGTTTCAAAGATTTATGTAACTCAGGCTTCATGTATGTACATGGCGCCTGACCGGCGGTTCCCCCCCGACGTTTCATTTCCACCCGGTTTCTATAGTCTGTAATATGTTTCAAACTACTACGCTAGCGTTTTGTACGTTTGATACTTGGGCAAAAAACTATAAACACATGACTCACAAATGAAGTTAGGGCCGAAAAATTTGGTAATTATATCGGGACCGGAGTGTGATTACAAAGGGACAAAAAGGGGATGATAACGGTATAGGAGGGGAACTATAACACGGTAGGAGGTTCGCTAGGGAGGACGATAAAGGGTTAGGATCGGAATATGATTGGTAGCAGAGTAGGACGATAATGATATAGGAGCGGGACGGAATCAGGACCAGAGCATTACGGTAACGCTATAGGAGTGGAAAGATAACGGGGTGGGAGTGGGAAGGTAACAGAACAGAAGCGGTAAGGTACGGGAACGAGATAGGAGCGAGACGGGAACTGGAATGTGAATATGATGGGACGAAAAATGTTCGGATGCAGGATGAATACTCCACTACGCGGACGAAGTCGCGGGCATCAGCTAGTAAGAAAATATTTTGGCAGGTGGTGACTCGCCACCCACTAAACGGGCCCCCTTTAAGGGCCGCTGTTCATTGGCGACGAGAGGGGCAACGTTGGTGTGGGTGGCTAAAGAGATACCTCTCGACACCCTTTAATACATATAAGTATTATTTATTTGGGAATTTCATGTCCAACCAAGTACTTGTAGAATCCTTGCGGTACAATTCAGATACAAAGCGATCAGGAGTAACGCTACTCCTGGCGTTATAATAAATAATAATAATAAATAACGCCCAACGATCGCATACATAGATCCTGGCCCCTAACTAGGATTCCCTGTATTTAGGAAACCAGGACCAGATGCGAAACAAATGCTTGCGCTTTTTTTTCTGTGCACAAACATTTGTCCCGTCGCGGGAATCGAACCCGCAACCTCAGTGATGTATGAGATTTGAGCCAACCTGCCTAACCACTACACCACAGAGGCTGTCGAATGCCGTTATGCCCTTTAACACTTCCACCCTTGGAGCTTAGTTCTTAGCTTTTGCATCTCCACCCCCGGACGGCCAGTTAAGGCAAGCCGGGGGCAGTGGTCTCATTTAGCCCCATTATTATTTTTATTATTAATTCATTTATTCGGAGTAACGAAGACTCATTTTGTACCTAAAACTACACATTCTAAATTTATTTAAAATGTAAGACTAGCTGCTAGGCAGGCAGTGCACTGACTGTCTAGTTGCGCCATAGAGCGCAAGCGCATCCAGTGCACAAACACCTGGCTGTCCCATCGGTCCGCCAAAGTGGCCAGAATGCTGTTGGATTACAATAGCTGTTATTTTTACATGCATTGTATTTTAGATTTTGATAAGTGTCGTGAGTGTTATTCATAATTGATATAGAAACGCCTAAAACGTCGTGGCTTGATCTCATAACTCCCAGAAGAAGGACTTCGAAAATGTCCGAAACCTGGTCGGAGTAATTTTGACGTTTACCGTGAGTCTTAGCCGTTTTTATATCACTAACTAACTAGGGTGGCGCAGTGACCCAAAGTGAGTCTTGGCCTCCGACAATAGAAGACGCCACTTTAGTCTGTCTTGCGCCAACTCCTGCCATTCTTCGACCTAGCGCAAGTCCTTTTCCACTTCGTCTTTCCAGCGATACTTGGGACGGCCGACCGTTCGTCGGTCACTCGGCCGTCCCAAATACGCTCGCTTCACAGCCCGATCCTCACCCATTCTTTCGAGGTGACAGAGCCAGCTAAGTCTGTGTGCTTTTATTTCGCCGATGATATTTGGCTCGGCAACTAGATCTTCAATTTCTCTGTTTTTCCTTAGCCTCCACGTTCCATCCTCCCTCTTTACAGGTTTTTTTCGATTCAGAGCTTTTTTTTTGTTTTTATATCAATCATTGTATTTTAGTATCTAAGTCTAGTAGTAAAACTTTTCGGTTTCCTCACAATCCATGCAAGATCCTGTATAATATTTATCACGTGTCCTTTAACAGTTAGACGACGATATCAAAAAAATTGAAGAAGAATTAAAACAAGAGAAGGAATTGCACGCCAAAGAGAAGCAACAACTAGATGCCTTACAAAAGGAAAACCATCAGACCGAGAAGCTTCTCGAACAAAAGAAAAGCCACTTAGATGCGTTGATCGCAGAAAATGAACGTAAGAGAGCACTAAGAGTGTACGATGCTGACGACATCAAGAGTCAAGCGGAGCAGGCTGCGTTGGGTGTGCAAGAGGCTGACGAAAAGCTAAACTCTCTCCGGGCAACGTTGATGCAAAAGGAGAATAGTCTAAAGAATTTGCAGACGATTAAACCTAGTCTCGATACAGGAAATAATCTTCTGCATGAGATGATGAAGCTCTCCGAGAGTTTGAAGTAAGTATTTGGCTTACGCAAGTATGACCTTGTTTCTGAATTTCGTACAAAGCTCAAGTGGCTTGCCATACGTCTTCGTCGGAATGCTCATATATTGTCTCTCCTTTACAGTATTCTGTTCCATCCCAGTTCCCCGCGCTACCTTAAGGAACGTTTTATTTCCTTCACACTTCAAATCCGCGGTCACTACGGTCATCACAGAACCTACTGTTGACAACGCCTGCTCATAGTACTTCCTTTTATGATTTCTCCTTCACTGTCAAAGCTGTTCGACTATGGAACGCCTTACCTCTTTCAATTAAACGAGCTCCTTCTCTTGAAATCTCTAAAAATCGTGTTAAGCAGTTCTATCTTGTACAATAGCTGCTACCTATGCTTCTTAACATAAAACATAAAAATTTATTTATTGACATAGTAAGTGTTACAAATTATGATTGAAGTCTCTAGCCCTCGACGTAGCTTGACGCTGTGTTTCAAGGACTAGCTCCTTCTCCCAATTTAGATATATAAAAATGCCAAAAATGAATACAAAGTTAAATAGACAAAGAGAAAATTAAGAAAAAAATTAATAAAACATGCTCAGTGTATGTGAGTGTGTGGTTGTGGGTGTTGAATATGTATGTGTGTATGAGGATGTGTGTGAGGGTGTGTGTGTGATGGTGTGTGTGTGTGATGGTATGTGAGGGTGTGTGAGTGTATGTGTGATTTGTGTATTCGTATATGTGTGTGGTAGCGGTGAGTGTGTGCTTCGTCTACTGTTAATATTTATGTTCTCATATGTTATTTTGTATTTGCCTATGTGTTATTTACTTGTATATTTTATGTTAAAGTATTTATTATGTATATTTTATTGTTATGCTATGTATTTTATGTAATGACTTTGGTTTATGTAGGTATATTATATAACAAAATTATCTTAAAGTAACACCGTCCATATATATTTTTGTGTACATTCCTTCACTTGTGGGTTGTCTGGAAGAGATCGCTTTGAGCGATAAGACCGCCCATTGTGACACTATTATTAAGTTAGTTGTTATTTTAGTTTTTAATTATTTTTGTATTTTGGTGTTGTAAAGAAGAGTAATTCTAATCTATTCTATCTGTGTAGAATATATCACATTCCAACATTAATTTTGTGTCGCAGCGACATTTGTTAAACGATATTACCTCATAGCGATATTTCTGCCACATTCTGAATCGTGCGTTCCCGTCTGTCCCACCACCGTCGTCCCATCAGTGGGACAAACGGGAATTTTGAGAAGTAAGTAAGTAACTTTGGTCTAACTAAACCGAGTTGTTTATTAAATAATACACCGATTTGGAATCGGTAAAAAACGAGTAAAAAAAAGAAGTCACAGCCTCGTCTTCACTCGACGACATCGTTACAAATGGATTAGCATGTCAGACCCGAATCCCGACAAAAGAAATATACGAGGTAACGACATCGGCAGGACATCGACGAGACACCTGCCTACTTTGAGTTGCTTTCGTTCGTTCGTTCGTGAGGACTAAAAGAGACACTCTTATGCCTGTTGCATAGCGCTATCCCTTTCATCTGATCTTGGTCTGATAAAGACCGTAATTACGTATCACTGGTAAGGCCTTAGGCCCCAGGTTTTTTTTTTACGCTTAGTAGGCGTTACGCTTAGGTTCACCGACCATCATCCCGAAACACGACTAGGTCGCTTGACGGCATTTCTTTGTTCGGTGGGTGGTATTACAACCACGGCCAAAGTATACCACTCCAAAGCGCGTAAGCGGGTTTCATCACGATGTTTTCCTTCACTGTTTTTAGAGCGAGCGTGCATAATCTGCACTTAACTATAAGTCATTGGTGCAGGGCCGAGTCGGGATACGAACCCAGGTGTGTCGGATCGAAAGGCGCACGAGTTCCCGCTGAGCCACACTCGCTCTGTCAGGTGCCGTGTCTCGTCAACTCAACGAGAAATCGTTTTTTTTTATGAATAATTAGGCTTACGTTTGACAGCAACTCACCTGATGGCAAGCACAGTTCCGGTCTAAGGTGGAGCACGTTTGCCCATGAGGTGCCTATTCACTCTTGTCTTAAAGAGACCCAGGTTGTAATTGGAAGGAAATAAGGATTCCGTTAGAGAATTCCACTCCTTAGCAGCAGTAGGTATAATGAAAGAGTCAGCGAAGCGCTTTGTGCGGACTGGTGGTATGTGCACAACGTAAGGGTGGAGTGGTCGTCTGATGGTTCTAAGATGGAATGAGGATGATCAACTGATGCAGGTCTTGTGCACACTCCCCGAAATGTAGTCTAAAAATTGATAGGTTAGCCGCTTGTCGTCTGTGTTCAAGGCTGTGCACTTTCTTCCCATCAAGAGCATCATCACCAATTAATTTAAGGGCGCGTCGCTCAATCGAGCTTTAGATTAACACTACGGTTTTTCATAGAGACTTTGAGTGTGGTGACCTGGAGTCGAACAGCAAGGAGGGCGAGCTGGAAATGCTGAACACGGAGCTGTTGGAGCTGCGCGCCGCCGCCGCCGAGCTGCGCGGCGCGCGCGCCGACCGCGCGGAGACGCACGCGCGCGCCCGCGCCGCCGCGCAGCGCGATACTGCCGCCGCGGAGAGGTAGCGCGTTATTATATAGTATCTTCTTGTATAAGTGCCGGTCCATCACTGAAGGTTGGCAGTCAGCTCTTTAAACTTTTATCATATCCAGGGCAAATCTTAATAGTTGTTCTCCCGTCCTGATAGTCCAAGAGCCCGTGAACCCCAGATCTTCGTTATTTTATAAAAGCTGTAAGTTCGTCAGCGCATGCTCCCAACACAGGTAAGAACGATGGACCATTTATGAAGTTTGGGTTACCGTGGCTTTGGCAGGTAAACGGTACTAAAAGTGTGTAAAATACCAATCTAATTTCGTCAAATAATAAAGTGTGATTTTTTGGTATTACCTTCAGAATATTATTAAAAATCACGTCATTCATTGCCCGACAATTAACATCGTGGCAACGCTTTGCCAGACACCCTTAATGTTCATGAAATTATAAGTAATTCTACTTACGTTATACCACGCATTACCACGAGTGAAGACACAGAGGGAGAGAAAAACAGTGAAATTGGTGTGACATTTTTCTAACTAAGTTTGAGACCAACCTCTTTACAGCGCATTACGTGAAGCGGAGGAAAAGGATAGGAAATGCCGCGAGCGCTGCGAGAGAACAGAGCAGCGCATTGAAGAGATCAAACGGCAGATTCGACAATATGAACAGGATAAGGCCAAGGGGTTCGAAGCGATCGCTAACATGAAGGAAACTTTCTACAGTGAGGTGAACCCCTCGTTCCTATTTTTAACCCCCGACGCAGAAAGGAGGGGTCTGTCTATCTGTGTGTCTGTTTGTTGTCCTAAACGGGTGAACCGTTTAAGAGCTACGGTGCCGATTTGGATGCAGTATTTTTTATTTGAAAGCAGGTTTTGCTAGCGGTGGTTCTTAGAACATGTTTTATTAAAATCTCTGTATGTGTCTGTGGCACCGTAGCTTTTAAACTGGTAAACCAATTTGGATGCGGTTTTTTTAATTTAAAAGTTCAACCGGAAATCAGCCGTTCAATCAACAGCCTAGCCACTTAACTAAACAGCGCCATTCAACTAGCTTCCTGAATGATATTCAGACATTTGATCAAACAGCTAGGCAAATGACTTGGATCGATGACGTTTAATTACTTGCCTAGGCTGTTCATTTATAAAGCCTGTTTTCCAAAGTTTAATGAAAAATAGTACAATGGAAGAGTGTAGTGACAATAATAATGTGAATATAGCTGCAGCCCTCGGCAGGTTAGGGTGCGGCGGGGGTGGCACTTGGGCCACCGCAACGCCGCGAACATTTATGTTAGATATAATATAAGTACAGATAAAAATAATGCGACGGTTCACAATCATTCGACAGTTTATACAATCTCGCCTAGGATACATCTAATTGTACGAATGGCCTTAGCATTAGCCAGCCAGTTTATTAAATGTTGTAACAGACGCTATGGCTGAATATCATTCAGGAAGCTAGTTGAACGGCGCTGTTTAGTAAAAAAGCTAGGCTGTTGATTAAACGGCTAGTTAAACTAGTTGGCTGCGACATATACATTATTAAATTTGTCATTAGAAGTCAGTGCTTAGTCACTAGTCTAAGTAGAGTATACGAGTATGATTGCAATTAATAATTGAGTAGTGAGTATTGAGAAACCATTGTCTCTGTTTCAGTTCAAATCTGTTGAAAACACGCTGCTATCAAAGATGATGGAACTCGAAAAGATCGTCAAATCCAATGTGCAGAAGTGAAATGCTTGGTTATATTGTTTGTTATATTATTTAAGTTTAGTGCCAAATATAAGCACAATTAAATAAAAAAAATAAAAATAAAAAATTTCGTAAATATTATCTTAATCTTTTAATGCTACTAACATTACAAATGCGAATGTTTGTGTGAATGGATGGATGGAATGGATGGAAGTTTTGTGGGTCACGTAAAACCACTACATGGATTTTGATGAAATTTAATATGTACCTGAGGTCCTGGAAAAGGATATAAGATACTTTTTGTCTCGGTAAATTTTTCACGGAGTTAAACCGCGGGCGCAACTACTAATTAAATGAGATACCTACTACTCGTAGTATGATTCTTCGCACGACTCGTGAGTGTGCGACGGAATTACATGAACTTATTCCGCCATCTCCATTCTATCACCGGACGACCAGACGTACGGCAGACCGTCATCAATATATGGTTGACATCCCTCCTGCTCGCACCAAGCGCTTTGCTCCGACCTTCTTAATGCGAACGGCCAAGGAGTGGAACTCTCTGCCGGCATCTGTGTTTCCGGATAGCTATAATAGCTATAATATATATATAATATATAATATAATATATAATATAATATATTGACAGCTTCTGTGGTGTAGTGGTTGGGCAGGTTGGTTCAAATCTCATACACCACTGAGGTTCAGGGTTCGATTCTCGACGGACAAATGTTTGTGCAAAAGAAAAAAAAGGCAAGCATTTGTATTGTCTGGGTGTTGTGGGACCATGGTCCTCATACTTTCTGGTTCCCTAGATACAGGGAATCCTAGTTACAGTCCATCAAATCTAAGAGGTACCGTTTGACGTTTCATATTTTTCAAACCGAAACAACTTTGTTCATACGTACATTATTCAGTTTCGATAACCTTTTTCATAAAACCATGAATTTAGAAAGATTTCATTATTGTATCTAAAAATGTACAATTCTTAATATCTAAATGTAATTGAAAACTTTCAAACAAAGCAAAATAACACATATTTACACAGTAAATAATTTCTAATAGTTATATTCTTGACCTCATTACAAAGTTACGTAGTTAGGTCACTGCACGTAGTGTTGCGACTCTTCGGATACACTTGTATGCAAAAAAATCGTTTACATATACGAAAAATCGAATGTATTATTTACAAATTACACTTGACAACCAAACAAATATTTTTTCATGTGAATGGGATTTATCTCACATATTACGATTACATAACTAAATAGTTATGTAATCGTAAAATATGAGATAAAACCCATTCACCAAAAATACGTATTTATAAATCAAATATATTTGCTTCTTTAAAAAGTTGTCGAAAGCGATTTGTCGATTTTTGATTTTCGCGCCCAAATAAGTCGGGGTTTCTCGCGCTAACGCTGTCGAAATAGTAAATGGAGTCAGGGATAGTGTTTTTTACATTTATTTTTGTGTATGATAGTATGGGTTTGCATATTACAGAGAAATAAACAAATTTTTAACAAGCACATCCATTGATTTTACAATTACAATTTTTTCTTCTAAGTCTTATTTCTACGTCTAAAACTAATAAAAATAAGGTATGTAGAACCCATTCACAAAAATGTTGTTGCCTGATGTTATAAATTAACGACGTTACTGCGCGACCGCATAATGCACTGAATACACAGATACCCTAAAATAAATTAATTTAATTATTTTTAGGTCAATAGGCAAAATCGCAGGTGTCCAAGTCTCTACAATTTTTTTTTTCTGGCAACACTGCCAACTACAAGCGCACGCGGTCCGCTCGGTCGGTTCGGCGTCAGCAGTCTCTCGCCATCTTGGAAGCTGACTGTGCGCGTACTTGCTTTCTCGTTTGTGTTTTACAATTTGTGACTTGGCTATTACTTTTCTGGACTGATCATTCTTTATCCGTTTACCTTGGCAATATTTATACTGGACTCCGAACTAAGCAAGTGTTTATTAATAATGTCGAAAAGAGGACGTACTTTGAACAGCCAGGCTCGTGAATTGGTGGTGAAATTACACGAGTATTTTGAGCGTGAATCTCAAAATGGTGGACTTCTACTGCCAGTTACACAAGTTCGGGATCGCGTCGGTGAAGCTCTCGGTATTGGTAGCCGCACCGTTGGCAAAATATTAAGTGAAAAATATGGGCCTTCGGGGAGTGACAGTAACGTACTTCACACACCGAAAAAACGAAAAAGAAATAAACCTGTGACAGGCATCGATGAATTCGATAGTCATGCTATTAGAAACCATATATACGGGTATTTTACAAGAGGCGAATTTCCAACATTGGCAAAGTTATGTGCAACTTTAAAAGATGCCGGGCTGTATAAGGGAAGCATAGAGTCGTTGAGAACGGTAATAACAGGAATTGGCTTCAGATACAAAAAAGTTGACAAACGAAAAATTGTTATGGAGCGACATGACATAATTATGCAGCGACTAACATTCCTGCGCGAAGTTAAACAAATTATAAACTGGGATAATGTAATATTTTTGGACGAAACCTGGCTAAATTCCAACCATTCTGTGCCGAAAACATGGACTGATGATTCTGTGCCGATAGGAAAAGGTGGACGCCTCATAATATGCCATGCTGGGTCAGCGTCTACAGGCTTCGTGGAAAACTCTTTATTAGCTTTCCAATCCAAAAGCACTAAAGAGTATCATGAAGAAATGGACGCAGTAAGGTTCCGAGAGTGGTTCTTAAATTTATTACAGAATATCCCTCCTAACAGCACAATTATAATGGATAATGCCCCATACCACTCTGTGCAAATTGATAAAGCACCTACGTCAGCCAATAAGAAAGCAGATTTGGTGGCATGGCTGCAAAGAAAAGGAGTGGATGCCGACATGTCACTATTAAAAGCTGAATTATTACAGTTAGTGAAATTGCATAAACCACCAAAACCGACATATGTAATTGACCAATTGGCCGAAGAGCACGGGCACAAAGTCATACGACTTCCTCCGTACCATTGCCAATATAATGCCATTGAACTGATTTGGGCCCAAGTTAAAGGTAATATTTTATAATATTATAATAATAACACGAGTACTTCTAACATTTATAATTTAAACAATGGTTTTCGTCTGCTATCAAATAGTTACATTATTGTTTTACAGGTTATGCAGCAAGACACAACACAAAACCACCCTTCAGTGTCAAGAAAATGGAAGGTTTATTAAAGGAAGCATGTGCCCAAGTTACACAGGAAGATTGGAGTAAAGTAGTACAAAAAACAAAGAAAATAATAATGGACGACTTCGAAAGAGACGTACACTTTGATAATGTAATGGACAATCAACTGGTCATTAATTTAAATGACGATGATGACGAAGACGACGATACTAGTACTAGTAGTGAATAAAAAAATATCCTAAACATTTCTTTTATTTAATTATAACAATTGATTTCTTAAAATTCGGATATTATAGTAATCGATCTCTTAAAGTTCGGATATTATAGTAATCGATTTTTTCATCCCATCCCTATCATTCAATTGTCAGAACTGTCAAACGGTACTTCTTAGATTTGACGGACTGTAGGGGCCAGGATCTATGTATGTGATACCTGGGCGTATTTTTTTTTGTTATTTTAGCCCGATATAAAGACCACTACGAACGTTGCTTAACCCCATTTATTTATATTCTAAACTAGCTGATGCCCGCGACTTCGTACGCGTAGTGAAGTACTCATCCTGCTTCCGACCATTTTCCGTCCCACCATATTTCCGTTCTAGTTCCCGTCCCGCTCCTATCTTGTTACCGTACCATACATCTGTTCCGTTACCGTCTCACTCCTATCCTGTTACAGTCCCTTTCTTATTCCGTTATCGTCCCGCCCTGCTCCCGATCCTATTCCGATCCTAACCGGTTGCGGTTTTTGATCATTTACATGACTTTGCGGTGCGGCGGCAGCGCAATGTCATGTAAATGATCAAAACCGCGTTCCGACTCCTGTATGTGTCCGGTGCCATGAATTGTACGTGTATACATGAAGCCTGAGTAAAAGAAAATCTTCGAAACCTAAATCTCCTATTTACATTTACATAGCTGTTGCCCGCGACTTTATACGCTTAGTGAAATAATTCATTTTACTCCCAGCTATTTCCGGCAGCTCTCGCTTCTATGCCGATGTTGTCCTGCTTCTATCCCAATCCCGAATTCGTCTCGTTTCTATTCCGATCTCATTCAGCTCTTATTTCGTTTTAAATAGACGTAATACTTACATTATAAACATAAATTTTCTTTACAAATTTTACCACCCGTTTAAACTTGTCAGGGGATGGTATTCAAAACAATGGTAATAATACAAGTATCAATAGTTTTTTTGGCTAAGTATATGTAAGTATTTTGGCCAAAGGTCAATCGTCGTAGCTCCAGAAAAAATATTGTATGTCGCAGGGAAATGAGGATACCAGGGATTTCACGAAATCCCTAGGGATACGACGTACAGTTTTAATAAATAGGCTCTCGCCAGAACTCTCGCTTCGTCATCCCTTCGCTCTACTCGCGCACTCGACCATCACTCCACTCGGGAGGTCGCCGGCTCGCTACGCTCGCCACCTCTCCCCCTCGCTTCGTTGTGGCCTTGCGCACTCGTTTTGCTCAGGAACTCCTCGCGAGCTTCTGGCTCCGCGCTTTTTATATACACTCTAGGGGTAAAAGCTAGTCGGACCACGGAGAAGTGATCCTTCCCAAACATGATTACCCCATGATTTCGTGGTATCTCTAGGAATTTCGCGAAATCTTAGATATCCTCATTTTCCTGCGACACGTACGGTAAACTACAAAAGTTGCTAAATATTTGTAAATCTTTGATTGTCTACACCTTTAGTATTTATTATTTTTCTGAATGTTGCATTTAAAAGTCAATTAAAGTCCTGTACGAATAAGGAAATTGTAAAAAATTGCATTACGTTAGGATTAATTTCTTTTGCCTAATCTATATACCAAGTTTCGCTTTTACCTTATAAACAAAAGTTTTCCACACAAATATCCCGTTTAGACCTTTAGATGTTTAAAAAGTGGTGAAACATGTGCGTATAGTATCTTCGATTAGTACATGTACCAAATTTCACCGTTGTAGGTTTAGAAAAAATGTTATATTCCACCTTGTTTAACGTTTTTAGAGGTTAATTAATAAAGTGAGTTTCGTTTTAATTTATTACTTTTGTTTGGTCTGTATACCAAATTTCATTGCTACAACTTCATAAACAAAAAATCTCCACACAAACTTTATCATCCTGTATAACCCTATTAGGGGATGATTTCAAGAACCCTATTAGAGGATGATTTCAAGACATGGTGGAATACGTGTTTATAATTTTATTGACTGAGTATTTGTTACAAATTTCAACATTGTACCATTAAAAAATATTTGATACTTTCCACCCTGTTTAACCTTGTTAGAGAGTGAATTTCTAAACATGGCTAATTACGTTTAATTTCTTTTTTTGCTTACTCTGTGTACCAAATTTAATTGGCATTACTTCATGAACAAAGATTCTCCATATAAACTTAACCATCCCGTTTGAACTGGTTTAGGGATGATTCCAGCAAAATGGTGAAAGACGTGCTTAAAGTATGAACCGAACTACTTTAAAAAATATAATTACATTTCACCCTTATTTAACCTGGTTAGGGGTAGATTTTCAAAAAAATGTTATTCACGTTTTAATTAACTTCTTTTTCTTAGTTTATGTACCAAGTTTCATCAAAACCACAAACTTCGTAAATAAAAAAGATTTTCTATACAAACTTTTCCACCCCGCTTAGGCTTGTCGGGTGATGATTTAAAAAAATGTGAAATACATATCTATATTTTCATTAGTTAAGCACGTATACCACATTTCATCGTTGTAGCTTAAAACTAATAATCTTCACTTTCCACCCTGTTTAACCCTGTTAAGGGATGATTTAAAAAATTGTAAATCACGGTTTAATGAGGTTTGATAGGTGTGTGTACCAAGTTTCTTCGCCATAAACAAAGATTTTTTATGTAAACTTTACCACCTCGTTTAACCCTGTTAGGGGTTGATTTTTGAAAAATGCTGAAAACTTATTTTTAAACTTGATCAAACTTAATTTATTTACCCTGTTTCTTTACTGTAGCTACAGTGTCGTATTAATAAAAAATCCTACTCCATACAAACTTTGCGGCCCTATTTGATAACCTTAGGGGTTGATTTTTGAAAAGTTATTGAAAATGTATTTTTATATTCTTATGTTTAGTCAATTTATTAAGTTTCATAACTTTACTAAAAAAACCTACACCATGGAAACTTTGTGACCCCAATAAATGACCTTAGGGGTCGAATTTCGAAAAATGCCGAAAACAAGTTCCTTGTATTTACATGCTTAATGCTCTCGCAAAATTTGATAACTACTGGTCAAGAAACAATCACCGTAGCATACATTATAGTTTCCGCATTCCAATCTAAAAAACCACACTAAACCCCCCTTAAGGGTTTATTTTCTAAAAACTGTGATACACGTGCTCTTTTATTTCTTTTGCATAGTATACTGCCAAAGTTTCGTGACCGTGCGACTAAAGAATTTTTTTTCCCCATACATCCTTTATGACCCCATTTGACCCACTTAAAGGTCAAATTTCGAAAAATCCGTTCTTAAATGACGCCTTCACTACTTATAGAATACGTGGTCCAAATTTCAGGTTTCTATGTTAAGCGGTTTTGGCTGTGCGATGATTGTAGAAAAAAACCCTGTTCTTTTATTATATAGATAGCGTAATGTCTCATTAGATGGTTCAATTCTTGAGCGCGACGCTATAGAAGCAAAGCCGTACGCTCCACGCCAAGCTAACAATTTTCTCACGTTTTAAAAATTGTAAATGATCACCAAAGTAGGCTCCACCAGAAGTCTCGCTCGTCAACCCTTCATGTCATTTCCCCTACTTGACCTTCGCTACTCTTGGCCTCGTAGGCTCGCTTCATTCAGGACCTCCTTCGCGAGCTTTTGGCTCCGCGCTTTTTATATACACTCAGGGGTAAGAGCGCGTTGGATCACGGAAGAGTGAGGTGCGGCAATTCGGGTAAGATTTGGTGGTAATTTACTTTTTTTTATATTTTATTTTTTATTTGTGATAAATCTACGTTTTACCACCATCTTGCCTGATGTTAAGCGACGATGTGGCCGAAGATGGAGCACGTAGATTTAGAAGATACCTATTCACTCTAGCCTTGAAGACGCTCAAATTATAGTTTTCAAGAAACAGAGAAGACGGCAAGGAGTTCCATTCCTTAGCAGTACGCACTATAAATGTGGAACCAAAACGCTTTGTTCGAATTGGCGGAATGTCTACTATATAGGGATGATATTTGGCCGACTTTCTGCTCGTCCTGTGATGGAAGGGGGAGGGTGGAATTATGTCGTGACAGACATCCTACCTTACGTCGATGCTCAAGACTATACATCTTGGTAGCGACTAGTTTTTCTTCCCCAATAAGTACTAAATTTGATCTACCGATACAATTTTGGATAGAAGTGTAGGTATGGGATCTCATAAATTATTTTGATGGTCATTATATTTTACCCATACTTAAATAGAAAAATGTATAAGTAAGTACCCATATGTATATGCAAGTCTGCTGGGGGTATTGTACCAGGCACAGAATAATTAGTGTAGGCCCGTTGTCCCCGTAGGCCTTGCTACGGGGATAACTGGACGCCATTACATTTTCGTACCATTGTCCCCTTTACGGAGATACAGCCACTAGGTTAGATTGTGTTAGAACTGTGACCACACAGCGCGAACCGAGCGAGCGAAGCGACAGAAAGTAGTTTTCCCATATAAAGTTTACTATATCTACGGAAACAGAAAAAGGGGAGATCGGGACGTATTTTTAAATATTTTATTAATCATAATTTTATTTCATAAGGCCAATTTACATGTCAATATTTAGATTATTAATTATAATACACATTCATTAAAAAGTAAATAATAAGATGTCACATGTATAAATTGTAAAATAAAAATAAATACAATTATAGTATGCATTAAAGTACTACTGTGCCTGTTTAACGGGGACACGGCTTACGGGGACAACGAACCTACACCGAATAATTTGGTACCGGGAAAGAACCGATCACTTTTGTACAGCCGTTATCTAATAAAATGGCAATGCTATTATTAATTGGTTTATTGCCAGAGATGAACTTTGACATTTTGATAACAACTTTAAAATATGAGTTGATTATTAACAGTTCGTTTTTCCGTAACCACATAAGATACTTTAGAATAAAAAAACGCTATGAAGCTGAATTCTTTATTAGGCTTAGGGCATAGAAGAGATAATACCTATTGTTTGAGGCAAATAATATAAGTCTAATTTCTGTAGTTCACATACACACACACAACCTCACCCTCACACGCACACCCCTACAAATACACCCCCACCAACACGTACATACCCTCACACACACTCCCACCCTCACACGCACACCCCTACAAATACACCCCCACCAACACGTACATACCCTCACACACACCCCCACCCTCACACGCACACCCCTACAAATACACGCCCACCAACACGTACATACCCTCACACACACCCCCACCCTCACACGCACACCCCTACAAATACACCCCCACCAACACGTACATACCCTCACACACACTCCCACCCTCACACGCACACCCCTACAAATACACCCCCACCAACACGTACATACCCATACATACGCGCCTACGTATCCCTTTCCTTCCACTTAATCTTAGGTTTAATAATTGTGAGCTTAATTTAAAACAAATACATTTAAATATTGTTGTACCTACTACATAATAATTTAACCTACTTACATAATAGTTTGTAACTAGCACATTCTTTTGGGAGAAGCCACTGACTCTCGAAACACAGTTGAAAATAGTTCGAGAGCCTATGGATTCACTACTACTCTGTAAAAATATCTATTATGTCACAATAAATTATTATTATTATTATAGTTACGCAGGAAAAATATTAAAAAATGTTGGTGTCATTATATAGGAAAATCCATTATTCGCTAGCAGTAGGTATAACCGCATACTTGTATTCTTAACATAAGAGGCATTGCTAAGCGTTTGATAAAAAATTGTGTAATTTCAATATTGTAATCTAAGCCAGCGATATAAGTACATAACTTCTTATCAAGTCATCGAACTGCTTGCCATAATATATATTTCTTATAAAATGATGAGAAATCAAATTGTAATTGTTGTTTACTAGTAAGTATCTATGTTTGTGCAGTGCTATATGTATACTAGATTTCAACACAGTATCCGAACTGCTTAAAGTATGTGCTTACCTGATTTAATTGAAAGTCGCACCCTGTAATCATAATATTAAATGGATAGGTTATTTTTTAGCGCTATGAATAGGTACCTACGGGTTACGTTTTACCAGGCCTAGCGCTCTCCGCACTGTAGGTAGGAAGCTACAAGTATATAGCCGGACACCGATGGCGGGTCGCGCGTCTTTACACGTGCCGCGTCAGAAGAGAAGGGCTATGCGATAGAAAGAGACGCGCTCTGTAGGTTAATATGACTGGTAGGTATGCAGCGCTACGCGAGCTAGATTGAATTTTATTGCGTCAGGGCAAGAGTCGCTATTTGTTTAATTTTCTTTGCGGAGTGATGCTTCTGTCCCTTAGTATTCTGTGGTTTTACTATATTTTAAACGTAGGTATTCACACGTTTAGGTACATGAATTTGTTCTTTAGAGTAGGTGCTAATCCTTAAAATATACCTAATAATTACCTACAAGTTTAGCAACTTAGACAACAGTCATGAAAATTATCACTACATAGTATAAAACAAAGTCGCTTTCTCTGTCCCTATATCCCTATGTATGCTTAAATCTTTAAAACTACGCAACGGATTTTGATGCGTTTTTTTTTAATAGATAGAGTGATTGAAGAGGAAGGTTTATATGTATAATAACCGTGCGAAGCCGGGGCGGGTCGCTAGTTAAGGATAAATTGTTAAGGCTAGCTTTTTATCGCCACTTCGTCCGCGTGACGTCAGAGAAAGTCCATTTTACCTTTTTTCCAAAACCATCTTTGTTTATTTATTTATTATTGTTTGCGTTTGAACACTATCTCACCTGATTAGACCTTAGGACGTCTATGCCTATATTATACCTTGACCTAAAGGTAAATAAGGATATACAAGACTGCAGTAGGTAAAGTATTTATTTTTCGTAATCTTAGGAATTACACCAAATAGGTATACGAGTAGGTAGGCAAAGAATACTAAAGGTAGGTATCGTCAGTAGTGATTAATTTATCGTAGGTACTTATGTAAGCGCACAAATACACAAATAACCACGAAGTCATCGCGGCGGTCGCGTCGTGACCACCTATTTTTCAATCGCCACTGACCGCTGTGACCCGCAACAAAGATACCACAGACTTGTTGCTGATACCGACGAGGATTCCCCTTTTACATTACACACATTGCATTTTAAATCAACGTGCCGCCTTGGGTTTCATATATAAAGACAGCTCCCGACAAATACCCTCATTCGTTCCCGAGACTCGCAACTGTGCACATCTCTGTAAGGAAAAACATACATAATGCTGAAGCTCGTCGTTGTAGCCTTGGCACTGGTCTGCCTGCAGTGTGAAGCGAAGCGGTTCGACAGATGTGGTTTGGTGAGAGAGCTGAGGAGACAAGGTTTTCCGGAGGACAAGATGAGGGACTGTAAGTACCTAGTCATGTTCATATTTACTATGTACCTATTTATTCTACCCTTAGTTTTTGGCCCCTACTGTGTACAGTTCACAGTTGGGCATGCACGAAAGTTAAACTCGTTTGATTCCAATTACGGAATAGACATTCAAGATATTTCCATTGAAAAAGTGCAAGTATTTATTTTGTCTGGGTATTACAGGACCATGGTCCTCATAGTTCCTGATTCTAATATATATCTTCAAGGTAGTTACCTAAAACTATGTATGCGATCGACTGTTACAAAACGGAACGGAAAAGTTAGGGTTAAGAGGGTTTGTGCACATTTTATGTACCCATCTTCCAAATTGCTAAACCGATTTCAATGCAGTTATGGCTAGTAGCATTAAATTTATCTGAGATGGTTCTTAGATAGGTACATTATGCTTTGCCACACCAGAGGGTGCTGCAATCACACGCAGAAGGGTTCAAAAGCCTTTTCGTTTCTTGCCGTATCTTCTGAGTAGTGGTTCTTTTTCGTATACGGTGGTGGTCATTGTGATAACTTGACGTTCAGAAGTGCATCTGTCACAAAGAATGAAAGAAAGAATGTAATAGAGACAGTAAGAAAAGCGTCAATGGACACATTATTAGTTATACTATACCAGGCCTAGCGCACTCCGCACTGTAGGTACGAAGCTACAAGTACATAGCCGGACACCGACGGCGGGTCGCACGTTGTCACACGTGCCGCGTCAGAAGAGATATAAGAGCTATGCGAAAGAAAGAGGCCCTCTGTAGGTTAATATGACTGGTAGGTATGCAGCGCTACGCGAGCTGAATTGAATTTTATTTCGTCATAGCAAGTGTCGCTATTTGTTTAAATTTCTTTGCGGAGTGATGCTTCTGTCCCTTAGTATTCTGTGATTATACTTAGCAATTTAAGTCAAAGTAAAATTACTTAGGTATTAGTCTTAGGCTAGATTGTAATGTTAAAGGGATGTCTCTCTGAGACAGATCATCATGAAAAAAGGAAGTGCATCTGTGATGCGTAAACTAAAAAAAACATATTGATTTTGTTTTTTTTTTATATTCAGGGGTTTGCCTGGTCGAGAACGAGAGCGGCCGCTCAACCGACAAGACCAACACAAACAGGAACGGCTCTCGCGACTACGGCCTCTTCCAGATCAACGACAAGTACTGGTGCAGCAACACCAGTACTCCCGGCAAGGACTGCAATGTCACGTGTGCTGGTGAGTCATCATCATTATCATTTCATTATTGACAGCCTCTGTGGTGTAGTGGTTGGGCAGGTTGGCTCAAATCTCATACATCAATGAGGTTGCAGGTTCGATTCCCGCGACGGGACAAATGTTTGTGCACAGAAACAAAAGCACAAGCATGTTTCGTGTCTGATGTGTTGTGGGACCATGGTCCTCATAGTTCCCTAGATACAGGGAATCCTAGTTAGGGGCCAGGATCTATGTATGTAATCGTTGGGTGTTATTTATTTATTTTATTACTTCTTACCTTTGACTGATATAACTTATTTATTTGTAACTGCAATTTCATTTTTGTATTTCTTGTAATTATTGTTTGACATATTTTACTTTAATATTTTACTGTAGGTATTTTTGTAGAATAGTTTTATTAGGTAATTGGCTAAGGCCGTGTAATAAAAAAATCAATCAATAAATCGGCCTATTATGTTTCAACTGTTTGGGTACGGGCCTTCTCTCGAAGAGAGAGTACCGGCCATGATCCACCACTCCACCCTGGACACTCAAAGATAAAATAATTTAAAACTCACCGACGTCGTATTCACGGTCGAGTAATAATACATTTTTTTTTAAATTGATTTTATGTATTTAAATTTGTTTGTAGGTAATACCGCGACCAACTTTATAATGCTGTTTTAGTTTGTTCCGCCCCGGTAATCAATTCCGCGCCTCCACTCTGTGGCATTTTAAGTACCTATTATGAAAGAATGGCGCAGTTAGATACCTATGCCATTAGAAGCCACGTGTAAAAAGTAACATGTAATTTCCAGATCTCTTGACTGACGACATTACCAAGGCCGCGAAATGCGCGAAGAAGATCTACAAACGTCACAAGTTTCTGGCGTGGTACGGATGGAAGAACCACTGCCAGACGCCCGGCTCTCTGCCTGACATCAGCTCCTGCTAAACAGTGTACAAGACATGACTGTATCAGCTGCCCTTTTACCGCACTCACCACAGTCCACAGATCTATCATGCGACAAAGTTCAAACGTTCTTTATGAAATTTTTGGCATCAGAGACACACTTGTGAACCTAAATTAGTAATATTACAATGACTACCCGTATCGGTAAAAGATGCTAGGCTAGAAATTGAGGGGCTAAATTCGTGACATCGGATAAATCGGATAAAGTGTAAGGCAATCATCTTTATTATGGTAACCTTCTGACATATCCGATTTTAGAACGATCGATTAATCGAAATCGAATCGGAAAGAAGGAAAGGGGACAGTTGCCTTAATCCAATAGTAAAACCCTGTGCCCATCGTATACTTCCGAGCAGTTTCGACTAGAGAATCACTCCGAAGAGAGATTTACTCAGATGAGTAATTACATGATGCAACTTACACCATTATCAAGCCGGGCCTTGAGTTTTACTCAGGCGTGACCAGCGTTATTTATTGTTGATCCTCTTCGCTGTTAGCCCGATAATAATTAGCATATATTCGGTCACATAATCCATTATAACGCTACGATATAGTAAATTAAAGAATACTGATGTACCAGCGTGAGAGAGATAAAATTCTTTGACTGATTTGATTGTATTCTATAAATAAATCATGGAACCAAAGTTATCGCTATATTTTGTAGAGTTAAGGAAATAAACTTACTTATACTGATTTCAGGCTTTAATTTAAAATATTCCTAACATTTTCATGGCACAATCCAGTAAATTATCCGTATACCGAACGAGCGAGTGTGGCTCGATGTGAAGATGTGTGACTTTCGATCCGACGCACCTGGGTTCGGATCCCGCTGGCCTCGCACCATTGACTTTCTTAAGTTATAATATGCGGATTTACCACTCGCTCTAAAAACGGTGAAGCAAAATATCGTCAGGAAACCGGCATGTTCAAGAATGAATCACAAACTTTTAGAGAAGACCCGTGTCCCAGCAGTGGGAACGTGATGGGCTGATGTGATGTGTTGATACCTATGCCTAATATACTTATACCGTAGGTAGGCATTTATTTTAAGCTATCAAATATACCTCTACTTTCAGCTATACAATCTATGTAGGTACTTACTACAGTGATGATAGGTGAACAACTCAACACCTACCTGAATTTGCATAAGCCTACACAACCTGCACGAAATAATAGCAATGACATTCGCCTTTCTTTGTTCAACGGTAACTTTTTCTGACCTAAAAAACCCAGTGTTTCTTCTAGGTAGGTACTACCGACTCGTATTAACTTCCTACCTTGTACTTTGTAGCCAGTCCGCTTTGCAAGCTGTCCCGCAGACCACCCATATGATTAATAGCCCCCCCAAGCTCACCATAGTTCCTTGAAGTATGGCGGCCGGGTCCACGCATGCGCCCTGCGCCATCGACGCTACTGATTCCACCTACTGCTACTGGCATGATGTCCTCAGTTCGCGTCGCATCGTTGTGATGTCCGCACTCGGATGGGAGGCGCGGGATGGGCGCGCGGCGAGGCGCGCGTCGCTGACGACTCCGACTTCCAGACCCTCAAGAACCTACTAGTTTCAGAGGAAGGCTGGACGTTGGAATATGAGAAGGATGGCGTCAAAGTCTGGGCTGAGGATGCAGCGCACGGTGCACTGCGTACGGTCAAGGTCTGTTTTTGTTTTAATGTTAGTAACCTCTTTCGAATGACTACTTTTTTTTATTACTATAACTTTCTAAGGTGTATATAAGTTTTCTTTATTAAACGACGCGCCACACGTCGTTGAAACTTTTAAGCTATTAACTTTCTGTATATAGGTATAATAATATTGAAGGTGTTTTAATGTGTGATATTGGAGGTAAATGTATCGATTTTTTTATAATGAATATGCACACAGGTGCCGCTTTACCTTTGCCTCGCTCTGTTCAACAGTTTGTTTAGGTCCTTTATAAATTGCCTGGAGAGCCGTCTGTTGCTCGCGTTGACTGTAGATAGGTATTTAGGCAGTCTAATAGCCAACGTGAGTGTACAGGTAGGTACCTATATAAGCTGCTGGGGCACCTAACTGCCTACCTAAAGTCTGTAAAGAGATAAAAAGTATGCCTTAGGCACCATTACAAAAAAAAAAAGTTATGGAATTTCTTTGTGAAAGTACCTAAGTAGGGTTGGTAGGTATCTAATTTGTGTTACAGGTGCTCGTTACGCCGAACTAGGTACATATATCTGTCTAACTAGTTACCTACTTCCCTAGCTATGTTATATTCTTTACCTGCATACCTATAGCCAGACCTACATACCTATATTCTTTATCCACATCATATATGTTTAAACTATTGGCTCTGTATACTGTTAATATATTTATTTTTTCTTTTTGTATTTGTTTTTTCTTTCTATAGGTAGAAAATAAACTAACAACCTATCTGCAATGACATTATTCACTGCATTTACCACACAGGTATATAACCTATATGGCATGGCTATAGGCACATAATTCATGGAATTCAGTAACGGTACGGTAGTATATAACGGTAGGTACCCGAGCTACGGTAGGTAGGTAGGTAGGTATCGTTAATGCAATATTCCTTAGCACGGAACCAGGTCGCAACTTGTCAATGTAGCAGGTTGCTAAGCGCCTGCTTAGCTATGACACGCTTTGGATAATAGCACAGAATAAAATAGAACATAATAGGTACGCTTCGATCTAGCACAAAGGAAGTATAGGGTGTTTGAAGTCACAATTGAAGACAACCTCTGAACACAGTTGAATTGAAGACAGCCTCTGTGCTACACCACAGAGGCTGTCTTCAATTCAACTGCGGTGGGGTAGGTTGGCTCAAATCTCATACACCACTGAGGTTACCGATTCAATTCCCGTGACGAGCAAAGTTTGTGCAAAGATAAAAAGAGCAAGTATTTGTTTCGTGTGGGTGTTGTGAAATCATGGTTCTTGTAGTTCCTGGTTCCCTAGATACATGAAATCTAAGTTAGGGTCCAGGATCTATGTATGCGTTGGGCGTTTATTTATCAACTTTTAAGATACGAGCCTTATCTTTGACAGAAAGGGCTACAAGTACAATCTACCTCACTGGCCCAGTGCGGGTAACCGGATAATAATGAAAAACCGGACAAGTGCGAGTCTGACTCGCGTACTGGTTCCATACATTCCAAAAAAAAATAAAAAATATTTTAAAATTAAAATTACTAATAAAACATTGTTATAACTACAAATTAACAATATTCGGATTTTTTTCTTTACTAGTGCTGTGAGTCCTAGCTTTTAGCCAAATTTCATGATTCTAAGTCAACGGGAAGTACCCTATAGGTTTTGATTCCTTTGCGAGTGTCAAAATATGCGACATAAATGTCCGTATTTTTTAACTGCGTGGACTAAGAAGCTTGATTTTTTTACTGCTCCAGGTCTACTACCTGACTATTTGAACTTGAATTTTAACTTGACACCTTTACGCGTTCCTTAAAAAAAGGGTCTTGACAGATAGACAAACTGACAACGAAGTTCCTTTTTTCTTTTTGACGTATGAAACCCTAAAAATTGGGACTTTGTTCTCTCACCGTACCTAAGAGAGAGTATGGAAAACATCAGTCATTGTGAGAGCTAGATAATACGCGGTTGTTATTGTAATACAACTCACCAAACAAAGCCATACCGTCAAGCAACCTATTTGTGTTGATGTTCGGTGAACCATCAAGAAAACGGATCTGAGCAGTCGCTCAACTACAGTTTTCCTCTTGATGTATGTTACTCCGTCTTCGACCGCATCGTCACTTAACGTCAGACCAGATAGTGGCCAAACATGATCTCTACCTTAGGTGTATGTTTTATCTGTTTTTTTACCACGTGTTTATGAAGTCACTTTCTTGTTTGTCTGTCTGTCTGTCTGTCTGTCGTTCCGGGTGAAATCTTGCAACTCCAATTTCGAGCACTTCCCGATTAGCTATCCGGTTGAAACTTATTGAATGAATGCATATCAAATAAAAATAAATAATATAATATAATATAGAATAATATAGGTAATATAAAATAGAATGCATTGTCATCGAATAGTGAGCTACCCTATTCGATGACAATGCATTCTAAATCCTTAAAAACGTGGTTTATAGATATTTTTTTATTATTAATTTTTATATTATTATTATTTTTATTATTATGCTGGCTCATATTTGGGTCAGAAAATCAGCATTGCCATCCAGCGTGGCAATGCGGCCAGCGTTCTGGGCACTTTCCCTTCCACCATAGGCCTTTTAGAATAATTGTATTATATTTTGTATATATATTTAAGTTATTTTAGTTTAGATTTAGATATTTCTTTGTTATAGATTAATAATAAAGTCCTAGAATTATAATTACAAATTATTAAACTCTTTATTTCAGGCAATATTAAAGTACAACAAAGTAAATTTAACTGAGGCCCATAGAATACATACCTTACGGACTAACATACAATTAATTTTTTTTTTAATCAATTACTGATTCTTTATGTTTTTATCGCTTAGGTAGTAGTCTGCCACTGCCACCATAAAAACAAGATACTGAATTCCAGTGCGTCGAATCAAATGTCACATTGTCACCAATTCACTCCAAGTAGTACTCTAAATTGATCCAGCCTTGTCATTTTTTCCACTTTCTACCCTGTGTCTTTTCATCGAAGATCAATTGGGCACCCTGTAGAGTCGGCTGATTAAGCCTTACGTACCCGACATAATATTAACGAATGATTCACGAAAAAATTCCTCAGACAAATGCTACAAATTAAATAAAAATCTCAACTACTAGTCAGTCATTTGGTAGTTTTACCTGGAAAGTTATCCGGGAGTTTTAAAAGTTGGTAATTTTATAGATTTTGATGTGCTCTTTCCGAAGTTCAACTTTGCTACGTCGTATTTTTGCCGCTCGCGCCGCCATATTGGAAAAATGGCGCCTAAAAGCAGTTTTTTGACAAGACCACCTTTCGGACTTACTTTACGATAAAAAGTTATAAACAAAATGAAACTAGAGACGTTTACTTACAATTTACGTATCAACCTTTTTTTTCATAAAGTCAGTAGTTTTGGCGTACGAGCGCCGCAAAGTGTACTCCAACGCGCGTGTTGGAGTACTCCCGGAAAACTTTCCAGGTAACCACTATTTATCGAACGAAATGACTGTACTATAGTTCCACACATAAATAAGAGGGAAAAACCATTTCTCTGGGAAATAATATACGATTTGATAGCCCCGAGATGGGGCACCCCGCGGTTACTATTAGATGGAGCTGTCAGAAAATGATAGAGAGCGATTTATTGAAAATATAAACGTTACATATGTAGGTATAAAATACGGTAGCCAATCGAACAACATAGGTTGTTTTATTTTTATGACACTGATTGATGAGATGAACAAGGCGTTTTCCTGATAGTAAACGCCATTCCTGCCCATAACAATTGCAGTGCCACTCAGAACTTTTAATACCATAAAAAGCACTGCGCAGCACTGCATTGCGCTCATCACCCCGCGACATTAGATATTAAGTCTCATATGCCTAGTAATTTCGCTGGCTAAAATGCACTTCTAACCAGAACACAGTAATGCTTGCGCACTACTGCTTGGCGGCAGAATAACTGGCAAAGCTGTGGTACCTACCGAAGGCCTCCCGCGTACGAGAGACCTACCACGAGTATAATTTGATGTAGTTCGTACGAAAATCAGGGCATGCTCCTTGAAAAAAGGCTGTAAATGCATCTATCAGGAGACCATCGTCGAAGAATACGTTGGAGCCCCGTAATATCCCCTAGGAGCCGTGGCCGCGGCCGGCAGCTATAATTCAACCTTCTAGGTAGGTATACCACGATACCGTGGGGAAAGGCGTAATAGTTTAACTGTCAGGGGACGGCTGGACGCCGGTTTTCCATTACTGTTGCCAATATCAATTTTGTTCGTGCTTCAAGATTGTTTTTTTCGTTTAGTTATAGTACTATTAGCTGCGCCCCGCGGATTCACCCGCGGTTTCCTGGTATAAAAAGTAGCCTAGCTCTTCCGGGAGGAAACTTATAACCATATATACCTATATATATTTTGTATATCCTACGGTCTATATCATGTTAAATTTCATCAAAATCCGTTCAGTATTTTTAGCGTGATTTGAGTAACAAACATCCATCCATCCATTCTCACAAACTTTCACATTTATAATATTAGGTAGGATTAGGTATTCTGTGCCTCAGCGATGTTGGTGTAGAGTTTTAATTAGTTTTTAAACTTCGTTTACTTAATCTCTTTGTTTAAAAATTACAAATCATTTAATCGAAAAAGTTCATCTATTTTACGACATGATTAGTACCTATAGTTTTACTAGTTAAATAACGTAATATTTGCTTTTTTTTTACACTTAATAGATCTATGTTTGGCCACTATCTCGCCTGATGTGAAGCGATGATGTGGCCTAAGATGGAGCACATGGATCTAGAGAGAGACGGCAGTTGAGCGGCTGCTCAGACCCTTCTCCCCGATGGTTCACCGAACATCATCCCGAAACACGACTAGGTCGCTTGACGGCATGGCTTTGTTGGGCGGGTGGTATTACAACCACGGCCAGAGCCTACCACTCCACAGCGCGTAAGCGGGTTTCATCACGATGTTTTCCTTCACCGTTTTAGAGCGAGCGTACAAAATCTGCACTTAACTATAAGTCATTGGTACAGGTAACCAGTAACCTCACAAACAAATTCATGTAAAAATATATTGGTTACGTATGTATATTGAGAAGTTGAGCTTCTGGCGTTCAATTTGTTGAGCATAATTGTTTATTTAAACTCAAAGGTACTTTCAAATAGTGATGTACCGGATCGTCAAAAATGTATATCCGCGGACACGGATCCGGATACGGATATTTAGTGTCAAGATCCGCGCATACGGACACGGATACGAATCTTTATTTTCTCACTCAATCGGTGTCGGCGCGTGACTTTGAAACGATAGTTGACGTCACGTCCACCGCAACGACGGGCAGGACAGGTTTCGACTTGCATTGCTTAGTATCTTTGAGTTATCAATCAATCAATCATAGGCCTGTTCCATCTAAAGAGATGATTTAATCAGCGTCCGGAGTAACAATGATTGAACGGCACTTTCGCTCATGGCTCAAAACGCCGACACGGGAATAACAGATCCGGCCATACCGTGTGCAGATGTTTGAATGCTGCGATCCCATAGCTGATGTGGGGTTGGTTAATACGGTCGTGCCTTTTTGCACGTTTGCTTGCAAGGAGCGCAAACCAGGTATCGTCGTGCGAAGTTATGCCCTCCGCAATAGACTTTCGCCAAAGGTCACGGTCTTCTGCTACGTTCTCTCATTTCGAACCGTCGATGTTGAAGGACGACATATCGCGTTTGACGCTGTCCTTAAACCGCAACATCGGGCGTCCTACTGGGCGCTTAGCGTGTGCTATCTCGCTAAGAAGAGTTTTTCTAGGCAACCGAGAAGAATCCATTCTGTGCACGTGCCCTAGCCAACGCAACCTTCTTTGCTTGAGCAAAGCAGTTATACGAGTTATACGAGTATACTATTGGTATGATAGCTTACTAGAATATATGTTTGCAATTAAAGGTGCCGAATATTTGATTTTAAGAAAAAATAAAATTCTCTGAATGATTTTTTTTAATTATACTACTTAATTACATAATCTAAGTTATTGTGCAGCATTTTATCCTGACAATTGAATTTGAAAATTAATAAAAGATCCGCGAGAAAAGTGACGGATACGGATACGGACACGGACCTTATTTCTCCCGCAAATATCCGCGGATACGGATACGAATACGGATATCCGGAACATCACTACTTTCAAATCATCAGTACATTAGTATATACCTTAGTACCCATGTTGTACCCGTTCGAATTATACCTGTCTACATTACAGCCTACGCGCTACACCATAGTAATTCTAAGAAGACCCTTCGGGCCAAATACATTTTTCCAATTGCCATTCGGAATAGAAAGAACCGTAATGCTTATGACAGCTAAATTGTATCTTTTGTAAGTTATTACTCTTTGTAAGTAATCGTTACAGATGGAACGTTTTTAGGGTTCCGTACCCAAAGGGTAAAACGGGACCCTATTATTAAGATTCCGCTGTCCGTCCGTCTGTCTGTCCGTCTGTATCTCATGAACCGTGATAGTTAGACAGTTGAAATTTTCACAGATGATGTATTTCTGTTGCCGCTATAACAACTAGTACTAGAAAACAGAATAAAAAAAATATTTAAGGGGGCTCCCATACAACAGACATGATGTTTTTGCCGTTTATATAGATAATGCTACGGAACCTTTCGTGCGCGAGTCCGACTCGCACTTGGCCGGTTTTATTTTATTACTGGAGATTTTTGATTCTACACCAAATAATTACCAGGGTACCTTTAAATTCTTCTTCCTAAGTCGGGCACTCTTGTCAGAGTGGTCGTGGTGGTAAAAAAGATGGTGTATGCGTTGGTTCTTCAGCGTCGTGGTTTTCCTTATCGAGGGTTATTACTATCGCAATGCTTCTCCATTTCTGGCGGTTGGTAGAATTGTGAGTACATTGGACTATGGTGGTTTGAGTTCAGTCTTAATAAGGCCTGTCCAACGCGTGGGTGATCGGCCGCGTGCTCTTTTCCTTGCCACCTGACCCTGAACCACAAGTCTCTCCATCCTTTCAATCACCTTTAAGTAACTAGTGTACCTTTGCCTGGAAAATTGATTTCGTTTTATAGCTAAAATAACATTAAAGATTTTATGCGTGTGTGTGTGAGGTCCGTTAAAATTGTAATGTGTGGGATAACCTCTTCCAGGTTTACAGTTTACGGAATGGCCTGTAACAAAATTTCGTTATTCTTGATTCTGCTTATAATGAAGGGAACGTTCCGTAAACTGTAAACCTGGAAGAGGTTATCCCACACAATACAAATTTAACGGACCTAAACCACACGCATAAAATCTTTAAATAATTGATAGGGAGAGAGTTTAGTTAGTTTTTACCACGTTACCACGTTTTTATGAAGTCACTTTCTTGTTTGTCTGTCTGTTGTTTCAGCTGGAACATTGCAACTCAAATTTCGGCACTTCTCGATTAGCTATCCGGCTGAAACTTTCAGGGTAGCACATAACAATGCACTACACACAACTCGATGACAATGCACTCTAAATCCATTTACTATAGCATGCATTGCCAATCTAACCTGAAAATGCGCATAAAAACGTGGTTTTTAAATTAAGTAATTTTAGGTTATAAGATATTTTTTTGAACTGTTACATTCTTCAAGATTCTTTTACAATTTTGGGCATGGAGTTTAAAATAATTGAGCCGTTAAAATACAATGATAAGAAATGCCCTCTACGTTACAACAATAATGTAAGTTTACTAGGCCATTCATTGAGGAATGACACTAGACCTCAATGAGGCCATTATTTATTCTCGTTGACTGTAATACGTCACTGCTCTTTCACTGTCATCTTTTATCTTAGTACTAACCCTAGATAAAAATTGTATTTGACCACCCTTCTTGAAAGGTATCGACGTTACTTATACCCAATTAATAATTTTAGGTAGATACACCAAAGTACCAATTCAATCAATTTCATTCTCTAGAATTAAAAAGAGACCAAAGGTTCTTAAAAGCTTAAGTATTCTTTCAGCAATTGGACAGGAATCGAGTAAAAAGAAAGGTATCTCGTTCCGCATTTTATATTGGTAGATCTGCAAATTGCGAGTTGGTAAGTGGTCCTACCTGTGAGTGGTTGGGACCACTTAAAAAGGTGTAAAGGAAAGCAATGAATTGACAACGTGGAAGTGGATTTCCGAGACGTGACAAAATGGGTCATTTACCCCCTAGGGGAGAGCAGAGATAAAAAGACGTTGCTAAGCATTCCTTTGTCTTAGCACTCAGCTTTGACCTCCCTTAGCTTTACTGGTAAGATATTTCAGTCATAAAAACTTTAAGTATCGATGCTCTTAATTGAAGTATTGAAGGAATTCTTAAACGATAGATATCAACTAAAGAAATGAGATTTGATTGGATGCAAGGTAAGCAACTGCTATATTCGAATTGCTATGGGCTTTGTAGAAAAATGTTTATTCAATTCAAACTTTGCTAAACAAGCGTTACTTAATTAAAAGTTATGCAATCATTTTGCAACCTGTACACGCCGTAACATTTGACTGCCTAAATAACCACGAAATATCCAATAACACCGTTAAATCGTCGCCGCTGGATCGCGCTGGAAGTGGTTTATTTAATAGTATTTGTTACGTCCTCCGTAAAACGCTCAGTGATAAGATAAAGCCTTCGCCACGCTCCGATATTATGGACTAGAGATGGGAAACCACTCAATACTACTGATATCGAACTTTTTTTATGGAACTGAGTAATGATTCGAGCAAGTCGTTCGCCTTATGGTAAGCACCACGCCTGCCCATATCTAAAAAGTACTACGTAGCACTGCATTGCGCTCATTACTCCGAGACATCAGATGTTAAGTCTCATATGCCCAGTAATTTCGCTGACTACAATGCCCTTCAAACCGGAGCACAGTAATGCGCACTACTGCTTGGCAGCAGAATAACTGGCAAAGTTGTGGTATCTACCCAGACGGCCCCCCGCATACGAGAGACGTACGTACCACGAGTAAACTTAACTTACATAACTACTGTCACGTCACTTGCCGCCGGCATGAATTTTTAGCTGTAGGTATAAATGAAGTACATGGGGAGTTGAAGAGTAGTTAGCCTATTTTCTTTGAAATAATACCACGGTGAGCTGGGGGCAAAGGAACAAAGCACGTATTTGTTTGGCCGGGAACTGCGTGAACTGCTTTTATTAAATGCTTTAACAATAATGTCTCACTACTAGCATGGGAACCTACAGAAAATGCGGGACTATTAAGCGAGTAAAGGGGCCCAGTATGCGCAGTTAAGAAATGGTTTAATAGCCGTTGGCTAGGTAGTTGCTAGTTGTTGGCTATGGTAGGTAATGCTGACTGCTATACCTGTAACTTGTTGTACTGGTAAGAACATAGTTGCAGGTTTATGCGCCATGTTTTATTCTCCAGTCCTAAGAAGAATCATAATAGTCCGAAACTAACGACACACTTTTTTTTATTAAAAGACAATTGGGTCGGACTGTACACAAATTTTTTTTTATGGTCGTCGTTCGCCTGATGCAGTGCCACCCAGAACTTTTATTACTATAAAAAGCACTGCGTAGCACGTTTAATAAGCAAATTAAACATTTTTGTAATTTAATAAGCATTGAGACTAGAAAAGTATTGCTTAGTAAGTTGAGGTAGGCGTTACGTGTTAAATTAGTTCGTGGGTCGTTGTTACTAACCTCGACAATCACCTATCAGCAATATCGATTTGAAGTTAGTTCAAAAATTGGAATTGTGTTTCTAAAAACTGCATGAAAATCGGCTGAAAGCTAAACCATCTCAAAGAGAAAGTAAAACTCTTTTCATTGTCAATAGGTTTCCCTGGTAAAGAATAAAGTTTTGTTATGACACAGAAAGTAATTGTTACCATTTGTTAATAAAAGCTTTAATGTACGTAAAGTGCTGACCATTGTGATCCGGGATGACAGGTGACAAAGCCTTAGGTGGAGCTGGAAGCAATGCTGAGTCTCTAACCTTTTCTTAGGCAACTCTGTACCTGTAGGTATCCTTATAATCTCTTTTGTATATTATAGTGAGTATGTTTAGTGAATAAATGCCATATTTATTTACTTATATTACCTTTATTTTTTTATAAAAAGTATACAATTTTTCTTATACATCTAACACCTTTTAAACCTTAAACAGGTTTGTCTAGGGTGTCACATTCCTCTTCTGCTTACTTATTTAAAATAACATTTTATAATAGTGGGTAGTATAGACTATATGTATTAATATCATAACAATAGCTGCGCTCGGGACCGCTCGAGTGTAATCTTGACGACTGTCTTTCCGTCAATGACATTAAATATACAGGTTGTTCCATTTTAAGGTTTTAAGTATTTGTTTCAGATTGAGATTTTTAACTGTATATTTTCGTAATTAATTTATATTGTACAGGTATGTAAGTAAGTATTGTTTGATAGTTCAGGTAATAATATACGTATATTAGCTTTTAATCTTTTTGTTTCTACATTTTATATAATAGTTTAAAAACCTGTTTATATTTATATGTATAGATGTATTTTTTTACGACTTTATTACGATATACCCCGAAGGCCCCAAAGGCTGTAGGAGTGATTCAAATAATACAACATCCCTAGATAAAGAGGTAAGTACTAAGCACCTTACCTTTCCAACCTGTTGACAAAGGGCTTCAGTGACCTTTTGTTCGTTCATTCACGTACTTTTGTTTTTAATACTTATGAGTAACCTTGAACTTCTAAACGAGTGCCTATTCACCTAAGTGGCCTGCTCCAACATTTTCCAGTGTCTGAACAATCAGGCCTAGCACACACACTTGGATACGAACCACACACACATAAAGAGTACCGACACGTCTCATCTTCCGGGTAATTGGACATCCACACGCAAAGGTTATGTATTTATGTTATTGAGGCGGTCTCTTGTTTCTTTGAGTGGAAAACTTGTAAATGTAAAAAAGGTAGACCTTTTTGCGGCGACGTGCGAGTTCTTTAAAGGTTTGAGTTTGTTAAGGATGGATGAAGGTTGTGAAAGGCTCATAGATTTCGTTCAAAGTATTAATTCCTTTTACTTGTTAATCATTTTATTCATACAGCGCTAAAGAGTAGCGATCAGACTAAAATAACGCATATTATTTATACAAAACGTATTTTATAGAGGAAAATACAAGAAAAAACATTACATTAAACTATAACACTATTATATACATAACAAATAATACTGTATAACAGAAAAAGATGATATAATACCTAATACTATAAATAATACACAATAAATACATTACATTTAATTTATAGAACAATGAAACGTTGCGCGATGTCAGGAAAAGGTTCCGAATCAGCATAAAACTACTACATACACTGATTTTTAGTCAGACCTATGACCGAAATGAAATGAAATGAATGTATAAAGTAATAAATAAACTAAGATTGAAATGAGTGTACAAAAAAGATCATAAAACTTGATGAACATCCCAAAATGAAAATGCAAAAAAGCAATATCGACATCGCGCTGCGCATCACTAAACACAAATGGCGGGGAATTGATCGTTTACCATAATAAATACGGTTATAAAGGACTCGGGACGAAATGACTGATACCAGGACACGGGGATGGGCATGTTATTAATGGAACGTCCGAGATTTATGGCTTTTATTATGTTCGGCCAGAGGCTCACCAACCGTCCGTGGCCAGAGGTCACAAATCCAAATAGAAAATGTTATTTTATTCGATAGGTAAATGAATAAAATGTCACAATTTGGAAAATAATACATCTTTGTTCTATATATCTTGTCACGTTTGAAGTATTTGAGGCATATTTAAGTTGAGGCATTTGGATCTATAGTTTAATATTTTTTAGTAATAAATGCATTTGCCCAAAAAAATTAAACGTGTTAAAAGTTTTAATGAATAACTATAAACTTTTAACACGATAAAAACTTATATACCGTTTGTATACCGTAGTAGTATATATATATATATATATATATATTGTTGCTACATCTCACGCTATTCCCCTGAGAAATTATTAAAATTGCTTTCAACGTTATGTCAATTGCGTAGCTACTGCGCATGTTTTAGGAGAGACCGCCTTGCAGTAGACGGATGAAGTCCCACTAATTTAATATAAACTGGTTTATTATACACTAGCTGCGCCTCGCGGGTTCACCCACGGTTTCCTGTATGTGTTAATCCAGGGCATAAGCTATCTTCATTCCGAATGTCGTTGCGACGTGAAGAGGTAACAAACACACTTACACACAATACCCTTACATACAAACTTTCACATTTATAACATTAAGTGTAATTTTTACCGTGCCTAAACAATGGAAGAACGTTGAATATTGGAAAAGTAATAGCGCGGCGTAGGAGTTCCTACTTGTGGCAATTTTTCATCGCGCACGTCCGGTAATTTGGCATACTTATTAAAAAGGTGGTCAAAACACGCGCGTATTTATAATAGGGGTGACATAATAGGTATTTTTAAAGCTTACCGCGTATTTATAATACTTTACGTTTTATAAACGACTAGCTCTTTCCCGCGACTTCGTCCGCGTAGACGACAGAAGCCCGTCTTTTTTCCAAAACTATTTTAGCAAGACTTCCCCAGTATATGGCAGCGCGTACTACTAAGAGGTCAAGCTATATCTTCGTAGTCACCCAACCAATTTTAATGTTACATATAATCTAAGTTGGGACTAATGCTACCAAAGCCAAAAAACCACATTAAAATCCGTTCAGCAGTTTCCGAGTCTATAGTAGATAACAAACAAACAAACAAAAATTCTAAAAGCCGTAGATTCGTGTTCAGTACCCTTTAAATAGTCGATCCCATATGATTTTTGAAAAATATCTTTAATGTTTTTTTTTTGCGCTTGATGGATCTATTGGCCACTATCTCACCTGATGTGAAGCGATGATGTGGCCTAAGATGGAGCACATAGATCTTGAGAGAGACGGCAGTTGAGCGGCTGCTCAGACCCGTCTCCCCGATGGTTCACAGAACATCATCCCGAAACACGACTAGGTCGCTTGACGGCATGGCTTTTCGGTGGGTGTTATTACAACCACGGCCAGAGCCTACCACTCCAAAGCGCGTAAGCGGGTTTCATCACGATGTTTTCCTTCATCGTTTTAGAGCGAGCGTTTAAAATGTACAGAATTTTCTCTTTTCCATTTTTATAATAGTAGGTACCTATAGATAAAATGGTTAGAAAATGGTAAAGTCAAAATTTATTTTCCAAAGTTTTACAATCCGCTATACAATTTTTTTATTTTTTTACACTTAATAATCTATGTTTGGCCACTATCTCGCCTGATGTGAATTCCGTATTGATTTATACATACACTGTTAATTTAAGATTATTGGGCGTGAATTAAGATATTGGGGTGGGCCCCAAACTAGGCTAGGCATGTATCTTGGCGACCCATTTCGGTTTGACATACAGAAATAGCGGTTGCATATGTTTAGCAGTAACAGGTAGAATATAAAACTATTTTATATAAACGTTAGCGTATATTAATTATATCTGATTGATTATTTCAATGAACTATTTTATAAGAGTATACAAGTATACGTTTTATCAAACAAAAAAAACCGACTTCAATGTATCTTCGAAGTCCAAGGTCAAATATCAATGAAATTTATATGGGACCACTTCGTAGCTATACAGACCCCAACGAAGAATTTTTCAAATCAGTTCATTAATGACGGAGTTCTGACGTAACAAACATAAAAAAGAAATAGAAAATACAACCGAACAGAGAACTTTCTCCTTTTGAAGTCGGTTAAAAATATTTGGATGGGTTACGTAACATTATTTGTCTGTGCTAGTTGTACAACGTTAAGTTGGTTGTAAATGTATATAATACAAATACTAATCTCTTTATTGTTTACCAATAATAAAGAAAACTATTACAAATAAATCTTATAACTAAGGTAGTACAATGGGTGGTCTTATCGCATAGATCATTTTTATTTTTACACTTTATAGATCTATGTTTGGCTACTATCTCGCTTGATGTGAAGCGATGATGTGGCCTAAGATGGAGCACATAGATCTAGAGAGAGAGGCGGCAGTTGAGCGGCTGCTCAGACCCGTCTCCCCAATGGTTCACCGAACATCATCCCGAAACACGACTAGGTCGCTTGACGGCATGGCTTTGTTCGGTGGGTGGTATTACAACCACGGCCAGAGCCTACCGCTCCAAAGCGCGTAAGCGGAATCTCTCCAGACAACCTTTTGATGGACAGTATCGGAAGAAAAGGAATAGACGGTGGTGTACAATATATTCTACCATAAATAGTAATATTAAACCATAATATTTAGACAATATAATGAAACCGTCATCGTACGACTGTATTATACAATAAAGCGAAAAGTTTAGAACGTTGTTTTGCCCTAGTTCCGAAGTACGAGACACCGGGGTTCCATAACTTCACAGTTTTGTTGCCCCAAACCGACCTCTATTAACAAAGTAACAGGTGAGAACTGTCAATATTAACAATTTAAAATTACACAACACTTATTATTGTTTACTAGCCGCGCCCTGCGGTTTCACCCGCAGTTTCCGGGATAAAAAGTATACCTATCCGTTATTCTGATGAGTAAGCTATATTACTGTAAAGTTTCGTCAAAATCCATTCAGTAGTTTTTGCGTGAAACAGTATCATACATACATCCATACATTCTTACAAACTTTCGCGTTTATAATATTAATAGGATTTGAGAAGACCAACAGGTTTTATTCGTGGTAAGTCTCTCGTATGCAGGAGGCCTTCTGGGTAGGTACCACAGCTTTGCCAGTTATTCTGCCACCAAGCAGTAGTGCGCAAGCTACATTGTGTTCCGGTTTGAAGGGCACTGTAGTCAGCGAAATTACTGGCCATATGAGACTTAATATCTGATGTCTCGGGGTGATGAGCGCAATGCAGTGCAAAGCAGTGTTTTTTATGGTATTAAAAGTTTTGCGGGCACTGCAATTGCTATGGGCAGGCGTGGCGCTTGCCATCAGGCAAACGACCTGCTCAACTAATCACTCAGATCCATTTAAAAAAAGTATTCCATGTCCTATTCCAGGGCCTACATATTCATACAAATTTCATTAAAAACCGTTCAGTAGTTTTTGCGTAAATGAGTAATAAATACCTATGCATCCATCCATCCACCCATTTAGGATGTGTCTGTAATTTACAACAGCTGCGATATTTAACAGGGCACTGCTACGTAGCAAAACATTTTTTAGTTTGAATAAGCAAAATATAATTACACACCGGTATTCATATTCAGTGCTATTTGACTGCTATTTTAATGTATGCAAATTACTGTAGAGCTATTCGGTGCGCGCCGGCGAAGTTATGGCGATATAACATGAAGCTCGTAGAAGTACGTAGCATCGGCCTACGCTTTCGTAGAGGTGTGCTACGACGAAAAAAACACCTGTGAAGAATTTCCTTCAGCATTTTTTTTGCAAGTTGTTCGACTGATGGAATGTGCCACGCTTGACCATAACAATTGAAGTATTACACATAACTATTGTATATATATATATTTTAAATAATTAGGAAAAACAAGTAAAAAATAAATTGCTCGGGCAGGGCTCGAACCTGCGTCTTCGGAATACCGTCCCGACGCCTTAACCACTGGGCTACCGAGCCAGCTGCTCGAGCAACCAAATTTCTTCTATCCTTCTTATATCGTCTTACGGAGACGATTATTTAAAATCTTGAGATTTTCGTCTAGCATGCGCTAATGCATTCAATATCAAAAATATTGTGTACCTATATAGTTTGTTTGTAAAAGATGGGATGACGAGATTGTTTAAACAGCTGGTAGAACAAGGTCCAGACTATCACGGGAAAGGGAAGGTTGGAAGGGGTTATAGAGGAAGCTTTTGCCAAAGGGCACACAGATTCAAACCCAAACAAAAGGAATCGAAGCAAAGTACATTAAAAACAATTGAATCTGACACAAGCTATAAATAAAATAAATAAATATAGTTTGTATAATAATAAATAAAATAGCAGAGTACATAAAAGCAAGAGTATATTTTTTCGAAAGAGTTTATCTATTTGCATTGTACAACGCCGTCTTATCCTTTTTCGATACTGTACATCTAAAGGTCGTCTGGAAGAGATCACTAAGCGATAAGACCTCCCATTGTACTGCCATAGTAAGGTATTTTAGTATTTTGTGTTTTTGTTTTATAGATTGGTATGCTATAAAGAGTTTTGTAGTTGCAATTGTATATTTTTGTTTTGATTAAGATGGTAGAGACTTTAGGCGAGAGGTAGATTGTGCGACTGTCAATCAGACGCACCAAAATTCATTTCCTCGACCCCAATGGTTATAGCGATTGAAATTTCGCATTCTCCTAGCAACATAAAGAATTCTCTACCAAGCAAGAGAGCTCAAACAATGTTAAAAAGCCAAAAGTCAAAAGATATTTATTAAATAAACACCACAAAAGCACTATCAAAGTCATAACATATATTAAAAGCTAAGCTGTAAGATATCTTGACTTTGAAAAAAAGGTAAGCATGTCTAGCCATTTCTTTCCCATACTCAAATTGAAGTCCGGACCCAGAAAAGAAACGCGATAACTGACTCTACCAGTGCTTCGGAATTACACCCGCTAGAGAAGATACTCGTAGCACCAAGAAATCCTGCGGGGATGTCTCTTTTTCTACTTTTTTAAAATGACTCAAAACTTAAACTTATGTTAAAAGTTATACAATGTTAAGAGTCAGACAATGTTAAAAGTATAACAATGTTAAAAGTTAACTGTTGGCGACTGGCTGGTGCAACCTCTTTTTGTTTAGCTATTTTTTACTGACAATGTTTTATGGGCGTTTGTTTTTGGTTTTGATTTGGGTCTTGTCAATATAGGTGATTTTAGTTCGACTATTATAAAATTAACGAGTAACTATCTAAAGTGTTTTCATTTCATTATACAGTCCACCAATCGTCCCTAATATTAACAATGTTAATCGTTCATTAACTCTCTTTGTAAGCTGTTGCTGAGTCAGGCACAGGTCATTAACCATTAACACACATAACCTTCAGTAGCTCGCACAACATTTTTCGCACCTCCGAATTATTAATAACAAGCAGAACTGCGTCATAATACCGCAGAGCATCACCCACCTTGGAAGGGAGCCAAGTTTCACCTTAGGCTTTGGAGTCGTTATGGAGTCGTTGCCTTGCTTACTCATTGAAATCTGCTCGATACGCTTCATAGTAAGGAATACGTACTCGTGATGCCGATGGGCTTGAACCTAGAAAGGTTCAAGCCGATGGATTAAGCGTGTTCAATCAATCTATCAATCGTTTAAATCGTTAGAATACAATGTTCATCTAAGGTCTTATAGCTTAATCGTTTTGCCAATGCATTCCTGAACGCAAGCGTGTAAAAAATATTAAAGGTTATAATTTCAAGGTATATATAAAGTTTTTACACTAATTAAAATATTGTAAATTTTTTATGTAAATAAAGTAATTCAAATAAAAACAATAAATTAATAAATATTAAAAAAATATTAAATTATATGCGTTGTGGACTTCTGATGCGTTTACTTCGACGTACTCTGTTATTATGTCACAGAATACCTAATAGTACTACAACAATTATGGCCTGAATAAATAAAAAATAAAATAAATAAATGTAATATATAGTAAGATTTTGATTTGATTTGAATTACCCACCTGAATAAATGCCAATTTTTTTTAAATAATGTTTCTGGGTACAACTAGAAAATATTTATTTATTTATTTGAAATCTTACTTCGACATCGATTAATACAAAGACGTATTATATAATTAGACGTAAAACAAAAAGATGAACAATTAAACATATACACATTTCTTTTTTCTCAAAAGGCCGTTTGCATGTGTAAAAAAGAGAAAGCATTATGCGCATGGCACCATCTTTAAACCCTGCGGGCCATCAGCCAACGGGTGTGACGTTTGGTGATGTTTGGTCGATACCAGCTGGTATATTATTGTGTGCAGTGGTTTTGGTGTTTTCCAAGGAATTTTGCGGGAAAAACATTATATCAAGCAATAAACAACAAGTAAATGAACCATGGCGTGTGTTGTGATAGGCTGCAAGAGCCACGTCAGTGATTTAAAGCATAAACCAAGGGCTATAACATTTCATCGGTAAGTCTGATTTGTGTATTTCACCTCCTAATGCGAATATTTGTATGTGCTAGCCTTCTCGTACGTTTGAAAAGTATGTAAGTTACACTAGGTGCTATTTTAGCTTCACATGACGAGCAGAAGAATTCCCATATCTAAATAAACACGGATTTTTGCATACCGATCAACGTGTTTGGCATTTCATGTACTCGTCTAGTGATGTGGTAAAATTCACAACCATAGTATGAATATAGATATGATAATAGAACATAATTTATTCAAGTGGCACACTTTAATATGTTCTAGTTAATTTCACAGTCTATATTTTTCATTTTTAACCGACTTAAAAAGTTGGAGGTTATCTATTTGATTGTTTTTTTTTATAATATGTTTGTTACCTCGGAACTCCGTCATATATAAAGTGATTTGGAAATTTCTTTTTGCGTTGTGTTTAGTGTGGATTAGTAAAGCGATGAAGTGGTTCCATATAAATTTCATCGATATGAATATGACCTTGGACTTTGAAGATACATTGAAGTCGTTTTTTTTTTATAAAACGTATACTTGTAGCTAATTAATTATGTTAAATATATTTAGAATACTTAGGTTCTTGTTCTTGTTTTAGGTTCCCGGTGTTAGCAGAATTGCGAAACGCATGGATAAAAAACATGCAGAGGTCAAAAAGAACAAGAGCGGGGCTCCCCCTCTACTAACTTCTAACATTAAATATCTTTGGACTTAAGTATTGGAAAATGTAATTCAGCTCAATTTCAGTATGTTAAGCTGGGTTGCTTGACATAATAAATAAAATTCAATCAATTGTAAGAAATTATTTGAACATTTATTTAGTGTATTCTTTTGTATATTCTTTTTTATAAATATATTCTTTTGTTTGCAGAAAACACCTGTGAAGCGGAGACTTATAAGATGAGCTTCGCAACCTATACCTAGTTAATACTGATAGTAGTGCTCGCTGTAATTAATAATTAAAATAATCATAAATAATTATGAAATTATTCTTTATTGTATTGTATGTCATGCAATCTTAAAAGCATATTTAGCGTTCTTATTGGTTAGATGTTAGATGTCGCCACTAGCGTATACAGTAAATAAATAAATTTAACGTATTTTGAAAGAGTGTGCGTTATTAATTTATTCCGTTCCAGCAGTCTAAAAGTCAATAGCCGGGTCCTCACCGGCCCATCCAGAACCGCTCGAACTTGCGCGGTCTTGCCTGATGCACCTCTATGTGATACCTACTGGGTGTATCACATTATATTTCTCGTCCGACGCGTGCATGATACAATGCGTTTGTATCATGCACGCGTCGGACGAGAAATCAAAAGGAAACCACGAACTAAACACCCAATCAACTAAACAAACTTTTGATCGTGGACCGGAATGTAGGTCGGCTGGTGTGAAATAGCTAAAGTATGCTTTATCTAGCGCGAACGAAAAACGAGATAGTCTAAAGTGTTAATAAAGCATACACTACTTCCAAGCATACAATCAGTTCATCGTAACAAGTCCCTTCCTTCAAAACTTTACACGAGAACTTTTCACCTCCGGTCTTACAAAAAAAATTTGAACATTTTCTTATAAGACCGGAGGTCGAAACGTTTTATCGGTATGAAAATAGGACATCGCTAATGTACAATATATGTATAATCATTTGACAAGTAAGTAAATATAGACAAAGTGGAGACATTTGGGTATTTTTTGGGTATTGAGCAACTATAGTGGTCTCTTTTATTTCAAGTAACTTTTGTGATAAGTAGAAAAGGATGCATTCTGTTTTGGAAGTACAACTTTTTTCGGTAAATCTAATACTATACTAAATCTTAGGATTAATACATCGACGGGTTGTTGTAAGAGAAAAGATTCGCTTTTTATAAAAAATCTGAAAACATTTTTTATAGAACTGAGTGAGACGAGCAAGTCGTTGGTAAGATGGCGTAATGGTCGGTGGCCTGATGGTAAGCGCCAAGCCTGCTCATAACAGATGCAGTGCCACCCAGAATTTTTAATACCATACAAATTAGGTACTGCGTTGCATTGAGCACGTCACCCGAGACATCAGATATGAAGTCTGATATGCCCAGTAATTTCGCTGGCTACAATACCCTTTAAACTGGAACACAGCAGTGCTGCCGCCAAGCAGTAGTGCACGCTTGATGGCATAATAACTGAAAAGCTGTGGTACCTACCCAGACGGCCTCCCGCATACGAGAGACCTACCACGAGTAAAACATTTTCGTTTAGTCCTGTTTTCACCTTGTACTTACCGCCGAGCGTAGCCTGAAACGAGAGCTCTAATTTTTGCATTTATGCACACAAGAATTAAAAAATAAATAACAACTCAATTTAATTTAAAACTCGTACTTGTCGTTTTTTTTTTATTCTATAGAATTTGTTCTCAGATCAAACTCTATAATTGTATAGTTCATTATTATGCCACGTTGTATAAACATTTCGCATGTGGTTTTTTTATTTTAACTTTTATTTTTTGACTGTATAATATATTTTCTATCGTAGCACTAGGCGTATAAGTGCCAATTTATTCGTACTTTACAAGCATTAGTAGTGAAAATCTATATTTTAATATGTCGAGCAACTGAACTCAACCTGTTGAAACCCAAAAATATCGTAAGCAAATACAGAAGTTTTTAACACATGTGTACACACCCTTAGAGGCGTCGTAGCGCTGTCGTAGCATTTCGTAGCACCCTAGCTAAAAGCTTACGTAGCGTGAAGTTGACGTAACGGATCGTTATAAGTTTGTCTACGTAGCTCCGTAAAAACTAATTGTCTGGAGATCGGCCACCTGCGAATGACGTAATTTTCACGTTTTAACGTTGATGGGGATTGTAACACGAACGTGAAAGCGTTTATAGACACTTTAGCGTAGGTTAGGTACGTTTCATGTCTAGAAAAGAGAAGAATGGAGATTTTTACTACAGTGTAATTTCGACTGAATTGCATTTGTTTGAAGCTGGAAGGTCTAGGTACTGCTTTAATATGCGTAGTGGCTTGTATATACTATTATTTGTTCTATGGCAGTGGTTGCATTACTATTCTCCATTTCTCTGGTTGTAAGCGGTTGCGCGGCGAGGCGCAATGCAGTGTATGTTGCGTGCAGTTTTATATAAATGGTGGTGATAAAATGTGGTAACCACGATGCGTCGACAAGTGTTGTGTGTGTTTTAAATACAAGTGACAATACAAGTGTTTAAGCATTAATGTGTTCCGGTTTAAAGGGCATTGTAGACAGCGAAATTACTAGGTAAATGAGACTTAAAATCTGATGTCTCGGGATGATGAGCGAAATGCAGTGCTACGCAGTGCTTTTTATTCCATTCCATTCTAAGTTGCACTGAAATTGTTATGGGCATGCGTGGCGCTTACTTACCAGGCGAACTACTTGTTCGTCACATCACTCGGTTAAATAATAAAAGATAAAATATAGTGTTTGTACTAAATTTGGAAAGTTTTTAGAAAATAATAATATTGAATTTTTATTATAATAACAAACTTTTTATATCATCACGTTCATGAAACTCATAATAAGCCGACCATCTTGACAGCAGTTTATATATTACTAAGAATTTTTGAGGAATGAAAAGCGACATCTCTCATCAAAATTAATTGGACATCTTTGAGTTTGCGAAGTTAATGTTTGGGTGCGCAAAAACCCACCTTAAAAGGGATTCGACCCTATGCCTAAAGCGGGCTACTAAAACGGAGTGATTATACAAATACACAAATATGATCAAGTAAAGAATCATAAAACCGTTTAAAAACAATCCCAGTAGTGGTACAGTAACTCACTCGTGGTAGGTCTCTCGTATGCGGGAGGCTGTCTGGGTAGGTACCAAAGCTTTGCCAGTTATATATGTCGCCAAGCAGTAATGCGCAAGCATTACTGTGTTCCGGTTTTAAGGGTATTGTAGCCAGCAATATTACTGGGTAGGTATATGAGACATAATATCTGATGTCTTGGGGTGATGAGCGCAATGCAGTGCTACGCAATGCTTTTTATGATATTAAAGTTCTGGGTAGCACTGTAATTGTTATGTGCAGGAATGGCGCATGATGCGCTGAGCATCCACTATTGATTCAGACGGGCACTTGACTATTTCAACGCTGAGTTTTACCGAACGCATCAAGGAGCTTTTGTTGTGACCCTCACAGTACCTTAGTATTCTGTGCTTACAGTCTAAATGCACCCCTTTTACTTTTACCGAGGGTTATGTCGTACATTAAATATGTACATTAAATAAGTCCTCTGTATCCTCAGGTGGTCTCAGAGTTTGAGGACGTGGAGCCCGACGCTTTGTACGACGTGCTACACGACCCTGAGTACCGCTCCGTGTGGGACACCCACATGCTGGCCGCCGAGGATGCGGGTCACATCAACGTCAACAACGACGTTGGGTACTATGCCAGTGAGTATCTATAAGCGCTGCTACACGCAGGTGTACCGCCCGCGTGGGACACACATGTTGGCGGCCGAGGATGCGGGGTCACATTAACGTTACCAACGACGTCGGATACTATGCCAGTGAGTATCTATAAGCGCTGCTACATGCAGGAGTACCGTCCGTGTGGGACACCCATGTTGGCGGCCGAGGATGCGGGGTCACATTAACGTTACCAACGACGTCGGATACTATGCCAGTGAGTATCTATAAGCGCTGCTACACGCAGGTGTACCGCCCGTGTGGGACACCCATGTTGGCGGCCGAGGATGCGGGGTCACATTAACGTTACCAACGACGTCGGATACTATGCCAGTGAGTATCTATAAGCGCTGCTACACGCAGGTGTACCGTCCGTGTGGGACACCCATGTTGGCGGCCGAGGATGCGGGGTCACATTAACGTTACCAACGACGTCGGATACTATGCCAGTGAGTATCTATAAGCGCTGCTACACGCAGGTGTACCGCCCGTGTGGGACACCCATGTTGGCGGCCGAGGATGCGGGGTCACATTAACGTTACCAACGACGTCGGATACTATGCCAGTGAGTATCTATAAGCGCTGCTACACGCAGGTGTACCGCCCGTGTGGGACACACATGTTGGCGGCCGAGGATGCGGGGTCACATTAACGTTACCAACGACGTCGGATACTATGCCAGTGAGTATCTATAAGCGCTGCTACACGCAGGTGTACCGCCCGTGTGGGACACCCATGTTGGCGGCCGAGGATGCGGGGTCACATTAACGTTACCAACGACGTCGGATACTATGCCAGTGAGTATCTATAAGCGCTGCTACACGCAGGTGTACCGCCCGTGTGGGACACCCATGTTGGCGGCCGAGGATGCGGGGTCACATTAACGTTACCAACGACGTCGGATACTATGCCAGTGAGTATCTATAAGCGCTGCTACACGCAGGTGTACCGCCCGTGTGGGACACACATGTTGGCGGCCGAGGATGCGGGGTCACATTAACGTTACCAACGACGTCGGATACTATGCCAGTGAGTATCTATAAGCGCTGCTACACGCAGGTGTACCGCCCGTGTGGGACACCCATGTTGGCGGCCGAGGATGCGCTTCACATCAACGTCAACAACAACGTCGGATACTTTGCCAGTGAGTGTCTATAAGCGCTGCTTCATGCAGGAGTTCCGCCCGTGTGGGACACCCATGTTGGCGGCCGAGGAATCGCGTCACATCCACGTCAACAACGACGTCGGGTACTATGCCAGTGAGTATCTATAAGCGCTGCTACATGCAGGAGTACCGCCCGTGTGGGACACACATACGTTGGCGGCTGAGAACGAGGGTCACATCAACTTCAACAACTGCTATATAAAGGTGATGTGGCGGGCAAGGGTCTAAATTATAAGTACTTGAATATGGTTGAAGTAGATAAGGACATCGGCGTAAGGCGTGCCCGATAAATCCCACCGTCTCATAAAGCAAAATGGAGGAATCTTACTTCGAACCTCGAAAAGAGTGTACCTTATCTGCCTACTCTACGAGTATAGTGGTTATTATAGCCAGCTGGTAAGCTGGCTACGATTACCACTTCGCAATTGTAACCGCTAAGCAGTAGTGCGCAAGCATTACTGTGTTCCTGTTTGAAGGGCATTGTAGCCAGCGAAATGACTGGGCATATGAGACTTAATATCTGATGTCTCGGGGTGACGAGCGCAATGTAGTGTTTCGCAGTGCTTTTTATGTTGTTAAAAGTTTTGGCTGGCATTGCAATTGTTATGGGCGGGCGTGGCGCTTACCATCAGGCGAACGACTTACTCATTTCATCACGGTTACATAAGAAAGATGAGATTACGTTGATTATATTTTCCAAGTTTCGAACTCAATACAAGTAAAACTACTAGAATAAATAAAAATAAATACATCGGAATCACTCGTTCTGCTTCCATAAACTTTTAGAGTAATACCTTGCGTCGTTTCTATTCAATTACTGGATGTAAAGCCGCACTATAAGCCCGGCTTTTCCGCCACAATTGACTGCGTATGAGTAAAGCAAAACAATGCTCCGTCGAACACGAGCCTCGCTCGGACGTGACAAGTATCCAGAATGAAGCTGCCTTCAGAATGTGAACGTCTACGTATATATATATAATTATATATCCAGCTATAGTCCGCGAGTCGTGACTACAGTTGTCTGCCAAGTTATGTCAGTATAGATGTACGATAATTGTTGAAAAAACAACAGAAGTCAACGATTTAAATGTTTCTGATGAATCAAACTGATGACTGACTGATTATTTACTAAAGCTATATTATACATTTGAATTGAAGTGGATATTATGTACAGACTTTCGGTGTGATGGCTTAGATCTCTACCACTATACTTCTCTACATAGATATGTTTCATTGTGCAGTCAGAAACTGTATTCTTTACAACACAACAGAATACGCTACATATAACACACTGTTATTAGACAAAAAGCAATCACGAGCTAATCGAACTCCGATAGTATTTTACTCCGGCAATACTTTAACATGGCCTAAGATATGCTATATAGAATACATTCTACTCCGACAGTATGTTAAGTCGAAGAAATGCCGCATACCTCTCCTCCGTGGCTCCGACTCGCTTTTACCCGTTGAGTTTTTATAAAAAGTGTAGAGCCAAGCTAGAAGCTTGGGAATGGAGCGAGCCAACAAGGCCAAGCAGAGCGAAGGGGGAGGTGGCGAGCAAAGCGAGCCGGCGAACTCCGTAGCGGAGCGGCATTGAGCGAGACTTGTTGACGTAACCTATTGTCAGAGTAAGAGAGACTGAGACTAAATAAATAAATACGCCCATCGATCACATATATAGATTCTGGCCCCAAACTTGGACTCCCTGTATCTAGGGAACCAGGAACTACTAGGAATATGGTCCCACAACACTCAGACACGAAACAAATGCTTGGGTTTTTTATCCTTTTTATTTCACGCGTAATAGATATATGTTTGGCCACTATCTCGCCTGATGTGAAGCGATGATGAGGTGTCGAGAGAGACGACAGTTGAGCGGCTGCTCAGACCCGTCTCCCCGATGGTTCACCGAACATCATCCCAAAACACGACTAGTTCGCTTGACGGCATGGCTTTGTTCGGTGGGTGGTATTACAACCACGGCCAGAGCCTACCACTCCAAAGCGCGTAAGCGGGTTTCACCACAATGTTTTCCTTCACCGTTTTAGAGCGAGCGTGCAAAATCTGCACTTAACTATTAGTCATTGGTGCAGGGCCGAGTCGGGATTCGAACACAGGTGCGTCGGATCGAAGGCACACAAGTTCCCGCTAAGCCACACTCGCTCTATCCTATGCACAAACACTTGTCCCCTCGTGGAAATCGACCCCGTGACCTCAGTGGTATATGAGATTTGAGCCGACTGCCTAACCACTACACAACAGAGGTCGTCAAGAAATTAAGTCAAGAAGTTAAGTCGGAATAGAGTAATAATATCGGAGTTCAATAAGTTCGTGATTGCGTTTGGTCTAATAACAGTTTGCTGAAGTTTCGTTTTTGAGTCTTCATTGTGCCTGTTTTGTGAATATAATATTTACTTAGATAAACCTGTCTTCCCCAAAATCCACAATATCCATATAGTTTGGGAATATCTTATATCAAACTGACAGGCTAGCATACTAGATACCTACAAAATACCTAACCTAGATAAATTCTTCCAAGGTTTGTGATATACCTATGTATCTATAGCCTAGTTGTATGTGGCGTAAAAGCTGTCTGCCTAATTTAATTAGAGGCAAAAGCAAAGGCGGTATACATTACATTTTGACATTAACGCTGTGCGAAATGAAAATGTTTTTTATTATTTAGCTTTTAGGCTTCTGGACAGATACTTTGTTTTACTGAGGTCTTTAAAAGGCCGTAAAACTGAAGTTAAATGAGTTCGTTGTGCTTGTGCTTCGTATACAAGAGCTTAAATATAATGTAGGTACCTACGGAAAATCTGACGAAGCTTTTGCTTTGTTTTTAGTTTTTATTCTATGGAATGATTAGTTTTCTTATATTAAAAGGAGAGACTGATATTTGTACCTCGCTAATTAGGTGCATGCTTTTTAGGGTTCCGTACCCAAAGGGTAAAACGGGACCCTATTAGTAAGACTCCGCTGTCCGTCTGTCTGTCTGTCTGTGTATCAGTCTGTCACCGTGAACCAAAATAGTTAGATAGTTGAAATTTTTTTAGTCACAGATGATGTATATGCCTATGTTATGCCATATGGTATGTTGCCGCTATAACAACCAATACTAAAAAATAGATAGAATAAATATTTAAGGGGGGTCCCAAACAACAGACATGATATTTTTGCCGTTTTCATAGATAATGGTACGGATCCCTTCATGCTTGTGTCCGACTCGCACTTGGCCGGTTATTTCTCTTGTAGTGATTTAGAAACTCTCTCTGTAAAAGTAAAACTTACCAAACGTGTTTTCAAAATATACCAAAATATGTCTGTAGCAAAATTTTGGGACCTGGAGTTTGGGACTTTTGTTAAATTTTCTCAGAAACTTACGATTTGATGGATTACTTTGAGAGAAACATTAATGTTGGGAAGTAGGATCCCTTAGCCCATGTTGTTATTTTTTTACTAATCATATTTTTGAGCCTGACTGAAAATCCAAAAATGCTGTTTTCATTTTTCCCAAAACTCAACCAATGTTTCCTAAAAACAAAACTTCCTAATTGAAAAAAAATGGTACCTACCCTGAAGGATAAAAAATACCTAACATGAAACGGTCCATATTTCCAATAAAGAAAATCTAAGAGGGCTCGTGACTACTTCCAATCGGTCTCAGCTACTGATATATAGCGTTTGAAATCATATTTTATACAGTAAATAAAAAACAAACTCTGTAATAGTCTCTGTTGTGTAGTAGTTGGGCAGGTCAACACATATTTCTGCACGGATATTACAGGTTCGAATCCTATTAACAAGCCAAGACTCTCACCACTCATGGTACGAGAACCATATGTTTTGCAGGAGTACACATCTATAACAATTTGCCAAAGGAGGCGAAGAATGCAGTTTCTTTTAACATTTTTTAAAATAAATGAAAGAGACACACACTGAACGAAATAATATAATTAATTTTTAGAAAAAAACACAAACCGACTTCAATGTATCTTCGAAGTCCAAGGTCACATATCGATGAAATTTATATGGGACCACTTCGTAGCTATACTGAACCCGACGCAAAAATATTTTTTCATATCGGTTCATAAATGACGGAGTTCTGAGGTAACAAACATAAAAAAAAAATACAGTCGTACAGAGAACCTCCTCCTTTTTTGAAGTCAGTTAATAACTAAAATAAACATGTTAACAATCTGATGTTGCTTGCACTGCGGCGCGTACCTGTATTCTTGTCAATATTGTACGTCCAAACAAGGTACGATTTTATCCCAGCGGATAGTTAGAAAATGTTTTATTATAATATTGTTTGCTTTATACTTAAGTAACTTTTATATTTACAAAATGTCGAAGCTCATAATTTACTTTAAGCCTTTTTTCTCATATAAGTGAAATGTAATTTCGTGTTGAGAAAGTAAATATTCTTTAATTAAAATAGAATAGAATAACTCTTTATTGTAACACCAAAATACAGAAATAATTAAAAACAAAAATAACAACTAACTTAATAATAATGTCACAATGGGCGGTCTTATCGCTCAAAGCGATCTCTTCCAGACAACCCACCAGTGAAGGAATGTATACAGAAATATATATGGACGGTGTTACTTTAAGATAATTTTGTTATATAATATAATATACCTACATAAACCAAAGTCATTACATAAAATACATAACATAATTTTGATATTAAAGCAATCCTACTTTATTTTAACTTCGTTTTGTATGTGATCGTTGAGCATTATTAAACGTCGTTACCTTAAATATATTTTTCCGCTGTGTGAACCCATTTCTATCACATGCCCGTTCATCTACACGTCACAGAGCAGCATATAAACGATTTAGATATCAGCAGATACCTAACTTTCAGCATATCTCCATTGTTTATGAAGAACGTGAGTTGCTTCCAGATTGGAGCTGAAGACATCGCAAATACTTGGGAAATCGCCCCATATGACACGAAACGTAACCTCAATCACTCGCCTCATAAAATGGACCTTACTACCGTGCCAATACGGTACATAATATGTATGAACATAACGTTTTTTATCGTAAAGGAGCGTAACAATAGACCTTAAGAATAGGAGAATAAAGTTGATGATCAAGAAGTGTGTGAAAATTATTGCAGTAAAAGAGCGTACGTGAAGGCATGGACTTTGCAGAGGGGAATACTCAATGCATAGGTTTATGAAGACTTGACTATGGACAAAGCAAAAGTATGTGAACGAAGAGAAATGGGGACATTAAGACGAAGAGAGCATTTAAGCAAAGAATACTATTTGGTTTAAGTAACGTACTTCATAGATGATGTTCTTTGCAGTGGCAAAAAGCCAAGAGCAATGAACTAGGGAAGCTAAGGAACGCTAGCCTTGAGAGAAAATTATGTTATATCTTGTAACTATTCTACTCTATTCTATAGAATGCTCTTCCACTTGACATCAGACGTGCCAAGTCTTTGGCATTATTTAAACAAATGGTCAAGGATCACTATCTATCCTCCTACCAATAACTCTGCTATTATTATTTTTATGTAAATAAGTATTATATTGAATGTATTAGAATAATATTTTGATAAGTATATATTAGTCTATTTTAATAATATTGTTTTTGTGTGTATTAGAATGTAAATATTAGCATGTATGTATGATTATGTAGGTATTTAGTTGTAATTAACAAATTTTGTTGTACACCGCCGTCTACTTCTTCTTCCGATAGTGTCCATCCAAAGGTCTGGAAGAGATCGCTTCAAGCGATAAGACCGCCCATTGCACTACCATAGTTAAGGACTGTGTTATTGTCTATTTCTTTAATTTGGTATACAATAAAGAGTTTTTCTATTCTATTCTACTCTTATAGCTATAGCATTCAGAATTGATGAGGGCAATGATGCCATGAACGCTCAGACACGACATATATTATTGTATGCATAGGTAGTTATGACACGCACAACTCGCACCCTATTTACGTAGGTATTCGAAGTTGCCACCACCTACCTTTCTACGATCGCACGTCACTCAACCTCGCATCGCATCGTGCTTTGGTATACCTAGAGAGAACAATCACTATTCTTATTATATCAATACGAAGCATTAAAGAATGCCAAGCGAAAATCTCAAACACGGTTTTACGGAAAGGAAAAATAAGTCCCAGCCGGTGGTCGTCTTTTTTATTCCGATTGTTTTTTTTTATGTAACTGAATGACGAGACGAGCTGGTCCTTTGCCTGACGGTAAGCAATACGCTAGCCCATAACAATAACAGCACCACCCAGAACTTTGTTTTGCAAAATCCTGCGCGGCGCTGCACTGTGCTCGTCACCCTGAGACTATTAGTTGTTGAGTCTCATATAATTACCTTGTTTAAATAATAACTATGTTCATATAATACACATATCTACATTTCTGTGTTCCTTCCCTAATTAAACTTTAACAAAAGGTTTCCAATTGACCGCCATTGACCTTGGGATTATGGGAAGGTATTCACTTTAACGATTAGCAAGTCTAAGCGTTAATCCAACAAAGACCGTCTATCAATGTAAATTTATCACATTTCGCTTGAATCACTTCATAATTTTCTTTTGTAGAAATATCTTCAACAAAATTTATGGTGAAATTATATCTATTGTGAAAGTGTATTATTCGTCCCCATAGAGTGTTCATGAATAAACGATGACTTCCTTACAGCGGGGTTGTCTGAGAATGGATTTTTTATATGTGGAATTCGCAGCGAAGACATATTGTGTTATGCTAAATTGCGTGTTGATTTATCTCATTCTTTTTCGTTTTAGAGTTGAATGTTTATTTACTTTCCTTTTAAATTTGTCTGTTTATTTAATCTTATCGAAGATATTAAATTTCATCTGTAAAAAGGTACTGTGAAGTTAAAGTAGGATTGCTTATTCAGAAATAAGAGCAATAATGGCGGTTTATAAAAAAAATACAATTTAATTGAACAGTGGTTTTTGAACCACTAGATGACTAGACTGACGACGGACGGTTGAACCAATTAGTGTGATTTTGTTACCGCCATTTAAGCGATTTGATGACACCTTTACCGACGCTGTTATCAGCAAGTTAGCCATTTTGGTTGCATGTTTATGTGTGGTTACATGAATTAAGTGTGTTTTTTTATCGATTAGCCTAGTTACACGTAGGATTTTTTATTTTACTGTGTGATGAGACGAAAGAGTTTTTTGCCTGATAGTAAGCACCACACCTGCCCGTAACAATTGCAGTGATGGGGCACCCCGCGGTTACTATTAGATGAGAACTGTCAGAAAATTATAGAGAGCGATTATTGAAAATATAAACGTTACATAGGTATAAAATACGGTAGCCAATCGAACAACCTAGGTTGTATTTTTTATGGAACTGATTGATGAAATGAACAAGGCGCTCTCCTGATAGTAAACACCATGCCTGCCCATAACAATTGCAGTGCCACCCAGAACTATTAAAACCATAAAAAGGCACTGCGTAGCATTGCGTTCATCACCCCGAGACATCAGTTATTAAGTCTCATATGCCCAGTAATTTCGCTGTCTACAATGCCCTTTAAACTAAAACACAGTAATGCTTGGCGGCAGAATAACTGGCAAAGATGTTTTACCAAGCCAGACGGCCTCCCGCATACTAGAGACCTACCACGAGTAAAAATATTGATTAGAAAATATATATTTGTGCTGGTATACCTACTACGGCGTACGATGAAGATAAACTTCACTTGTACGAGGAATGTTTTTCATCTGATAATTGGAAAACGTGCGTGCGTGCCATATGCGAATGGATAGCGTACGAGTAGCTTTATTGGAATTTCTGTAAAATTTTCAAGTGGGAATCAGCAAAATATCAAAAGAGTCGCTAAGATTCGCAGCCGTAATTTAAGGCAATTTCTCAAACGTCTCTGGATTTTCTTCTCGATTTTTTTTTTATGTTACAGAATGACGAGACGACCTGGTCGTTCGCCTGATGGTAATTAACATCAAGATCATCAGAAATCGCTTTTACCGATAAGTCCCCCCTTTGTACTATAGTTTATAAGTCTTTCGTGTACCACTATATTTCTTTCACTACACTAAGACTGGTAGATAATGCTAAATAGCATTAAGTTATTCCTTGTATGTAGGTACCTTTTTTGTGCAAAACTATTAAATAAATAAATAATTGCACCACAATAAATATAACACAATACAAACAGTAATAACACAATACAATAAATATAACCCAAAAATGCACTTTTAAAGGTCATAAATACAATACAAATAAAATTAAAAATAAGTATAAAAATTGTGCTTAAGGTAACATGACTGAAAAAAAGGTAAGTATGTTTACCCATTTCTTTCCGAAGTCCGGGTGCAGAAAAGAAATGCGAAAACTGACTCTACCAGTGCTTCGGAAATACGCCCGCTAGAGGAGATAGCACCAAGAAACTCTGCGGCGATGTCAATCAAATGTCTTAAAATATAACAATGAATATTATTTAATTAAAATGTACAATTAGGTATAAATAAAAATTTGCAGAATGTCAAACAAAAATCAAATCATCAAAAGTATAATCAAAGTTTATTAACGAATCGAGAAGTGTACGCAACTCAAGAAAATTCGGCCTACATAAATAATGACAATAAATGTTCCATTACAGATTCAAGGCTTCGAGACGAGCTTAATACGGTCTGATCTAATAAATTATTACGAATGACGACATCCCCTCAATGCTCCAGGGAGCACACGTGTCGGTGATGTGCCTAATCCGGTGTAGTTCCCCTGATCTGTGAAATAGTCGTAAATTAAGAATTTAGGTCTATAATGGTGTTAGGGAGTAGTGGTACAAACATTTTTGAAGAAGACAAGTATACATTTTATGAAACAAAAAAACCAACTTCAATGTATCTCGGAAGTCCAAGGTCAAATATCGATGAAATTTATATGGGATCACAAAAAAAATATACAATCGAATAGAGAACCTTCTCGTTTTTGAATACAGGGTAAGTTTTTGAACCCTACAACAACTAAGAAAACTTTTATTCTTACTGAAATCTCAGTCTGCGTTTATAGCAATAGGATGACAAAAGTTGTGTTGTGGCTGATAAATAAAAATATAGGTTACTGCAGGTTGTTCCGTGCCGGGTATAGTTGTGAGAGTATCGTCATTGTCATTCCTGATTTCCCCCAGATAAAAAAATAATTGGTGAGAGGGCGGGAGCGGGACTGTATTTTACCTCGTTTTTATGTTACGTTACCACGTTTTTATTTTATTTTACTACATTTTTATTGAATCATTTTCTTATTTGTCTGTCTGTCTGTCTGCCGTTCCAGGTGGAATCTTGCAGCTCAAATTTCGAGCATTTCCCGATTAGCTATTCGGCTGAAACTTTCAGGGTAGCTCACAACTCGATAAAAATGCATTCTTATTCCAATGTTGCTCGCAATGTCGGGGCGGGCCCAAACTTTAAAACAGCGCAAGTAGTCACAGTACAGCGCACACTATGAGTTTGTAGCACTGGCTGTAGAAACCTAAGGACAATGGTCATCCATAGCAAAATAAATTGTAAAGATATTTCGAGAAGACTGGTTTTTCCTTCGAGGGATCTCAGATCGTTCTTCTACTTTGCCTAAAAAATAAGCCTCTTAGTAGGTACAAAGGGGCAACTCCGCCAGTATTCTGGGTACCCTCCCTCTCGGTGGCGATCTACACGGCGTGTTTGCCTAATAGTTTCGATATTCTTCGTTCATAAAGCCTTAAAGCGCTTTTAATTGCCTTATGTTTTATTATAAATAAACATATTTTGTTTCAAAGGAACACCGTACATCCAAGTAACGACAATATATTTGGTTGAGACAGAACTAATAGTAAAGTAAAACGTCCTCAGAATATTTCAGCTTATTATTAGACGAGACGAGCACGTCGTTCACCTGATGGTAAGCAATAAAATAATAATAATTCTAATAAATGTAAGATACGAGCTTCCATCAATTATTCCGCATAAGGAATCCTTTCATATCGATTCCAGGGAGCACACGTGTGCCGAATCTCTTAAAGTTTGCCTAATCTTTGAAATTGTTACCTACAGGAGAAAATCGGTGATTAGGGAAATCTGTAAGTAGGTACTAGGGAATTGGTGCTGTAAAAGTTCACACTCTACAAATATACGCTATGATAAATTATCGACGACAAAATGTTCAGTTATCCCAAAGCTGTTTAGAGAGTTCTTATAAAATATTCAAAAATGTTAATGTTTATACGTAGTACCACAGTTGACAACACTTTTGAAGGTAGCTTTCCATTTATTTGGGTCTTAAGCAGCTATTACGTAAAAGTGTTATATCTTAGCTTGACTAAACACCTTAGTCGAAGAGAACGGTGCTCTCGGCGCTATCTTCGTGCCAGTAATCGCCAGATGGCTCGTTCCCGCAATGCTGACGAAGCAAAACGAACCAAGAATCTTGGCGCGGCGTTTATTACATCAGCTGATTGAGGCACACAGGGAAATCTTTAGAATATATTAATTCTTAACTGAAAATGTAACGGGTTTGAATTCGGCTGAGGGGGGAAAGTGACTCGCAGCCAGTTGTGGTGCGAGCTTATCAATTTAAAAATGCAGTGCCTCAGACTCAGGCCACTTTTACTTTTTGACTGCACCAATTTCTAGGCATTTTTTTATAATTGTATACAGATTGCATACATTACATTCACGAGACGACTAATATTAATTTTGTGATTTTTATATCAAATTGTTAGCTGGATTGTTTTCAACTAAAGTCAATTTATCAATTGTTATACTTCTGAAGTTTCGGTAATTTTTATTGAATACCCTAAAGTTCTCATATATCTTACAGCTTTTTTTTTTTTACTATTTATAGGCTTGTGTTTGACCGCTATCTCACCTGTTGTTAAGTGACGATGCGGTCGAAGATGTAGCACGCTCGCCTAGAAGAAACCTGTTCACTCTTGTCTTAAAGACACCCAGATTGTAGCTATCCGGAAACACAGATGCCGGCAGAGAGTTCCACTCCTTGGCCGTTCGCATTATGAAGGTCGAAGCAAAGCGCTTGGTGCGAGCAGGAGGGATGTCAACCATGAATTGATGACGGCTTGCCGTACGTCTGGTGGTCCGGTGATAGAAGGGGGATGGCGGAATAAGTTCATGTAATTCCGTCGCACACTCTCCGAAATGTATCCGGTAAAAGACCGATGTTCAAGACTTTGAAGCTTAGTCTTAACCAGCGCATCGTCACCAATGAGCTTTTTGGCTCTTTTTTCAATGGTCTCCAAGGCTTCGAGCTGGTATTTGGCGGAGCCGTCCCAAAGGTGAGAAAAATACTCCATACACGACCGGACTTGTGCTTGATACAGGGTTAGAAGCTGTCCCGGTGTGAAATACCGCCTCACCTTGGCCAATATACCCAGCTTTTTTGCTGCTACTTTAGCCTTGGACTCTATGAAGCTGCCAAAGTTTAAGTTAGATGACAGGGTGACACCTAATAGCTCAAGGTGGTCTGTTATCGGTACAGATACATTACGGAAAGTGGGAGTCAGATGGAATTGACTCTTCTTTGCGGAGAAAAGACACGCCTGGGTTTTTGCTGCATTGAACTTGACAAGGTTAGCATCACCCCAATCGGATACAGCCTTCAATGCCAAGTTCATGCGATCAACCATGGCCTCTCTTTGAGAAAAGATCTGCACTCCACTGGTCCGTGAGTCGGGTATATATCTCTCTACGACTGTACTGTCGTCTGCATACCCAAAGATACCGGGTTTTAGCAGATCGTTAATATGCAGCAGGAAAAGAGTCGCAGAAAGAACCGACCCCTGAGGAACCCCGGCATTAATTGCCAATTGATCAGACGAGCAGCCTTCAACGACTACTCGAATTGATCGGTCCCTCAGGAAGTCCGATATCCATACACAAAAACCAGTAGGTAGGCCATATGCTGGAAGCTTGCTAATAAGGCCGTCATGCCATACCCTATCAAAGGCTTTCGAGACATCTAGAGAAACTGCAAGTGCTTCTCCTTGCTTCTCAATGGCCTCGCTCCAAATGTGAGTGGCATACGCAAGAAGGTCCCCAGTTGACCGATTTCAGCGAAAGCCATATTGTCGGTCACTGAGAAGCTCATTCGCTTCGAGGTATGCCAGGAGCCTGTTGTTCAGCACACGTTCCATGCTCTTGCAGAGTATGGACGTTACTGAGATTGGCCTGTAATTTGAAGGGTCGGCACGACTGCCCTTTTTGGGCACAGGTTGCACGTTAGCCAGCTTCCAGGACTTTGGCACTTGACCAATCTCAAAAGAGAGACGATAGAGGCTAGTCAATACTGGAGACAATTCAGGCGCACAAGTTCTCAGAACTATGGCTGGAATACCATCAGGACCACTTGCTTTGTTCACGTCAAGATCGCGCAACGTTTAAGAACTTCCTTCTGACGGATGCGAATATCCGACATATTGTGTGTCTCGCACCCACTAGGAGCAGTTGGAGGTTTCGCGTTGCCAGCATCCAGACGTGATGATTCCGCAAAAAGAGAAGCAAACAAGTTTGCCTTCTCTTCAGCAGTGTGGGCAAGTGACCCGTCAGGTTTCAGCAGTGGAGGCAGTGAGGGGCGGCAGAAGTTCGTTTCGACTGATTTAACTAGGGACCAAAAAGCTTTACTTCCCGCAGGGTATGAAGCTAGTTTGTTCCCTATTCGACTAATATGCTCAAAACGAGCCTTCCGCATAGCTTTTTTGCAGGACTTGGCAGCCTTGTTGAAGGCTCTCTTCTTGTCGTGTATATCCTTCGCCTTACGGTTTCGAGTATCAACCCATGCTTGGTATGCTATATGCTTTTGCGCTTCCGCACGACCGCATTCAGCTCTAAACCATGGGTGAGATTTGCTAGACAGCGGTACGTCGGAGAATGGAATATAATACTCCATAGCTTGACGCACTACGTCTGTTACGGCATCCGCACAAGTCGAAGGATCACTAGAAGAGAAGCAAACAGGCTGCCAAGGGTAAGATGCGAAGAAAGACCGCATTTCATCCCAATCTGCTGACTTGTACCTCCATATCCGCCGGGTGCCTTTAAGGGTGGGATCTGGTGGGGAATAAGTCGATACAGACTTTACCAGACAATGGTCGGAACTACCCAAAGGTGATGATACCGACACCGAGTAGCGGTCTGGATCTGTAGTCAGCAGAAGGTCCAAGCAATTGGCTGTATGGCCATCAGCATTTGGTATCCTCGTCGCCTCTTGGACCAGCTGGGTGAGATCTAGGGACACTGCAAGCTTCCGCGTCTCTCTCCCGGCATGGTCGGTGTACTGGTGCGGGAACAACCATTCTTGATGGTGGGCGTTAAAGTCCCCCAGTAACACCAGTTGGGCTGTAGGATACCTCTGCTGAGCCACATCGGCCGCCTTACTAAGGTGGTCAATGAGCCTGGTCGTCTCCTGGTCTCCACTATGCGATCGATAGACACAAGCATAGACAATTTTGTCTATTCCTGTGTCCACCAAAATCCACAGCACGGAAAAACTGGAGTCTTCAAGACAACGGAGACGCCGAACGCAGATGTCGTCCCGGGCATACAAGCATACACCCGCACGTGGCTTAAAGTTGTGCTCCAGAGTGTACCCTGGGTAAGACAAGTAAGCCACGTCGGAAGGACATCTGATCTGCGTCTCGGAGAGAAAAAACAGGTGGGGCTTATCAGTCTCGAGATGATGGTGGACTGCTACGAGATTTGAGTGCAACCCTCTGATATTCGAGAGATGCACTTTTAACGAGAGGGAGAGCAGCCGCTGTCGAAACTTATACTTTTTGTTGTTTCTCTGCATTGTTAGGGGAGTGAAGGGAGGTTGAAAGACGGCAGTGGAACGAGGTATCACTGGGTGGCCCAAGAGACACACATTGAGGCCAAACGCACCATTGGGGGACTAGTCTGGAGACTGCGGGGACGCCCGAGCCCCCCCGGGGATGTCCATCGGGCCCTCTCGTCCGGTCGCCGACCGGCACGATGGCGCATCCCGGGATTTTTCGTCAGTTGGCGGGGCAGCCTTTCGTGAGTGGCTAGCTCACTACTTGGGCCCCCAACTACCTGCGGCCGGCCAGCGGTGCACCGTGCCTCGGATACCCTCCGCGACTAGTCATCCGATACGATGGAATCGTTGTGCGTCTTGTACGGTCCACCCCAGTAGTACTACTGTTCCGACCCGTCTTTCATTTATGGTACACCAAACATCGCGACGGAACACGACTAGGTCGCTTGGCGGCGCGTCTTTGTTTGGTGGGTGGTATTGAACCGCGGCCGAAGCCTACCACTCTGATTTATTACCTGTTTAGCACCACCCGGGGGTCACGTGTAGGGTTTCGCTATAGGGTACACTCCTACGGACACTGGTAACTCAACCCCCTAAAAGCTTACCCGCTGGAACTCATTAAAAAGCCCCGACACTTTAATTCTATTTTATCTCCTAAATATTCACAAAAGGCCGAAGCCGTGCAACCGTCTTTAAACGCCCTATCCAGCGATTATCATTTATGAAAGTACCACTTTCGCTGGAGTTTTTTCTATCATCGTTCATTAAATATCTGGGCTAATGGAAATGGGCGATAGCCCGCGTCGTGGATCGCTTGCCCGGAAAATGCCTATTCAGAGTACTGATTGGAATGTCAATATGTGCGATAGATCGATAATTTTCAATTTGTTTGCCGGATGTTTCGATTGGAGTGTGGATCGACAGCTGCGTGTACAAGGCGGCAACAATAGGGGATCAGACAACTTTTCAGAAAGTTTTTAAAATTAATCATAATGTATATACATAGCCATGAAAAATAATATTTTAATTGATTTGTAATGTTAGTTGACCAATTTAAAAAATAATATACCTAATATTTAAGACAAATATACAATAATAAATACATTTTTATTAGTGTATTTATCTTCTATTTATTACATTGTTACTAATAACATGAAACTAAAACTAAAAACCTTAAAAAATATAAAATAATAACTAAAATATATTATTAATAATTTATATTTTAATTAAATAAAATGTTTGAATGTTATGTTTCCAATATTGCCGCGCAAAAGGTCACCTCAGGACATATGACGTCACACGCTGGCAAACGAAACGACAAGCTCTACGAAAGCAAGCTTGCAAAGTGATTTATACGTTTTTGTGAAGTTTAAGGACTTTAGGGTAGTGATGGCATGAAAAACATATCGTTTTGATTTAGATAAAAAGCAAAAATATAAAATAAACACAAGCTTTGCACACGATATTTACTTTGAAATGACGTCATGCGCTGTGTTGGTGTTTCGGAACAAATAAATAATGATAGAATTATTAGATTTTATTTATTGATTTAAAAATATAAATTATTATTATTTTACAAAAATATTGATTGAATGATCTTTCGGAGTCGACAAACATTCGTTTTAACTACATTTTAATTTTTTTTCGATTACTTGTCGATCCCTTATTGTCACGCTGCTGAAATTCTACAGACACGAAGTGGTATCGAAATGCCGAGTCCAGCTTTTGCTCGATCCAGACTTTCGAAGTTTCACCATTCGTGCAAGTGATTGCGAAACTGTCAGCAGTTAGATGAGCAGGAAATTGAACATCCTTTATTGTCTTGGAGAAAACGTATTTAGGATTTATTCTGCTAAACAACTGCTGATTGTTGGTTTTGAAATAGAAATTTATAATGTTTTAGTTTTGAAAAGCAGCTACTTTAGTGGTTTTCTATATGAAACATTCTAAATTACTTCCAACTAGTAACCGCCCGCGAGTTAGTTCGCGTTGACTTATTAAAATATAGCACTAAGGGATAGTGTAGCTTTCTATCAATAAGAAATATTCAAAAACGTAATTCCAGAGATTACCTCCACCAAACGTACGTACTTATTACAACTTTAACTTTTTTAATATTAAATAGCTTTCAATATCATTATATAAGTATTGATAAATTAGTTATTAATGGGTTAAATAACAAGAATACATGTATAAAAAACGACTTCAATGTATCTGCGAAGTCCAAGGTCAAATATCGATGAAATTTATATGGGATCACTTCGCAGCTATACAGAAGAATTTTTCAAATCGGTTTATAAATGGCGGAGTTCTGAGGTAACAATTATAATAAAAAAAGTACAATCGAACAGTGAACCTCCCCCTGTCTTTGAAGTTGTTTAAAAAGGCACTGACTTTACCTTTGTCACAATTTATGATGATATCGGAGTACCGAGTAACATAGCAAGTTCGACTTAGGTTACACTTGATCAGTTTTAATTTAAGTGAGTGTGTTTGTTGCAGTGTCCTGCCCAGCACCACTCAAGAACCGTGACTTCGTGCTGCAGCGGTCGTGGCTGGACACCGGCGAGGAGAAGATGATCCTCAACCACTCCGTCTTCCACAAGGACTACCCGCCCAGGAAGGGGTTTGTCAGGTGAGGTAACAATGGTCAGCTGTTTATGAAGATAAAGATATTTAAGATTACATACAAGTTGTGTGTCTTACGATGTACACTGGTCAGCTGTTTACGAAGATAAAGATATTTAAGATTATATAGAAGAAGAGCGAGTGTGGCTCAGTGGGAGAACGTGCGACTTTCGATCCGACGCACCCGAGTTCGAATCCCACTGGCCCCGCAACTCTGAATTTCTTAAGTGTCTAAAAACAGTGAAGGACAAGATCGTGAGGAAACCGGCATGTCCAAGAAGTAATCTCAAAAATTCAAGGACATGTGACATCTTCGATCATATATGATCGAAGTGTGACATCTACCAACCTGTACTAGCCAGGGTGGTAGATTATGTCCCAAACTCTCTCTAGAGGGAATGTCCGTGTTCCAGCAGTGGGAACGTAATGGGCGTGATGATGATGATTATATAACTCTATGGTCGAAGAGACTGTGCCACAAGCTTATTTATCCGAATTGTTCAATCAACAACGTGTTCGAATCCCGCAGGCCTCGCACCACTTACTTTCTTAAGTTAACACTCGCTCTAAAAACGGTGAAGGAAAACATCGGGAGGAAACCAGCATGTCCAAGAAGTAATCTCAAAAATTCAAGGATTTGTGACATCCACCAACCTGCACTAGCCAGCGTGGTGGATTATGGCCCATACTCTCTCTATGAGAGAAGGCCCGTGTCCCAGCTGTGAGAATGTGATGGGCTGATGATGACAAGTTGTGTCTTACGATGTATGTGCCGGGTGCAGTATATACTCACAATATACTTAACCCGCATCAACTCGAATACATATAATAAGTAGATTTTTTTTTTTACTATTTATAGGCTTGCGTTTGACTGCTATCTCACTTGTTGTTAAGTGACGATGCGGTCGAAGATGTAGCACGCTCGCCTAGAAGAAAAAAAAAAAGTTGTCTTAAAGACACCCAGATTATAGCTATCCGGAAACACAGATGCCGGCAGAGAGTTCCACTCCTTGGCCGTTCGCATTATGAAGGTCGAAGCAAAGCGCTTGGTGCGAGCAGGAGGGATGTCAACCATATATTGATGACGGCTTGCCGTACGTCTGGTCGTCCGGTTATAGAATGGGGATGGCGGAATTAGTTCATGTAATTCCGTCGCACACTCTCCGAAATGTATGTAAGGTAAAAGACCGATAGACTGGCAACTAAACAACATAATTACTTAACTAAGCAACATAATTTATATTTTCCGACTTCGGCCTTCCTACGAGATTTTCTGATTACAAAATGAACTGAAAGCTTACAAAAACAGTCTAAACAGTTTTACAGTGCTATAATAATTAATTTTATAACAAAATAAAGACGTGTGGCACTCGGAGACTGCCGCGGTAAAGCTATTGCATAGCATTCGGAGTGGGGCGTGTTAGGTTATTTTCGTTAGGGAATTTCTGGATTCGGTCTCCATGCTCAAGGCCCGCGATAGAAGCTATGCAATAGCTTAAAACCGACTTCAAGTCTGATGTATCTTCGAAGTCCATGGTCGAATATCGATGTAATTTATATGTCCACCTTGAAGATATACTGAACCCAACGCAAAGAAAATAATTTTCCAAATCTGTTTATAAATGATGGAGTTATGAGATAACAAACAATAAAAAGATACAATCGAATTGAGAACCTCCTCCTTTTATTGAAGTCGGTTAAAAAACAAAGACTCTTTTGGTTTTCTAAATCACAGAATAGTTAAAAGAACTAGTTTATACAACAAAGCAACCCTCATCCATCAAATTGTGTACGTCTACAAAGTTTGTAAGTTAATGCTTATCTTAAAAACCAGTCCTGCTCTAACTTAGTACAGAGAGTTTAACATACAGGTACCTACATTTTCAATAAATACATTTTACTCGGGAGTTGAGACTCACCTGTTGAACTGGCATTATGACGGAACTTTTAAATCTGTCGGCCCTCACGGGCGTATCAAATTCTTTCAAAATTACATTGATATGCGAGAATGTCCTTGCAAAAACCTACAGCAAGTCATCAAATTACAGAAACAACACTTAGGTTCCTAGTTGTTTCTGTAATTTGTAAGAACTAATCTACTGCGATCAAAATGAATAATATCTTTTCCTCAAATAAAAGAAATTAGTTGCGAGAGTTTTCTGCTAAATTGAAACAGTTGAAGAGCAAATTTTAATTACTATAAAGGCAGTGACTGAAAGGGGCACTTGGAATTCCTTTCAGACGGTCCGTTTGCCATTCTCAACTACTTTGGGTATTAATTGAATATTCTGTGGATCTAGAGTTAGTTATGCGGGAAAAGTGAATGATATCATGGACTAAAGGCATTATATTATTATTATGGGATTACAAGATTATAATCTGTACATTGGGATTATAAGATTTTGGTCCGTGATATTATTGTTTCTTTTGCTGTGACCTGGGGTTAGACCGTAGCATAAGTGAGTAAAAAGTAAAGTTATACTCTATTCATATAGTGCAAAGAGTTCAGAAATCAGGTTATTATATAACTCACGAGTATCTCGCGAGAGCTATAGAGCGAGTGTGGCTCAGTGGCAGCATGTGCGACTTTCGATCCGACGCACCTGAGTTCGAATCCCGCTGGCCCCGCAACACTGAATTTCTTAAGTGTCTAAAAACAGTGAAGGACAAGATCGTGAGGAAACCGGCATGTCCAAGAAGTAATCTCAAAAATTCAAGGACATGTGACATCTTCGATCATATATGATCGAAGTGTGACATCTACCAACCTGTACTAGCCAGGGTGGTAGATTATGTCCCAAACTCTCTCTAGAGGGAATGCCCGTGTCCCAGCAGTGGGAACGTAATGGGCGTGATGATGATGATTATGTAACTCTATGGTCGAAGAGACTGTGCCACAAGCTTATCATATACCTAGATCTTGTTCCATAATTTATTATTATTATTAAACTCTTTATTTCTGGCAATATTAAAGTACTACAAATTAAAATTAACTGAGGCCCATAGAATATATACCTTACAGACTAACATACATACAACAATATAACATTACATTAAATAAACCACACACACTACTTCACAGGGTTCAAAAATTTCGCTCCTTCCCTGCATCTCCGGTATACAACCCCTACAGGCCACAAGTCAGAATTCAGGAACGGTTCCTTATGCACCGCTGGAACTTGGAGCCTATAGGACTTGAATTCAGTGGTCCTAGTCGACTCCAGTCTCGACAGTCGTATTGCTTTCTGTCCCTAGATCCGTCCATAAAGCGTTTCTTTGATGTACTTCAACACTTCATCCCCTGATGTTTCGATAAATAGGTTTTTTTTATGTAACTGAATGACGAGACGATCTGGTCGTTTGCCTGATGGTAAGCAATACGCCAGCCCATAAAAATAACAGCACCACCCAGAACTTTGTTTTGCAAAGTCCTGCGCGGCACTGCACGGCGCTCGTCACCCTGAGACAATTAGCTGTTGAGTCTCATAATGCCCAGTAATTTCGCTGGCTACAATGCCCTTCAAACCGGGACACAGTAATGCTTGCGCACTACTGCTTGGCGGTTGAATAACTGGCAAAGCGGTGGTACCCACCCAGGCGGCCTCTCGCTTACGAGAAACCTACCACCAGTAAATAAAGATTCCCCGTTTCTTGGGAACCAGAAACTATGAAGAGTAGGAGGGCTACAATAGCCAGACACGACACAAATGTTTGCGCTTTTTCTTTTTTCCATTTGCCCTGTAGCCGGAATTCAACCCGTAATAATATGTATTCATTGCTTTTGTTGTGTGAGGTTTTATCTTGCTTTCTATCATTATCCGGTCCTCTCAGACCCGTATTCGAATTTTGCATATTATATATTACACATATAGTATATTAAAGATAGGTAAATTATTCAAAAAAGATTCAGGTTAAAACTTTAAATGCTTTTACCGTAAAGAGACTCGGCAGTGGGTTAAATAGAATAGTTTAACTTTTTGATGATGAGTCCTAAAAGTTATGTCGTATAGTCGTATGACTCCTCCATACTTATTAACGACAGTGTGGACTTCTTTTATTTTGGGCATTTTTCCTGGACTGTTTTCAAATCTCTGCTTCGCACCTCGTATTTCAAATATGTATTAAGTTCAAAGTAGAGATACCTAATTTTGCATTTCTCGCTTTACCAAAGTCGGCGACGAATTGAAATTAAACTTTGCTTCGTTATTAATGTTTTGTTTTGAAAATGTCCCAGTCTCAGGTTGATAGGAATGAACAAGACAGATGGGGATAAGTTTGTAAAGTGATAAGGGGCCGCGGTGGATTTATGAGAATTCTCAAGGCTTCGGGAATGTCATCCCAAGAAAACTTATCATCATCAGCCATTACGTTCCCACTGCTGGGACTCGGGCCCTTAGCCCCCTTAGCACGGACCGGAGACAAAAATGTTATCCCCCATTTTTATCCACTTTTTGTTTGTCGGAAGTGGATAAACCAGGGGATAAATTGTGTTGTCTCCGGTCTGTGCTAAGGGAACAGGTGTGGGCCATAATCCACCACGTTGGTGCAGTGCGGGTTAGTGGATGACGCATGTCCTTGAATTTTTGTGATAAATTTAATTTGATGTTGACATGTATGTATCTAACTATTATTGATATTTTAAATTAATTAATTCTCATAAATATTGCTATTTGTTAAATAAAAATAAGTTATGAATGTTACATTTATATTTAATTCATTATCTACATACTGTTATAAAAATTTGCGCACCTGACGGTAATAACATAGCGATCTATTATATTAATTAAAACCTATAATACAATTATGTTTCTACCTATGTTTATGCAAATAAATGAATTTTGAATTTTGAATTTTGAATTTTGAAATTCTTGAACATGCCGGTTTCCTCATGATGTTATCCTTTATCGTTATTAGAGCGAGTGTTAAATTCGCACATAACTTAAGAAAGTCAGTGGTGCGGGGCCAGCGGCATTCGAACTCGGGTGCGTCGGATCGAAAGTCGCACGTGCTCCCACTGAGCCGCACTCGCTCCAGAATACTTATACGAGTTAGGAATTCTAAGTTTAATGTGAATTAGCAATAAGATGTTAGACGGATAGTTGATCCAATACAAATAGGGCGATGTGTCTGTGTGGGTGATGGTAGTTACGGTGACGCGTGATTTCGCTGGTCGTATTAGCCTAATAATGGATAAAAAATGCGTTGAGGAAAATTACATCATTATTTTTGGTTCATAAGCGTCGTATTGTTTTGTTATATTGTCTCTGTAACTACATTGTATTTTATATTACGTGTGTCTTTTCATGATTCTTCTGTTTCTTTCTTTCTATTTGTAAAACTTACTCGTAGTAGATCTTTCGTATGCGGGAGGCTGTCTGAGTAGGTATCGCAGCTTTGCCAGTCATTCTGCCGCCAAGTTCACAAGCATTACTATTATGCAACGCGACCATTATGGTGTTCCGGTTTGAAGGGCATTGTAGCCAGTGAAATTACTGGGCATCTGATGTCTCAAGGTGATGAGCACAATGCAGTGCTTTTTATGCTGTTAAAAGTTCTGGGTGGCACTGCAATTGTTATAGGCAGGCGTGGCGCTTACAATCAGGTGAACGACCTGCTCGTCTTGTCACTCAATAAAATAAAACTACTAACTTGAGTATAGGATGTTGCCTTTTATGTTGGTTGATTTTGACAGTCTGCTATTGAACAATTGGTAGGCCTACCTACTGAAAAATCTTAAAGCAGTTTACGGAGCACGTGTTTGTTAACATCAAAAGGATCTCTGCTAAGGCTCTCTGTAAACTTTAATATCCGAATGTACATTTGTAAAAGCTCGCGCCTTCGGTCGTTTTAAAAACAGCTCGGGCGCCCCGAGAGCTAACTTATTCATAAAGTACCCCGTCTCGCTCGCGGCTATAAAAAACGGCTAAATTCTAAGAAGTGCCCAGGGTTTTGAGACACTCGAGTGGGAGAAAAACTGGAAATACAAGACTGTTTAAAAATGCCTTTGAGGCCGAGGCTGCGGCTTATTCAGAGATGAGATTTCACGAGGCTCTTATATTTTGTAGCTTTTACAGACGATTCCGCGTAATTTTAAATCTAGTTGAGTAGGTACGAACAATATGTACCAGATGCGTAGTGATTACAGAATAATACGTTTTTCATCATTCTTACCGCGTATTCTCACCTGTCGTATATTCGTCCTAATTTAATAAGGATTAGCTCTGTACAATAACGCTTGATAAGATGATAACATTCGTTTTTTAATGTAGAGTTTGAGTCGAGCATGTCGTTATATTGATGGTAAGCAATACCTCAGAATACTAAGGGACAGAAGCATCACTCCGCAAAGAAATTTAAACAAATATCGACTCTTGCTATGACGCAATAAAATTCAATTCAGCTCGCGTAGCGCTGCATACCTACCAGTCATATTAACCTAAAGATCGCCTCTCTTTCTATCGCATAGCTTTATCTCTTCCGACGCGGCACGTGTAATGACGCGCGACACGCTGTTGGTGTCCGGCTATGTACTTGTAGCCTCGTACCTACAGTGCGGAGTGCGCTAGGCTTGCCAATACACCAGCCCATAACAGTTACAGCTTATTCTTATTCTTATTCTATATGGGGCGATAAGTCCTGCACTGACGTCTCGCATGGGATGTATTGTCCATTTCCTCCGCCAGCATTAGCATTAGCTCTAAGCCATCCCAACTCCTTAAAGTAACGGAGTGCGGCTTTGGGGCGGTGGCATAGCTGCTCCAGTGTTAATGCAGATGGTACTGATGATGATTGTAGGGAAGATGATGCTGGTGATGAAGTGATGATATACGACTGGTTTTAACTTTACCGTTTAGTGGCTTTGTTGTTTTTGCTCGAATGTCTTTTGTGGCCACATTTTCCAGAAAGCAGCTTCGGCATTGGGCTGGCTAGTCAGTGGCTTTGGTTTCATATAGGGGATAATTTATGTTGCTGTGACCTGTGATTAGGCCTATAATAAGGCGGAGATCCTGCCGCTGCAGGTTTAGAAGATTGTTGGTTATGTTTCTATTGAGAGCTAATCGGGAGGACGGTTCTGGTGTGTTTGCAATGCGTTCTCTCGTCCCACTGATTTTGGTTTTGGCGTTGCAGCTGAAGCACCGCCATTACGAATTTATAACCGATAAGTAGGTACATTGTTGTTCTTTTTTGTTGTTTAGGCCACAATTTCACAATCACGAGAAGTGTGAATATGAGAACGGCATTTTAATTTTTTTTACATTAGATAGATCTACGTTTGAACGTAACGTTGACGTATCTTGCCTGATGTTAAGCGACGATGTGGCCGAAGATGGATGGATGTTTCCATCAGAATACCGAATTAAACGAATACGAATCACGGAGAATACGTAAACGACCATGAATTTATCCTTTTCCCTGTAAATGACACTCCCGCTGGATTGATGTCATTAATTTATTTGCATAATTCCGCCACTCCATTGATTAGATATTTCAGATAAGGCGGTGCGTCAATCCGTGGCGAGAGACGTCCTTGTCAATCTCGATAGGTATACACTATATACTTTTGCTTTTTTTTTAACTGAGTGATGAGATGAGCATGCCTTTTGCCTGATGGTAAGCGCCACGCCTACCCATAACAATTTGCAGTACTACCCAGAACTTTACAGAACTTCACTACACACCGAACCATAGTACCTAAGTAGAGGTTCATAGAAAAACATTAAAAGTTAATAAGGTAGTAAATAATGGGCGGTCTTATTGCTTAGTGTAATTTATACTGTAGACAACTTTGGATTTAATGTTTTTAACCGACTTATAAAAAGAGGAGGTTCTCAATTCGATTGTTATTTTTTATGTTTATTACTTCAGAACTCCGTAATTTATAGACCGATTTGGAAAATTTGCGTTGGGTTAAGGATAGCTACAAAGCAATCCCATATAAATTTCATCGATATTTGACCTTGGAATTCGAAAATACATCAGAATTGAAGTCGTTTTTTTATTATATGAATTATTGTTAAAGAATTATTTTTATTTGTGGTTTTACTTTAAAACAACATGTAGATAGGCAAAATTAATATGTAGTAGCTAGGCCTATTAACTACCTGAGACATCTTCAAAAGTTCGTCGTCGCCAGAATAGAGAAACATTTAGTTTAATTATTTAGCTTTGTAGGTATCTATGTGTGGTCACATCACATTACACTGCTCACTGTTTTATCTACTGAAGTATCCACAAATAAGAAATGACGTCATGGTGACGTCATTAATCCCTTCCTCATGTGACAAAAGACGATACACATGGCCATGACGTCATAGGAAATTAGGCGGCTTTGTCTGAGGGTCTGAAAATCACTTAAAGACCATTTATTAGAGGTTATACGCTACGCATGATATTATCCATTTTAATGCTTTTATTAATTAAATGCTATAGAACAATTACAAACTTCAACTGAAGTCAAATTACTGGGCACTATCTGATGTCTCGTGGTGATGAGCGCAATGCAGTGCTACCTACGCTGTACATTTTATGGTATGAAAAGTTCTGGGTGGCACTGCGATTGTTAAAAGCGTGAGATTGTTGTAAGCGTGGCGCTAACCATCAGGTGAACGACTTGCTCGTCTCATTACTCAGTTTCATAAACAAAGTTTTTATGGCTCCGAAACCGGATAAGATGCTGAAGGAAGACAAAAAAATATTGATGCTTTTGAAATACGGCGCTGGAGTCGAAGGCTGAGAATACCCTGAAGAGTGCATCAAATACGAGTAAAGCACTAACGTCTATTTTCCGAAGGATT